>JAKTWP010000002.1:477723-1173492 GCA_030582095.1 Trigonopsis vinaria | reverse complement strand
TTATTTTTTTTTTTTTTTTTTTTTTTTTTTTTTTCCCCCCCCCCCCCCCTTTCCAGCTTCTACGAGAGATCAATGTTATGTTACTTTTTTTTTTCTTGACCTGTCAGCAAGTGTTTTCGTATTGGAAAATACAACGAGTCTACCGCTCAAAACAAAAACTCCCCCACCCACACACCCACACACCCAAACACCCACACTCACGAGTCTGCCGCAGACCTGGGAAACCATCCAAAGGGACCAAACAATGATGTGTCGCAGAGGGTACTTGACCCGTCGCAAAATACTATATAGCCTGCTCCACACAGGGCGACCAGCAGCAGCGCGCCTACCAGAGAGAGCGCACCGACCACCCCGGAGATGCAAATGCTCAGACCCACCAGAACGACCAATGAGACCACAGGCGTTGCAAGTTCGTACGACAAAAAGCCAGGCACTGCCTGGCTTCCAGTCTCGACAGTCTCGACAGTCTCCCGTTTAGCTTCGACCTGCGAAGCGGGAGTGGGAATGGGAGCAGGAGCTTGAGGCACTTCTTGTTTCTTAAAGCCGGAAACCTGACAGAGAGGACTGGAAGGGTTTGAATTGGCCCATAGTGACCCAAGATGCGAGCTGGATACAGGGACGGATAGGCCCAGGATGTGCCAGGGATCAGCCATCCCTACATCCCGAGTTGATTCGGTGCGCACGACGCGATACTCTGCTGCTCCCGAGAAATCCTCCGGCTCCTCAAGACTCAGAGTGTCCATGGGGTCGACCACTGCCGGCTCGATGGCTGAAAAGGTATTATCCCGCTGGGACTTGCTCGAGCGGCGGTGCAGATTTGAAAACTTGCTGCGCGTGCGAAACCAGAGCGACCTGGTTTCACTGTTGGACGTGGATATTGGCGCTGGCGCTGGCGCTGACGCTACAGAGTCAGATCTTTTTCCGGATGACCGACTACCAATCTTTTGCTTGACCTGACTGACGGCACGGCTGGTCAGACTCCGACGACGTTCGCGAGACGAGGAGGAGGAGCGCGTAGAGGCGAGCGAGGCGAGCGACGTTGATGACACGGAAAAGTCTTGACACTCTGGCGTTAAGCCCGGGGAGCTCCGTCGACGTGACCGACGTGGAAGCGAGAGTTTGCCCAGCAGCGGTGACTGCTGCGGTGTGTAAGTTGGCGTGTAGGCCGGTCGACTGAGACTTCGACCCATTTCAACCTGCCGCCTGCTCAAGTTTGAGATGACTGCTGCAGTGTCGTGATCCCCACCGTTCGCTTCTGAGACGCTTCGATAGTGCATTGAAAATTCGCTTTCACGTTGAACTGTGCAAATCATTTCCAACTGAAAAAAAAAAAATACTTTTCCCCTTTGCTTTTCTTCAAATTTTTTCCCTCCTTTTAAAGAGGTTTCAAGTTTATTTCTTTCCCTTTAAAATGTGACGAGTTTTGTCACCAAGCCGCGCAAGCTTGTGTGAGAAGCGCATCGTACACAGCAGGCGATTTTGTGGCTGAAAGACGCACGCGCGCTTGCGGGTCATCTGCGCATTGTTTTTCTCGACTATAAATATGCCTGGTTTTCTCCTTCGAAAACTGCGATGACAGAGGGTTTGATAATCGACGTTGACGAGTTGCAGAATCATGGTAGGTCGAACTTTGGGAGAAGCCGCGCGTCATCCGCCGAGGCTTGCGTAAACTATGCGCGATGGCTTTTTTTTTTCTTTGCTACTGAGGCTGAACTATGGTGTGTAGGAATCAATGCTGCGGATATTTCAAAGCTTAGAGCGTCGGGAATGTTCGCGGTGTCGGTGGGATATGCAGTTTGAACCGCTGGTTTAGGAGGACTAACTCGCAGACCGTACTTTCCACCACCCGTCGAAACCTTCTCAAAGTTAAGGGCCTGAGCGAGATCAAGGTCGAGAAAATTAAAGAGGCCGCCGGAAAGATAGTTGCAAGTTGGCTAGCCGTTTTGTAAAGAGCCCCACAAAAGTCTAATACCCCACGTTAGAATGTCGGATTCGTCACCGCGGCAGAGCAGGCTGCGTTGCGGGCACGAGTAATTGCTATTTCTACGGGTTCTACGCAGCTCGATACCATTCTCGGTGGTGGGATTATGAGCATGTCGCTGACGGAAGTTTTTGGAGAATTCCGATGCGGCAAAACCCAGCTCTCCCACACGCTCTGTGTCACCGCTCAGCTACCGAGAGATATGGGTGGCGCAGAAGGTAAGGTGGCTTTTATTGATACCGAGGGAACCTTCCGTCCCGAGCGAATCCGGGCCATCTGTGCTCGCTTTGAGGTCGACGCCGATGCAGCGCTGGAAAACATCACCTACGCCCGAGCCCTCAACAGCGAGCACCAAATGGAGCTCATTGAGCGGCTTGGCATAAACTTTGCCGACGGTTCTTATCGTCTCGTGGTGGGCATGAATGCGTAAGCAGGTGCCGAATACCCTGGGCTGACTGTCGCAGATTATCGACTCGATCATGGCCAGTTTCCGCGTGGACGTGAGTTGCATTCCACAGCCGGTCAACAAAGACTGAGCTTTATTTTTAGTACTCTGGTCGTGGGGAGCTGAATGAGCGCCAGCAAAAGTTAGACTAGTGTTGTCGCAATACGTTTGCTCACACGACTCTAGACTAAACCAAATGCTTGCAAGACTGAACCGCATTGCCGAGGAGTATAACGTCGCCGTCTTTATGACCAATCAGGTCCAGTCCGACCCCGGCGCGTCCGCCTTGTTTGCTTCGGTCGACGGACGTAAACCGTTGGTCTTGTGGGTGCTTTACATTTTCACTACAGCTAACCTTGTCTTAGCGTCGGAGGACATGTCTTGGTAGGTGGCATATTTTTTGTTTACTGCAAATACCAACATTTCAAGGCCCATGCCTCTGCCACCAGAATTCTATTGAGGTAAATACTCTCCTTTATCACCAGAGCAGAAAAAAAAATAATACTGACCCTCTAAAGAAAAGGTCGAGGCGACGAACGGGTAGCCAAGGCGAGTACTTCTAGTGCAAGTGAGCCACAATGCTTATTCGCTAGCTCCAAGATAGCCCCGACATGCCTGAACAAGAGGCAACGTATATCATTGGCGAAGGAGGCATCCAAGACGTCTAACCAGCCTGCCTCACGTTACCCTTTTGCTTACTCGATACCTTGCTTTGCTTTGCTTGTGCTATTTGTATATATGTCCCAATCCAGTGACACTACCTGGCACGGCACTCGGCATTTTTGATACTTTCTTATATAAAACCATCGTAATTTACCAGTAAAACAGTAAACAAAACTCAACCGTTCCCTGTACTGAGACATCCCAAAAAATTTACCCGGCCGAGTTCCAAGTCCCAATTTTTTTTTTCCATCCTCGACGCCCAGACTACAGAAAAAGCGATGAGCAAAAGCGCGGATCAGATCAACGGGTACTACGTTGTTCCGCTGCTGGTCAACGATGCCGAACATACACTACACTACCTATACCTCCGGCAACACAAGCAACAGGCGGCGGCGGCGGCCGGCGCCAGCGACTCGGCAAACACTCTGTTCGCCGTGAACGTTCCGGCAGATTCTTCGGCAGACAAGTTGCGAACGCTGTTTCGGACGCTTGGTGGGATTGTTGCAGACGTCGAGTTTGGGCCGTCGGCTGCGCTGGCGGTGCTTGCTGCCCCGGCCGTTCCAGGTGCCGGCCCAGGACACGAGTGGATATCACAGTCGGGCGCGACCGCACACGTCAGCTTCGTCGACAAGACCGCCTGTACCAAAGTTCTTGCACAGGCCCGCAAACTGTCGGCCAAGCACCTCGCTGCTCTCCGCGACACCGGCGCCGCCGCTGCTGATGCCACGCCCTGGCCCGTCGACGACTCGCCTGCCGCTGCCGCTGGACCCGCACGCTACCTCAGCTGGATCCGTGCGTCGACGCAGCTCGATACAGGCGCGGTGCAGCGCCAGGTGGACGACTTTATGAAACTCTTTGACGAGCGTGAGACCGAGCGCGTGGCCCTCGAGAAGCAACAGGCCCGCACCGTTGACGACGACGGATTCACCCTCGTCACCGCACAGAGCTCAGGCAACACCTCGCGCAATCGTGCCGCCGCCGTGGCGGCCGCGGTAGCGGCCGCAGGCACTGACGGTGCCCAGCGTAAGCGCAAGAACCGCGGCAAGGACCTCGAGGACTTTTACCGCTTCCAAATTCGCGAGCGCAAAAAGCACCAGCTCAACGACTTGCTGCACAAGTTTCGGCAGGACCAGGACAAGATCCGCGTGCTCAAGGAGAAGCGCCGCTTCAAGCCCTTTTAAAATCATGTATTTCTACTCTCTGTACCATACGAACCAAGTTCCTAAAATATATTATTACATCCAATAATTGATTAACAGGCACTAAACGAGTACCCGAGGGGGCTCTACAACTAGTTCCCAAACCGCCCTCGACTGTAGATGCTATCGTGGACAAGATCAATCTGCCCTCGGCTCTGCTGCTCCAGCTTCTGCGCGCTCTCCAGCTTTTCCTCCAACTTCGTTGAGTTACCGTCAATCCACTGCAGCGCAGCAAGGTGTGAGTTGAGGATCTTGACAATCTGCGCGAGCGGATCGTCCTGACCGGCGCCAGAGCTCACAGCCTCGTCACCGCCGCTTGTAGCTGCAGAGGATGCCTTGTTGATTTCGTCAATCATGCTGTTGAGATTACGGCCCATGCCTTCGAGCTGGTCGTCGAGACGCTCCGCAAGCTGGTAGGCCTTCTCACGCTCCTGGTCTGCAGGCTGCAAAATGCCGTCGGGACCAGTCAGTCCGCTTAGCATATCATCGGCCTGCTTTTCGTACTTTTCCAACAAAACCTCCAAGTCGTCTTGCTGACGCTCGGTGTAGGTCAGCAGTTGGTCAACCTTAGACTGCGCCTGCTCGGCCTGCACGGTCTCGCCAAAGAGTTCCGAAATCTTTTCGCCATTCTCTATTAGCACTCGATCCCACTTGGAGATATCCTGCGCCAGGGACTGGAATTCAACCGTGTACTTGGAAAGCGCGCTCGTCCAATCCGTGATAATGTCGTCCATCGTCTTATTTTTGATCGAAGCCGGTGCAGGAGCAGTGGCTGACGCCGTAGCAGAAGGCGCAGCAACAGGAGTGGCACCAGTTGTAGTGGCAGTGGTACTTGAAGCAACAGGCTTGCCAAACAACCCGGTGGTCACAGCGGGCTTGGCCTCAGTGGAGGCAGCTGCAGGAGCAGTAGTTGATCCAAACGAAAATCCTGGCTTCGCGTCTGTTTTGGTATCTGTACCCGCGGCTGCGGGAGCGGCCCCACCAAACGAAAAACCAGCAGGCTTAGTTTCGGTCGTAGCAGGGGTAGCGGCAGCAGGCTTACCAAACGAAAAACCAGCAGGCTTAGTTTCAGTTGTAGCAGGGGTAGCGGCAGCAGGCTTGCCAAACGAAAAACCAGCAGGCTTAGTTTCGGTCGTAGCAGGTGTAGCGGCAGCAGGCTTGCCAAACGAAAAACCAGGTTTGGCATCAGTCTTGGTATCTGTGGATGTAGCAGCCGCTGTAGTCGCAGCAGATTGGCCAAACGAAAAACCAGGTTTGGCATCAGTCTTGGTATCTGTGGATGTAGCAGCCGCTGTAGTCGCAGCAGATTGGCCAAACGAAAAACCGGCTGGCTTAGCACCAGCCGTAGCAGCAGATGCAACAGGCTTGTCTGTCGCTGCACCAAATGAAAACGTCGGCTTGGTCGCCGTGGTCGAAGTAGAGCTCGTCGAGCCCAAAGTGCTACCACCGAGACTAAATCCGATCGAACCAGTCGTAGAAGACGCGCCAGTAGCTCCTGGAGCGCCGAATGAAAAGCCAGGCTTGTCTGTGACAGTATCAGTCTTGCCAGCCGTGGCAGCATCCGCAGGCTTGTTCAACGAAGCTGCACCAAAAAGAGGCTTAGCCGGCTCAGAGGCTGCAGGTGTAGTAGTTGATCCAAACAGACTGCCTGTAACAGGCTTTGTAGCTCCTGTCGCGGTATTACCAAAAGAAAAGCCACCAGTGGCAGGCTTACTAGCATCGGAAGCGCCACCAAAAAGTGAACCAGCAGGCTTGGCCTCGGTAGAAGCAGCAGAAGCTCCAAAGCTAAATGCAGGTGCTGCTGAAGTAGCATTCGTTGTTGTAGGCGCGCTAAAGGCATTGGGTTTGCTGGAATCGGATCCAGTAGTGCCAGTAGCAGAGCTTCCTCCAAAAAGACCCCCAGTAGTAGGCGCAGTAGTGGAGGTGCCTCCAAAGAGACTGGTACCGCCCGTAGCAGCAGTAGTAGAGCTACTGTTATTTGATCCAAAGCTGAATCCACCCGAGGGCTTAACACCACCCAAACTAAAACCACCGGTCGCAGGGGCAGTTGTAGATGCTCCAGTACCACCAAATAAACTTCCAGTAGCGGGCTGAGCACCGGAAGCTGCTCCAAAGACTGGAGCAGCATTGCCTCCAGCGCCAGCAGCATTACCAAACGAAAAAGCCGGCTTTTTCGCATCGCCTGAATTGAAAATTAATAAATATTATGAAGAAAATAGCAGTTCACTTACCGCCCGACTGGGCAGACTGTCCAAAGTTGAAGCCAGTGGCTGCTCACAGTTAGCTCGCGTCTCCCAAACAAAACCAGAACGCTTAAAAAAGGCAGACAGATCGATATATAGTTTATATATAAAAATGCAAGCCTATGTAATGGCATGAATCACAGCGATTGAACTCACACATTGCTCAGTAGTTTGTTTGTTTGTCGATGACAAGAAGAATACTTTTCCTCACAACTGCGACTCGAGGAGCTGGGCACTTGAAACAAAGAGTTGACATTTAATATGCGAGCGTATATATCATTTTTGAGTTGCTCGATCTATTTAAAAACTCCAGACTGATATGTCTGCGAGATGTACACAGAGCCTTTCAGCTTACAAGACAAACTACACCAAACCTAACCCAACCCAACCTATTTTTTCTTCCTTTTTAAAATAAAACCCCATACATCTTCCGAAGCTTTCCTTCAGTCTGCGCTGTCGCCTGTTTTCCAAGTTTTGTCGTTGCGGTGTCGAGAACAGAAAAATTTCTTCTTCACTGAAGCAACTCGAAAGCAGATTTTTAGCAGGAATGAATCGTTTCGGCGTGCGAAGCTTTTCGGTGAGCGCAGTGGCGAACAAGCGCGTTCGTCCTTTGGTCGTGAAGCGTTTGCCGGTTCAGTTGGAGCCCCCAATCACTCCCACGACGGCTACAATCAAAGTCAGCGACGACCACCCACTGTGGGCTTTCTTCCGGAATAAACAGCATCTTACACCGGAGATGCACATGTCGAACCGAGGTATTTTACTCAAGACTGACCGACGGACTGATCTGACTTGGTTTAGATGTGCGAGCATGGAGCATCCAGGAACTTCGACGCAAAGACTTTAACGACCTTCATATTTTGTGGTACAAGTGCTTAAAGGAAATGAACATCAGCCGACGTGAAGCGGCAGTTCTTTTCTCGTGGTACGGTGCCAGAGACCATGTCTCTGTCGAAGCCTCAAACTCGGGCATGTCACCTATCAACAGTCTCAAGACAGGAATCAAAAGCGTATGTATAACTGGATTGATTATATTGTGACTATTTACTCATCCTTATAGCTCCGACAAACAATGTCCCGAATCCGACAGGTCTTACTTGAGCGACAAGACGCCTGGGAGAATGCCAAAGACACTTTTAGCATTGAAGAAGAAGAAAAGATTTTTAATGAGAGATATCTCTCTCTCCCTGCTGAATACGACGAGATTCTCGGTGATGAATTGGATCGCTTCTGTGGTGCCATCTACGGCCTAAGCGAAGCCATCCCCGAAGAGGCCGTTGCAATTAGCTCTCCTCACATCAAAGAAACCGTTCAAAAAATCGCATCCCTGAAGCTCGATCGATTCCGCGATCGTTTGGATGACAAGAATATCAAAATCAAAAAGTTTGACCAAGCTTTAGCTATTTTTCATGCTTATCACGACGTTGAGGGCATAAAAGAGGTTATTGGTCACATAAAGACACCTGTAAAGGCCACTTCGACCAAGGAAGAATAAGTCAGTAATGTTTATACTTCCTTCCAGCGAATCGGCTGACCCCGACCGACTCTGGAAAAACAGAGACCGTTTGTAAATAGATTTAATATGTGTCTATAATTTTATATTTCTTACTTTGTAAATGTTTTATGGTGATATCTTTGGGGCCTCCTAGAAAGTCTTTGGCGCCTTCGTTGCCTTTGACCGTGATTGACTTCTATTCTTGCACCTCAACCCAAACACAAAAGATGGATGAGGAATACGACGTTATCGTTCTAGGTTGGTTAATTACTCTATATATTTTTGTTGAAATTATTTACTGACACTTTGCGCGCTCTACCTTCTTTTCAATGGAAGAGAAGGAGCTGCGCTGATATCATAATAGGCACTGGTTTGTGACCCTATCAACCGCTCCAAATCTCAAGGCTAACGCTTGAAAAAAGGTCTCACGGAGTGTCTTCTTTCTGGAATATTGTCTGTCGAAGGCAAGAAGGTCTTGCATATCGATCGAGAAGACCACTATGGCGGGTGCGTTATTCCATAAAGTCACAAAAAGTCAGCTAACCACTTTTTAGAGAAAGCGCCAGCTTAAACCTTACTCAAGTATATTTTACTAGACGCTTATCAAACATCTAGACTGACGTGATTGCAGCTGTACAATAAATTTCGTCCTGGAACTACCCCTGATCCCGCTTATGGCAGAGATCGAGATTGGAATATCGACCTCATTCCCAAGTTTTTGATGGCAAACGGCGAGCTTACTAATATCTTGTATCACACTGGTGTTACAAGATACATTGAGTTTAAGCAAATCTCTGGAAGCTATGTCTACAACAGTGGCTCGGTTGCTAAAGTTCCCTCCAACGAGTACGAGGCCATTCGCTCGCCTCTCATGGGACTGTTTGAGAAGCGTCGAATGAAGAAGTTCTTCGAATTTGTTGGCAAATATCAGAGTGATGACGCTACCACCCATGGCGGTAAGTGGCCGCTTTTTAATATCGCGTCTTCGAATCTTACTAACGGGATTTATTATCAGGTCTTGATCTTGACACGGCTACTATGAGCGATGTGTACTACAAGTTTGGTCTTGGATCTGGTACCCGAGACTTTATTGGTCACGCTATGGCTTTGTACCTTGACGATGAGTATATCCGCAAACCTGCTCGTGAAACCATCGAGCGAATCTTGCTATATCTTTCGTCTATGGCAAGATACGGCAAATCTCCTTACATTTATCCTCTCTATGGCCTCGGCGAGCTTCCTCAAGGCTTTGCTCGACTTTCTGCGATTTACGGTGGAACTTATATGCTTGACAAGCCCGTCGATGAAATTATCTACGAGGATGGAAAAGCTGTTGGTGTACGATCGGGAGAGGAAGTTGCTCGCGCCAAGAAAATCATTGGCGACCCTACCTACTTCCCAGATAAGGTGCGCGAGACTGCCAAGGTGTTCCGAAACATCTGCATTTTAGAACACCCTATTCCCAACACTGAAAACTCCGATTCCCTTCAGATTGTCATTCCCCAAAACCAGATTGGCCGAAAGCACGACATCTACATCGCCGTTGTCTCTGCCAACCACAATGTGACCCCCAAGAACTTTTATATTGCTATTGTCTCTACTATTATTGAGACCGACAAACCTCACTTGGAGATTGCTCCCGCTATGAAGCTTCTTGGACCTGTCAAGGAGCAATTTATGGGTATTGCTACCCTTTACGAGCCCTTGGAGGATGGTACCACCGATAATGTCTTCATTTCAAAGAGTTATGATGCTACTAGCCACTTTGAGACCACAACTGATGATGTCAAGGACATTTACCGACGTCTCGAAGGAAAGGATTTGGTTATTAAGGAACGCAGCGAGAACGAAGACGAGGACGTCAATGCGTAAATGGAATATGAATCTACTGATGGGCAGAGATATTTATATAATTTATTATTCTCCTAAGCTCTGCAGTAGACTGGCGTCTGCCCTACAGTTATACAGAAGACATTAATAACTCGAAATATTTTTTGTATGACTTGTTTACACGTAATGAACCACGTATACCATAACTAGTATAAAGATAAGGAGTCGACTAGACCAGCATGCCATTTGCTAAAGGAGAAGCGCCTTCTTTTGAAGTTTTTGGTCGGTGTTTATTTTTCCCTCCTAATAACAAAACACGAAACCCAACGAGGCGATAATTCTCTTCTTTCACTGGGCGGGTTATTCTTATTTCTCTTTTGAAACAATAACAGACAGGAGGGATATAACTCTTTACGCGAATATTTTCTTATGACGGACTTTGAACCATTGTTTGAGATTGAGGATTTTGATGCTAAACTTGATCAGGAGGCTCAACCCCAGAGCCCACTTGGCGGGAATAATTTAATGTTGGGTGATAGAGTTCTTGACGCTCTTGCTATTCACGATATTTCTAGAGGACCTATACGTCGTCCATCGATAGTGCATTCGACACTGATTGCTCCCAAGCCGGTACGACCAAACCCCATAGTTCACTCTATCCATACGCCTACTCCTTTATATAAGGAATTTTCTCAAGGCTCTACTAACCCCTCTGAAAATCAAGAGAGGGATCAAGATAAGCTTTTAAACCTTTCTAATCAACATGCGGACATTCCTCGACAAGATTCACAAAATCTTCCTGCTCCCCTCAAACTGCCTCTAGAACCGACAAAGAGCTCCGCGAGTTCTAGAGAGTCGAGTGCTGATGAGACATTACTTTTATCTCCCGATGCTTTCCCCAGTCTTCCCTATAACCTTACCTCACCCTTTACTCCGACAAGACACGATTTGAATCTTGGAAGTCCAAGCTTTCCACTAAATGCAGATGCTGAATACGATCTTCTTTTTTCAGCTTCCCGCAGTGGTCGCAGCTCTCGTCGAGCTTCGGTCTCTTCACATCGCCGACGGAGATCTACGGTCACAGGCTATGGAAGCGTGGCAAAGGATACTATGGACGAGCTGTTTAGAATATTTAATGCACGCACTCCGCTGAGTGGTTCTCCTATTTCCCGAGACCGAACTCCTAATCCTTCTATCCCGTTATTTCCTCACATCGACCGCTCACCTATCTTGCGTGCTTCCGCGCGAAATCCGATTGTATTTAATTCAAGGTTCTATAGTAACGAGATTCCTACTCTACAGACTGACTTTGCTGATGAAATGTCCTTCGGTTCACAGGGGCCGCCAAAGCTTGCCCAACAATAAGCTTTGAATATTTCAAGAAAATAGACACTGTCTGGTACAAGTATTTTCTTCCAAATATATTCTTGCTTATGCTTTTACTTTGTTACAGGTTGAACAAATATTTATGATTGAATGACTGATTTCTGCTATCGCGTTATAAGTGGGGTATTTTAACCTCACACTCCTAAGACTCTTTATTATGAATTTCAAATTGAATGGTTACATTTGTTTATTGGTGATGTTTATTATAGTTCTGATTTCTGGCTTGATTTTTTTTCACACAAGGTCTATCTGACTGGAATGTTTTGATTTGTTTCGTTTGGGTGTTGTCGACCGGAGTGGATTTTGTATTTTTTTTCATGATAAGAATTGTTTATTATTATTATTATTATTATTATTATAAGTCCATATTGCTTTCCTTTGTGCCAGTCTCTGTGTATCTATCTACCCATCAAGAATGGCTCGCCGTCAGTTACGCGCTCCTAACTAACCTTTAAAATAAATTTTACGAATACTTCTACGCTTTGTTTTTCAGTTTGTGTTTTTGTTTTACTAGAAAGATTTTGTTTTTCTCTGCTCGGTGAGCGCGTCGAAGCGAAGAAGCTTTTCCAAACTTTCTCCCATTCAAAGTCAACGCGTTTGTGAGCGGAAAAGCGCGAGCAAAAGCAAGTCTCGGAAACCTGAGCAAATAAAAGCAAGACAGTCGAGTGACTCGGTTGTGGATTGAATAAAACTCGTGCAAGCTATAGACGTCGACGCATAAAAAGCCATGCCTTCGAGAAGAAGATCGAGTAAGTATCATTTACCGTTCGGCATCGACACAAGCTCTCCGTTCCTGATGATTTTTTTTATGAAAATCAATGGATTGCCTAATCTTATTGATGGCCAGCACTAACTGTTTGTTTTTTAGCACGCTCTTCTGGCCGTCACAAGGCCGCCTCGACGGAACCAGAAGAATCACCCTCTAGGAATCAAGCCGGCGTGGCTGACGAGGACCAAGATGTTTCGATGGTCGATGAAGCCAATGGAGAAGATATTGATGTGGATGGCGAAGACGATGACCAGGATGCAGACGAGCCTGAAGATATACCACTTCCGCCGGTTGACGATGATGACGACGACGAAGATGACGAAGAAGATGAGGATGAAGAAGGTGAGGAAGATGATGATGATCAGCCACAGGAGGACGAGGATGGTGTTGTTTTAAGAACTCGATCATCCCGCGGACGACCATCGTTCAGTCGAGCAACAAGTACAATCAAAGACGACGATGAAGAAGAAGAGGAAGAAAACGTACCGGTAAAGCCCCGAGGCCGAGGTCGACCCCCTGGAGGCGGTCAGAGCTCTGATACACCTGCAAAGCGAGGTCGAAAACCTGGACGTAAGCCCGGAAACCGAAAACCTGCAGTTGCCGCTCCACTAGACGACGAAGGAAATCCATATAGTGTCGAAGATGGTGAGATTGTTTTGCCTGAAGACGAGGCTGGTGAGAAGAAAGTCGATAAGAATGGATATCTTACCGGAGGTCGAGACTTTCGATGTCGCACGTTTACTGTCTTGGGTCGAGGGAAACAGCTTTTTATGCTTTCTACAGAGCCCGCGCGTTGCATGAGCTTCAGAGATTCTTACCTTTTTTTCCAGAAGCACCGCCTGTTGTATAAAATTATTATTGACGACGAGGAGAAGTTTGACTTGATTGAGCGAGAAATTATTCCCCACTCGTACAAGGGTCGTGCCATTGGTATTGTTACTGCCCGATCTGTGTTTAGAGAGTTTGGTGCAAAGATCATTATCGGTGGAAAGCGTATCATAGATGATTACTACGAAACTCAGGCTCGCGAGTCTGGAGCCGTTGAGGGTGAGATTGCTGATCCATTAGATAAGTTACCTCCACCGGGGGAGCAATACAACAAAAACCAATACGTTGCCTGGCACGGCGCCAGTGCAGTTTACCATCAATATACAGCCACACCTCCTATAAATCGCGGAGACTTGTTCCGCGGAGACCCACTACTCATCAAGAAGAAGCGCGTTGTGGTGACGGATGAAAACTGGATGTTGGAACACGCACGGGCTGCTAGTGACTACAACAAAAATCTTAAAAGCCAGCGAAAACGCATCTGGACCGACGGTGTCTACGAACCGCACACTGGTTTGCTACATTTCCCCGAGGCTTCTCAACCCAAACATGCCAGATGGGAGCGTGTTGAGGATGTGGCGAACAAGGAAGGAAATGCCGATAATGTTGAGGATATCATTCTCCAGTTTGCCGGAAAGCATCGACAAGCGAACGCAATTAAGGTTGAAGATGAAGAGGATACGACACCAGCCGCCCCTACAACGGAACTCTCGGTCGATACTGTCATGGCCGTTCCGACATCACTCTACACTGGTATAAAGAATGTACCCGAATCAGTCTTGGCTGTAATTCGAGATCCTGCCATTCTAGCTGCCGTTCGACAGCAGCAGTCTGTAGAGCGATCGTGGGAGGAAAAGTGGCTCAAGCCGACGGTTGCGAGCTCTCCTGGGGACGATGAATAAAACCAAGGAACGGAAACCAAAAGCAGCACCGTATAGCTGCCCTTGTAATTTTCTTCATTAATTTGCCTGTATTTAAATTCAAGTTTGCCTTTTTTTACGTTTTATTGTTTGTAATAGTGTCTTGGTCTGTTTGTAGTTGTAAGTTAAAAATGTAAGTTTAATTTATTGCCATGACAACCAGTTAAGCCATTTCTGCAGCTGAGCGAAAAAAAAATTCGATTCTTCCTCGTTTTTTTACTCGAATTTCTTTGCTTTTCTTGTTTGGATTTTCTTTTGTTTTTCTTGTTCATTGCTGATCGAGTCAGTACATTGGCGAACTTTTTATTAAGTATTCGTTTTTGTGTTGTTTTTCAAAAGATTTTCCCCCTCCTTTGACCAGAGCTTATTCACTTGTAAAAGCTCGCTTTCTGTTGTGACAGAGGTCTTTATTGATTCTGTGAGTGCTGGTTATAGCTTTGGTATAGCATATGGCGCTAACGGTTCTTTTTTTTTTTTGTTTTTTAGCTGACGCGTTCTTTCCCTATTTTTGCCTCGGGTTTGAATCATCGACTTCCGTGTTTATTTCCACCCTCAAACCTCTATTAAATACCTCCCTAGTATTATTCAGGCTCTTGTCTTTACTCTGGAGTTTCATTTTCCCCTCTTTATTGCGTTTTAATATCTCTACGCGTTCATCTGCTGTACGTGACTAATTAAACCGGATATTAGTGGATGGATTTTTCAACGACCTCGAACTACTAAAATCTTCTTGTCTTTGATTTATTATTTTTAAGCAAGCTGATACAGAGCCTGTCTCTAGATTTTTTCGACTTTTTTTTTTTTTTTTTTAAATACGCGGTCATGCCTTCTTTTCCTCCAAGTGGAGTCTACTACGACTCGGCTCCCTACTACCAACCTCTTCCCTCTTC
The DNA here is from genome assembly GCA_030582095.1 of Trigonopsis vinaria. Lineage (NCBI taxonomy): Eukaryota > Fungi > Ascomycota > Trigonopsidomycetes > Trigonopsidales > Trigonopsidaceae > Trigonopsis > Trigonopsis vinaria. Next base: position 1,158,843 of record JAKTWP010000002.1, on the reverse strand, counting down.
TACGCTGGGTGTTCCTCAGCAGCACCAAAATCAACCTGTTTACAATGTTGCTATAAACAATGGTCTTCTCGTCCCTGACATGGGCCCATTTTATGGAGCAATGCCTGGCCTTGCCTCTCAGCCTCACCACGTGGCGGGTCCCCCGGGATTGCCCCAGCCTATGGCCGTTGGAATGCCTATGAAGGCGGGAGTACCTGGTGTGATTGGAAGTGGGCTGGCTACCTCTCAATATGGATGGCAAAGTGAAGTTGTTACATCCTCGGCAGATGTTGCCGTCGAGAGCAGTTCTCAAGTTTATCCTTGCGCTGATCAGCCCAGCATCGTCAAGGCGTTATCTTTGGATGAATTACACAAGGATTATGACATTGATCAAATGTCCATGTTTCTGTCGACAATGACTTGCGGTATTGTAGATGCCAAGGGAAATTTGCCTGCCTTTAAAAAGTTTGTCTCTCAAATACTCTCCTCTGCCCGTCTGTCTACCTCTACTGTTTTGCTTTCATTAGTATACATGTCTAAACGAAGTCTTAAGGACAAGGTTTACGTTGAAAACTCGGACATGTATAGATTGTTGGTGATTGCCTTGATGCTTTCCAACAAATTTAATGATGATAACACCTACATCAACAAGTCTTGGTCTTCGGTTTCCGGAATACCCACCGAGGATCTAAATAAATTAGAGACCGACTGGTTGGATAGCATGCAGTGGCGACTCTCACCTTGTCAAAGTGACATTAAGGATTGGGAAAAGTGGCACGAGTGCTGGAACAACTGGGTTGCGAACGGATCTACTTTGGTATCCTGCAAACCTGCTTCCTCTCTTGGTCGCATCGGATTCACACCCAGTGGATCGAAGTTTGCCTCGCCCAACTCTAGTTCTGGATCGCTCAACTACACACCACCACTTACAAACTACTCTACTCCTGCTACATTCGAGCCTCGAGCATCTGTACCACCTCGATATGATAATGTACCTTCCAATGCAGCCCCTGTTTCATGCTACCCGGCTGCAAATTCAGGCTGTACTGCTGATGCGCCATATGGATATTTTAGCAGTGACTGGAACCAGATGCCTTCCCTTCATGTTCCTGTTGTAAACTCTGATGGCTATTCTAATATGGGCTATTATGCTCAGCAGCGTGCTGTTTCCTACCAGCCTTATGCTGATCCTTATCAGCAACAAATCAATGCTGCTTTAATCCACCAAGCTTGGATGCAAACCTTGGAACAGCAAAGACAGGAACAGCTTCGAGGTGTTAATCACAACATCTATCAAAATGGCATGTCTGATGCCTCTGGCCAGAGATTCGAGCAGTGTTCTCATATCAACTGTGGCTGCCAGGCCTGCTCTCGTGTTTGGTTCCCATCTTATATCGGGTCCGCTGCTTCGGCCTGTTGAAGGACTGGGATATTTACTGTCCAGTAGTCCCGCCTATATACACTATTCACCAAAAAAAGTTTGTTTTTTCCGTTTGATATTGTTTTATTTTTCTACTGCCGTGACGGCAACTAAAAGTTTGGGTTCTTTCTTTCTTTTCATTCAATTATTTTTTTTTTTGAGTGTGGTATCTTTCTCTTTAAAAACACCTGTTTTTTTGACAGCGTTTGATTTTATTTTATTTTTATTTTTGGGTTGGAGGATTTATTGTTTTACAGGATTTATCAGTTTTAATCTTTCGTTTATTATTTTGACTGCGATGAGGTCTAGCATCGCGATGGGAGCTCTCCAACAAAGTTTGTTGTTTTATTTACCGTTTTCCCTTCTGGGCACATACCTGCTGCCTGCTTTTTTTTAAACTATACACGGGCTTTTACAGAGCTTGAAAAACTATTTCTTAAAAAAGAATTGATGTGGTTTTATTTCGTTTACTGCAGGTCACGTATGGATGTAGAGTTTTTAGAAGGGCAGCTGGGAAAGATCAACGTTGCCGCCGGTGAGAATGATGCCGACACGCTTGCCTTTGTAAAAGTCGTTGTTTGCAAGCACGACGGCCAGCGCCAGTGCAGACGAGGGTTCAACGACGATCTTCATGCGCTCCCAAAGAAGACACATAGCATCTTTAATTTGCTGTTCAGACGCGAGCTGTATGTCGGCGACGTATGTGCGAATGATTTCGAGAGTTCGGGGACTGAGAGTTGTGCGGACGCCATCAGCGATAGTATCAATGTACGGTGCCGACTCGACGACTCCTGACTTGAAGGAAAGTACAGCGTCTGCTGCACCCTCTGGCTCGGCACCTATTACCTTGGTTGTCGGACTGAAGTGGGCTGCAGCCAGTGCTGTGCCGCTGAGCAGACCACCACCGCCGACAGGAGCTACAATGTAGTCAAGTGGCTCCACGGTTCTCGAGAGCTGCTCAATTAATTCCTTTGCACAGGTGGCCTGGCCCGCAATGACACGGTCGTTATCAAACGGATGTATGAGCACGGCTTTATGGGCAGCAACCAGTCTGTCTGCTGTTTGCTGACGAGCGTCAAGCGTAGACTCACACTCTACTAAAGTAGCACCATAACCGAGTACACCGTTCTTCTTCACCTGAGCAGAGTTTTCCGGCATGACGATAAAAGCGGGAATTCCAACGACTCGCGAGGCATACGCGATGGCCTGGGCGTGGTTCCCCGACGAGTGTGTGACGATAGCACTACCCTCCTTATTCTCCGCGACTTGAAGTACAGAATTAAGTCCACCACGGGCCTTAAAGGCGCCAATTTTTTGAAAGTTTTCGCACTTGAAGAAGAGGTGGGCATCAGAAAAAGCAGGACTGTCGAGTGTCTTACTTGTCAGCACAGGGGTTTCATGTATGAGTGGACGTATCCGGTCATGTGCATCTATAATATCCTCTTTTGTAACGTTAATTGTCATTCTTCTCGAGGGCTGTACTGTTGAAGGATGCCTTGTCCCGGTCTGTGGTAGTTGGGACCTGGCATAGCAACGGTGAGGCACGGTTCTCGTTTGGCGACCTCATAGACACGATGGCGAGCACGGAAGCGTACAAGAAACGCGAGTTCTTGGCCGTCATTGGCGACGAAGTGGGGATTTTTATTACCGGCTTTGTGTACATGCTAACATTTGAATAGGACTCGGTAACGGGCATGCTGCTTGCTGGAGTCGGTACTGTGGACTCTGATACAAAGGAAAAGAACTTTTTCGTCGCTGATGCACGGACCGAAGCCAGTCAATTATCAGAGGCTTTTGAAGAGTTTACAACAAAACGAAATGATATTGCCATCGTTCTCATTAACCAGCACTTGGCCGACAAGATCCGGCATCAGGTAGACCTCTACACCGCTGCCTTTCCCGCCGTGCTTGAGATCCCCTCGAAAGACCATCCTTACGATCCTGAAAAGGACAGTGTTTTGCGCCGAGTTCGTCGACTTTTTGGCGAGTAAAACCCAGCCTTTCACAACTTCGCCTGGTTTGCGTACCCTTCTGGATAGTTGGTTTACATGTATTTTGGGGACTTTTTTTTACGGAGAGATGAGGAAATCTGGAATTCATTTACTTCTCAGTAGCTCTTGAAGCCGCTGGTTTAAATACAAGCATTTAACAGCACAAGCCTCGCAGAAGTGGGCATTCTTCGTAGAGGTGCTACAAGACAACATTTAAAACGTAATGCATGGCAATATTAATTCTGATCCTATACCTCCAAACCAAGACTCCGGTCTACTTTCGGTACAGACCTTCAAGGAGCATAACCAATACCCTCTCTCTCCTAAATCAAAACCTATCCACCCATCCAAGAAATATCAACAAAATAAACGAGCGAATATGAAAAAAAAAACACAACGATTAAAAATCAAAAGAAACCACACTCCCCCCACAAAATAGACGTGTCTCCTGGAGTACGACGTCTTATTCAAAACCATTAATGCTAAATTCAGAAACTGAGATAGTCCTCACCATTACCGTATTACTGGATGTCCGCGAATCTCCAGCGCAGTAAAAGAGAAATGGTTGTTTATGACTGGATTCTGAGCTTATCGGATAAGCCTGACGTCAATCCAGAGACAAAGCCGTTATAAGCGAATGTAACTGTTGCAGTCACACAGGTAATGAGAGAGTCATCGGGATTGTAGGCGCGAGCAACAACACTATACGTTCCGGGGGGAATCTCGGCGGGTAGTTCGACCTCTTTCGAGACCTGTAACTCTCCTGCTTCAATAGGACAAGCCATATCAGCCTGCTCAAGTTGTTCACAAAGATCAAAAGTATCAGATACAAGCTTGATGAGACCGTAGCGCACCTCAACATCGACGTAGGAGCCTTCCACCACAGCCACATCGAGTACACCCACAGCAGTAAAAGTCAGGTTCTCACCAGCCAGTGGAGGATTGGGGTCAATCACCAAGCCTTTAATATGAAGCGTACGCTCCTCATCAAGGTCGCAGAGTTTGACTGGCGAGCCTCCTGGAATGCTATCGTCCTTGGCCTCGGGGGCGGATACGGCAATAGGCGCCACAGCAGCCAAAGCAGAGCTGCCGAAGAGCAAAGCAGCTAAGCCAAACTGAATTGAAACTTTCATTGTTTATTCAATTAAAATTCGTAAAAGAGATAGGAACAAAGAAAGTTTAGTCTCTATTGAGGTGGTTCAAAAGGCGGTCTTCTACACGTGACTAAACACAACCTCACTTCTCTGTTGGTGGTCGGCGATGAAGGCCAAAGCAGTTTTGATCTGTCTGGGCGTTGCTGCAAGTCTTGTGGGTGCTTCAGATGGTGATAACCTGTTGTTGTTTCAGCGGTGTTCGCTCGCTTGCGCTGCGGTTCGCTGTGAAGGCGAGCGCCCTCTCAAAGACCACATGTACTTTGAGGATTACAAACCGTTTGAGTATAGGCTTCGGGATACAGAGACTTATATGATTGCCAATAGAACATTTGAGCCTCCACCTTTCGCTTGGTTACTTCACTGGAACTGCTTTTCAGAGTGCGACTATCGGTGCCAGCACGCCGTGACCGACCTCCGTAACGAGCTCGGGTTCCCGGTCGTACAATTTCACGGAAAATGGCCGTTCCCTAGATTGTGGAGTATGCAAGAGCCTGCTTCTGTTCTTTTTTCTCTTTTCAACTTATTTTCGCATTTTTACGGATTGAGGCTTTTAAACTCCAGGGCAGACGTGTCCAGTCACCCGCTCACAAAATGGGCTCGAGCAATGTCCTACATAGGTATAAATGCTTGGATCATGTCTATTATCTTTCATATTCGTGATACCTCCGTTACTGAGAAGCTGGATTACTTTTCTGCTGGTGCATATATTCTCTACGGCCTTGTCTATTCGCTGGTCTCAAACTTTAAACTCTATCAGCCCGAGAAAATAAAAGATGCTAAAAAATTAGTAGCAATTTCACTCGGTCTCCTTAGTTTACATATCAGCTACATGTCGTTTATCGATTTTTCATACACATACAACATTATTGCCAATCTCAGCATTGGATTCATCCAAAACATGGGCTGGATTGCCTTTTCCTACTACAATGGAAAAGTATACAAGGTAAAACCCCAGTTTGGTGGGCCCGCCTGGGTATGGATTCCAGGATGTTGCGTGGTTTGGATTATGTTGGCCATGTCGCTCGAGTTGTTGGATTTCCCGCCCATATTCTACTGTTCTATCGACGCTCACGCCCTCTGGCATTTAGCAACTATTATACCGAGTGCAGTCTTCTATTGGTGGATATTCAACGATATCCGCAATAAGCTTGCCGACGAAAAACAGGAGAGCAAAAAAAGCCAGTAAACGCGAATATTGCGGACCCTATCACAAGAGACCACTATATACGTCTCTTGCTTAATTCTGAGAAGACCTTTGTCTAAAATCTAATCCTTTACCTTGTACTTTATACATCAATAATTTATAATATGCATCGATAGAAGTTAAGTTACGTATTCGTACAAAGTAAGGAATTTTAAGCTTTAATAAATCTAATACACAAGTATTCTGTATTATATTTTAGAGCACCACAAGAATCAATACAGCTTTCCTAGGATTTTGAGTCCCCTTTTCCTGCACCAGTGCTGGTGCACGAAGTAAAACCATCAACCACTAGAATGCAATTCAGGTTTTTTTCAACGTCAATCAATTTTTTTTTAATCTTGGAAGGCCATATATATAAATTCTGAAAGCTCCTACTCTTGAAAGCTTGTGCGTTTTCCTATTTTTGGTAGAGTATAAGCCAATGAAGTATGATTTTTTTATCAATTCAACAAAACAAAAAAGCAAGCAAAAGAAATCATAAGCGTCGTTAATAAAATATATGCTTTAGTAAGGAGTCAGAAGCTCAGCAACCTTGAGGCCAAGTTCGTCTGCCTCTGCACGTGCGCTAGCTTCAGCATAGACTCGTACAGCGTTTTCCGTGCCGCTTGCACGAACAAAACTTCGTCCTTGGGTGTATTTTTTGACAAGAGCGTCAATTTTATCTTGTAGACCGGGGGGAGAAACCAACTTGCGCTCAGCATCCACGGTCTTGAAGACAGTCCGATCATTGACCACAACCTTGATTAGTCGGTTTGGCAAGTCTGTATAAGCACTATCCCACTCGAGAGGCCCCCAGGTTTTGTATGACAAAACTGCAAGAACCATCAAAAGATCAGAAATAGCGTCTCCAACGGTTTGATTGACCACATCAATCAATGCAAGCAAGGAGTCGAGCGCCGTCTTTTGAGCAGGGGTATTGGACTCATAGTTTGTTAGAGTGGAGATACAATCTTCAGAGAAGATAATGGTGCCGTGTCCGTTGGCCTCAAAGTATATACCAACGTCAAAACGCTGAGCAGAATGATGTAAATGTTTGACACCAGTAGGAGTACATTCAACCGGAAGCTTGAGAATATTACGAATATAATCTGTAGAATTGCCATTAGCATAAGCCGTCTGAACAACACCGACCGACAATTCTCCACCGATGCCAACATCTCGAATCAGATCCGAAATGAACAATGACGCCAGTGACGCAATTTTGTCGCCATCCAACAACACAAAGCGATCATCCCGGTCAATGAAATAGAAAATGATTCGATCAGCGTCGCCATCAAAGCTGCAATACAGTTCAAGCGGTGTGAGACTGGTGCCCTTGGGAGCACGCTGCTGCGTCTTGACAAAGTCCGCACCGCAATAAGCATTAAGAGCAGAGAAATTATCCACATTTCCACTGGCAATAGTCAAATCGAGAACTTCCTTGGGAATGAATTCCTGCAAGCGTTTCAACTTGAGAGCCCCAACTCCATTGGCACAGTCGACGGTGATTTTGGACGTAGGCTTGCCTCGCTGAAGCTTTTGGAAAGCAGTGCTAAGCTTCTTGTAGTAGCCATTCTCAGTAGGTTCACCATAGTGATTAGGGGAGTTTTGGGTGTTGAGACAGCGAACAATGTAGTGTAGTTGAGGGGTAGTGAGAACCCCATAGTCGGTAGAGACAGCATCTACAGCCTGCAACCCCTCACGAAGGTGCTCAGCAAGCATTGGACCTGTTTGTCTAGCTTAGTTAGTGGCATATATGGAGTCTCAGATAAAACGTACCGAGTATCTCGGGCATAGACAACGTTGGGGACGACCGATAGATCGATCCTCATTGTCTCGCAAAGCTTATCATGAAGACTAACAAGCGCTTCATCCGAAGGAGCATTAGCAAATGCAGTCGCATGAGCTTCCCAAGAGCTCTTGAAAACAAAAGTTAGTATGCATGTTGCTCGTAAAAAATAAGCGATGATGCTGCCGCTCGCATATTTCGAGTCAAGCTTACCTCGAGCATTTCTCCCTAGAAAATTGTTAATTAAAAAAGAAGTTAATATAAATGATAATATGCTTACTTCAGGGTCAATCAACTTGACACCATTATCCTCTGGGGGATTATGACTGGCTGTGATCATGACGCCAATAGCCTGACCACCAAGATACTGCGACCGCAAGGCCGCAATCATACCGACGCGGAAGACAACAGGTGCTAAGAGACTTCCCTCCATCCTGAATCCAGCAGTGCCGTAGGTGTAGACAATGCCCTCGTGTTTATTGTTGGGTGCCATGTGTACTGAATTTCTGTGTGAGGTAGTAAGGTTTTTAACCACTCAAAAGACAGTTGAAGCCACCTGTGCTTCTTTGTTTATCAGCAACAAAGGAAGTTTTCTTTATTCTTTTTAAAAACCGCTCTTTAAAACGTTTACGCAGCTTTGAAGCCTTTTTTTTTTTTTATAAAAAATGAGTCACGATGAGCTTGACGAGTTTATACCTGATCTGGTCGAGGAAGCAGCAGATGATGGACTTCTCGACACAAAGGTAAGATATTAATATTGCTCGAGTGTAACCTCAAAGGTTTCGAATCCTTTTCTGGAAATCATACGCTTAGTGAGAAACATTCTTTGTGGGACAGGGAGTAGCTCTTCTTACGACTCTAGGCTAACCAGAATCAAAGGATAAAGTTCCCCTTACTATTGTTACGGGATATCTAGGATCAGGAAAATCGTGAGAAAAATTTAATTGATCTCTTATATTTAGCCTTTTGCTGACGTCGATCCAAGGACTCTCTTGAACTACGTTTGTTCTCAGCGCGAAAAGAAGATTGCAGTTATTTTGAATGGTAAGCGTTATTAATTTATATTATGATCGAGACTAATACTTTTAGAATTCGGTGATTGTAAGTGATGATGCTGCGGCGTAGAATGCTGGCTCTAATTACATTCTTTCAGCTTCCGAGATTGAGAAATCTCTCACCGTTCAAGATGGCGATAAGGTATACGAAGAATGGCTTGATTTAGGGAATGGGTGTCTTTGCTGTACTGTTAAAGACAACGGAGTCACTGCGATTGAGAGTTTGATGGAGAAGAAGGGCAAATTTGACTACATATTACTTGAAACTACCGGAGTTGCTGATCCCGGTCCTATCTGTAATATGTTTTGGCTAGATGATGCTCTAAGATCATCAATATACCTCGATGGTGTCGTTACAGTGCTTGACGGACCCAACATTCTTAAGAACCTTGGCGATATCTACTCTGATAACCACCACGGTTCAAGTGACGAGCCCACCACAACGGCTGCTATTCAGATATCACATGCTGATCGTTTGATTCTAAATAAATGCGATTTAGTTTCGCCTGAACAGCGACAAGAGATCAAGAAAGTGCTGACCGGTATTAATGCCCTTGCTCCGGTGATTGAGACATCGTTCGGAAAACTTAACCTTTCCGATATTCTAGACCTCAATGCATACACTGATGTTTCAGAGTCAGAACTTTCCAAAGCTTCTTCTCATGGCTGGCATGACCATGTAAGTTAATACTCTCTGTAGAAACTAGAGCTAACCGGAGATTAGCGAATCTCCACTGTCACGCTAAACCTTCCCGTCTTATCATCTTCACAATATGAAGCGTTTGATACTTGGCTACGTACTCTGTTATGGGCGGGTCTTGACTCGACTGAAGACTTGGAGACCGAAGTTCATCGCGCCAAGGGCCTGATAGTCACACAGGGTCACACAGACAGCATTAAAGTTCTCCAAGGAGTTCGTGAAACATATGATATTATTGAAGTAAAGCGTCCCGCTCCCCAAGAGGGAAAACTTGTCTTAATTGGTAAAGGTTTGGATGGGCCTACACTTCAAAAAGACCTAGATGAAAAGCTACAAGACTTGTAGAAGGCGCCGGCACGCCCTATATGTATATATATTTTAAAGAGTGATGAGACATTATAAATAGAGCCTACAAACAATACAACTGCAATCATGAGCGCACAGCCCATGGCTATTCTTTGCTCTTTTTACGTAGATTGGAGAGGAAGGCATCAATGCCTTCTCCCGTGTATTCCAAACCCAAATCACTTGCAACTGCTTGCCCAATTCGACTTGCAGTAGGATCGGACAAGCTCGAGCGCAGAACGGTGCTCAACAAAGAGGGGGTAGCGTAAAATTGAGGTGACTGAATCACTCGAATTAGGTCCGTGCGTGTCTTTGAAATCAACAAAGAGCCATCCTCAGCTCTGTCCGAAGGAAGATACTCATATAGAGACTGCAATTGGTCGTCTGGGAGTGCCTGAACGACGGCAACAAGATCTGAAATGGGAACCGCGTCCAAGATGTCAGTAACAGGGAATTGATTAAACTGTTGCTGAGATTGTCGAGCTTGAAAGGCGCGCGCTAAAGAGGCGAAATCAAGCTGGGTTTGGTTGTCGACTGCTTCGGTTGGTCTATCTTGGCTTTCAGTAGAAGAAGGGTGACTTGATCTATAGATGAAAATGAAAATTAAATATTTTATTTGTGGTTAGTTTGACCATAACTCAAAAATGTAGTGTACACAAATCGACAAATGCATGCATTGTAAAACAAACAAGTAATGACTTACAAAGATCCACTAGTTGGAGCTCCAGAATCAGCTGCTGATGTAGAAGAAACCTCAGGAATAGTAGTGGAATCAGCTGTTTCAGAGTCTTGCATATCCTCATCGTCGTCTCCGCTTGCCGAGGTAGAAGGCTCGAAGAGCGCATCGTCAACGGTGTAATAAGCCTCTCCACTCAAGAAGGCGGCAATCTTTGCACTGTTTTCTCTATCTTTGGGTGAAAATGTGCCCAAGTCGGTATTGTCTGAGCTGCTGACGGCATCCTGGAACCAAAAGAAGAGACGCTTGTCTGACGAGCTGAAGCGAAGTACACAGACACGACCCGTCTTGCAGTTTGTCAGAGGAATCCATTCAGCCTCGCCCGGAAAGATCAGAAGGTCTTCGCGCACAGCCGGATCCTCGATTGTTTCTCGCTGAGTGCGCGGTTCCCAGGTAAAGCTGATGAGCGACTCATCCTCGTCGCTCGACCTCACCGTGACTGTACCACGGTCCGGCCGCGCAGTCAAAAGTTTACTGTCAGCATCAAATTTGAGCAAGCCAGCCTTGAATGTCACGGATGTCAATGCTTTTGGCTCTGGCATTTTCGTTTGTTTTGCTTCGTAGAAGTGGCGTTTGCAGCATCGATCTGACTTTGGTGGCAACACACAAAGGCTACGATTTACGAAAGAGTACAATAGAGCAGATACATGCAATTATGCGTAGAACGATACAGTCTTGGACTTGCGAGCCTGGACCTCGGTAATAGCTTCTACAAAGTCCTCGTGCTTGACCTGGTTTTGGCCATTTCGAAGAGCAATCATGCCGGCCTCGACGGCAACAGCCTTGAGCTGAGCGCCATTAAACTCATCCGTAGATCGAGCAAGCTCCTGCCAGTTTATGTTGTCTTCATCAATTGTCATCTTGCGCGAGTGAATTTGTAATATACCGGCTCGGCCTTCTTCGTTGGGTAAGGGGAACTCAATCTTACGATCCAATCGACCACTTCGCAGTAAAGCAGGATCCAAGACGTCAACTCGATTAGTAGCAGCTAGAACCTTAACGGAATCATCACTGCTAAATCCATCCAGCTGATTTAGAAGCTCCAACATGGTTCGCTGAACTTCACGGTCACCAGACTTATCGGAGTCAAATCGCTTGGTACCAACGGCGTCCAACTCATCAATGAAAATAATAGTAGGTGCCTTCTCCTTGGCTAGCGAAAATGCGTCTCGAACCAACTTGGCACCGTCACCAATAAACATCTGCACAAGCTGAGGAGCAGCAATCTTTAAAAAGGTGGCATTGGTCTGGGCCGCACAAGCTCGAGCAAGAAGAGTCTTACCCGTACCAGGGGGACCGTACATGAGGGCACCTTTTCAGAGTTAGTACACGTAGTTAATACCGATATAATAATAACCTACCCTTCGGGGGCTTGATGCCCAACTTTTTAAATTTGTCGGCCTGTTTCATTGGAAGAACAACAGCTTCAACAAGCTCCTCAATTTGCTTGTCCAAGCCTCCAATGTCAGCGTAAGTTTCCGAGGGCTTGTCATCGACCTCCATAGCCTTCACCCGACTGTCATACTCGGCAGGGAGTTTGTCCAGGACTAAGTACGAATCTTTATTAACACCAACCAAATCGCCAGGCTTTAGCTCTTCGGGTTCGACAAGACCGATCAGAGGCAGGAATATCGTTTGTCGTGTTGATGTCTTCACCACAGCCGACTTTCCTGTGCGAGCAGCATCCAAATCCACGTTAGCTCCCTCTTCTGTAGCCTCAGCATCGGCTTCAACATCTAATATTTCGACGATATTTCCGACCAAGTAAGGTAATTGCCTGTGGTTGATGTTAGTACTCCAACATCCAGAGACTGGGTGGCGGGCGATGTGTGACCCAACAACTCACTTATTATTTTCAATCTTCTCTTGGTTATCCTTAATGCTTTCAAGCATGCTGTTCTTCTCATGCGTCAATCGCTGAAACTCTGATCTCATTACTCTAATATCATTATCCAGCAGTCGTCGTCTGTTGCGGATTTCGCTGGTCGATGCACGTAAGATCTCTTCATCAATGCCTTCATCCTGAGGCTGTGTTGATTCAACGCCTTCCATTGCCTGTCCATCGCCATTTTGTTCGCGTTCAAGCGCTTCAAGGTCCTCCAAAGTCGACATCTTCGCTGCGTCGTTTAGGTTGAAAGGTTGCCAACTGGTGAAGAGAGAGCAACGACCACCATTGACAGACCAGCACCCCAAGACTACGGACGGATATAAAACAGTAGAGAATTTTATTCAAAAAGTAAAATAACATGACATATAATACAAAACCGCGCCACTAAAATCAAAAAAAAACTCCGGCCTCTAAATATCACAAACACCAAATTTTATCCCCCAAAGTCACCTCAAGACTTAATAAACCAAAAATAAAGGCACATCAATCAACAATATCTGTGTTTTCAATTGACAGCTTGTACCTTCTCATAGAATTTCCCGAATCGAAATTTGTGATATATTGCAGTGCTCTTCGAATACTGTCAACAATTGCGATAGAGCATTCGAATCGTCGACGAGTCATAGAGGTCAATAAGCTCATAACTGAAGGGCCGAAAGAGTAAATAATTCTGCCAGGGTTTTGACTCAGAGACTGTAGTTTCACTATGGCATTTTCACAACCACACTCTGGGACATAGGCTGACTTTGAATATAAATTGTATTCTTCTTCCGTCAAAGGCTCGTCTTCTTCATCGTAAGGATCCGAGTCGTGGTATTCTAAGCTTTCGTGCATGTCCTGCAGATATTCTTCATATTCCTCAGAAGTCTCACGGACAAGAGAAATCTTCACACCTCGCGGTTCAAAAAAGTACATATTCCACTCTTCAATACTTTTGCATATGAGCTTCTCATATCTCCAGGAAACTTGGGCCTTGATGAGCGCACATACAAAAAAACCTGGAAAGCCCAGTACGGGCGGAAGAATAGCTAACGCCACCTTTGAAGGATCACAAATAACATTAGAGTAGTTGGAAATGTCTTTTAACACGCACCCCCAATCGGATACCGATATTCCACGCATTTTAAGTTCCTCAACAGGTATATCTTTGATTGGGAACCCATTCTGGAGATAGCAGTCTACCGAAAACACATCTGCTGATTTGAAAGGAACCGAGTAGTCTAGTGAAGGATCAGGTACCCTGTGCCAACATATTCTGTAGTCGTTTTCTTCAAATGCACTCAGGCACTCAAACAGCGCCAGGCTGGTCAAATCTGCGTACTTGCTAGTCGGTTCGTTCTTTTCAGTTGGGCTGCTGATTTCAGCTTGCATTATATGATAGTGATAAGCAGTTCGATAATCCCTCGTTGTTAGACTTTCTTTGTAGCTAGGTGGAGCTTCGTCGAAAGAAGGGGTATTGCTCGAGCTGGTGGCGATTGAACCATCGTCATCAGAGTCAAGACTCGATTCGGCAGCTTCCTGAAGTTGCTCATCAAGCTCATTATAGGCATAATAATCCACTAGCTTGTAGAGATTAGGGTCGCTCATTGAGCTCTGCATAGTCTGCGCACACGTCAGTTTGGAGACTTTTTAAAGTTGACCTCAAGCGCAACAACTTGATCCTGAACCTCCATAAAAGCTCTATTGTGATGAAGGTGAATGTTTAAAAATACGGCGAAAAGTTTTCACTTTCAAATCATGCAATATTGAAATAATATAATATAAAGGCTTATCATAACCCACACACCCGGGGTCGGAGACATAAAGTATGCAGGGAGTTGATGAGTTCAAGAAGTGACAACTTTAAAACATTTTTAATTTTATATAAAACTTGTAACAGTAATAATTAAACTATTATTATATAGACTAATATTAAACAACCCGTGTGGAAGACCAAAACAAAACTCCAAGAAAACAGAATAAAACATATATCGGGCATGGTTGGAAAAAAAGACAAATCATTGCGCACCTTCGTTTCTAGATCCAAAAAGATGTTTAAGTGCTTCATAGTTGATCTTCTTTGAAAACGTCTTCTTTTCAAGCATCTCTTTGGCACTGTCGGCAGCGGTATTGGGAAGATTATCTGTGGTGTAGTCTCGAGGCTTGTGCTTCTTTCGTCGGCGTGTAGGACGAACAACACCATTTTTAGCGTCATGCTCCATTTTCAAACGTTTAGTCTCTTGTTCAATGAGATAGGTTCGGTTCATGTCCATCCACACCTGCGATTTAACCTCTATTTCCTCATCATTCAAAAGACAACTAGCAATCTCATCGTCATCAACGTCAGACAAATTGTCCGGATCATCGCCGACAACTTTTCGCTTGTTTGCCTCTTCGACTTCCCTTTCTGCCTTTCTTTCTTGCTCAGCATTATGCGAGACTCGTTGGAATTCTTGGTCACCTAGGGTTTCGTCTAATTCTTGCATCATTCCACTATCTCTTGCAGCATCGCTTTTTATAGCAGCAGCAATAGTTTGATTTTGTTCTTCGGTTCTATTTTTCTCTGATGCTTTTAGTGCCGACAAAAGAGCGCGTTGTGATTGGTTTGCAGGGTCGATCTCGGCAAGGCTCGCAGCAGTATTTGCAAGCTCAATAAGCTTTCCGTCGTCGTTTTCGTCCAAATCATCGCCGTTATAATCTGTATCAGGCTTAGGAGTGCCCTCTCGGGACGTGTCGGTTCCTTCAATATCGGTCGTTACTGCCTGTTCCTCTTTGACCAATCCTCTCTTTTCAAGTTCGCGTTGTCGAATAAATGAAGGGGGGTTATGTTCTTCCAAGATATTTGTAGTTCGAAACTCTTGAATACTGAGCTGACCAGCAGGGGTGGCTTTAAACTCATCTAAACGACGTTGGATTGTATCCTCGGCAACTTTAGCAACATAAACAATTTCAGCTTTGCTTCTGCGAAAATTGTTCATGCGCGCAGCCACCAAAATACACGCACCAGCGACGCCCGCTGGGCGTCGACCTTGATGAATCCAGTCTTTGCCCATTCTCTGTACTAATCGAATCGCATCATTCATGACATTTTTGACATCCTTACCGAATTCAAGTTTTGAAGCAAATCTTTGAATGTAGATACTGGGGTCGATGAGAGGTAGGCGTTTGATCTGTAGAGCTTTGACCATTTTTAAATATGTAGCACCGATAGCAAAAACATTAACCTTCAATATATCTGCAAAATCAATAAGCATGTGAGTTGTTTTGTGCTGACGGCAAGCGACATATAGACAGGCAGCTACCACATATTGAGACCGACGACCCTGGACAAAGTTATGAGTCACGGCAAGCTGAAACCAACGATAGGCAGTATCAGAAAGGTACTCAGGCATAGCAAGCATATTGGCCAAATTAATGACGCGCCTTTTTCCATTTGCGAGCGTTTGCTCTCGACTTTCTAGCGAGCCATGGCGGCCAAATGGGCCCCCCATTCCACGCGCATGAGCTATAAACACGTTAGACACGTCCCTATAAATTCCACCCAACTTACTTTGATCTGCTCCAATATAGGAACCTTGAACAACAGCAGCACCAGAAGCCGATTCACCAAAGGTGACCTCTGAAACAATCTGGTTTTCTTCAAGAACTACACCACAATTGCTACAGACGGCAGATCCGCGTTCAGGATCTATTGTAATAGATGCACTGAAGCATGAAGGACACGTCTGCTTTACCATGGCAGTTTAATGGTTTTGCAATCTCTCGAATTTTTTTTTTCTTTTAGTTGAGTTGGGAAGTTTGGAAACTCAGCGACACTTTGAAAACAAAAGAATTCAGACGAGCGAATAGTTTGTTTAGTAAAAGGAATGAGTTGTATTCTCTATCGATAATTAATACGGCTCCTGCTCTTGTTCTCTCTGAGAGACTCGAAGATGCTGTTTCTGCACAAATAGCTAAAAAAATACTACCATACATTCTACTATTTCTTTCATAAAGTACTTATGGAGTTTTATATTGGACTTTGAGGGAAATGTTCGATAAGAAGATTATTGTGCAAGTGGTTACAGCTACTTTAAGACACTTTGTTATACCGAGCGTAGCCATTCTAACATAACTCATAGATTACTTGGGTTTAATGAAAACAGGTTCCACTTTTCATAAATTAGCCACGCTACATTTGCTCTGCTGTGAGGAGACCAAGCAGCTGATTGATTAGTTTTTGGGCAGGCCTCTTATCGCTTCCGAAGTAAGAAGATACTGATTTACTTTTGGTGTTGTTGCTTATTTGAGTTACTTGTGTAATGTTACGATATATGGTGCTTTCCCTTGTCAACGTGGTCGGAACTTATTACCTCCCCAGGGTGGTTCAAGTCAAATAGTCGAGTAACTTCACCACAGCTGTAATTTAAGGATTTCAGACAAATCTGAGTTTGATCACATTCCACGTAAGACAAAGTGACACTACTTTGATGTGGTTTCCTGGCCGAGTAGAGTGGAAAGACGTTTCGATGCTCATGGAAGCATTTTGATTTACTTTGATCCAACACCAACACACCAAACACTGCTCAACCACTGCTCAACCACTGCTCAACCAGGCTTCGTCTAATTCAAAACAAAGTCAATAAAAAAACTTTAAAACGCGTAAAACTGCAGCAAACCGGAAAAAGTCTCTCTAATGGAAGGAATCTCAATAAAAAAGATTTAAAGCAGACACTTGAAAATGCCTTAAATAGTGTCTGCCTTTTCTGCTTACAAAAAACAAAAACTCCCAACTGGGCCAAAAGTGGCGCAGCGCAAACCTCGCAGGCGCGATTTTTGCGATTTCAAATTAATTTTTTTTAATATAAAAGCCAAAAAAACCACTGCAGAAAACACAAAAAGAAAAGACGTCAGCGATGGAATTTGACACTTTTGTGATTGGGAATATTCACTGCCAATCGTGCGTGCAAAAGATCTCGCAAATCTTGACGGGTTTGGGCATCGCACAGGCAAATATTCGCTCCACGATCCGAGACAAGACCGTCACTGTCTCACACGGTGCCGATATATCGAAAGCAAAGATTATCAAAACACTTGAAAAGCAAGGATTTGATATTGTGGAAGACATAAACTTGCCTCAAAGAAAGTGGTACGAGGGCAGCTTTGTCTACAACTGGTATCGTCACCGCCTACATGAGAGGAATTGTGAAGCATGCAATTCTTCGAAATCTCGGGCAAAAGAATACGATTATGACTTTGAAAAGTCAGAAACAAGTTCGGATGAGCTTTCTGAGGTCACAACTGCCAATAATATGGATTACAGGGGTGTGTTTGCCATCGAGGGTATGTCATGTGCATCGTGTTCCAACTCTATTGCCGCAAATGTCAAGACTATACCGGGAGTTATTCAAGTCGGTGTTGATCTTATTGGAAAATCAGCGACAGTTGTGTTCTCTGGTAAGGAATTGACCAGCAAAATTGTCGAGGGCATTGATGCCCTTGGCTACGGCTGTGAACCTATCGAGGTTCTTCCCGTCAAACCTGAAAATGATTACAAAGTTACTGCTTCTATTGGTGGCATGACTTGCGCATCCTGTGTTCATGCTCTTACCGAAGCCTTTAAAGGTTCTGATTTTGTTAAGAGCGCCGACATCAACTTGCTTACACACAGTGGGACGTTTATTATCGACGACAAAAACCGAGCCGAAGAAATAAAAAATACCATCGAAGATATTGGATATGATTGTCCGTCGTTGGAAGTTGAAGAGGAGCGATCGTCCGAGATGAAGGCAAAGTCGCGGACAGTTCGTCTGTTTGTTGATGGCATGTATTGCGAGTGAGTATTATTTTAATCTCTTTGGGGGTATATTAACTAATGTTTCTAGAAACTGTCCTCAAACTATTAATGGTCTTTTCGAATCATATGGAGGCAGTGTGCAGATTGACTCTCGTATCACTCTTCATCGACCAGTGATCAAATTTACATATATTCCACAACAGCCCAATCTTACTATAAGGGCAATAATAAATGATATCGAAAAGCTTTCGCCATCGTTTTCCGCTCAAATCGTCTACCCAATGTCTCTGGAGGAGCGTACTCGCATGACTACCATTCGAAAGCGGAACCAGCTTTTGTATAGGCTGATTCTATCGGTGATTGTCGCAATTCCTACTTTCATAATCGGAATTGTCGGAATGTCTTTGCTTCCCTCAACCAACGGAATGCGGAAATATCTCGATGAGCCCATGTGGGCTGGAGAGGTTAGTCGTATAACCTGGGCTCTTTTCTTTCTAGCTACACCTGTTTACTTTTTTGCTGCTGATGTGTTCCACCGGAAAGCAATCAAAGAGGTGACGGCTTTATGGATGCCCTCTGTATCTTGGCGCCGCCGATTATTAATGTTTGGTTCTATGGACCTTTTAATGTGCCTGGGAACGACTGTCGCTTATTTTTCTAGTATTGCAATGCTGGCTTTGGCAGCTACAAAGAAAATGCCGAAAGGCACTGGGGCAATGACAATGTCCGACGGGGTGAATACAACATACTTTGACTCGGTTGTCTTTTTGACTATGTTTTTACTTTTTGGCCGACTTTTGGAAGAGTACTCCAAGTCTAAGACCGCTAGTGCTATTCAGCTTCTGGGTAATCTGAAACCCAAAACGGCCATCTTGATTGAAACCCAAGAAGCATCGACTAACGATAAGGAGTTGAGCTCTGCTGAAACCAAGTCTATTCCTGTGGAACTTCTTGATGTTGGAGACTATGTAAAGGTAGTCCCCGGAATGTCACCTCCTATTGACGGAGTTGTCGTGAGTGGACATTCGGAATTCGATGAAGCTGCTCTAACAGGTGAGTCTTTACCGGTTAGCAAGCATGCAGGTGATAGTGTCTACTCTGGTACCATCAACTCGGGTACAGGGACAGTTATTGTTCAAGTGCTTGCTGTTGAGAGTCAGTCGATGATTGATCGCATCGTGGATGTGGTACGTCAAGGTCAAGTACGCCGAGCGCCTGTGGAGCGGATTGCCGATGTTCTCACTTCATACTTTGTTCCAGTTGTTGTTTGTCTTGCTGTTAGTACGTGGATCATTTGGCTCGCCCTCGGTGAAAGTGGCTCTCTCCCTGCTGGCTATTTAGATATCGAGGTGGGAGGCTGGGCAGTGTGGTCACTTGAATTTGCCATTTCTGTCTTTGTTATTGCATGCCCCTGCGGACTTGGATTAGCTGCGCCTACTGCTCTTTTCGTTGGTGCTGGACTAGCTGCTAAGCACGGTATTATTGTTCAAGGCGGCGGTGAAGCTTTCCAAGACGGTTCGGAGCTCGACATTGTTGTTTTCGACAAAACAGGAACTCTTACCGAGGGTGGAGACCTCAAGGTCATCCACAAATACTTTGCAGAGAACACGAACGGAGAAATCAAAACGCTCTCGCTCCAGGCTGCGCGAGACTTGGAGCTCCACTCTGGTCATCCACTTGCTGCTGCGGTACGGGAATTTTGTGAAGATACGTCATCTTTGTCTGGTGTCATTGTCGAAGATGTTCAAGAGACTCCTGGTCGAGGTCTGATTGGAAAACTCAGGGCCGATGCCAATACAGGAGAATTCAGACCAACCGAGGCTATCATTGGAAATGAAAAGTGGATGCATGATAATGATGCGATTTTTGATTTTTCAGAAGTCGACACTGATGCGTGGAAGGGCCAGGGACATTCTTTGGTTTACCTTGCGCTTAAGTCAAAAGCAGAGGAGCCTTTCAAGGTCACCATGATTGTTTCTGTAGCCGATGCAATTCGTCCCGAGGCCTCTCGAGTTATTAAGGAACTGCAGAGCAGAGGTCTCGAGACTTGGATGATATCTGGTGATAATGAACTGACTGCTAAGGCTGTAGCCGCTCAGGTTGGTATACCCTCGGAGAATGTCATCGCCGGTGTGCTGCCCAATGAAAAGGCAGACAAGATTCAATGGCTACAGAGAACAAAGAAGCACCGCTCGAGCAAGTACTTTTCCTGGCTTTCACCCAAGAGTGGCCACGACAAGCCTGCTCTTGTTGCTATGGTCGGAGATGGTATCAATGACGCTCCCCCATTGACTGTTGCTGATGTTGGAATTGCTATTGGCTCGGGAAGTGATATCGCTCGCTCATCAGCGGAATTCATTTTGGTTCGTTCTGATTTGACTTCTATTGTGACTTTGATAGAGCTTTCGCGCGTCGTGTTTAGGCGAGTTAAGTTTAATTTTGCCTGGGCTGGATTGTATAATTGCATAGGAATACCCATTGCTGCAGGTGTCATCTATCCTTACAACCACTCTCGACTCGCACCAGCCTGGGCGAGTTTAGCGATGGCTTTAAGTTCGGTGTCTGTAGTGACCAGCTCTTTGGCACTCAAGCTATTCAAGCCAAAGAAGTATTGAAAACGATTTAACGACTTGATGGGTTTCATGGTTTGGTAGATTACAAAAAATAGGGATTAAGGTTGCATGATAATGCTTATTACGCTGTGATGATTAAATAATGAACAATGATTACTTTTTTTTAAAAAAAACCTCCATGATATCGTACGTTATGCTATAAACACTCTATAGTTTGCTATTATCTTTTGCCATTTCTCGCTTGAGAGAATTGGATTCCAGCACCATCTCTTCCATCGAGCGCGGTTTGCGTTCTTCTTCAAACTTGACGTCAGGTCCAGAGAAGTTACCACTCTTGCAGTCTTTGTAAAGTTGCTTTTTCAGTTGAAAGAGCTTGTCGTAGTCTGCATCGTCCGATTCAAGCATTCTATAGATGTCGTCTGTGTTTGGAAGGTCGTTCAGCCTGCGAGGAATAATGTGACAATGGACCTGAATAAATTAGCGAGTTAAGTTAACTAGATTAAAGACTACTTACATGAGGTACGGACTGCCCCGCCGCTGGTCCGTCCTGGACGGCTATGTTGAGACTGTCTGCTGAGTAGACTCTTGTGATCATGCTGGAGACTTTCTGAACCATAAGAAACAGATCAGCCATCTAATAGGATATTAGCAAAATAATTTCAGTTAAATAATGCTTCCCTACTTCTTCCGGAGAAAGATCTGATATCCGCGGAGTCACGCGTAAAGGACAAACGAGAACCTGAACAAGGATAAGTAAGCCAATGTCACTCAAATAAGGTATTTCACATACATGACCGGGAACCAGGGGCATTAAATTGACTAAAGCATAAGAAAAGGAAGACTTCTAAACGAAAGTGTCAGATGAGATGCTGGGAAACTCAAGAGAGAAACACAGACATAAAAAACCTAGCAAAACAATTAGTTTCTCCAAATCAGGGGGAATAAAAAGATTAAATACCTGCTGGGTCACTGTGAATGGTCCGAACTTGATGACGCCAGCCATTGTATGTGAAGATATAGAGAGGTAGAGATAGCGACTGAGGATAGCAACGCCCGTCAGAGCTGCTACACCCAACAAAGACTGCCTTTCACATTCAAACTACACCACTACAAAAAATCGAATAACAATCAACAAAACGTGATTTCAGTTATTTTATTTTTAATTCTGCACTGCCCGGCCTCTTGAGAAATACTGCGCCTCCTCTACTTCGCCCCCTCTGTCGCCTTTCTAATTTAGAAAGGTCAACGTTACCACCACCTCCCGTTCTAACACTTTTGCCGAACCGGGTAACCAAACCTCAGAATTGCTTCAATCTGCCCTTTTTTTTTTGCACTCCAGCGAATTTTCTTTGGCTTTTCGCTTTCTTCTGCTCTTTTGAATTCAAATTTATTTGATTCTTTCTTTTTTTGTTGTTGGTTGGAAAGGTGAGAATTCAGCGAAGGGGATTTTCTGCTTTGCTTTGGTCTCTTTTGGGGGTTTTTTGTGACGTTGGGCGAAGAAAGGGAAGCAAAAAGGCTTCCAAGGGAGGCGAAGTTTCGAAAGACTGGCGAAGTGGCAGAAAGGGTAGGAGATATTATTTGTCTTCCACTTAACTCGGGACTCTCTCTTTACTGCCATTGTGCTTTACGCTGTTGCTTTTTGGGCTTCTCCAACCTGGTCTATGGAACCTTATCTGAACTAGGCACAGACATTAATCATCAATAGCTTCCTTTCTCCAACTGTCGCATATTTGCCTTTAATAGAGAAAACATTGGATCTAAGATTAGAATACTAACACGATTACAGTGATTTCATAGACATTTCTCTGTCTTCTCTTTTTGTCGCCCCGCTACAGAGGGTGATGAGATTTAGTAGAGCCCGATGATTCCAAATGTTGCAGACAAGCGGAGTCCAGCCATCTCATATATGCAGGTATGTATTACTAAGTTGCTTTCATGTCTTTTCGGAACCAAGTTGCTCTTTGTGTTTCCATTTTGCTGATTGGAATCTACTCTGATCTGATTGGGAGACAAGAGTAGGAGAAATACTAGCACAATTTGTTGAAGGAAAGCAACATCATTTTTTGATCTCTTTAGCTAACGTTCTTTTGAAAGGCACAGCCGGTTGCCTCAACAAGCGATATAATGGTCACATCCAATACAGGCCCTGTTGCGCCTCTTCAACCCAATAATGCTCCCAGTATTAACTTTGCTCCACCACCAGTGGCAGCGCCCAAAACTCGTTCTGATGATTACGGTGCACCTGGTCACACGACAAGGGGAAAACTCATTGTAAAGATTATTGAAGCCAAGAATCTGGACTGCCCTCGCGACGCCTCACCCTATGTCGTGGCCACCTTTGAGTCGACTGAATTTATTTCCAGCGTGCCGGACAATCAATTTCAAGTTGATCAACAAATGCAGGGCGTTGAACCAACTGGTGAAACTGGTGGTGTACCTTTTGGCATTGCCATCCCTTCAAAATCTAGACAGTCATCGACCACCGACTTTTCTGATCTCAAGGCTAAAAGTGCGAGAGGTCGAATTCCCTTTCTTTTATCCAAGCCTATAAATCCTGTTTGGAATCATGAGGCTGCATTTGATGTCATTGGGGATAACTCAGAGTTGGATGTCACTGTATATGACTCTAGGCATAACGACACCATCCTAGGCCATGCTCATATTCGCCCTAGCTTCACATCATCTACACCCACAAGTGAATGGATCAAGTTGGAGCCAGTGAGCCCAAATTCTACTGGTTCAGGATACATCCACATCGAGATGAGGTTTGAAAGTAACGTGAAAAAACATTTCGGTCCACAGGATTTCGAAGTGCTTCGTCTTGTCGGTAAAGGTACTTTTGGTCAAGTTTATCAAGTAAGGAAGCGTGACTCTGGCAGAATCTATGCTATGAAGGTACTTTCAAAGAAGGTTATTGTTCAGAAGAAGGAAGTCGCCCATACTATTGGAGAGCGAAATATCTTGGTAAGGACAGCAACCACTGATTCACCTTTCATCGTTGGTCTCAAGTTTTCTTTCCAGACACCAACTGATTTATATTTGGTCACAGACTACATGTCTGGTGGTGAGCTGTTTTGGCATTTGCAAAAAGAAGGCCGCTTTTCTGAGGATAGAGCAAAGTTTTATATCGCGGAGTTAGTTCTTGCATTGGAGCATTTACATCAACATGGAATTGTATATCGTGATCTTAAACCGGAGAATATTTTACTGGATGCGAAGGGCCACATCGCTCTATGTGATTTTGGTCTATCAAAGGCCAATCTTTCTTCTGGTGCCACTACAACTACATTTTGTGGTACTACTGAGTACCTCGCTCCAGAAGTACTCCTTGACGATCAGGGGTATACTAAGATGGTAGATTTCTGGTCCTTGGGGGTTTTGGTATTTGAAATGTGCTGCGGCTGGAGTCCGTTTTTTGCTGAAGATACCCAGCAAATGTACAAGAATATCGCTTTTGGCAAAGTCAGATTTCCTCGCGATGCTCTGTCGCCTATGGGCCGCAGTTTTGTGAAGGGTCTCTTGAACCGAAATCCTCTCCACCGGCTAGGTGCTCAAGATGATGCTCGCGAGTTAAAGGCGCACCCATTCTTTTCTGATGTTGACTGGACTGCCTTGGTGAACAAACGGATTGTTCCTCCATTTAAACCTCATCTCATCTCCGAAACGGACACTTCTAACTTTGACCCAGAATTTACCCAGGCTTCCACGAGTGCCATGCATCGTCCCATTATTGGCTCTGCTCCTCTTTCTCCTACACAGCAGGCCAATTTCAAAGGTTTTACCTATGTTGATGATTCGGCCATTGAGGAGAATATGCGGGGCTTTGGAGATACTACTGCGATTGAAACTGATGACGAAGACAACGATGAACAGATTTCTAATGATCAAGATGAAGATCTTGACTTGGACTATGATTCTGGCTCCTTTTTTCATGGACAGAAGTTTGATATTTAGCTCGCAATGTATTTTGTTTTGGTTAAGAGGGAGTAGTTCTGTCTATTATTGGGGCCTTTGAGGTTTTGTTTTAATATTTTTGTTTTGTTTTGCTCGCCTGCCTCTTTCGGTGCTTGTTCTTTTGTTTGTCTGTTTTTGTTTGGCTTCTAGTCTGCCAACGCTGATGTATTATTTATTATTTGAATTACGATGTTATACAGTTTATTTAGCTCGAGAATCTTGGGCGGTATCGTAATTGCTGTGTGGTGTTTTTAACGCGAAGCTACCAAGTCATCTCAATCTCCTCTGCGAGGCTTAAATTGGAAGCATTGGGGTGACGAGACTCAAACTTCGGATGTGCCTTCATAAAAAGTTCTCCTTTAAGATACTCAGTAAATAAACAATTGAATTTTCAAGAAATGGTTGTAAAGATGAGCTGGCAGGAGGCCCGAATTGCAATCTAGACACTGACGTCAGAACCCTGATGTGAGTGAGGCTCAAATGATCGATCTGAAAGAGTTTTCCATTTTTCTCTTCGCCATTCTTGTCTGGGGCATCTTTTTCTCGGGGAGTGAAAAGGGGGGGTTTATTTACACTTCCAACGCTCTGATCTATATATCCTACATATATATTCTACGTTCGTGCCAGTTTCCTGCTCATCACACCGAGGTAGCCTGATTGAAGATGGGGGAATCAAAGGGCGAGAGTTTCGATGAAAAGTTTTCAATTCGGCACAAATTTAATGACCCCATATTTGCAGTCTTTTTTATTGCGTGTTTTCTGGGGTTTATTGCTGTTAGTGGAATTGTCTTGAATGCTTTTGCTCGAAACAAAGGGTTCGAAGGTGGTGGTATCTACGGCTCTACCAATGACTTTAGCTTGAACACAAATACTGCTGTTTTGTTTGCTTTTGTTATAGTTATTGCAATCGTCTTTTCCTTTTTATACTACTTGCTTGCGAGGGCCTTCACCAAGCAAGTTATTTGGATATATGCCATTAGCCACATAGTATTAGGTCTCGCCACTTCTATATACTACCTTTATGAAAAATACTATTCAGCCGGTGTTGTGTTTTTGATATTCACAGTATTGTACATGTTTGCATTTTACACCTGGATTCCTAGAATCCCTTTTGCCTGTTTGGTATTCAAGACCATAATGAGTGTGACTAGCAAACACCCTAGCACGATTATTATTTCTGGTATTGGTGCTCTTGTGTCCGGCTTATTTGCTGCGTGGTTTGCCATGTCACTCACCGCCGCGTACATGCGTTATGATCCTTCGCAAGGAACGAACCCTGAATGCAGCGAAGCTGGAAACTGTAGCCACAGCATGCTCATCGGTGTTTTGATTTGGCTAACATTTTGTGGATATTACATCTCAGAAGTTATTAAAAACATAATCCACTGCAGTATCTCTGGTGTGTACGGAACATGGTACTTTTGCTCTAAATCTGATCAGGGAATGCCCAGAAATCCTGCTTTGGGCGCCTTAAAACGATCCTTTACCTACTCCTTTGGATCTATTAGTTTTGGAAGTTTGATTGTTTCTATTCTTCAATGCTTGAGACAACTTTGTCAGCTCGGAATGAATCAGCAGCAGCAAGATGGCAATATCGTGGGTATTATTGGCTTCTGGGTTCTGAGATTCATAATTAATTTCATCAACTGGCTTGTTCAGTACTTTAATCATTATGCCTATTCTTACATCGCCCTCTTTGGGGATGCTTATCTTCCCGCGGCGAAAGCAACCTGGGGTATCATGAAAGACAGGGGTATTGATGCACTTGTTAACGACAGTTTAATTGATTCTGTATTGTCCATGGCGTCTGTTTTTATTGGATATTTGACGGCGCTCTTTAGCTATCTCTATCTTAAATATACGGACCCTACATATAACCAGAATGGTAATTTCACCGTGCCAATAATTGCTTTTGCCTTTTTAATTAGTACTCAGATCTCCAATATCACAAACGTCTCCATTCGAAGTGGTGTGGCTACATTCTTCCTGGCCCTGGCAAAGAACCCCGAAGTCTATTACCAAAGCTACCCTCAAGAGTTTGAAGCTCTCTTGCAAGCTTACCCACGGGTGCGCGAAAAACTTTTGGTCTGAAAAGCCTTTATTCGATATTTGTTTGTTTTCTTTAATGTGCGTGTTTCGAGGTTCTCGCATCTCACCGTAATTACTCTGAAAGCTGTCTATGAAGTATTTAGTGGTATCTTATTTATTTGTTTTTATCATTCGGTAGTAGCCTTCTTGATAACTTCGTCGTCATATTTTCTCCGAGCCAACCAGGTGTGTCCTCTAAAGTCAATATTCCATATATAGATTGGTATTGTATTTAAGTTTATTTTTTAGAAATCAAACCAAAGTCTTTTCCAATTCTGGTATTCTTTTTGGGAGTTAAGTTTGGGAAAGTGAATCGCGATATATATTGGTATATCATGGACCGGACTGTAATGTTCACTATTATCGAAGACTGTAGAGAAAACTTTTGAAACTGCTTCAACGACGGCAAACTTGTTCCGAACTCGACTTTACTGGCGTGTCTGGTCTATTATCGTTGATTTTCTGATTGTTTGGGAGGTTTTTCTTCTCCGCGATTGATATTCTGTGGCGTTAAGCAGCCCGGTAAGTGCACTTTTCACTGTGGAGCCCTTAAACGAACCTGTAAATATCCTTGATACGGTGGAGATTTTCTCACACGAATACACTTTACTCAGCCATAGAGATTGAGCTTGGATGGCTTTTTATTTTATGCGTGTCTGTTGCTGTTCTGCATTATACTATGCCGTGTAGAGATTTGAATCGCCAACGTGTCTTTGAGGATATCTTATTGACCTTCGTCTTGAAAGGGCATTTGTTGTTGAAATATAATCATGCTAACATAAATAAATAGGCGGCTAATTAGTTTTCGTCGTCTTCACTTCACTTGCGCTTCGAAATCTGTCGCGATATGCTTTTGGACGCATCCCGATCGTTATAAGAATGTCAAATGCTGTACTCGACAATGCAGCTCCGCCACCAAACTCGGTGGCGTCTCAATCAACTCTTCCAGGGCCTGTTTCTATATCTAATCCACCCGCAGAAGAGGGCTCGCAATCCGCAAGTGTTCCCAAATTGCCTCCGACCTTTGGTCCAGAATCATTTCCTACTACAAATAAGGTACTGGATCAAAATATAAATGGCACAGTATATATCGAAAAACCAAAGACAAAAGAAAATGACAATAAGAAATTGAAAACTGAAAAGTCCGAGCAAAGCGATAGTGAAAAGCCGTCGAAAGGGCACTCAAATGGAGATTCAGAAGGCTCTGCCGTCTCAAAATTACCCTTGGCCCCTTTACCTGAGCACATTGCGAAAGAAATTATTGCTAAACAACCTATATCTGTCGAGATCGTTCCTTCGGATGCTGGAATAATACGGTGTATATGTGGATACGATCATGATGATGGATATACCATTCAGTGTGGAACTTGTAATACGTGGCAGCATCTTGTTTGTGTGGGAATCGACAGTGATGATATTCCTGAAGACTACTATTGTGAGCTTTGTAGTCCTCGGCCGTTAGATATAGAGCATGCTCAAGAAGCTCAGCGTGAGTTTTTGAGTAAAAAGAGAGGTCGAACAAGATCGACAAGGCCTCGAAGGATTGAACATGGCGATTCTACTCACGAAAAGACCAAGCGTGCAGTTCTCACAAAAGAATCTTCTTCAACCTCAGCTGGAACTAAGAAACGAAGTAATAAATCGGGTAATGCAACCCCTGCAGACACTCCAAATGGTTCAGAAGACGTACCAACTGATGGAGATGCTGATAACGACGACAATAAACTTTTCAAGGACCTATCAGGTCCTGGATATCGGTTAGAATATTATTCCTCTTTACGATACGACTATATTAACGAGGACGTTCAAAAGATGATCAAAAATATATCTTCAACCCACACGGACGATAGCTCAGTCACATTTTTGACTCCTCAGAACTTTTCTCATATGGAATCCCCAAAATACTCGGTGAAGCAGATTTCTGAGCATGCAAGAGTAAAATTTACAGGAGTCTCGCGATATGGTGTGTTTTTGGATTCTCAAGTTCCTCGAGATCGTTTTATTATGGAATACTTTGGAGAAATTGGTTTAAAAGATGATTATGTCAAGCATCCGATTAATCAATACAGTATCCTTAGTATTCCGAAGCCGCATGTCCTTTTTGTCCCGTTGTTTCCATTTTATATTGATGCTCGTCGTCGGGGATCACAAGCTCGATTCCTGCGACGGAGTTGCAAGCCAAATATACGCTTTAGTGTTGTCGTTACTGGAAATAGCGAAGAGGATGTTCACTTTGTGGGATTTAGTACCCAGAGTATAAAGCCTGGATCTGAACTGACCATTTCTTGGGAATGGGACGAAAATCACCCAGTTTGGAGGCTCATTGACGGACAAGGGCTGGAGGACTTTTCGGAAGAGGAGCGAAAAGATTTATCCTTGACCGCCGCACACATTCTTCAACTTGCGGATTGTGCATGTGGTGGGGGTAACGATTGTTTGATTAGCCTCATGAAACGGGCAAATCTTTATGTTCCCGGAGTTTCAACGTCAAAGAATGTGCGTTACAATCACCGGCAAACAGATGAAGATCATTCACAGTATTCTTCTCGTGAGGAGCGCAAACTCCAAGCTCAGCTCGCCTTATTTGATAAGGAAAAGAGTGCCAATAAAAAGCGCAAGCGACAGTCTTCGACTGAAAACAAAATATCCCCCGAACCGTCACAGTATAGCCGGCGGTCTTCTTCTGACTCTATGAACCAGGATGCTCGAGACTTGTTCAAGTTGCGGAGTGCGTCGTCGATTTCAGAGAACTGGGAAAGTACCTCTGAATCCCGACGGCGGAGTATGTCACCGGGAGGTGGGTCCAAGGCTGCTCATATACATCCCAAGTCACGGTTTTTATCCAGTTATCAGGCTTCTCGCAAACACTGGATTGCTACCAATGTTGATAATATTAGACAGCGCCAGGAGAGTGCGCTCAAGAGTTTGTTTCCAGTAGAAGATGACATTAAACCTCGAACTATAGTTGGTTCGGAAACTGTTAAGACTGGATATGCTTTAGATAGCGAGGCTGACAGCGACCGTTCGCGGACCCCACTTTCTCGTGGAAACTCTTCAGGTATGAGCCCGCTTACAGGTTCCATGCCAACTCCAACTGCGAACGACACGTCACTTCTTACTGTCTCGAAGATTAATGGGACACTGCCTGGTGCTTCGCCTGACCTCTCGGTTGCTCCGGCTCCCGCGCTAACTACTGGCTCATCCGCTGTTGTGCCTGAAGTTGCGGCTATAGCCAAACCCGCCAAGCTAGTGAAGAAGCTGAGCTTTGCCGACTACAAGCGTCGGCACTAACCCAGAATGAGCTTGTTTTTAATACTAATCTGTATCTTTATGTGTTTATTTGGAGTATTTCGGTTTATTTTGTCGGTTGCGTCGTTGGCTTCTGTTTTAGTTGTTTTTGTTTTGTTCCTTTTTGGTTGTATGTTTGGGAGGGAGTGCTTTCTTACGGTCATACTTATTCATAATGTTATGTCTATAATACTGTAGTTTTTGGAATTCATTCTTGTACATTCAAAGGTGCCTCATCAAGACTATCGTAGTTTGAAAAATGCATGGAGTGAGTGTGAATACAGACATGGTTCGCCTCCAAAGTGTAGCTCAGTTGATAAACCTCGATTTCAAGCCAGAGCCACGACGAGCGCGCACGTTTCGGCGAGCATACCAGGTACAGAAGTCCTGGATCGTAATGCGGAGTGCACGCAGCTCAAATTTCCTAAGAGACTCGACAATATTTTGTGTGAATTTCAGGCGCTCGTCCACCGAGATGGTGCTCGGTGGGAGCTGGTCGAGCGTGTTTTCGAGCCACACCAAAAAGTCGGGCTGTGCACCAGAAGCTGAGCCAGCCTGCTCGTTTGCACGAGCGACGTTGAGGGAGAGCTCAGAAAGACCGACAAGCGTGCCTGTAGCTTCGGATGAGCAGTCGGGAGGGAACGAGTATATAAGGCCGTTCATCAATGTAGACGTCACTTGCTGACCACTGGCAATAATAAGCTGTTCCAGTCGTGCACTTATCTGTGGAGGCACAGCCTTGAAGCCAGCAGAGGCATATGCAGGGGGGTTTGTCTCCGGAAAACAATAGCCGACAAGATCGCGCACAAAGCGCAAGAGAGCGAGCAAAGGCTCGTTTTTAGTAAGGCGGGGAGCAATCAGTAAAGCTGCTTCAAAAATTGGCTGTAACAAGTCTGATGAGATAAAAGGAACAGGAATGTACATAGTCATATCTCCGGCTAAAGAGAAGAAATCCTCAATCAAATCACCAATTTCATTCATTTCTGCAGAGCCGGCACTATTTTTATTGATCAGCTCAGACTGAAGTTGTTGAAAGAGTGACAGGAATGTGCTGCACTGTCGATGCGTAAAGTTCCAGACTGCCTCTGAGACTGCAATATTCGTGGTTTCGCTCTGGTCCGAGCAAAACTCTCTAATGCAAACTCCCGAAACCCACAAGAAGCAGCCGTAGTGAAGACGTTCAAACGAAGTTACTAACGACTCAGCAATTGAGGGAAGAAGTTCTTGTCCATGCCATCGGTATGAAAACAAAAGATTCTTGATGAATTTAGATGAGCGCTCGGCAACAGGTAATGATGCACCATAGATTAGAATAATCTGAGAAATTACCGGCCATGCCTCAACCCACACCTTGGTCGTAGGGTGTACTGGAGGAGGTTCCGTGTGCGGTCGAACAGTCTTGACAAAAATAGTCAAAATCTCAATTTCGTCTGCAATCTTCTCTCCCAGAGCCTTGTCGATCTGATTCTCTGATAGCGGCTGTGAAACTCCAGAAAGATAAACAGATAGTCGTTCTAACAAAGGTTTGATAAACAAACTCAAGCTGTCGTACGACTTCTCAAGAGGCTGGGCTGCGACAATGTGAGCCATACCTTCAGAAACTTCATAAAAGGAATCTAACTCCAGAGAAGGAGCAACATTTTCATAAAACGGATATAGTTGATTTAAAAATCCGGTGAGATGCTCACTGCAGTCTTCACAGAAATGCATCAGAGCCAAAGCGGCAGCGCTCTTTACCTCCTGCGACTGTGTACCAAATCCACTGGTTATATAGTTGATCTGGGCATCAAGATACTCTGGGTGACGAGAAGTCCATTCCGTATATCGTCCTAGAACCAAAGTAGCAGCGTAACGTATCTTATCGTGTTCGGGGAGTTTCAAAAGCATTTCCATGATTAAAGGTAAAATATCCTGCTCGTCACTACCAACTTCACGAGCCATTGCACGCATGCTAAAAAGTGGTGCCTCAATGCTTTGCCAGCTAATAGCCTCTCCTCGAGCTTGACCGGCCAAGCAGTCTCGCACTTTATCATAAGCTTTGCGCAAGGCCTTGCTAGGTCCAACAACAGCACAGCAGTCTTTGAGAATATCACCCATCTCATGTCGGAAAGAGCGAAACTTATCTTCTCGCTCACGGTCACCTCCAAACAAATCGACTTGACCACTCGATGTGGCCGGATATTGCAAATGAGTGATGATGACATCAATTAACGTGGCATAGATGTCGCCCAACTGGCGGCGAGAGTCTGTGTATCTTTCCAGAACAAGCATCTGCTTCAGAATATACCAAAAATTAAAGGTATATTGAACGACGTCCAGATCTTCATCTGAAGCAGTGCATTCGGCGATGGCTTCAACGAGGCCGCGAAATTCAGTAGCATTCTGAGCAATGAGCATATGCCAAGATTCACCGGCTTCCGCAAAGAGTCGAGTAAGACCTTCAAACTCTTCGGGATCGGTGCTTGCAGTCACCAAAATTCTTGGTCGTAGGATGAGGAGCTTCGAATAGAGAGCCTGGATGAGAACTATAGTCTCTTGGGTATCAATTTCACGAGTTTCACGAATCAACGTACATGCACATTCGACAGCCGGATTAAATTCATCTTCATCTGTTTCCAACGCAGTGAAAACGTAGTCAACAAGGCGAGAAGACGCAACCTGGTCGAGAGGAAGCTCTGTAATCCAAGAATTAAAACATTCAAGTAACAATTCCTTCGGAGTAGTGGAATTATCAAGCAATGAGTCGAGAAGAGCTAGCACTGATGTTGCATTGGAAGTCAATAAGGCGTATGTTCGGTTTGCCAATTCTTCATTGCTCAACCCAGTACGTCGTGAATCAGAACATTCCTCGGGCAGAACTTTTAAAAATTCCAGTAAAGGGGTAGGAGACATATCGCCAGAGCCTAAAACAGCTACTACATCACCAATGGGATTGGCCCAGTCAGTGACGTTCAGAGCCAGACTGGCAAGTGCTAGAGCCAGCTGGATAATTACTGACTTGGATCCAGAAATGTTTTTTCTAATGAGATCAATAATGGTATCCTTGAGACCCATCTGTGCTTCTTTGGGCACTTGATGAAGATCAATAGCAATCTGTACTAAAGTTAATACGAACCACAATAGCGATTATACAAGAGTACCAACCTTTGTGCGAATTGTCTGTGCCGAAAATACCTTTGCCTCTAATGGTAAACTATCATCAGACAGAATTTGATGTGTTAGGCTCCATGCCTCGGGCTATCCCAATCAGCTCCAATTCACAAACCATCCTGCCTGAGAACTCACCGACTTCTGGAACTCCTCCAAAACATCTTCAACCTGTGATCTCGTCGTCTGATCCGCAGCGGAATACAAAACGCTGAGCGCCGAAACGATCTCGTCGACCTGAACCATTCGTTGTTTGTGGCTGAAGCTGAGACAAACTTTTTTCTTCTCTCTCAAAACAAAACAACAGCAGCGATGTCGGGAAAACGTCAGCAGCGAGTGGTGAGTAGCAGTGTTCAAGGGTTCTTTTTCTGTTTATTAACATCTGCAGATGCTGCCTCCGATCAATCTGATCTTTAAACTGCTTCAACAGCAGGCGAAGGTCACCATCTGGCTCTTCCAGCAAGTCGACCACAGAATCGAGGGTACTATCCGAGGATTCGACGAATTTATGAATATTGTGGTTGACGAGGCCATCGAGGTCCGCCAGAAGGATGGACGGCGAAGAAACCTGGGTATGTTGGCCTGGCCGTCGCGTGCCTTTTAACTAGTCTACGGCCGAAATCAATTGGGCTAACGTTTATTCAGGTCGAATTCTACTAAAAGGAGACAATATTACATTAATTTCGAGTCAGGAGTCTTAAACGGTCACAGTGTTCTTTTGGTTTTTTTGTTCGGTTTATTGCGGTTCATATCCTCTTTTGTATTTTACTCGACATGCATGTACGACTAGAAAACAATACATTGAATGTCTTTTTGGAAAACATGCTACCTGTACACCTGGTCTGCAATTAAAAGCACATCCAGCCTTTGATCGTGCTCCTCTAGTGGGATACCCGACGACACCTGCTCTTTTGCCCCAATTCCAACTATGCGGTTAAACAATATTCAAGAAACGATCTCTATATCCTACCTAATATCGGTCCCTTCTGCTCTTGAGCCTCTGACCATGCTTTGTGCTCTCTTAAATAGCCATCGTAAAACCCCTTTCCACGGCCCAGTCTCGACAGATTCGTAGTACAAAATCCTAATCCAGGCAATACTATCAGATCTAGACCCCCTACATCGTATGCTGAACTTCAGTTAGAATGCGTTCCGTAGCCAAGCGAAGACATACCTTCACGACCGCTTTCCGGCTCTCGAAGTTGATATGGACCTCGCGGTTCAAGAGCTTTAACAGCATCAAAGGACTCCACCTGCAACATCTGTAGTTTTGATCTTTGGCCGTCAAACTGTGGGCTGTGTTTATCATCAACACGAATGATTTTAGGTAGAAAAATCTGCTTGCCTTGACTATGTCAGTATTTATCAGTCGATTCGCCCTGTCACAAACCGTCCAGGAAGCCGTTTCGAAGAATATCTCCAGTACCAATCTCTCCTCTCTCCATACTCATGTACACGGCTATATTCCTGGCCTTAGAATATTCCGGTAGAGATCGAAGGTTGTGAGCAATTTGACGAGCTAACAAGAGTTAGCCTAGGTTATAGGTAATTCGATGATCTCTTTACATTGGTGAGAGATAATATCATCAGATGTCTCTAGCAGTCGCCAATTAATCTCCTTCCGTAACTGCTTTTTGGCCAGCTTGAGTGCTTCCTTGGAAGACATGGATCGTTGGGAGGAAAGAGAAATACGGCTACGCACAGATTCTCAACAACTGCCGTTGATAAAACTATAATACAAACTAACCCAAAAAATCGCTAGTATAAACTTCGAATTTGTTGAGATAATAGTTGGTGCCTTCGAGAACTGTATCATGACAGAGGCTTCCTTGAGACTCGGCCATGAGCAGCTCTTCCTTGGCAATTCCAATGCTCCATCCAAACCGTTCGCATGCATCTCTTACCGTTACTCCTATGTCTGTCGTAGCTTCCTCTGAAAGTTTCGTAATCCAAGAGGTGATTTGAGTTATTATAAATGTGTCTGTTCGATATGCTTCATGCACCACCAGCAATCCGCTGCTGAATTTTCGTAGTCTGATTGGCAAATTGAGTTTATCAAACATATCGCAAGCTTTTTTTAGATCCTTGGGAGATATCAGAGATATTCCCCTTGCGCGATTATAGATTGCAAATAAATCTACTAGTGTGATGACACCTCCACCACGAGACAAAGGTCCACTTTGAAGAAATTCGGCAAGTTGACGAGAGAGCTCAGACACGTAAACTTCCTCATCGCCATCAGCTGAAATCTCCTTTGTCACAATGGGTGAGCTGAGACCCATCATCTCACTGTGTTTAAGCAACATGCTGCGAGCCTCTGGCTCCATGCCTTTGGCAGTCGAAAGCTTCTTTGCAAAGTTCTCGGCTAATAGTACAACTTCCTTACCTCTTGCCATCAAAGCTTCCAAATCTTGGAAAGCATCGCCTATGACTTGTTCATTCTTTTTGCGTTCTTGCTCTCCCAGTAATTCAAGGCCGCTGATTCCCATGATTCTTTGATTATTTTGTGCTTTACTTGAGCCGTTCAACAAAGGAGGGTTAACTGATAAAGAAGCTACATCTTTGTTGAGATCCACCATTGATGAAGGTGCGCTTGGGGTGGTGGTGCTTTCTCTGCTATTGCGTGTCCACTCCTTCTTGGACAGTGCAAGTTTCATCTTATCGTAAAACAATCGCTCCCCACCACCTCTGAAACTGACTTTTACAGAATTTGAATCATTCGTCTTATCTGACTTGATCTCGCTAACAATAGGAGCGGCTGGAGATTCGGGACGTGTATCTAGTCGAGGAGGAAGATTGACCGACAGCAGTTTTGCACCACATAACTCGCAGTTCAACAAAGACGGATAGTTTAGAAACGTACACCTCGGGCAAGGGAATCCGTCTTTCGAGCTAGGTGTACTCGTAGACGGTAATTGGGTTAATGCTTTCACCGGTAAAGCATTATCAAGCGCCGTTTGAATAACTTCGCGCGGAGCTGCAATTCCGCAAGTGAGACATATAGGCGGCTGGGTATTTAAGTCAAAATCTGTGGCAATACTGTTTGAAAAGTAGCATATTGGACAAATCCATGTTGTGTCAACTTTGGGCCGCGGCGGTTTGATCACAAGCTTATCAGGCGTGGAGCTTGAGTCGTTATTGCCGCCACTACTCTCACTTTTCTCTGGTACTTTCTTAATGTAGAATGTAATTTTCGGTGAGCTTCTCAGGAATCCGGCCTAGAGAATATTAGCATCCCTACCAAGCGAGCCAAGTGGCCACTAGTACATACGTAAAACTCAATTCGATCAACATCTTCAAGTTGAATACCAACAGAGTACTTTTTAGAGTCATCCACATAACATACTCTATGAGATGTAAGATATAGTCGACCGTTCTGAAAGCCTGGGACTTTGGAGTTTCTATATCAGTCAGCTCTATCCGCCAAACCTCACAATAAACTAACCCCTCGTAGATGCCAGTATTGCTAGCTACCACTATATCATGCTCACTGTCTCCGAGTAATGGTCGACCACCGGAAGTAGTCTCAACATAAGACCAGTGCATGCCGGGGTGGCTTGCGATGAAGATGGAAGGATAAGGGAAACCCAAAAAAAAACTTGAAGCAAAAACAAAATCAGAGTCAATAAATGATTTCTGCCCAGGAGTTTAATGATTTTGAAGTTTAGAAGTTAATTTACTCGATGGGATCATAAGCTTACGCAAGGCTTAATAAAGGATAGAGAGAATCTTCCATTTCAACTTTCTTCCAATCTTACACGCTCTCGGTAAACTGCATCAGTTGTTTAGACCGCATTGAAGTCTAGCTTTCTGTTTACTGTAAAGAGGTGAAGAGTTCAAGTTTGCTGTCGAGCACGCAACCTTCTTGTACTAAATTAATTACAACTGGATATTCCGCAAATGTTTACAGGTCTTGTCGAACGTCTTGGAAGTATGTTATTTTTGGTCTATATTTGATAGCAATAAGCGTGAATTGAAGTCTATTGGACGACTAACTCAAAAGCTGTCTCTGAAATCCGGGGCACCGATGCTGGCAAGGAAATTGATATCTCCGATGTTGGCCCTCTCATTGAGGACGCCCAGCTTGGAGACTCTATCGCTGTTCTAGGTATGGTCTGAAAAAATTTGATTCGACTGTAATTATAACTAACTAGGATAGGCGTCTGTTTGACCATTACTAAGATTCTTCCCGATGGCTTTACTTTTGGGGTCGCTCCTGAGACTCTGAGACGAACACATCTTGATCTACTCAAAGCTGGTGATAAAGTGAACTTGGAAAGAGCGGTTTCGGCAAATACTCGAATGGGTGGCCACTTTGTACAAGGACACGTTGATGCCACAGCGGTGATTGTGGGACGAGAGCCCGATGGAAATGCAATTACATTTACCTTTGAAATTCAGGACCCTGAATTCAAGCGGCTTCTACTCTATATCGTCGAAAAGGGCTTTATCGCTATTGACGGCACTTCTTTGACCCTAACGGCTGTCGATGACGACAAGGCTCGATTCAGCATTATGTTGATCGAGTATAGCCAAGCCAAGGTTGTTATGCCTTTAAAGCAGGTCGGTGACCTTGTCAATATTGAAGTGGACATGCTGGGTAAGCTTGTCGAGAAGCAAATTACGTTCCAAATCGAAAAACAGTTCTCAGCCGTCAACGACACCGATTCTTCCTTGTATAAAGCTCTCACTAAGGCCGTTCTCTCAAGTCGGACTTAAGCCAGGTCATGGATTGTAATGTAATATAAGACTTTTAGAGCAACTGCGGAAGTTTACAGACACGTAGCTAAATCCAAAAAAACACTAATTTATAGTACAGTAGGTATGTAAAACATGAAAACTTTTTGAACGCCTGATAGCCCTGTAGGTTTTTCGAGGAAGTTACTCTTCTTCAGCATCAGCATCATCGCGACTACGCTTCTTGCCTCTCTTTCGATCTTTTCCTTTGCGACCTTTATCTTTCATTTCATTGGCAGCATTGCGCGAGGCCTCTCCTACCCTTTCATAGAGAAGCATAGCGGCATCCTTGTCCGCGGGGTAGACCGGCATCTTGTTTCCCTCTCCCATGACATCCTTCTCGATTCTGAGGAACTGTTCAAGGGAGTACTGTGTAAC
The DNA here is from genome assembly GCA_030582095.1 of Trigonopsis vinaria. Classification (NCBI taxonomy): domain Eukaryota; kingdom Fungi; phylum Ascomycota; class Trigonopsidomycetes; order Trigonopsidales; family Trigonopsidaceae; genus Trigonopsis; species Trigonopsis vinaria. Next base: position 1,120,683 of record JAKTWP010000002.1, on the reverse strand, counting down.
AATAGAAATGGACTTTCCTGATCGTCCAGCTCGGGCCGTTCGACCAACGCGGTGGACATAGGATTTTGGGTCGGTAGGGATATCGTAGTTGATGACCACGTCAACCGAGGGAATATCAAGACCACGAGCAGCAACATCCGTTGCAACCAATATTTGTCGCTGTCCAGACTTGAACTTATTCAAAGCTCCTAGACGAGCAGCCTGACTCATTTGACCATGAAGCGGGACGGAGGAGAAGCCAAGCTGACGGAGAATCAACGAAATTCTCTGAGTGTCGTTGCAAGTTCGAGGGAAAATAATCATGGTTTTTCCGGCCAGCTCATTCACAAGGTAGATTAGATAAGTATCGATGTTTTTGAATGGGACGACAAGGAAGTACTGCAACAAAGTCGACACAGTGGAAAACTTGTCAGAGACAGCAACCTTTACCGGATTAACAAGTGAAGCTCGACGGAGCTTGTCGACCTTGGAAGTCATCGTAGCTGAAAAGAGATAGGTGTTGCGTGTTCGAGGAATAATCTTGAGGAGCTTGTCAATACTGGGTCCAAAGTCCATATCCAACAATCGATCGGCCTCGTCCATGACCAAAAATTTAAGAGTTCGTAAACTGAAACCCTTTGTATTTTCCAAATGGTCGAGAAGGCGACCAGGCGTGGCAACTATGATGTGAGGCTTCTGGCTGAGCGCAATAGATTGGCTCATCATGTCCATACCACCAACAATGACAGTACTTCTCACACCAATACCACTGCCGAGAGCCTCAAACTGTTGAGAGATTTGATAGGCCAATTCACGGGTAGGAGCCAGAACACAGGCGAAGATGGGTGAAGGGTTCTCGTAAAGAGCTTGTAAGATAGGCAAAGCAAAAGCAGCAGTCTTTCCGCTACCCGTTTGAGCCAAGCCGATAATATCTCTGCCTTTAATACCATAAGGAATGGCCTTTGCTTGAATGGGAGTAGGCTTGGTGAACTTCAACGTAGTGCAAGCCTCACAAAGAGGTTCAATAATACCCTGGTAATAGTTAGAAATCCAATTTCTCTATCATTCCCAAGTCAAACATACCAACTCTTCAAAAGACTCGGGATTTTCTACAAGTTCGGGCTCGCCCTCCGCTTCCTCCTCCGATTCAGATTCAGAGTCTGACGAAGACTGAGTTGCTACACGAGACTGCTCCTCTTCATCGCTCGACTCTTCCTTTCGGGAGCGCTTAATTCGCCTTTTATGTTCAACGTTAACCACAGGCATTGTGTGAACTAAAAAAAATCGTAGATTGAAATTTTTTTGCCAGTTGGGAGTTTTGCTGCAACTTAGAAAATAATTTAACTTACAACGTGCCATGGCAAAGCCGACGAAATCATTATGGAAACCCTTCAAAGGCTTTAAATAATTAACAAAGTAAAGATTCACTCCCTTCTAGATATCCATAAAATGAATATATAGTCTCCTACATCCATCATGCCCAAAACATATTTTACACATAAAGGTCATTAAACTTATCTAGCCCTTCTTTTGCAAGAGCTAGGTACCCATCCACTGCATATTTGCCTCCCAGAAAAATTGAAAATCGTGGTCTTTTGCCAGAAGCTCAAAGTCTCGCATGTCGGCCGGGGGGGGTTGATTTGGGTAAATCCCCGCCTCAGGCTCGAAACCGTGCTGCTCCACGATCCTGGAGGGTCTGGAGTTCATTATTTCCTCAATCATTTTGTCAATATCAAGTAGTCTGCCGATATAGGTTTCTAGCGTACCAGCGGCTTCATGAAGTGCCTGTTCCTTTGTGATATTAAAAAACGAGGGACAGTATATTTTCAGCATTTTCAAACAATCTCCAGATATTCGTCGATCGCTTTTAGCAATTGAGCCGTTAGTCTCTTTCAAACAGATGTCAATCTTGCTCAAACTATCGTAAAGCTCTGCGATATGAGAATGGCTAAAATTCTCATGAAATCCAGCAACATAATAAAGAATCACAAAAGCAGACCATTCGAGATAGAGCCCATTGTACCAAAAACCCCTCAAAAAGGGGTACATCTCGGTCATCGAATAAACGAACTTTGGGATATCTAAAGCCATAGAGATACAGCGATTTAAGGCATTATATAGTGCAATACTATGAGAATCTGATATCTGAACTGATTTGAACTTTTTCAAGTAAGCCGAAATGATGAGAAAGGGGCGGTAAATGACCAAGACAATATGAAGGTACTCCAGCCTAGCCCAAAACCATTCTCTGATTTCAGCCGAGGACAAATTCTCTCTCTCAACGCTATAAGAAGTGCGAAACAAGTCATAGGGCGCCATAATTTTATCCAACTCACGGTCAAGGTCGGCGACGGTTTTGAACAGTCGATTCAAATTCGCAGTTACATTGCTGGCATATAATTCAATAATGATTTTGTTTGAAAGTTTACTCAACTCCACTCTTAGCGAAGTCCAAGTATATTGAGTGCCGCAAGCGTGGTTGTGAAAGAAGGCAGACCGAGCCGGTTTCACAGACAAGTTGATTTCACCAAAAGAGGTGGGTCTACCACAGATAAAAGACCAATTACATTCAACATTGTATACTGTAACCCATGTCCTATTTATTTCTTCATTATCGGTAGCGTTATTGGTCGATGCCAGAGGGAGGCCCATGGAGAGAGCAGCCCTTACAGCAGCTCCAAGATACATATAGGCAGCTGAGGAAGTTCCATGATATGTCAAATAATATGTTATCAGTAGGCAGCAGTTTACAGCGTCTGTATCAAGATTAAAAAACAAATCACCAAGAAGAGATTTGGCACGATGAAAGTAAGCTGCGGCCCAAATCGAAGGTGTGGCGCCGTACATTGGATCATCTGAAGGCATACAAGTAGCACCATTTGACAGCACCATGAAAAAGCAAGCCAGGAAGTAAGGCTTGTAATTTGGGCTGTTTTCGTACTGCTCGATTCCGTGGTCAATTAGTTGATAGGCCGCACGGATGAAGGAAGGCGGGTCGAATATCGGTAGAAATGACTGCATATTCTCAAAGAACAAGTTTATTAATACCTTCATCGAAGCTTTATCTGAAACAAGTTGCGGGTACGCTTGAATTGCGGTGGGTGTGTCGAAGAATAAGGTATGCTCTCCCATGTAGGACATGTCGTCGGGTAAACTATCAGAAGACTTTACTCCGCCAGGTATTTGCCTCATATTGGAGGAAGCCAAAAAATCGTATAGGCTTTGCAAGCACGAGGCACTACTCGTGAGACCTGAAGTATATCAGCATTGTGATCATAGACAAGAAAGAATATTACAAACCATAAAATGAAGCATTTCGTGATGAAGCAAGCGATTTAAAGGTTTGGAGAGGCCCCATGAGACCCTTCATCGACTTGTCGCGTATAAAGTGGGATGGCACTGGATTTTGATATATGTTGAAGCCCAAGGGATTATTGTTGATATTATTTTCTAAATATTTAATTAGGATATTAGAATTGTGAACGGTGAGACTAATACCTGATATTATAGTGGGCCTATATCTTTATTAGCAAAATCTTCAAGCAGCGGCGCAGGCAAGTATACAAAGTGCTAGATCACTTACATGTTGTTGTGCTGTACATAGTTTTTGCTATTCTCCGTCGTGGTTCTGTAATACCTGCGGTATATGCATGCCTGTTGGGTGGCTTCGCAGCGCTCACATGGCTGTCGGCCATTGCACTTGAGCTTTCTTTTGCGGCAACTTTCGCAAGCTCGTGAGGTTCTCTTTTCTTTAACAGGTTTATTACTCGGAAAGGTTTCTTGCTTTGCATCCATCTGCGCTAATCAAACTTTTGAGAACAAAAGACAGTCGGAATACGGCGTTTAAGCCTATAAAATTGAGATGATGATGATGATAAAAAACAAATCAGACGACCTGTAGAATGACTTAGATAAGTATAAATATCAGAAAGAATGTTGTTCTCTCCAGTAAGACTATGAACATCTAAAAAGCGTAGGATTGGCGATTGTTAAAGTCCCGGGTGAATTTTGTTTTAAACCCACAGAGACGCCCGAGCGCTCAGCCTAAGAATAAATAAAACAATGAGATGTGAAGCAGGGGCGAAAAAAAATGAAGTCTCTTCGTCCTTTTCTCTTTGGCCTGGAAAATAATTCGCCCGGTCTTAAAAATTTGGGAGTCTGTCTTTCTTTCCAAGGCAGCGAACGCTGACATCGGTGCGGCTCCGAGCTAAACCTATAAGGAAAAGAGCGTTATTTGAAGAAAAACCTATTTTGGACAGGGCGTCGGATTCACGGGGACTAAAACAATATTGCAAGGTATTGGTAGAAATCCCAATGGGATGATAAAGTTTGTTGTTCGAAGACTGGGAAAGGGAACTTGCAAAAATTATCTATACTTCTTACTTCAACCTTCCATATACATTTAATTTACAAATATAAAAGTGTTGGTGTTATCGCTGTACGGTAATGATAAAAAGTTGCTCTGTGATTGCCGGTCTCAGGCATTATGTGAAGATATCTGTAGCACTAAAGAAACAAAGAGTAAAATAACACACAACTACAAGCTTGTTGGTACTGCCTGTGAATAATCATGCGAGATAGTTAAATTCTTCTCTCTAGCCTATTGGTATTTTATTCTAAGGCCACCCTCCCTATGCCTTTTCTCCTAATGTATATTAAAAGCACTTTTCCCCTTGGAATTTATAGCTATAAAACAAATCATGTTCATGTAATATCAACAAATGACCCTTCTCGGGCATGGCCAATCCATTGTGCCAAAGTCCTCAATCAGAAATATCAAACATTTCCATTTTTGTCGGTCTTAGGCGGCGCTTCTTGCTAACTGTGCGCGCTTTAACAGGAGAAGGTGTTTTTTGGCCAGGAATAATAGGTAGATTATTCTGCAATTTCGACTCGGTTAACGTTCCTGTAGTTCTTTGAGACTCTTTTTCGAGAAGCTGCTGCTTGCTGGCAGCCAAATTCTCTATTCTATGTTCCAGTCGTTTGATAATGTCTTTTAATTCTTGGTTTTCTTGGTGGAGAAGTCTATTATCTTCGTCCTTACTTCTTAATGATTCAGTCAACAAGTCTATCTTGTCATCAACATGCTTTTGATTCTGATCAATTATCTCGGCCATGGAGTTATGATATTCAGCTGCCATTTCTCCAAGGCGCTCATCCATTTCCTCGGCCATCTCCATTCGGACTTGCTGCTCAACGGTGTCTGCTCTCTCGATAGCCTCGGAGCACAATTCTGTGAGATTTTCGACTTCCTTTTGTAGCTGAATAATTTGAAGAGCTTGGTTGGAGTTTTCGGTAGAGTGCATTCTTGACACGGGTCTGGAGGCCTGTCTGGCCGAGGCGATCTCCACAGTCTTCATCAAGGAAGCGTAGCGCATAACTTGCATAGAATTGCGGAAATCATCAGAAGGATCAAGAGTTACAATCATCACACAGTTTTGTTTATCTTGCGACAAAAAGCTATCGGAGAGCAAGAGTTGGGTAAGCTTACTGGACCTGAAGGCTGAAAAGTTCACCTTGTCCAGGCTCTTGACTTCGTTCATTTTCTGTAAAAATTGGCCCAACAGCATCAGCGATTTGTTTATTGCGCAACTTTCGGCCAGACGACTTCCCCGTGTGTTTGTTATTCTGTTTCTCTCCGAGCCAGCCAAGTCAGCAATGTGCAGATGACACGACGACACAGCGTCCTTTCCGTTAGGGTCTCGGTGCTTTAACTCAATCGTAAATACGGTATGCCCTCGGCTAGATGTGGAGTTTGCATCTGTAGAGTGAACGCTTCGCAAATTCTTGCCAAAAGCGATGACGCTTTGTGCTTCAGCAACGGTAGAAGCAAATATCTTCCGCTGTCCTTGAACAAAAACTTTTTGAGTTTGTGGGTCGACCTTGATTGCGAGCGAACGTTTGACAGAATTGTCTTGGGTATCAGAAAAAAGGTCGATAATCTTGTCGTTATAAACCTCCAACATTGAAAGGTAGACTCCATACTCTCCTATATATGTTATTAAATGCTCAGAAATCTCCCAAAATCAAGATTAATTACCAGAATCCACTTCCCTATCAGTAAATGTCGATCCATCATCTGGAAGATTATTGCAAAATAAAGAAGCTTCGATCACAGACGAATATCGGGGAGCAGCGCTCTTGCCTTTGGCAGACTCCATTTTGTCAAAGGTAGAAATATTTCCATCCAATTCATGAAAAATAGCTTGGATTGTATTTTGAATAATACCGGCTTCTCCAGGTTTACCAAATATGGTGTAGCTCTTTCCCGATCCTGTCGCACCCATTGTGAACAAGACACCATTCCGTCCAGCAAGGAAATCCTCCACAATTTTCTTTGATGAGATATCGTAGACTTGATCGTTTGTAGTCGAGGGGCTAAGCACTCGGGTGAATTCATAAACATCTTTGGCCGTTTGATCACGGTCTTTTGGAACGCTAATGCTGTGACTATCCCAAGACACCACCGGTTCGCCAGCGCCAGAACGCAGGCGCAAGTAAACAGGGATGTTCTCCTTCATTAATAAGTCTCTTTTGAACGATTAAGTGCTAGTAACACCAAAGCAAACAAATCTGATAGTTGGGAAGTTCGTCTTGTTTACCACTTTCTTGTTTGGGAAGTCTGTTGCTGTCGCAACCGGGGAACCTCTTTTCTGCTGTCCTCCTTCGATATTCGCGATATAGAACAAAAGGAAATGGCGGAAAAAGATAATAAATCTGTCACTGAGGACAAGGATGTCGAGAAAGTTGCAAGTGTGCCGATCTCGGATGCCGCGTCTGTGGCAGACAAGAAACGACCTCGAAGCGAAGACACTGAATCCACCACCGTTGATTCGAGCAAAGATCCCACAGATGAGAAAAAACAAGATGATACGAATGGAAAAGAAACTCCTCTCGCAAAGCGAACAAAGCAGGGGGATAAGATCGATTCCAAGACCGAAGATACCTTTGAAAACGAGACGGAGAAATCTGAGGATTCAGATTCCACAGCTACTCAAGTCAAATCCAAACATGTCTTTGGAAATTCATCATTTGACAAACTAGGCAAATCAAAACCCACCCATTCTCCGGCCGAGTCTGAATCCAAATCGGACGATACGACTATACCTGCCAAAGCTGTGGAAGAGACTAAGGAAGCGCCCAAGAACACTGGATTTGTATTTGGTGCAAACACTTCATTTTCTAAAGGGTTTGCTTCTGCCACACCTGCTCGTGACGCAAGTAACTCTTGGGCTGAAAAGACCACGGTGGAAAAAGACGGCGATAAATCGACTGTGAGCAAACCTGTATGCTTGCACCCACTTAAATTATACCACTTTCTAACATGTATTAGAAGCCTTCGTTTGGATTCTATAGCAATCCCTTTGAATCGATAAAGACCACTGTTTCAGACGACAACCCATGGAAAGAGAAAAAAGAGGATGTATGTATTTCAACGGATTATTTCCTAGTTTCTAACTGAATAGAGTGAAGAGACCAGCAAGGACGAAACCAAAGACGAAGAAAAAGAGGCTACGCCTACTACTACTCCTGTCGTTAAGCTGGCGGAAAAGAAAGGTATATTAATCGGCTTTTGTGACGAAGATAAAATACTAATGCTGCAAAGTCGTTACTGGAGAGGAACATGAGACATCTGTATTTCACTGCCGGGTTAAACTCTACGTTTTTGACCTCGAAAAACCGGAACTTGGATGGAAGGAACGAGGCGTTGGTAACGTCCACATAAATCAGCGCCGGGAAGATGTGTCTGACAAGGACAGCGAGGAGTACAAGGCTATTCCCAAGCACCGGATTGTGATGCGAACCGAAGGCGTATATAAGGTCATTCTCAACGTTCCCATCATGGCTGGTATCAAGGTGTTCCAGGGTATGAAATCATCAATGGCCAGCGAAAAATTCGTGCGTTTGTCATTCACCGAGAATGAAAAGCCTGTTCAGTACGCCCTACGAAGTGGTAATGCTGAGACTGCAAATGAGCTTTTTAACCACATCACTGCCTCGATAGAAACCGAGGAGTCCCCTGCATGATTCTCCAACTTTATTTATGTATGTTAACGATGAATATTTTTTGTAATGTAGACCCCGCCTTTTTTTTTGATATCGTACACTGCTTCAAAACTAAGCTACGCGCTTGTATACTAGCGATGAAACGGTCTGTCCTTTGAATCCACCAAACTCCATACTGGGAAATTCAATGTGGTCAACCTGTTCAAGTCCAGGGACATTCAGGATATCGCGAAGCTCCTCTTCGGTCAAATTACACGACGTAATCACCAGATGGCCGCCGATATTGAGCAGCTTCGAAACCCTTAAGGGGTAGAGCCGAGCTCCAATAAGCCCCTCCGCAACAACTTCCTTGCTTAGTGCAATGGCATCAAGCGTGCCTTTGTCGAGGATCAGGTCCCAGCTGCGGCCAGCGGTCCATTCTGTGTCTGACAAGAAGTCCACTGTTTCAAACTCGACAGAGGTAAAGTCAAGATTCTCATCCTGCTTTGATCGGGACTTTGCAATCTGCTGAGCAAAGTCTACTGCACTTTCGACATAGTCGATTCCCAGCATATCTTTTGGGTTGTAGCCCTCTTCAACCAAGGAGAAGAGCATATGGCCATTTCCCGAACCCAAGTCCAATATAGATGTCTTTGCATCTTTGGGCACGGTCTCGGTCACGTATTCGACCATTTTGGCCTCAGCATCGGAATCATCAAACCAAACCTGGCCCTCATCTTCGCTATTCTCGGCATGATTCGACCGTTCCAGATTATAGAACGAGTCCCAGCTAGACACCGTAAGCATCACAGCAAAAAAAAACCACTCTTTCAACTCACTATTCTGCTGTTCCCAGCTTCGACTCGTTGAGCTCCTCGGCCATGGTTCACGCAGCGTTGTTTCAACTGTCGCGCGGCTTGTGCAGTTGTGCCTCATGCGTTAATCCCCTTCAAAAGTCAAAAAAAAACAACAAGAGCGGCCCAAAAGGGAGAATATAAATATGGTGACAACTCGCTCAGGCAAGCGCTCAGAGATAGCTCAGAGTACTTCAGTTTCGGATAGGTGGGTTAGCTTTTTGCAGGCAGTGCGATTACCGCCATGCCGAGGATTGGTTCTCGGGACTGACTTTATTTGAAGCGGCAGCAAGAGCGCGACACGCTCTCGAAAGGCCACCAAAGCTCCTGCTGGGGAGGAGACTGAGAAGGATACAGTTGATGTGCCCAAAAAGATCGAATATGATTTTGGTGGACCCTTTGGCGTCTCGTCTATGATGATTTTTTTCCCCATTCTCATGTGGTATCTGTACCTCTGTTCCAAGACCTACAATGGTCAATTCAGCGTGCCTACCGCAGGAGAGCCTATTCTTGACTTTTTGAAGCGAACTGCGTTGGAGATGTACGAGGTAAGACTGGAAAATACTCGTTAAGCCCTGATGGGCTGACGACAAGTGATACAATTAACTACGTGACTATATACTTACAACTTGTACAGGTTGCACCTCCTACTCTTCGCGGTTTTCAGATTTTCTGGTCCTTTTTCCTCTTTGAATTCTTCTTGGCTGTGGTCATGCCTGGTATTGTCGTCAAGGGCGAGCCCCTGGCTCATCTTGGAGGTGGGCAGCTCGACTACTACTGCAATGCCCTTTACTGCATCTACGCTACTTTGATCTCAGTTGCTGTCGTTCAGTACACTGGCTTTTTCAACATGGCTGAGGTGATTACCGGGTTTGGTCCCATTATGACTGCCGCCATCATCTCCGGATTGGTTCTCTCTTGGGGTCTTTACTTTGGAGTTCGATTGTTTGGAAACCCAATGGATCCCACTGGAATCACTGTGTATGATTGCTTTATCGGTACCATCTTAAATCCTCGTATCCCTGGTCTTGACCACGTTGACATCAAGATGTTCTTTGAGGTCCGTATTCCCTGGTACATTCTTATGCTTTTAGCCATTGGTGGTGCCGTGAAGCAGTTCCAGGAGTATGGTTTTGTTAGCCCTCAGCTCATCTTTTGCGTCTTCGCCTACTGGCTCTTTGCCAATGCTTGCTCCAAGGGCGAGGAACTTATTGTCAACACCTGGGATATGGCTCACGAGAAGTTTGGCTTTATGTTATTGTTTTGGAACATTGCTGGTGTTCCCTTCACCTACTGCCACAACGTTCTCTACCTTGCGAACCACAACCCTGCCGAGTACAAGGCCTCGCCCTTCTACGTTGGTGGTCTCTTTTTGCTCCTCGTCACCTCTTACTACATTTTTGACACCTGCAACAGTCAGAAGAACCGATTCCGACAGATGATTAACGGCAAGTTGACTCCCCGCAAGGCTTTCCCCCAGCTACCCTGGCAGACACTCAAAAACCCTCGATACATCAAGTGCAAGAATGGTTCTACCTTGTTGACCGATGGCTGGTTCCGATATGCTCGCAAGATGCACTATACCGCCGACATGTTCCAGGCTCTCTCCTGGGCTCTTATTACCGGCTTCAACAGCCCCCTTCCCTACTTCTATCCTCTCTTCTTCTTCCTCATGATTATCCACCGAACCTCCCGCGATATTGCAAAGTGTCGCAAGAAGTATGGTTCCGACTGGGACGAGTACCTCCGCCAGTGCCCGTACTTGTTCATTCCTTATGTCTTTTAAGGAGTGGATAAAACTCCCTGAACTCTCTTTTTTTCCGCTCAAGAAGAACATTGCTATTCTCGCCTGCGTACCGGTCTCGGGTCTTAAAAAAAAGTACATGTTTATACGCCTTGGGAGGGGCTCTTGTTATTTATTGGATACCAAACCGGCACCACTCTTGTACTCTGGAAAGAAAAAACAACATTATCAAGGGATGAAAGAAAGTGTATTATTTAAACAAACTCATTTTTTTATTTATTAATTTCATTGTAGAAAACAGAGTAATTACTTTGTCCAAGACTGGCTGTATCGGTCAAACTTCGCAATTTACCCGGCCTGAGCCGCGATGGCAGGGAAAAAAAAAACTCCCAAAATTTTTTTTTTCTCCCTGCAATCGAAATTTTTTGGGATTCGCGATGGTGAGTTTTAAAAGAGTCTTCTTTTATTGGAGAGGGAGTGTTACCTCTGAGTCTGTTTTGCAGAATGGTGCTGACTGTTTTTCGGGATAGCCTCAGAATAATTACATCGAAGAGCACATCAAGAAGCATGGTCGACGACTCGACTATGAGGAGCGCAAGTGAGTAGCCCTATGTGATTTGAGCGAGCAAAAAACTAATCAGACTTCAGGCGCAAGAAGGAGGCTCGAGAGGGCCACCGCATTGCAAAGGACGCCCAGCGACTCAAGGGCTTCAAGGCCAAGATGTTTGCTAAGAAGCGGTACAGCGAGAAGGTGGAGATGAAGAAGAAGATCAAGCAGCACGAAGCCTCCAAGGTGAAGGCGCCGTCTGCGCCGTTGGACGAGTCTGGCGATGCCTTGCCGGCCTACCTCCTCGACCGACAGAACCAAAACACCGCCAAGTCGCTGTCGACCTCCATCAAGCAGAAGCGTGCCGAGCGTGCGGACCGTTTTGCTGTGCCCTTGCCCAAGGTTCGTGGTATTGCTGAGGACGAGATGTTTAAGGTTGTCAAGACCGGTAAGCGCAAGCACAAGGCCTGGAAGCGCATGATCACCAAGCACACCTTTGTGGGCGAAGGTTTCACACGACGACCCGTCAAGCTCGAACGTATTATTCGACCCTCGGCTTTGCGACAAAAGAAGGCCAACGTCACTCACCCTGAGCTTGGTGTCACCGTCTGCCTACCCATCTTGGGCGTCAAGAAGAACCCTCAGAGTCCCATGTACACCCAACTTGGTGTCTTGACCCGCGGTACTATTATCGAGGTCAACGTCAGCGAATTGGGTATCGTCACTGCCGGCGGCAAGGTCGTCTGGGGTAAGTACGCCCAAATCACAAACGAACCCGACCGCGACGGCTGCGTCAACGCCATCTTGTTGGTTTAAATTGGATTTTATTATTTCTGCATGTGTATCTTTTGTTGGTTTGTACGTTTTGTTTGAAGTGGAATTTTGGCTACGGGTAGAATAATTTTTTTTTCTTGTTGTTAACCGTTTTGATTTTTGTAAAGACACAAAAGAGACGTAAGGTCATTAAAATACAATCTACTCTTTGAAGGCTGCGAGGGCCTGGTCAAAGTCGGCCTTGATGTCGTCGATGTGCTCGATACCGACCGAGATACGGATGAGGTCGCGAGTCACACCGGAGTCAGCCTTCTCCTCATCGCTGAGCTGCTGGTGGGTAGTAAACCAGGGTGCAATGACGAGGGTCTTGACGTCGCCAACGTTGGCCAAGTTGGAGGCCAGCTTGAGGTTGTCGGTGACGACGGCAGATGCGCGGGGGTTTGAAGACTTGATTCCGATCGACAAGACTGCGCCAAAACCGTGGTTGGGGACGAGGTACTTTTTGGCATTCTCGTGTGAAGGGTGCGAGGGCAAACCTGGGTAGGACACCCAGGCGATCTGGGGGTGAGCCTCGAGGTACTGTGCGAGGGCAAGGGCGTTGGCGTTCTCGCGCTCGACACGAAGCGACAAGGTTTCGATACCCTGCAAGAGCTGGAAGGCAGCCAAGGGGGTAAGAGCGGCACCAAAATCACGCAAGATCTCAATTCGGACACGAGCGATGAAGGCAGCGTTCTTGAAGGCGTCGCTGATCACCAAGCCGTGGTAGCCCTCGGAAGGAGTGGTCAAACGGGGGAACCGGCTGGCGTTCTTGACCCAGTCGAACTTGCCCGAGTCGACGACCAACCCACCAAGGGTAGTTCCGTGTCCGCCGATCCACTTAGTAGCCGAGTGCACGATAATATCGACACCGTGGTCGAACGGACGTGCCGTGTATCCGCCAGCACCAAAAGTATTGTCGACAATCACCGGGATACCGGCGTCGTGGGCGACCTTGACGATGGCTTCAAAGTCAGGTACGTTGTAGCGGGGGTTACCAATTGACTCGATATAGATGGCCTTGGTTCGCTCGTCGATCAGAGGCACAAAGTCCTCGGCGTTGTCGCCATTGACAAACTTAGTGTGGATACCGATGCGCTCAAAGGCAACCTTGAACTGGTTGTAGGTACCTCCGTACAAAAACGAGGTGGAGATGATGTTGTCCCCGGCATCGGCCAACGCCGCGACTGCCGCAAACTGAGCAGCCTGACCGGAAGCAAAAGCCACAGCACCGATTCCACCTTCGAGAGCAGCAATGCGCTGCTCCAAAACATCGTTGGTGGGGTTTCCAATACGGGAGTAGATGTTGCCAGCCTCTGTCGTTGAGTCAGCTCTCCCGTTGCTTTCCCCTGCCCCACAAAAAAAGACTCACCTTCCAAGCCAAACAACCGAGCACCGTGATCACTGTTTTCAAAGACAAACGAAGTTGACTGGTAGATGGGAACCGCACGGGCTCGAGTTGCGCTGTCGGGCGACTGACCAGCGTGGACCTGCAAAGTTTCAAAGTGAACCATTATTATTATATTAGAGAATTAAAAAGAAGAGAAGGTCGGCGAAATGATTTTGGCGAGAGGCGGCGGCGGCGGCGGTGGTGAAGATGGCGTGCTTTGAAGTTTTTTTGGTGATGTTTTTTGGTTGCAACGTTTAAAATTGAATTATGTGTAGCGTGGGGTTGTCAGATCAAAGCGAAGGTGGAGGGGGGGCCCACCCAAGGACAAGGGCACAGCCGGTAGCTATTTGGTCTTATTTTATCTGCTTTCTGCGTCTTTGAAGGGCTTATTACTACTCCTCTACAACAGCTTTCTGTGTATTGAATTTCGGTCTTTTACCTTGGTTGTGCTGATATATTCACCATATACTTCCAACTCCCAGTGTAATTCCAGTCACCTGCCTTGCCTTGTCCGGTCGGCAGCGGAGGAAAAAAAAAAAGCCGACCGAGACTGAAACCAAGAAAACAAAACAAAACAAAATGGCGGGCAGCGGTTTCGAAGACGGCGAACGAGATTCTATTTCTGATTCTGCGCCGCCTACTGGTACCCGCAAAGAGACGTCGAAACGGCCACCGAGTATGGTTTTTTATTTTGCGATGATGTGGCCTCCAAGTACTGACGCAGGATAGATACCGCTTTTCGACAGCAGCGACTCAAGGCGTGGCAGTGAGTAGCTTCCATTGGATGCTGATTTTGATCAATAGCTGACTTTGTATTAGACCTATATTGACACCCAAGACCGTCTTGCCTTTGTTTCTTTGCATCACAATTATCTTTGGACCCTTGGGCGGTGCGCTTTTGTATGCGAGCTCGACGATTCAGGAAATTGCAATCAACTACAGCGAATGCAACTCTGCGGGAAGCGATTGGGTAGATATTCCAAGTCAGTACATCACCGAGACCTTCAAGGACGGTGCCTCGTCCTCCACCGGAACCGAAGCTGCTCCACAGTGGCGGCTGTGGCACAACACCAGTGCCGAAGCTGGGTTTGACGAGGTCTGCCAGATCCAGTTCAACATCTACTCTAACATGACGGCGCCGGTGTTTTTGTTTTACCGCCTTACCCGCTTCTACCAGAACCACCGTCGCTATGTCCAGTCCTACAACGAAGAGCAACTCAACGGAGAAGCCGTTTCGCTCGAGACTCTCAAGAGCAACGATTTGTGCAAGCCGCTGATTTCAAACAGTGAGGGCAAGCCCTACTACCCTTGCGGCATCATTGCCAACTCGTGGTTCAACGACACGTTTGAATCGCCTGTGCTGCTCAGCTCTTCGACTGGACTCAATCAAACTTACAACATGACCGACAAGGGAATTTCCTGGAAGAGCGACCAGACCCGCTTCAAGAAGACAAAGTACAATGCCAGTCAGGTTGTGCCTCCGCCCAATTGGGCCCTCATGTACCCAGACGGCTACACTGACGACAACATGCCCGACATCCACGACTGGGAGAGCCTGCAAAACTGGATGCGCACGGCCGGTTTGCCACGATTTGCAAAGTTGGCGCTGCGAAACGACACTTTACCGATGGAGGCTGGCCGGTACCAGATCAATGTCGGCTACCGTTTCCCCGTGACGGAGTACAATGGCGAAAAGGAGATTCTCATCACGACCCGTTCGGTCGTTGGCGGCAAAAATAACTTTTTAGGCATTGCCTACCTCGTCGTCTGTGGCATCTCTGGCTTTTTGTGCTTGCTCTTTCTCTTTCGACACCTCATCAAGCCGCGAAAACTCGGTGACCACAACTACCTGTCTTGGGACACGGAGCCGTCTCGAGGTGCCGGCCCTGTGCTGTCGCACCAATCGACAGCCTGAGCATTACGACAAGTTTTATCTAAGTTGTGGTTTTTTTGTGCGTGTGTTTGTGTGTGTTGTTTAGTTTTCCATTCGCGTATGTGTGGGCATGGGTGTTTATGTTTAATGTTTTGTTGTAAAATTGAAGTGTTAAAGGTATGATTTTAGTTTTCGTATCCCAGCCACCTCCATCCAACCACGCGCCAACGCAATGAGCGAAGTCCAGAAACGTAAAGCTGAGGCCGAGGATGCCCTGGACGCCACTGAAGCTCCTGCCGCAGAGCCTGCTGCTCCCACTGACACCGATGCCCCCGCCCCTGCTGCTACCGAGGAACCTCCCAAGAAGCGGCGGTTCAGTCGCAAGCCGCCGCCCACGCCTGCAGTCGAAGAGCCTGAGGAAGACGAGGAGGAGGAAGATGACGATGTTGATTACGAGGTACGTTCCGCTGTGCCTGCTCTGCATGCTGTGTGCCCCCCCACTTTGCTAACCCCCCCGAAAGTACCTCTCCGACCAGGACTCGGAGGACGAGCTGCCCGAGCTCGAGCCCGAGGAGCTCGAGATCCAGGCACGCGGACGCCGGACGCGCGGAAAGGTCATCGATCTTGCCAAGACGGCGCGCGAGAACGGAATCAGTCTCGAGGCCGACGAGGAGGAGGATGACCCAGACTACCAGTCGCCCGACGAAGAGCCTGTATCTAAATAATTGATTTGCTTGCCGTTACTCTCCTACCCGTACAACTCCTACATCTAGCCACTCTACACTGAACAAAAGCAGTCCAACCAAACAACATCATTTAAAACTGCACAAACAAAACATTTTAACAAAAATAAACAAAAGAAAAAAAACAATTAAAGCAGAGTGAAAAAATGAGAAACAAAACAAAACAAACGCTCGAATAAATAAAGAACGTCAAGACTGATGGCCACACACGCAATTTCAAAAACAAAAAACACCCCAAAATAAACCAAACAAGGCGCATGTTCATCCTGTATGACCAAACTCGTACCATTCATGCTCCATCCATGCCATGACCTCTCTGGGGCGTGATGGTGCACTCGTAAACTCAAACATAAAACCACAAGTTCTAGAAATACACCAGGCAAACTAATTCGTATGTTGTTGTTTTTTTAAACCTTCGCCTTTCTTTATTCCTGATGGAACCTTTCAACAGCAGTTTTGCTTTCGTTTTGAGTCGTCGGGGGCCTGGGAAAAGCTGATGGTGGTGCCCTCACCGGGACGGGGACCCGCCTCTACACCTTGGTCAAGCTGTTTTGAGGAAACGATGCGATAAATTTCAGTTAAAATATTCTGGAAGGCAGTCTCAACATTGGTCGAGTCAAGAGCAGAGGTTTCGATAAAGGTGAGGTTGTTCTCGGCCGCAAAGGTCTTGGCCTCGTCGGTAGGGACAGCTCGCAAGTGCTTCAAATCGCTCTTGTTTCCGACAAGCATAATTACGATATTGCTGTCAGCGTGATCCCGGAGCTCTTTGAGCCATCTGGTAACGCTTTCGTAGGTCTTGGCCTGGGAAATGTCATAGACTAAAAGGGCGCCAACAGCTCCTCGATAATAGGCACTCGTGATGGCACGGTAACGCTCCTGACCAGCAGTATCCCAGATTTGTGCCTTGATTGTCTTGCCGTCAACGAGAATGGATCGAGTCGCGAATTCGACACCAATGGTAGATTTAGATTCGAGATTGAACTCATCGCGGGTGAACCTGCTGAGAAGGTTCGACTTGCCGACACCAGAGTCGCCAATCAACACAACTAAACACAGTTAGTAAGAAACAGCCGGTCACGGTGTCTGGATAGATTGAGTTGTCCTTCGCTGGGCTATCCAATCTCAAACACGCGCGTGCACAACCCTCCACGAGTTAACACACGATTCGCCGTGAAACACTGAGCCCTGAAATGGAAATCTACTCTTTGATAGAGCTTGAGCCTTTTCTCAACACCAATAAGTCTATCTGACAAGCCTAAAGCGATGCGTAAGATGCCTCCTGGCCAGCGTCTCTCCCTATAAAAGCAGCACACAGAAAGGCATCCAACCCAAAGTAAAACCAAACACCGGCGAAACAGGCTCACCTTTAAAAAGAAAATCGTATTCGTCCTGCGACATTGCAAAAAAAAGGGGGAAGAAGTTTAAAAAAAGTTGTGAAGGAGAAGAAAAAAAGGAAAGCGTTGAAAACAAGGAAGCACAAAACAAACTCAGAAAGCCAAACTCAACAAACAAAGTTGAAACAAAGGCAAGAATTCAATTAAAGAAGAAAAAAAAAAGGGGAAGATTCCCAGTCTGTAATCAAATTTAAAAATGAAATTTAAAAAATAGCGTCGCTCTCAGCGGCAGCGTCGGGAGACTTTGCCCTTTGTGCGACTCGTAATCTATGCACTTTTTGTTGTGATATTTATGGCATAAATGTGTATTTTACGGTGCACCGTTGCCACCTCTCGTCTTGCTTTTGTGGCTGTAATTTTTGTGGCTGAAAAAGTCACCGGCGCGTCTCTTTTTTTCTCTTTTTTCCTGGTCAAATTGGCTTCACTTTTTTTTCTTCCTTTTCAGCCTCAAATTTTATTTTTGGGTTAAATAAAACAGAGAAAAAATGTCGGAAATTTCGATTGACGGCGTTCTTTTTCGAAAGCGGACGCGATTGCTGCAGTCGCTTTTGGCTTCGTCGGCGGCGTTGTTTGCGGGTGCGGGTGCGGTGTTGGCGGTGATTGGCAAGACAAATGAGGAGCGACCCTTTCAGAAGAGTAGTGTGCTTCATGTTTGGCTTCTGGGTTATGAATTTCCTTCGACGGCTCTTTTAATTACTCCGACGCGTGTTATATTCATCACCGGTCCCGGAAAGGCAAAGTATCTAACGCATCTGGAATCGTCATCGGTCGAGGTTTGGACGCGTACAAAGGACGAGGCACACAACGCCACCCTCTTCCGCAACTTGATAACAGCCATTGATCAAACAGAAAATAATTCTGTCGGTATTTTCCCCAAGGATCAGTTCAAGGGCGCGTTCTTGGACGAGTGGAACGCGATCTTGAAGGAGGCCAACAAGGACTATAAGTTTCCCGACGCCTCCTTGGGATTGTCTACCGCCTGCGAAATCAAAGACCCAGATGAGGTTAAGACGATGCGCACCGCTGCAAAGGCTTCTTCCAATATGATGGCAAACTACTTCACCGAGGAGATTTTCCGCTTGATTGACGAAGATAAAAAGATTACGCACTCGAAACTATCTGAGCGGGTGGAAGATAAGATCGGAGACGATAATTTCTTGAAATCAAAGGCTCTTGCACTTTCCTCTGACGTAAGTTTTTTTTTTAATTTATAGCTGACTGCTGTGGCGTCCCCCGCTAACATCCCTAGGTCGACCTTGGTCAGCTCGAGTGGTGTTATTCTCCCATCATTCAGTCTGGTGGAAATTACGATTTACGACCTTCTGCCCAGGCGGATGATAAGACGCTCGACGCCGGCGTAATCGTAGCATCGCTTGGTCTTCGCTACAAGGCCTACTGCTCCAATGTTGGACGTACATATATGGTTGATCCTCATTCAGATCAAGAAAAATCATACTCTGTCTTGCTGAAATTGCAAAAGAAACTTCTTGAAGTTATCAAGGAGGGCGTTCAGGCGAAGGACGTGTACGATGCCGCCATCAACTTTATCCGTGCAACTGCGCCAGACCTTGAAAGCCACTTTTTGAAGAACGTTGGTTGGGCTACTGGCATCGAGTTCCGTGATTCATCCTTGTTGCTCAACGGCAAGGACAGCCGTGTTCTCAAAGATGGCATGACCTTTTGTCTCTATTTAGGCTTCTCGGATCTTAAATCCAAAAAGGGCGGAAAGCCCTATGCAGTGTTGCTGGCCGACACAATTCGCGTCACAAAGGAGGAGCCTGTCATGCTCACAGACGCGCCCAAAGTATTGTCTGACGTGGCTTATTACTTTGAGGGCGAGGATGAAGACGAGGAGGTTGAGCGAGAGCAAGAAATTGATCTCAGTGCCGGCCGCAAGACTCGAAATGCTGGCAATCAAAAGAGTGAAAAGAAAGTTGACGCCAGCGCTGAACTTCGCCGTCGAGAGCACCAGCGCGATCTTCTCTCACGTCTTCAGAGCGAGGGTCTCTCGAAATTTACCGCTGGTAGTAAGGCTACCGATGAAGAACAGGCCCCGGTTGTCAAGAGGTTTGAATCCTACCACCGCGAGTCACAGCTGCCTTCTTCGGTGCGTGACTTGAAGATTCACATCGACGTCAAAGCACAGACTGTTATTTTACCCATTTCAGGTCGACCTGTTCCTTTCCACATTAATACGCTAAAGAACTTTAGCCGAAATGAGGAAGATGATTTTGTTTATCTGCGTCTTAATTTTAATACCCCGGGACAAGCTGGTAACTCAACAAAAGAGGTCATTCCCGTTGAAGAGGGAAATTCGCAGTTTGTCCGATCCCTGACCTTCCGCAGTCGCGACAAGGACCGAATGAATGACATCTTCAGATCCATCCAGGATCTCAAGAAGGAGGTGACCAAGGTTGAAAACGAAAAGAAGGAGCTTGCCGATGTGGTTGATCAGGGACGCTTGATTGAGCTCAAGGGATCACGACCGCCCCGGTTGGACACTGTCTATGCTCGACCAGGACCGGATGCTAAGCGAGCCCCAGGCTATTTAGAGATTCACCAAAACGGTTTGCGATATCAGTCAGTCGGCAAGCATGAGCACTCCATTGAGGTTTTGTTTTCCAACGTCAAGCATCTCTTCTTCCAGCCTTGCGACCATGAACTCATCGCCGTCATCCACGCTCATCTCAAGAATCCCATCATTATTGGTAAGCGAAAAACCAAGGATGTGCAATTTTACAGAGAAGCTGGGGAAATCAATGACGAAACTGGCAATCGAAAGCGCAAGTACAGGTACGGGGATGAAGATGAACTTGAGTCCGAGCAAGAAGACCGAAGACGTCGCGCTGCGCTCAACAAAGAGTTCAAAGCCTTTGCTGAGAAGATTTCAGACGCATCCCGCGGTGCCTTTGATGTTGACATTCCCTTCCGTGAGTTGGGATTCTACGGTGTGCCTTTCCGAGCCAATGTGTTTTGTCAGCCTACGACTGAGTGCTTGGTTCAGTTAATTGACCCTCCCTTCTTGGTTATTACACTTTCCGAGATTGAAATTGTTCACTTTGAGCGTGTTCAGTTTGGACTCAAGAACTTTGATCTAGTCTTTGTCTACAAGGACTTTTCGCGGGCCGTCAGCCACGTTAACTCCGTGTCTATGGAGCAGCTCGACAACGTCAAGGACTGGCTGAATGAGCTGGATATTGCCTACACTGAGGGCCCGCTCAATCTTAACTGGCCCACCATCATGAAGACCATTGTGCAGGACCCGCACGAGTTCTTCGAGTCTGGTGGCTGGAACTTCTTGTCGGTTGAATCTGATAACGAGCAGAGCGACGACGACGGTGGTGACTCCGACTACGAGCCCAGCGGCGACGAGGACGCCGAGGAGGAAGAGGAGTCTGAGTACTCTGAAGCCCCCGACGATTCCTCTGAAGAAGAGGCCAGCGAAGAAGACGACGACGACGACGAAGACATGAGCGAGTAGCGCGCTTGTTTGTACAAATTTTTTGGTTTTGTTTTTGAAATTTAAATATTGTATATATAAGCCTGCATGTAGCTTAGCCCCTCGACCGAAAAAGGAACATCCCTACCATCGAGGCGCAGCAGTGTCAAACACCATCGGCTAGTTTCGGGCGTCGCTCACCGGATGGTGGGGTTGCCAGGTTGCCGGAAGTGGTGCGACTCGAAAATTGTGCGACTTGGAACCCAGCAAAAACTCCCAACCGTCCCAACGCGCATTACGCCACTACGAAAAAGTGTTGAGATCGAAAATTTTAGAATAAACGCAAACCACAAAAAAAAAAAGTCACAAGACGCGCGTAGCTCAAAAGACTTTGAACAGATTTGAAATGTTTTGTTTTGTGCCGGACCTGCGCTTGGGACCCGGCTTTTCTAAAAAAACAAGAGCAGTACAGAAAACCTTGCTCACCTCTTACCCCTTCCGTAATCGCCAACCCATGAACACCATGTGAATAAATTCTTTTTCTCCCTTTTTAAATCTTTATTGTATAGCAATGTTTAGGCCGCGTCGGCTACAGGTGAGGGACGGTTTACCCGACTGACTTGCGAGCCGGCTCGAATGATAGTGTGATTGTTGGAATCAGAAACAATGGTGGCATCCTTCTTCTCGAGCTGAGCCTGTCGCCAAATCTCGACCTGGCAGCCACCGCGAATGACACCTACTCGCATGGTAGCAAGCAAGTTGTGAGCGGCGTTAGAGTGATCGTAGACACCGCCGTTAAAGTTGGCAGTGGCATCTTTGCCAATACCAGAGTTGATGAGGGCACGTCCACCGGGGTGGTCGTCAATAAACTTGGTAACGTCATGAACGACACCAGCAACGACAACCAACGCACGCTCCTTGGACTGTTCAACAAAGTCGTCGTACTCCATAACGGGCAATTGCTCAAGCGGAACACCCCAGTTGAGCTTGGATCGCCACTGATCGAGCTTCTTCTGCTTCTGCTGGACAAGACCCTGTTGGATGGCATTTGCCGAAAAGGTCTTCAAGTCATAGGCCAAGCCAAAAAAGCTGCACAAGCGGATGAGCCACTTGGTAGGGTCGTACTGGTACCACTTGATGGCGTTTCGGTAGTCGGAGGGGAACTCGTGGTGGAAGTTGTGATATCCCTCACCAAAGGTAATAAGGGCAGTCAGGACGTGATCACGAGGAGATCGTCGATCATCAAAAGGCTGTTCACCAATGTAGTGGGCCAACGAGTTGACACAGAAGGTGGCGTTGTGGATGCAAAACACTCGGATGATTCCGGCGTAAACAAATCCTCCCTTCCAGTCGCCCCATCCAAGACCGCAGATAAAAGCAGGCAAAAGATATCCCATAACGCTAAGAACAGCGATGTAGTGCTTCTGCTGCCATCGGACGATGGGGTCAGCAGCCAAATCCGAAATATCAGTTCGACCCTTGAGCTTGGGATTGGACTTGAGAACCATCCAGCCAAGGTGCGAGTAGAGAAGACCGCGTCGGACATTGTAAGGGTCCTTCTCGGTATCGGTGAAGCGGTGGTGAGTTCGGTGGCCATTGGACCACCAACGAATAGAGCCTTCAACTGCAGCGCCACCGGCGAGAGCAAGAACCATTCGCATCGGCCAGCGAGCAGAGTAAGCACGGTGAGCCCATAGACGATGATATCCAGCAGTAATTCCCAATCCGCTGAAGCAGTAGTAGACAACGGCGAAGAGGAAGGTCTTCAATTGAAGAGTAACAAAGGGGGCCAACAAAAAACCAATGAAGGGGATGATCAACACCAAGGTAGTGTTGAGCCAATTAATGTGGCGATGCCAGTTCTCCAAAGTGACTGGTTCCTCCGAAATATGAAGCTTGTTGGCCTGCTTGACACCCGGCTTTTCCGAAGAAGAACTCGCAGGCACGGTCGCCGAATTAGAAACCGAAGCCATGGTTTTCCCTGTAAACAAAGTTCTTTTAGAAGGAAAAAGAAAAGATTTTATAAAGAAGAAAAGAGAAGAGAAAAAAAATTCGTGGCTGCATCCCAAAAATCCCCCAACAACCAACACTTTTGCCCAAGTTAAAACTACGGCATATTTGTCTAAGTTACGAAAGCTTTTGAAGAGCTGTTGGGGGCATCGCAGCTTATAAATTTCAGAAGCTCTTTGCTCTTCGCCCTTCGCTCAGCACACAGCAGCGCAGTGCTTCTTGTGTTGGACTCTGTTTTTGTAAATGTTTAATTGGGCAGAGGAGAAGGGCAATGTTTTTTTGGTCTTCTGCTTGTGTGAGTTTCACTCTTGGACGCTTGCGCAGTCATCGGCAGGCAGATCTGAATTCGTTTTTTTTTAGAGTGAAACCATTTAAACACAAAGCTTCTGCCTGGAGCTTTTGTTTTTACTATTTGTGAGAGGGATTCAAATAAGTATGGAAAGACAATTGAATCTTTTGGGTGAGTACTGGCCATTGCTCCCAACGGTACCGCTAGACACTTGAATATCAAACATCCCTACTTCATCTACTGTGGTTAAATTTATGGTGAGGATATGTAGTAATACCGCGACGTATATAGCTCTTATATGGTGAGCTTACTCTTGTGGATAAACTCCCTGCCAGCGCTACTAGCTTAACCCCGTCACGTATATAGCCATTTGGTTGTCTTCATGTTCCTCGTTAAATTTACACCGCCAAGTTCTCCTTCTTTCTCTTGGAGAGGCTTGGTCTACTCAAAAGTGTCTTTTCGACTTCCTCGCGCCCATCTTCATGACACTCACGCCTACGATCTTTGAGTTGCTCAGTGCCCTCGCTGAAAGTAAATCAGAGAGCCTAGCCAACCAAAAGGCATCCAATGATTCAGTAGATGGTGGTAAAGATGCTGAGCTTTGGAAGCTTGCTGTTCTTTTTCTAATCTCACCCGTGGTCCACGCCAAGGCAATGGCCCTTATCGACAGCAGCGCAGTTCTCAGTCTCCGTGGTGAGGATTACAGCGTCGAAGGTCATTTGGTAAATATAAAACAGCGCTACTGCTCGTGCGGAGAATACGCACTCAGTTGTGCGGAGGCACTTTCACGCTCAGAGCCTCCAACCATCACGCCTTTCTCCCTAACCAGTCTCTCTTCAGCTGATCAAATTCCAGCTTCGCAATTGGGTTCCCACGGCAGCTGTACGCATCTCATTGCGGCCGTTTTGGCTGCCATGCTGGGAGCGCAAAGTTTGCAGACCGCGGCAGCGACAGCGGCAACGGATCCTTCCTCTAACGATAGCGCCACCCAAGCGAAAGAAGAGTTTGTTGAAGCAGCTGTAGCACGCGCAACATAATTGCTAAGCTGTCTGAAAATGGACGACTTGAGTGGGCTGCCACCCTCGCCCGAGATCTTTTTGTTTCGGCCACCGGTATGTCCTCCGTGTCTGCAACATCCTGTTCTCGAGTTACTCACACATTTATGAAAGCTTCCATGGTATTCCGATACAAGTTCGCCCTTTCCCAAGAGATTACAAAAGCACAAGAAGCATAATCGCTCCAAGAAGACCCTGTCGTCTTCGCCTGCCACCAATGACACAGTGGAATCTGATATTGCGAAAAATGATAGCGTTCACGATCCATCAACCTCACCCTCTGCTCTTTCCTCTGCTAAATCCCACTCATGGGCTTCAATGGTATCGCCTTCGACAAGTTCTGGTGTGCCTCGTGCCACCACCTCTCGTGGAACAACAAACTCACGCTCTTTGGGTGAGATTATTCTAAACATCGACTACTCATCAAACAGTAAACTGCCCTCTGTCATACCTAGAGGTTTGTTCAACTCGGGAAACATGTGTTTTATGAACTCCATTCTACAGTCGCTCGTCTACTGCGTGCCGTTGAATCGAATTCTCACCACAACGGGAAACCAACTCGCTCATAGATTCAACTCTGATACACCGCTACTAGATGCGATGATTCTGTTTATAAATGACTTCAAAAAGGCCGCCGTTAATGCTGCCACCAACTTGGATGCTGAAACACGCAAGACAAGAGATGCATCCGATTTTGGTCCCCCTTTCACTCCCGAGATTTTTTATGATGCCATCAGAAGATGCAAGCAGTTCGAGTCTATGCGCAGCGGCCATCAAGAGGATGCAGAGGAGTTCTTGGGTTTCTTACTGGATGGGCTCCACCAAGAATTCTATGCTGCATTGAAACAACTTAAAGAAAACGGCACCAAAATCCAAGGCTCTGAGGAGCTTGAGGTCACTCAGGCAGAGTCAGGAGACGGCTGGGTTGAAGTTGGCAAGAATAACAAGACCTCGACCACAAGATCTACCACTGTCGATATATCACCCATTACCAGACTCTTCGGCGGCCAGTTTAGATCAGTATTATCGGTTCGTGGAAAGAAGCCTTCAGTGGTAATGGAACCATTTCAGCATGTTCAGCTTGATATTTCTTCGCCTCAAATCCAGACCATTAAGGATGCTCTTGTTAACTTGGCCGCTCCGGAAATTCTCTCCTGGTCTGCAGATGGAGAGCCAGTACAGGCAACCAAACAAACTACCATCAATGATCTGCCTTCTGTCTTGATTCTTCATCTCAAACGGTTTCAGATTGTTAACAGTGGCTCGGCGTTTAGCGTTGAGAAAGTCACAAAGAATATTAGATTTGATCGCGAGCTCATCATTCCCACAGAAATTCTATCGCCAAGCTTGCAAAGCACGTCCACCAATGCCCAGCCTCGCTATCGATTGTTTGCTGTTGTTTACCATCATGGTCTCTCGGTTGAAGGCGGCCACTACACAGTCGACGTTCTTCATCAGGAAAGTGGAAAGTGGATCAACATCGATGACATTAGCCTGCGATACATTAGACCTGATCAAGTTATTGACGGCACTTCAGGTGTTGCCTCTGACAGTTATCGATCCTTGGAGTTCCGGCCTGCTCATTCTCGATCCGGCTCTCATATCCTTCGGACTGCATCACCAGCATCTGGCATAAGTCCAAGCAGGTCAGTAGGCGATAGCGATCGTACCGCCTACCTTATGTTTTATGAGCGAGTATAACTCTTGTCTCTTTTTTACGGCTTAATGACACTATAGCGAAGCATGTTTTTTTTTTTGTTCTTATCGTGCTCTTGCTACTCTTTTGTATACTATATGCGTCGCCTCTGATTGCCAATTAGGTGAAAGCTGGTTTTGTTCATTGTTCATAGATAATGCCTACTATAGGTTGTTCATCGCGCGTCTGGGGAAAGAGATGCTGCGACCAGAATTCCATCAACTGAATGCATTAATGTTTTGTTTTATGAATTCGAAAAGTCTTGTTTATAAAAAGTCTTTTTCTGGATTTTGGCATAATTTGAACTTCAATGCGATTGGAAGCGGAAATCCAAGCATGTACAAACGTAGATAATAAAGTTGCATTTACTCCCTCCTATTTGCTGTATTTTTTTGCCAGGTAATTCTGTTCTCCAGAGATTGGCATCTCGTGACGTACAATTAACGCCACGTTAGACTTCGGATCGCACATCAAAACCAACATCGTTTTTTTTTCGGTGGTGCTCGTTCATCTTCTACGTGTTCGTTTGAGCTTTTTTTTGAGTTAATTGAACTGATTGTGGGTGTATTTCCCCTTGGTTCTCAGTCTCCGGTAGCAGCTTCTTGGATAGAGATCCCTGGGTTCCGTGCCTCAGTCCTCCTCGCTGGTCAATGGCTGCGGTACATCCCGAACCTGCGAATTCTCTCGCAAAGGACCCCAGTTCCGGTCTCGATAGCAACAATGCTACGACCGACAAAGTGCTTGAGGAGCCTCGAGACCTAAACGAATTGAAACCCAGCCTAGCGCCTGAGAGCTCCATTGGTACCGGCGAAGATGAAACCGGTTTGAATATCGATTTTGCCAGCATCCGAGGCTTTGTTGAAACGAATTACACCTTTGTTATTGGAGTCGTGGCTGCTGTTCCTGTGATTTGGCTGATCTTTGGGTGGCCGGTTCTGGTGCTTTTAACCGGCATCGTGATTGGAGCGTTGACTGTCTTTTACCTCCTCAATGCTGACCCAACGCTACTGGATCGCAAACCGTTTTTCGATAAGCCACCGAATGAGCTAAGCTATCCGATACGAAAAACGCACAATCGATTGCGCTCCCTGAGTGAGTTTACTCGGCGCAAGCGCCAAACCATAATATCTACCTCTTTTTCATTGAGACCTGCATTAATGGGAGTCTTTGACAAGCTTTCGACGAACGTTGTTGATTACTATGTAATGTACTGGTACGCCCCTATTGTTCAAACCAGCTCCGAGTCCGATCCCTCCGACCCTTCCTCGCGGCCCTTTCCGCGGTATTGTCGTGAAGTTCTGGAAGACATGTGTATTAATACTACTTCTCGCTTACAATCTGTTGGAGGCGCTCAGTTTACTATCCGCTTCGTGCAGGCCTCTTCCTACACTCTTAGCAAATTTCTCGAAGATATTAGACCTGGCGCTCTTACTGCCTCTCCCTCATACTTCACAGCTCAATCTGCTTCGGCCAGCTCGGCGAATTTGGTCGGACCTGGTCCTTCTGGAAATGATGTTCCTGCCATCGACCCTCTGCTGCGATCAAACTCTGTGGCTGGAGCAGTTAAAACCTATTTGGCAAATCACCCTGGTAGTGAGCTTTCTGCTATGATGGATCCTAAAAACCAGCAAGAAAAACTTGATAAGGCTGCAAAATTGTTGGTAGATAGCTTCGCGTCGAAGCCGCTGCTTGGAGTGCCGGTGGTGTCCTCGTTTTTGACTGATATCTTTGCTCATTCTATCTTTAAAGGTATTGTGGAAAAGTTTTGTGATCGTGATTTTCTAAACTCGTGGATTATATTTGTTTTGGAGAAGAAATCAGAGTTTGAGGATTCTGTGAATATTGATGTCTCTGACGATGTGACCAAGGAGATTGCCAGTCATGGCGACGAAGCTGAGCTTGAAAAGTGGCAAGAGCAGCATAAACGAGACAATTCTAGCAGTGAGAAAATACGTGACATCGAGTTCAAATCCGTTGCTTCACCTGACCGAGAGCTGGCGCAAGCCGAAACTCTTGATATTGCTCAGTCGCACTCAGATTCCCGATCCAACTCAATAGAAGAATCAGCTTCCCATGATCCGCTAAAGGTGAACTTATTTGAAGCAGACGTCACGGTTTCTTCACTTGGCGCAGCAAATACGACCGGCATTCGAAAGGGTGGTTTTAATCGAAACCATGAATTCATGATCACAGTTGAGCCTTCAAATAGTCCTGTTCCAGGATGGATGACCATTCAGACTTATGGAGAGTTTATCAATCTTCATCAGATATTGTTAAAGCTTGCCCATATTTCGGGCACTGAAGGACAGCTTCCAATCGAATTGATGACTGAAAAGAAGGGTCTTACTGGGGATCAGGCTGCTGGTGAACTCGAACGATACTTATTAAAAGTTGTGTCGATTCCTGCTTTGTGTGAATCGGAGGCTCTCCATCGATTTTTCGACAAGAAGGATTTGACAAAGGCAGACAAAAAGCTATTGCCCAACTTGAAGGGCGAGAACATTCTAGATCCTAATGCTTTCAAAGATGTCTCTGACAAGATCAATCAGTTTCGTGGTAATATCATCACGGGCTTTAAGGAAATTACGCTTAAACGCTCACAATCAACTAATAACGGCTCCTCTAGCTCCCCTTCAAAATCCCGACTTGCCCCTACATCCTCTGAGACAACATTTTCACCTGTGACGTCAATTGACTTGCCAAGAAAGTCTTACGAGTCAAGTAGAAAGAGTACTATTGGATTTCCTGGAGGAGACTTGGGTGAAACTCAAGCACCAGCCGTACCTGATAGTGGTGCTTCCACTGAGGATATGCATCTCCCTCCTCGTCCTTCTGAAATTGACGAAATCTATCCCACTAAACTCACCTCCCCGATGCCTGAGGCAGAGACTGCTGCGCCGAATGCTGCCAATAGCACCGCCTTGATAGAGCCTACATTCAGTCGTGAGGAGGTCATAAGTCTCATCAATCATTTATTTTTCGTCTTTGATCGTCTGTTTGCAGTTTCCAAGATATCTGCCCTTCGACGCTCCCTGGTTGGTGTTGTGAAGACAGTTCTGATTAGTAGTACCGGTCAGAATGGGTATTTACAATTGATCGCCAACTCACTTGATACGGAGCTATGTAATAAGGTCTATGAACAGGATGAACTTGCTTCGCGGTTGTCGGGCATGATTGATTCGATGTTTCCGGCTCCCGATGCTCCTGTTGTGGAGTACTCTAATGATATTGAGACTGCACGTCGACTCTTTGTCACAAGTGCGCTACCTGATATACTGGTGCGAATCGTGTCATCATCTGCTAGTGAGGCTGCTATGGCTACATTGTTTGATTTGCTTCAGGACAAGGAGCTTGCTCGAGCTCTTATAACTTCGCTGGTTGTGGATTTTGTGTGGGTTGTTTGTCAGACTTGATTAAAATAGCATAGGCGGCGGGTTTTGTTCCAGGTAGTGCGATAGTTGTTTGTTTGTGGTATACTGGTATATATGTTCATATGAACCATGGTCTTAGATAATGCGTATGTGCTGTAATGCGTATGTACTGTAACAATTTTATATGTTTTTAAAAAAATCTAGATTAACCGGGTCGCCGTTCCGTTACTGGGCTTGTTGTTTGTCTCAGAGAGTCTGAAGCAGTGGACAAAGGGCAGTTTGAGAGGCAACGACAACCTCCCACTAACCTTTGAGACCTCAGCGGCCCCACTGATATTGCTGTTATTAGGGCTTAAGCCTGAGCACTATTATCTTTGCTTTTAACCCATATTGCTGTATCTTTCTATTTCTTTTAGACGCCATCCAGGCAGATTGTTTCTTGGTTTTATCTACTTTTTTTTTACCCACTATCACTTAGCTGGTCAATCTCGTTGCCTTACGGATGGCTGATTCGACCAGTAGTTCAATTCATGGCGTGGTATCAAGTGACTCGACGGTCGAGGCGTCAACTTCCTCATCGTTGACCAGTCATGCCGAAGCCAAGCCAGAGCACGCTCCACTGACCCAGATTAACGGGTCTCAATCCCTTATAAAAGTGCGTGATTTCTTGGAAGATGACTCTACACATTCCAAAGAGACGCGCTCTAACGTTTCGAGGACGGTTCCTTCTCTTGAAGGCTCGGAGATCGACCTCGCGACTGCCCTTCGTGGAGAACCTCCAAATATTCACAATCCCAATGAAGGATATTACAGTTCAAATATAGCCCATTCTAACAATGGCTACAATTCATTTCAGCATCATGGTCAAGCATTTGATTCAGGTCCCCAATTCATGCCGGCCGGTGGTGATCAAAATGTGGATATTGCTCCGAATCGGCAGCCTGGATTCTGGGGCCTTCTTCAGCGTACTCCGGGCTGCTCGTGGACGTCCAAGGTTGGTAAACGACGAATGATATACTACGCGTTTAAGCTCACTCCCTTTCTACTTGCATGTTTGATTGGATATATAACCTGGGTGTATTGTTATATATTTTGCAAGACATATTTGATTAACGGAAAACGGTACCGTTCAAGTGGTATTGCTCTTCTTTCTTGTTGGGCTTCGTTTATATTTATTTTATTTCTCATCTATCTACGTGTCTGTATAGATGGGCCAGGTGCTCTTGATCGAAATCGGACCGATATTGACCCCGAAAAAATTGCTTCCAACATGCGCCCAGGTATAGGAGAACTCTATGATGATACCTCTGCAGTTCCGGTTTTCGTATGCGAGTACGATGGATATGGTCGGTGGTGCTCAGCATGCAATGCAGTGAAACCGGATCGTGCTCACCACTCGTCTGAGATTGGTAAATGTGTTGCTAAAATGGACCACTATTGTCCCTGGCTCGGTAAGATTATTGGGTTTTCAAACTATAATTTTTTCATTCAGTTTCTCTCCTGGGTCTTTCTAATATGTTGGTTTGGCGTTATCAGCATGGCTTGTTTTCTGAAACAATACAAATACACCCATCATGCCGCTTACAATGGACATTTTGTTGCCTTTATGATTATCAGCGGGTGGTGGGGAATGGTCGTGGCTGTGTTTGCTGGACGACATTATTATTTTATCTTCAATAACTGCACAACTATTGAAAATATTCAACGCCTCCAAACAAGGTATCTCAACATTGAAATGCATAGTGGGTCTCGAATAGTCATCGAGGCCCCGCTGGATACCAACATTTGGTCAAGGACCTTGTGGGAGAATTGGACTGCTGTATTTGGAAAAAATCCTCTGGGGTGGTTTCTTCCTCTTCAGAAAAGTCCTGGTTCGGGTTTATGGTTTCCGTATAATGAAAATGTGATTGAAGATTTGAAAGCCACCTTCCGCGACCAAAAAGGTGGCCGTGGCGTTCATGCTGGAGCTAGGCATGGTGTTGAATACGAAGAGTGATGTACGAATAATGATTAGGCTGGCGCTGGGGAGTTGTTATTTTCTGTTTATTGCATGTGCTGCTTTGCGACTTATGGTCTGATGCCCTAGTATGCCTGTGAGGCTGTTGGCTGATGATTAATATCTCTTTATATAAATGTATTCATTTAATTCACTGAATTAGAGTAGTATTCCTCTAGCTTCCTACTCGGAAGCTGTACAATGACCTCGCATTGCCTCTGAATAGTACAAGAAAGCAACAAGCTATATACTATGCTCTTTCTCAGTCTCACTTCAGTCTTTTCTCTATTTTAAACAACAAAACAGGGCATTTAAAGCAAATCCAAAGGCGTACGTACCTTGAGTAGAGTTTGGTTGCCATGTCAACGTCCTACGTAATTCCGGCGATTTTAAAGTGGCTGGGTAGCTCTGAGTACGCTTTGCTAAAGGACGATGAATGCGCTGAAGCTGCAGGTATGTTTTTTTGTGGATATGGGGAAGGGGTTTTAAGAGTGATGTTTTTGCTGTTATTAGCTGCGTTATGTTGTGCATTAGCTATGCGCACCGTTCTCTTGAAACGTGCCGGGCATAGACTTGGTCATCTTACTTTTGAACTAACACGATTCGCTTCAGAGAAAGTTTCCTGATATTCCTCAGGAAGACATTTTGGCTTTAATTGGCCAGTTCAAGTGAGTTTTTGTTGAGATCTGTGGGTGCGAGCTGCCTCGTTCTACTGTGCTCGTGTGACCCGAGGCGTGGCCAGTAGGACAACGCTCGGTCCTGATCGTACCTGGGTCTAGTTTCTAACGACTTTTTGGTAGTAAGATCGATGTTGATGAAAAGGGATATGTGGATAAGCCAACCATCATTCAGGCCGTTCAGAACTCGGGCGAGAACGCCTCGTATAATGAAATTCGAGAGACTTTGAAACAGGTCGGAGTTGATGCTAGTGGCCGAGTTGAGTTGGATGATTATGTTGAAGTATGTTTGAAATTTTATATGGCTGGCTGTCTTTAACATGTCCCTTTAGCTTGTTTCTAAATTACGGCAAGGTGCGAGTGCGGGAACTGTGGACGTCAAGAAGACCAAGGATAAGATTGTTATTGCATCTTCATCTGGAGTCACTCATAGTATTAACGACGAAGAGCTCAAGATCTTCACCAGCCACATCAACGATGTTCTTGCTGGTGATGTCGATGTTGGCTCTCGTTTGCCTATCCCCACTGATACTTTTCAACTCTTTGACGAGTGCCGAGACGGATTGATCTTGTCTAAACTCATCAATGATTCCGTTGCTGACACAGTTGATGAACGAGTCTTGAATAAGCCCAAGGCAAACAAGCCTCTCAACAACTTTCAGATGGGTGAAAATGCCAACATTGTTCTTAACTCTGCTAAGGCTATTGGCTGTGTTGTCATTAACGTTCATTCTGAGGATATTATTGACGGTAAGGAGCATCTTATCCTGGGTCTTGTCTGGCAGATTATCCGACGAGGCTTGCTCAGCAAGATTGACATTAAGCTTCACCCCGAGTTGTACCGATTGCTCGAGGATGATGAAACTTTGGAGCAGTTCTTGCGATTGCCTCCGGAGCAGATTCTTTTGCGTTGGTTCAATTATCATCTCAAGGCTGCTGGCTGGTCACGACGAGTCGCAAACTTCTCGACTGACGTTGCTGATGGTGAGAACTACACTGTCTTGTTGAACCAGATCAAACCTGATGAGTGCTCTCGCGCTCCTTTGCAGACTACTGACTTGTTGCGACGTGCTGAGCAGGTTCTCCAGAATGCTGATCGCATTGGGTGCCGAAAGTACCTCACACCTTCGTCCTTGGTTGCCGGTAACCCTAAGCTTAACCTTGCTTTTACTGCACACTTGTTCAACACCTGGCCCAGTCTTGATCCTATTGAGGAACACGAGAAGCCGGAGATTGAGGACTTTGATGCCGAAGGTGAGCGCGAGGCACGAGTCTTCACCTTGTGGCTCAACAGTCTAGAGGTTGAGCCCACTGTGGTTAGTTTCTTTGAGGACTTGAAGGATGGTACGATCTTTTTGCAGGCCTTTGATAAGGTTGTGCCCAAGTCTGTCAACTGGCGCTATGTTGCAAAGCGGCCCGAGTCTGGAGATGACCTTTCGCGCTTCAAGGCACTTGCCAACACTAACTACGTTATTGAACTTGGTCAGGAGGCCAAGTTTTCACTTGTTGGCATCCAGGGTGCTGATATCACCGATGGTGAGCGCACTTTAGTCCTTGGGTTTACCTGGCAGTTGATGCGCCTCAACATTCTCTCTACGCTCAAGTCTTTGTCCAAGAATGGTCGAGAACCTACCAACAATGATATCTTGGCTTGGGCTCAGGAGACTGCTCGCAAGGGTGGAAAGGGCGGTTCCATTCGCAGCTTCAAGGACTCATCCTTGTCAACCGGTGTTTTCCTGTTGGATGTCATCAATGGTCTCAAGCCTGGTTATGTCGATTACGACTTGGTTACACCTGGTAAGACTCCTGAGGATGCGTACCTGAATGCGAAACTTGCGATTTCTATCGCTCGAAAATTAGGCTCTCTCATCTGGCTTGTGCCTGAGGATATTGTGGAGGTGCGCAGCCGCTTGATTTTGACATTTGTAGTTAGCTTGATGCACCAGCAGTTTGCTGGATTGGTTTAGGCTTATTGTGAACTCTTGACATATTTTTAGTTTATTGTTATATTTTGACTTCAAGCATATTGTAAGTGTTGATTATGGTCTCTTTGTGGGAGGTAGTGAATAGATTTCTCTGCTTCTTTTTCGGTCTACGTAGGTGCTGCGAGCGTGCGTGCGTATGAAGCATGATTCGTGGTGATTTATGAGCTCATTTGGCTTCTATGGCTGTTTATTCTGTGTAATTGGAGAAGTGTTCAGGTAGTTTCGGTTAACATAATTTAAACTAAATAAAAAAAGGATTTTTCGAAAAAAATATAATGAAATCTCTGGACTTCTGACTACCTTTTCGGGAATCACAAGTAGCCGATAAAAGCAGACATTTCGAGCACCCTGACCCCCGAAATACACATAAAAGACAAAAAAGCACCGAGAAAGTAAAAAAAAGTCGAGCAAATCAAACCAATTCGCGACAAACCAGACGGGATGGAAACATCAAAAGTATACGCCAACTCCCAACTGGTTGCCATGCGAGACCTCAACCTCGCCTTTGACAGCGTGAGCGACAGGATGGTGAATGGGATTAAGATAGCGATTGATGTGAGTGGAAGGGACGAGATCGGACAATTGGCTAACGTGAGAAGCGTGGTGGGACATTTACGGACTGTATTGGCTCTTTGCCCGGCCATCCCGATATTGTGGTGAAGCTCTTGTCCGTCGACCCTGCGAACTACGACGATGCGCCACGAGAAGCCATCCGCAGAGTTCTCGAGCACTATACAGGAACGAAAATAAGCCGAAACGTGAAGCTGGACACATCTGCAATTGAAAGTATTCGCATGGGCACAACCGTGGCCACCAATGCCCTGCTTGAACGCAAGGGCGAGCGGTGTGCTCTTGTGACGACCAAAGGATTCAAGGATTTACTTGTGATTGGGAACCAGAGTCGACCAGATATATTTGCGCTTAATATAGAGAGGCCGGAGGTGCTGTACGACCAAGTTGTGGAAATTGCCGAACGGGTCACGCTTGAAGACTACACCGAACACCCACAGCGACAGACCACCGACAACACGGCAGTGAAATCAGATGATGCGCTAGAGCGGGGATTATCTGGCGAAGTTGTCCGAGTGCTTCAGAGACCAGACCCGGAAATCATAAAATCTCAGCTAGAGCAAGTCTATGCCTCTGGAATCAGGTCGCTTGCAGTATGCTTGACACACGCATATACATATCCAGAGCATGAAAAGATTGTTGGCGACATTGCAAGCTTGATTGGATTCACTCATATTTCCCTGTCGAGCAGCTTGATGCCGATGATCAAGATGGTTCCGCGTGCCACCTCATCTACAGCGGATGCATACCTTACACCTGAAATTAAAAAGTACATTCAAACATTCGCAGCGGGCTTTGATGGCGGGCTGGGTGCGCTTGCTGTTGCCAAGGCGGCGGCCACGGGCGAGAGCGACAAATTAGAGACTGCAGCGGCGGCTGCGCGATGCGAGTTTATGCAGTCGGATGGAGGACTGGTTGATGTATCTGCATTTTCAGGCCTGCGTGCTATTCTGAGTGGTCCTGCCGGCGGCGTTGTCGGATACGCACTCACTTCGTACGATCCTAAGACCAATATCCCCGTCATCGGATTTGATATGGGCGGCACTTCTACGGATGTCTCTCGATACGGTGGCCGGTACGAGCATGTATTTGAAACTACCACGGCTGGTGTGACCATCCAGTCGCCGCAGCTTGACATCAACACCATTGCTGCCGGCGGTGGCTCGCGGCTATTCTGGAAGAATGGTTTGTTTGTGGTTGGTCCAGAGTCTGCAGGCGCGCATCCTGGACCGGCATGCTACCGCAAAGGTGGACCATTGACTGTGACCGATGCCAATTTGGTTTTGGGCCGACTACTGATTGACTTTTTCCCGCACATATTCGGTCCGGACGAGAACGAGCCACTCGACCCCGAAGCCAGCCGTGCACTCTTCGAAGAGCTGAGCGAGACAATTGCCAAGGACACGGGCCGACCCAAGCTGAGTGTCGAGGAGCTTGCCTTTGGCTTCATCAAGGTTGCCGACGAGGCGATGACTCGGCCGATCCGGTCGCTTACCGAAGCCAAGGGCTACGATACGCATTTGCATCGATTAGCGACATTTGGTGGCGCTGGCGGTCAGCATGCGGTCTCGATAGCCAAGAACCTGGGCATCCGACAGATTCTGATACACAAGTACTCATCGGTACTGAGTGCCTACGGTATGGCGTTGGCGGATGTTGTCAATGAACAGCAGGAGCCGAGCTCTGTTGTGTACACACCAGATACAATGTCGGATCTTGTTGCGCGGCACGAAGTTCTTCGTAAGCGTGCCCGGGACGAGCTTGTTCGACAGGGCTTTTCCGACGAGCATATTGTTTACGAGGACTACTTGAACATGAGGTACCAAGGCACCGAGAGTGGCATCATGTGCCCGAAGCCGAGTGACGGTGACTTTGCGGCTCTTTTCGCCGACCAGCACCAGCAGGAGTATGGGTTCAAGCTGGTGGACCGACAAGTTCTCGTCGATGATGTACGAGTGCGAGCGATTGGCAAAAGTGCGAGTGTAGAGGGTGCCTCTGTCGATGAGCAGCTCGCCTTGCTCGAGCTCAAGGCTACACTCACCAAGCCGCACTCCTCGAAGCAGGTCTACTTTGAAGCTGGATGGGCGGATACGATGATTTACAAGATTGAACAGTTTGCGGTTGGCGAATATGTTGCTGGTCCGTGTATTCTTGCCGATGGTACGCAGACCATCGTTGTGCAGCCTGGGTGCAAGGCTACCATTTTAGAGAGCCAGGTTTTGATTGAAGTGCTGGACTTCAAGGGCTCGGTTGACACTGATGCGACGATTATTGACCCTGTACTTCTTTCGATCTTTGGGCATCGGTTTATGGCTATTGCGGAGCAGATGGGTCGCGCGCTGCAAAAGACGTCGGTGTCGACCAACGTCAAGGAGCGTCTTGACTTTTCGTGCGCGCTATTTGATGCAAACGGTGCGCTAGTTGCCAATGCGCCGCATCTACCGGTGCACCTGGGAAGTATGTCGACGTGCGTGCGGATGCAGGCCGAGATGTGGAAGGGCAAGCTCGTCCCTGGCGACGTTGTGGTGTCGAACCACCCGCAGTTTGGTGGAACTCATCTTCCCGACATCACAGTGATCACGCCTGCGTTTTCGGCGGGTGAAATTGTGTTTTATGTTGCTGCACGCGCGCACCATGCCGACATTGGATCCATCACGGCCGGTTCGATGCCTGCGTTTTCGCGGGAGCTATATCAGGAGGGTGCTATGATTGCCTCAGAGAAGCTTGTGTCACAAGGCGTCTTCAACGAGGAGCGTGTGACGGAGTTGCTGCTGACGGAGCCGGCACAGTACCCCGGTTGTTCGGGCACGCGATGCCTGCGCGACAACATTTCAGATCTCAAGGCACAGGTAGCAGCGAACCAGAAGGGTATCAGGCTGATTGAGACGCTTATCGAAGACTACTCGCTTCCCGTTGTGCGCAACTACATGAGAGCCATCCAGGAGAATGCTGATGGTGCGGTGCGCAAGCTGCTCAAGTCGGTGGCAGAAGAGCACGGATACGAACTTGATGCGGTTGACTATATGGACGACGGGAGTGAGATTCGGCTGCACGTTGACATTGACGCGGAGCAGGGCACGGCCGTGTTTGACTTTTCGGGCACGAGCGAGCAGGTGTATGGCAATACGAATGCGCCTGAGGCTGTCACGTACAGTGCCATCATTTACGTGCTGCGTGCACTGATCGACCAAGACATTCCGCTGAACCAAGGATGCCTGGGTCCGATCCGAGTAGTCATTCCGCGAGGCTCGCTGCTTTCGCCGGGCGATGGCGCTGCCGTTGTCGGTGGTAATGTGCTTACGAGCCAGCGTGTGACGGACGTGCTACTGCGTGCGTTCAATGCCTGTGCTGCGAGTCAAGGGTGCTGCAATAATCTGACCTTTGGCATGGGCGGCAAGGATGCGAGCGGCAACCAGGTCGGCGGCTGGGGATACTACGAGACAATTGCTGGTGGCAGTGGAGCAGTAAGTTCTTATTGGCAGCAGTACGCTACAAGCTAACACGGGGGGGTTAGGGACCTACATGGGCGGGTACGTCGGGCGTGCACACCCACATGACCAACACGCGCATCACCGACCCCGAGATCTTTGAGCGTCGGTATCCGATTCTTTTACACGAATTTGGACTACGTTCTGGCTCGCGGGGCCGGGGCAGGTACGACGGCGGCGAGGGTGTTGTCCGCGAAATTGAGTTCCGGCAGCCGGTAGAGCTCTCCATCTTGTCTGAGCGCCGAGCGCGCCGGCCCTGGGGAGCTAATGGCGGCACCGACGCGCAGCCCGGGCGCAACCTCTGGATCCGCAGTGATTCCCGCGTCGTCAACATTGGCGGCAAGAACACCATCCGCGTCTCTGTTGGCGAGCGCGTAATCATCCAGACGCCCGGAGGCGGCGGCTGGGGTACAAACTAAATAGACTTGATTGTTCCTGCCTGACCTTGTGCCTAAGGCCAAGCGCGATAAGATGTCACCGTAGTACGCCCAAAGTAAATTACATCACACGTTGTATATCACAGAATAACAAAAGTGATCCGACCCGCCACATTCCACATCTAAGGGCCAAAATAGACCAAGGGGACAAAAGAACGCAAAAACCGAAACACTGAAATAAAAATTTTCACCAAAAACAACGCAAAACGCCACTTTTTTTTTAAAAAAAATCTCAGAAGTGAAACTTTTACACTACGTAAACAAAAAGGATGCACCAAACTGTATCAATTAAAAGTACAAGACCAGTAAAAAAGAAGCCAAAAAAACGGTATAGAGACGTAAAGTCTTTATAAATTATGCTGCATTACACATCCAAACCAAAACTAACAAAAACATTTAAAATACATTTTTGTTAAATTTAAAGCAAGTAAGCGGCGATGGCGGCAACACCAGCAAGAGCGCCAGAGGCGATACCAGCCTTGCCAGCGGCACCAGAGAAAGCAGTCTCGGTGGGAGCGGCAGTGGGGACGTGGACGGAGGTAGAGTTACCGGCGACAGAGGTCTCGTGGATGGTGCAAGGGCAGTCAGTGATGGTCAAGGTGGTGGCCTCAGTGACGGTGTAGGTCTTGTTGTTGAGGGTGAAGGTGGTCGACTCAGGGCAGTAGGTGGTGAAGACCGAAACGACCTTGGTGACGATGGTCTCGTTAGAGACGGCAGAGGCGGAGCCAGCGAGGGCAAGGGCAGCAGCAGCAACGGAGAACTTCATTGTATTCAAAAAAAAGGGGGGCTTAACGAGCGTAGTTGGTAGAGACGGAGACCAAAAAAAAGGGCGGGAAAGGGCCCTTTTATATCCAGAAGCAAGACAGCCGCGCGTGCCCAAGTCCAACCACGGCTATGCCAAAATAGGGGCCCATGTGGCGCCGGACTTCCCGATTGGGTCTGGTTGCATCACCCAAAAGGGCGGCGGTCGATGCGTATCAGCCAATCAACGTGCACGGTTTGTGGTCCTGCACACTTTCTCCCCCTCTCTCCCGGCGGTGCAAGACGGTGTAGAATTGTGTTCAAGGTGGATTAAAAAAAAATTTTCTATTCTCTTCTGACCGGAGGTGCAGACATTTGACTGAAGGGATGGATCGCGGTTTGACTGCAAAAGAAGAAAATCAAAAATAAAAGAAAGGGCAGAGCGGGGGTTGAGGTTCGTAAGGAGGGAAGAGGTAAGGAGAGAG
Organism: Trigonopsis vinaria; assembly: GCA_030582095.1. NCBI lineage: Eukaryota > Fungi > Ascomycota > Trigonopsidomycetes > Trigonopsidales > Trigonopsidaceae > Trigonopsis > Trigonopsis vinaria. The sequence goes on along the minus strand of JAKTWP010000002.1, from coordinate 1,081,124 downwards.
GATAGAGAGTGTGAGATGAGAAGGGGGGAAGGGGGGGTTACGAGATGGTTTGAATTGTTATTTGGGGGGGGGGCTTACGTTGCTCCGTTTTGGCAGTCGCGTCTGTCTTTTTTACAGGAAAAGCTTAAAACCGGACAACTTGGCAAGGGTGCGTGTGGTGTGGGTGCGCGAGGGGTTGAAGGAAAAAACGCGCTCTTGACTTGGAAGTTGTGCATGGGGTTATGGGCTAATTGGCTGACTTTTGCCTTTCTAAAATTAGAAGCACACCCGAAGCCATCGCGGGAGGTTAGAAAGGGGGAGAGGGGCGGGAATGATTTAGAGAGGATTAGAAGGTTAGAGGATTAGAGAGGATGATGGTGGTTTTAGAGCGGATGTGATGGAATTATGGCATTGTTACTTTTCTGTTTTTTTTTGGGGGGGAGTTTCAACATCGCTCTTGCTTAACTTTTCTGTTGTCGTTGCTTTGCCCACTGTAAAGACTTTAAATTACTCACCGCTCTACCAATTGCCAACTGCGTAGGTTGCATTCCCAGTTGATTTGGCACTCGTTCCGATACGCAAGAGGCGCCGATTCGGAGGAACGGGGGAGGCGGGCGTCTCTGTGATTATGTCTCTGCCCGCCCATGATGTCAGGTGGTGCAGAGTTGTGAGCAATCACGCGAATCCCCCTCAATCACCGAGGGAACTGCGTCGCGGAGGGTTTTCTTGAAATACGTAAACAAAAGGGGGGTACGTATGGGTAACTCTGTGTAAATTTCCGTTATCTCAATGCCATCCGTACTCTCCAAACGCGTGATCTCTTTGTCGTCCCCTTTGTCTGGTGCTTGTCGAAAAGTTAATTTCGCGGTTGCCATGGTGACGAATGGCGTGGAATACTGCTTGCCCAGCTTCCCTCAGCGATGGCTGGCAGAGTACGTCTATGGTCGTTTAGACTATTTATAGCAATATATTATAAACAACATAGTAAAATTTTTAAACTACTCTATCTCTCTCTTTTTATTTTATTTTTTATTCCGTTTATCCCTTTGTTCCTCTAAGGAGCAGGGAACTTTCGGGAGAGCTGGATGATTTCGTCGCGGAGAGTAGCAACGTCGGCATCGGCCTCGATGGCCTCAGTGAAGGCATTGCCCTTGAGTTCACCGTGACGAGCACCGATCTTGATGGCGCGGTCAATGTACTCGGCGACTTTGGCAAACTCGGCTGGTCCAAAGCCGCGAGTGGTCATGGCAGGGGTGCCGATGCGTAGACCGTTGGGGTAGAGCGCAGAGGTGTCGGACATGAGCGTGTTCTTGTTGGCAGCAATGTTCATGCGGTCCAAGACAAGCTCGGCCTGGGCGCCGCTGACACCGGTGCCCTTGAGGCTGATGAGAATGAGGTGGTTCTGCGTGCCACCAGAGACAAGCTTGAGACCGTAGGACTGGAGGGCGTCGGCAAAGCTGCTGGCGTTGGCCACAACGGCCTTTTGGTACTCGACAAACTCGGGCGTCTTCACCTGGCCGAGCGCAACGGCAAGGGCGGTGATGGTGTGGTTGTGCGGTCCACCCTGGTGGCCGGGGAACACCGAAGCATTGATCTTGTCCTCCAGGTTGTACAGAACCGGGACGCCTTTGCTCGTGTGCTTTCGCACGCCCTTGCGGAAGAAGATCATGGCGCCACGCGGGCCCCGAAGCGACTTGTGGGTCGTAGTGGTCACAATGTCCGAGTACTCAAACGGCGAAGGGTGCACGCCAGCAGCGACCAGACCGGCAACATGGGCCATGTCGCTCATCAGGTAGGCGTTGACCGACTTGGCGATCTTGGACATGCGCTCGTAGTCGATGAAGCGCGAGTAGGCACTAGTGCCAGCAACAAGAACCTCCGGGCGGAAGAGCTTGGCCGTGCGCGCGAGCTCGTCGTAGTTGATGAGCTCCGTGTCCGGGTGCAGCTGGTACGGCATTGTCGTAAAGTACTTGGACACAAACGAAATCTTCTTGGTCGCAGTCTGGTAGCCGTGACTGAGATGGCCACCGTGCGGAAGGTCGAGGCCCATGATTCGGCCGCCAACGGGCAAGATGGCGCTGTAGGCGTAGAGGTTGGCGGGCGCACCGCTCAATGACTGAACGTTGACACCCCAGAGCTCGGGATCAAGACCAAAGGCTTCAAGCGCACGCTGCTGGCAGAGCTCCTCGGCCTGGTCAATGACTGTGTTGCCGCCGTAGTATCGGCGATGCGGGTATCCTTCCGAGTACTTGTTCTGCATCTCTGATCCAAGCGCATCCATCACCGCTCGCGACGTGAAGTTCTCCGAGGGAATCAGCGTGATCGACTCGAGCTGTCGCTTCTTCTCGTCCTGGATAATGCTGTAGATCTTGGCATCGTTTTCTGATAGCGGAGCAGAGAGTTGCTGCAAGGTTAGTCTTTTGTTAACGCACAACACATCAACATACCTGTCGCTGGGCCGCAGTAAGAATCGAGCGAGTGCCGCGAATCTGTGAGCCTGCGAGGCTTCGAAGCATTCGTAGACTCGACATTTGGTGTGAAGGGTGGCTATGAGTCTTTTTTTTCCCGTCGGTAGTCACGTCAACGGCGACGATGTCAACGAACCGTGGCAGGTGGAAGACCCTGAATTTGGGTGGGACTGTGTTTGTCTGGTTTGGGTTTAGAGTGTAGTTTTCGAATCCTGGAGAGCGGGCTTGAATTAAATGAAAGAGGAGTGTGTGTTCTCGCTGGTCTGCCGACTCGCTGGTCTGCCGACTCGCTGACCCTGGTCTCCTGCAGTCTCGGTATTCTACAACCGCCGTTTAACGTACTCTCTACACCTGTCTCTCTGGTTCTCGACCTGCTCAAACACCGGCGTCTATATCAAAGATCTCATCGCGCCGCACGTATCAGAGCGAAGTAGGTTTGATGCAGTTACTGCTATGCCGTTGTCCGTGACCCGAGGCGGTGCTTTTTATTGTACTCTTATTCTTATTCCTCTGGGGTGCTTTCTTTGGTTGATATGTGAAGTCGCGGTATCTAGATCTCCCAAGGTCAACTTTACTAAAAAAAAATATCTTGACTTTTCCTTTTTTTTTCGATTATAATTGTAAAAAATTCATATAAAAGCACAAACGGTGCATACGTTATATAAAGGTAATTATATGACAGGAATATATACGTATGCACATAAAAACAAAACTACCGCCAACCTTACAAGCTCCATACCCAATGCAAACCCCAACTCTACTCGACACAACTCGACGAAAGCAACTCGAAGAAATCAACTCGAGCTGGACGCACCGCACTGTACAAGCGGCACGTCACATATCCCGTAGCGCGCGGTATGGAACAGCCCAGTGTACACCGCGCCCCGAGCATACACGATACAGTGACGCGCAGCGCTACCTGCAGCTTCGACGCTCGCAGCGTCCGGGTACACAATTGCAAGCCCCGAACACAGGGAGCGCAGATACGTGTCGTCCACGGCGGCACTCGCACGCGGACCGAGCGCAGGGTAGAGCAGCGCGCGCCCGTCGTGAACGGCCGTGGCCATGGCGCTCGCCAGCACGACAACGAGGCCGTGCGTGTGTGCGATTCGGCCCAGAGCGGTGAGTAGCGCTGCATGTGCGCGGGACGACTTGAGTGCAGCGGACTCGCCTGCGCCTGCGCCTGCGCCCGCGCCCGCACCCGCCCGTCGACCCCTGGGGGCCCCGCCGCGACGAACGGCAGTGGAGACGTTGTCGAGTACGAGCAGCTGCGTGCCCCGTGGAACAAGGTTGGCAGGACAGGTCAGAAGCAGCGCGAGCAGCTGTGCGAGCCCAGCGACAGCGACGTGTCGAACATTCTTATGGTGGCCGAGGCGCTCTACCGGCGGACACAGCGCACGTCCGTCCACCCAGGTGGTCGAGCGGGACGCGCGTGCAAGCGCGACAAGCACGCTCGTCTTGCCCCCGCCCGGCGGACCTGCGAGCTGCACCACACACCCGGGAACAAGTAGGCCTGCACGCCCGAGCGTCTCATCGAGTGCGTCGATGCCGGTGAGTAGCGGCTGGCGAGAAGGCTCGAGAGGCCGCCAGGTGTGCATTGCTACGGCGGATGGAAGAATCTATAAACTCTGATTTTTTTTACACCGTACATACGCGCTCCAGCGCAACGTAGAACGCACCCGGGGTCGCCTGCGTGCCTCCCGGCTGCGCGATCGGTGGCATCACTGCGTAGCCGACAATCTGCTTCTCGCACCCAGCACATGCAAGCGCCCGCACCGGCTGCGCGCTCGCCCGTTCCAGCTCGGGAATGATCTTGGACACAGAGACGTTTTCAAACTTCCACGCATCGTCGACAACCACGAATTGACCGGTGCGCAAGATGCTCTAGGAATTGTTAGCTGCGACCTACGACGGCGGGGGGAGAACATACCGGAACCTGTTCAGGCTGCAAGACGCGTGCAACGTCGCCGTCGTCACCGGCAAGCTTGCATAGCTCGCCTACGTTCGCCTTGAGAATGGCGGTGGAGCACTTGGGACAGACGAGGTCTTGCGTCGACATTGGCAAGTCTACAAAAGGAAACGAGTACCAACAAAAAACTTTAAATTAATCATACAAAAGACCATCCCGTAGGCAAAAAGGCTGCCAATATATAAAAATAAGAAAACAAAACAAAACAAAAAAAAGAAACAAAAACCCTAAAAGAGAAAGAATCATACACTTTCCAGCTTGATGTCGCCGTCGGCATCGGCTGGCGTACTCTCGGAGGTCGTAGCAGCAGCGCCGGTCTCGTTAATCAAATCAAGCACCGATACACGCGAGTGTGGCTGCCGGGCCTGCGGGAGCGGAGGAGGCAGGGAAAAGACCGCGGTCGGTGAAGTCGACGGGGCGTTTGCAGCCAACGGTGTCGAGGGACCAGACAACGCACCACCCGCGTCCGGCGCAGAGGGACGACCACCAAAGTGGGAAATCTGAAGAGGCGGTAGCGAGCTCGGTGTAACAAATCCGCTCGTTAGGTGTTCGCGGGCAGATCCAGCGGCTGCCGGTGGTGGTGGTGGCGGCGGCGGCTGAAGTCCGGGCCCGCTCGTACTCCGCAGCGACAGCGACCGCATCGACGGGAACTGTAGACCGCTGACGGCCTCGATGTCGCGAGGGTGGAGACGCGGTGAATGCGCCGGTGTTTGCAGCGGTGTGTAGTCGGGCGACGGTGAAGGGCTGAGCGACAACGGCAGCCGCGGCGACATGATTGGCGAGTTTGGAGCGGTGGATAGTGGAGAGTTGGGTCGGGACCGTTTTGCTTGTCGATACTGCGTGTGGTCGCCGTCACCGTCGCCATCGCGCTCGGTCGAATGAGTGCGCGACATGGGCACCGAGCGTGCACCGGAAAGAGGGTAGCGCCCAGGAAGCTGTGAGGGGCTATTCAAGGCCGTCAGCGGTGTAAGACCGGGTATTCGCGGCAGATGATGATGGTGGTGGTGGTGGTGGTGATGATGATGATGCTGCTGGCCGCTTCCCGGCGACTGAGAAGATCCCTGCAGCGGCGGCGGCGGTGATCGAAGCGGTCCACTTTCCTGCTGCTTCTCACGATGCGCAGCAGCAGCGGCGGCGGCAGCGGGCGAGGTTTGGGTAGATGGGCTTCCACCCAGATGAAAGAGCGGGTTGTATGGAGACGAGGAGGAACTTATAGCCGCAGAAGAAAGGATATTAAGCGAGGGCGAAGACCGGGAAAAGTGCAACGGCCGACCAGCATCCTCGTGTCGTCCACTCAGCGGTGCCAGTGTCGGACCCGGGGCAACACCACCACCACCACCTGGCTGAGCCCGATTGCGCTCACGCTCAAGTTCACGCGAGGCAGCCGTAGCCAGTAAATTCATGTCAAACTGGAACTTTGGCGGCATTAGCGGCGTCGTGTATCCGCTTGTGCTCGAGGCCTGCGGGGTAGAGGCACCAGATAGGGAATCGGTCGTGGGTGCGTAGGCCAAGCCCGAGGGGAAATGAGGCATTCCATTGGGACGTCCGTAGCTTGATGACCCTTCGTCGTCGTCGTCTTCGTCGTGATGGTGGTGATGGTGGTGGTGAACCGAGCCCGACGGAGAGTGGGATCGCGAAACCGGCGCCGACTTCACAGAAGCCCGCGACCGCCCTCGCGTCTGAGGAGTTTCGTGTGTCTGATCTGGCGAGTTGGGAGCGGTCGTCGTGGGCGTTCGTTGATGACCGGCCCCCGCACTAGTGGCCGCCTTCTTTGTACTGCCGGTGTCTGAGTTTGCGGGATTGAAGATAAAGGTAGCACTGGTGTTGTGAGGATTAATATTATTCGCCGATCCCTTCCCACGGCGAGACGAAGGGTTGGTGTGGATGCGCGAGTGTCGAGTGAGCTCGTCGGAGCGCGAAAAGCGTTTCGCACATCCCGGAAACGTACACGCATGCGGTTTCTCACCTGTGTGAGTGCGGATGTGGCGAGTTTGATGCTCTAACCGATGGAATGCCTTGTCGCACATCGGACACTTGTAAGGTCGAGGCATGTCCCCGGAGCGCTGCGACCCCGAAGCCGAATTCGAGCCAGCGCCAGCACCAGAACTAGATGTAGTCGATGTACCCACAGAAGCACCTGAAGCTGCGCGTTGACCGTTTGATGACGCTCCAGAACCGCCGCCCGATGTTGAACGACCCGGCACCGACGGCGGTGGCGGTACCGACGACGAAACTTCGCCTTTGCTTTGCGCAGCGTTCACCGACATCGAAATAAAGGAAGAAACTCAATAAAAAACCGAAATCTGCAGCTGTAAAAAGAAAAGAAAAAAACGTTGCGAGTTTCGAGAAAAAAAACAGGAGTAAAAAAAAAAATGGGGACTCCACAGTGTCGAGTTTGGTACTGCAAACACTCCGTTTATGGTAAATAAATGATATTACGGTACTGCAAATTGAAGGCGGTTTGGTTGAAGGGTTTCAAGAAGTTTGATATAGTTTCGGTTGGTTATTAGACGATGTTCTACACGTGGGTTTATTTTCTTACGGGCGTTTTGTCTTGCCAGTTATACAATTCCTTTTCTATCAAAACAAACCTAACCTTTAAACCAACCTAAAACCAAATACAAAACAAAAAAAAGAAAAGGGGAAAGAAAGAGGGGAATGCTACAACTTGTCGTCGCGGCCGAGTTCCTGTACGTCCTTGGGGATTTCGATATCCGATGCTGTGGGCTCAATGACCTCAATCTCGCAGCCGTCGACCTCGACCTCGTCGGGCTCGTCGGGGATGAAGAGGTTAAGAATGATGGCCAAGAAGGCAGTGACGGCGAAACCGGTTTCCATGACCAAGGTGACGGCGTTGAGAAGACCTTGAAGACCGCCGTTGTGACCACCGTAGGTGAAAAAGTAGCTGAACCAGTCCGGCACCAGCGTCGCACCCAGGCCCACGCCGAGCGAGCAGGTGAGCACAAATCGGTTGCGACGGGTGAATGGGATGGTTGAGATGATGCGCAGACCGGAGACGGCCACCGAGGCAAACAAGAACGTCGTCATGCCACCGAGCACGGGCGAGGGAATGGCCACGATGGCACCGGCAAACTTGGCAAAGATGCCCATGACAAGAAGAAAGAAGCAGCAAAAGTAGCCGGCGTGTCGGTTAGCGCATTTTGTGAGGGAGATCACACCGTTGTTTTGAGCAAACGTAGACATGGGTGGGAGCGTAAAGAGACCGGCGAGGATGCCGTTGAGGCCGTCGGCTAGGACACCGCCCTGGATGCGACTGTCAAACTCCGCGCCCTCGACGTCGAGTCGAGAAACATCACAGGTGGCGGTGATATCACCAATGGCCTCGAGCGCGAGAACGAGGTAGATGGCCAAACACGGCAGCACCAATGGTCCGTACACCGACAGCTTGAAGGTTTTCACCCAGAGAAAGTTCACGGCGGGGGCAGATTCGACGCTTGCGGGAGAAAAGTAGCCACAGGCCGCGGCGACAATACATCCCACAAGGAGACCAATGACCACGCCACACGACTTCATGATGGGAGCACCCCAGCGCTCGCAAATGATGATGGACACGAAGACCAAGAATCCCAAACCGACAAACTGGGCCGAACCCCAGGAGTGGTCCATGCGACCCGTTCCACACATCACATCCTGACTGTAGAAGCAAGAACCCGAGCCACCGGCCCAGTCCTCAAAAGCGGACGAAATGAGCGACACACCAATGAGTAGCACGGTGGGACCGGTGACGGCCGGAGGAAAGACGCGCTGGAGCATCTTGGGAGGCACAAAGGAGAGCAGGACCTCAAACAAACCACAGACACACGTTGTACCAATAAGAGCACCAAATCCATCTGGACAGGGCAGCTTGTTGCCAGCCGCGTCCTTGGGACACATACCATCGGCGTACATTTGAGCAAACGCACCCTCGGCAACACTAAGCGTCGTAAACGACGTACCAACGACCGATAGCAGACCCGTTCCAATATAGTACGGTGTCTTGTAGATGTGGAACCGCGTGATTTGAATTGCAGACAGAATTCCACAGGCAATCAGCGACGCCGACACCAAGTAGGCCTGCATCTCAGCATCCAAATTCACACCAGATTCGCCAGAAAGCAACAAGGCCGGGGTAATAACACCAGCCAGCATCGACAACGAGTGCTGGAAACCGAGGATTGCCGCCAGCACAATCGGAATACTATCATTCAAGCCGAAGAAGGGTGTAATCTATAAACCCCATCAGTAATCACCCCTTCACAAATCAAACATAAACCCACCTTTCTTTTGCGCGACACAAATGGAATCGAGGGAATAAAGAGATAGGCATAATCGTAGTTGCCCAACCACGCATCCCGCGAACCCAAATACCGCAACTGTCGACCAATACGCTCACCAAACCCGCGCTTGGGCGTAAACGCCAGCTCCTCCGTCATCAGCAAAAAAAAGAACAAAGAAGATTAAAGGGGGAAAAGGAAATCCGGGTCCGCTTTTAAGAAGAGTTTTGATTGCCAATTCTGAACGTCCACCTTTTTACTGAAAGAGCTTTAGAAAGGGCAGCAATAAATTTTTTTTAGAAAGGAGCCCCTTTCTAATCTGCATTTGCTTCCCCTTCTAAAATTGTCCCCTCTCGGTCAAAAGCGCCCGCACGCCCCTCCCCCCCAAAAGATGGAAAGGCGACTCATGCAGCCGCAAAAGTGCTGAGTCGGTCAAAGCCGCGATAAGATTGTCGGGTTATCTTTTACAAAGCAGATGACCGAATCGGCGGGTCTAAAGGCAGCCCTCCCCCCCTCGACCATCACCAGAAGGACAGAGTGGAAAGGGGCGGGGACGGAAGGGGGGGAAGCGTAGATTAGAAAGGGGGGGAACCACTTTACACCCACTTGAATTCGCGACTCTGATAGACGCAACGAAACCCTAACCCCAGGCGGTGTCTCGTTTTAACTTATAAGACATAACTTACAGATACGGTGACTCAAATCACCGCCGCAGTCGCTCACGGAGACGGCCGTTTATGTTGCCATGACTACGGGGCGAGAGAGCGAGTTTTTGGTTTGGGTGGGTGCAGCAAAAGCGGTTTTTGAGTGCTCTTTGACCTGCGCGGCGGGGTTTGGCGGGCTTATCTTTTGTGGCTGAAGAAGGGTCACAGAGGCATTATTTTATATATAAATATATTTTTGTAATTTATAATCCAAATATAACTTGCATTTTTTTTTTTTTTTTACTCTTGCAGTGGGTGGTCAGGCAGAATACTCCATATTCCCAACATCCCCAGTACCGGTACAACCATGGTGTAGCCAATGATGCCCATGCCGTAGCGCTCAGCAAGTGTCCCCACAATGTAAGGGTACACGGCCGCTCCACCACCGCCGAGGGCGGTCGAGAAGCCGAGCGAGGCTGCGGTGAGTCGGCGAGGCAGGACGCGGGTGGCCACAACCATCGCCGTGGGGAAGAGCGGACCGTAGCAGACGCCAATCAGTGCTACCGAAATAGCAGCAACGACAATGGACGAGGTCACGGAAAAGACTCCGATGAGAATCAGTCCCAACACAAGGTAGATCTGCACGTTGCGCTTCTCGCCCAAACCGCGACCCGTCACAAACCCAAGGACGAGACGCCCAACGGTAAGACCGATCCAGTAGCCGGAAACAACTCCGCGCATCTTGGCCTCGTCACCGCCGAGTACGTCGACCATGTACGACAGCGTCCACCCACCAATGGCAACCTCGGTTCCAACATAGCAAAAAAGAAAAAATGCCAACATCCAAACGTAGGGCAGCGATAGCGCGGTGCGAGTCACCGACGTACCCGAAGACTCCTCGTCGATGCCCATCTCGTCCCGGTACTTGGCCCCAGTCTCCCCCCAAAAGGCAAAGCCTACGACGGACGCAATGGCCAGAACCATGCAGGCCAGAATCTGATAGTAGTTGTTCCAGTCGCGCCCGTGGCTGATGAGCGCCTGCACAATGCCCGGGGCAATCACTCCGCCCAGCCCAAACGACCCGTGTAAAACACCCATGACCTCATTATTGCTCTTCAGGCTACCGCACCAGACATTGTAGGTCGCATCGTTGCTGCCACCACCAAAGCCGGTTACCGTCAGAATGACGACCATCAACCACCATGGCGGCGCAAACGATACCAGCGTAAAGGCGCACAGCAGACAGGTAAGCGCACCCATCGTCACACCAAAAAACCCAACGCGTGAAAAGAGATGCGAACACAGCAGCGATGATAAAATGTATCCCAAAAACGGCGACAAAAAGGCCAGCGATACCGTCGAGTAGCCAATGTTGTAGTGTGCCTCGAGCCGGGGTACCAGACTGCCAATCGACGCATCCGTCATACCTGTAAGCAAAAAGGCAAGCGAGCCAGCGCACACCTTGATGATGTTTTTTCGAGGTTGGTTCCAATCCTGTACTCCTCCGCGGACCTTTGAACTCTCAAAGCCCGCATCCTGCAACTCAAAACTCTCAATATCAACCGCTCCTCCATCCAAACTGTCCAGATCCACCGATCCTTGGAAACTGTGGCGCTGGTGTGCGTTGTATTCGCTGTGCACCTCGCTCGATCCCGCCCGACGCTCGCGCTCGCCTTCAAACCCGGCAACAAGACCGTCCGGAGTTCCAAACCCAACGTCATCTGCTTCTCGTCCTAGACCGCTCAAACTCATCGCAGTCTATAAGTCCCCGAGTCTTGATTTTATTTTTGTTTTTATTTTATTTTATTTTTTTTTTTGTGATTTCGGTTGGTCGTCCCGAGATTGCAAGTCTACGCCGCACAATTCGTTCTTCCTACGTCCAACGTGTATGTATAATCGGGAACTCAAATTAATTTACAACTGCGCTAGCTCAGATGCCAGACGATCGAGATAGAATGTACGCAGCTCGCTCGGTAGCCCGTCAAACCCTCGAACCAGCCGGCGCAAACCGCTGCGTCCGTCCTCGTAGGCCTTGAGGTCGCGGTTACCATACGTGTCCTTGCCAGGAGCGTACAACTCCGGAGATAGATCCCGCCAGAATACATTCACAGACACCGAGGGCGTGAGGGGAACAGTGGCGTGGATCCAGCACGCGGGAATGAAGAGGGCATCCCCGGCCTCCATCACCGCCTCAAACGGTCGCACTCCAGACAGTCCCGGGCCCTGGAATATGTTGTCAATGCTGCTCGACGAAGCTCCCGGAGCAAACCCGAGCCGCCCAACGTCCGACGGCGGGTAAAGCCGTACCCGCTTACGACCCCCGACCTGCACCAGTATATTGGCCGTAACATCATAGTGTAGCCACATTCCAACATCCGGACTGCTGATCCTCAACGGAGACGAGAACTGTAGCTCCTGTACTCGCGATAGCGGCCCAGGAAGCATAAAGTCATCGGACAGAGCCTCAAAGTCAGACGCAAGCTTCGCTGGCTTTGCCTTGGGATCGCTGTGCGACACCGATCGAAGATACATTTTTTCACTCGACCCAGAGCCCCAGACACTGTCAATAAGCTCACCAAACCGTACCTCGCGGTACTCAAAGTTTTTGCTCTCAAAGTTCATGTGTGACGCCTTGGAGACGTGCACGACGACTTTGCGCTCCGACCCAACCGCAGTCCTGAGATACTCGGGCGTCCATTTCGTGGTGCAGCTTCCGACATCGAGCCGACGAAAGAGGGCAGGCTGTTGCTTGGCATAGACCGCCTCCCAGTCAGCCACCGAACCCAGAACGTGTTCATCAATAGGCTTGATCGTAGCAGGAATACAAACCTCTGCCTTGGTCGTTAGCGGCGGCTCGTGGTAGCTGACAGCCTGCGTGTCCCACGTACTCTTGATCGCAGCCTCAACGTCCGCCAGAGCCAAAAAGCTCAAGTCGTTCCAGTACGAGCCAAACGAAAAGCATACACAGCCACCGCCAACTATTGCAATGCCAGCTTCAACCGGCACAAGATCAAATCCAACCAGAAGGGGCATACGCGACCCGCCGGGAGTCAGCTTCGGCCTGATGGGAACAATTCGCCCGCTATTTACATCCAGCTGCACTATATTATACTCCAAAGACGGTACACAGCCATCCAGTATACCACCCACAACTAGCACAGCACTCGGGCCCAAAGCGATGGCCTTGGCCCCGAAGCGGCAGAGCCACGGCGACTCCAAATCCGACCGCCGCTTAATGTCAACCGCGGTCCCCGTAAAGCGCCACTCCCAAACCTGACTATTGATCCTCGATGTCTGCTCGAGGCCACCGAGGAGCAGTCCGTGCGCTGCAGACAGCTCGACAAGCGTCGCGGAGCGCAGATCTGGAACTTGCACGTTCGCCTCCAGCGGCTTCCACTTGCCATCCTGCCAAAGCACCCAAAGCGAGTCTGTGGCCGTAGTCCGACCACCAAAGACAAGCACCGCTTCTTCATAGACGGAGACAGCCGCATGGCGGAACCGCGGATGGGCCATGCTTGCCGTCGGGCTCCACACGCCTTCCCGCAACACAAAACAGTCTGCAACCGGTTTGGTCGGAGTGAGACGGCCACCGGCGATAAGCACCGATCCGTCACCTAGAGTGGTGGCCGTGTGGCTCATGCGCTCGCCTACTTTGGTAAGCTCCTTGACTGAAAATACCTTGATGCTCGTTGCCTTGGCATGTGAAACATCAAACGTCTCTAATGGATCAAAGATTCGCTTTGTGCTCGTCAAGCCACCGGTGGTGATAAACTTGTAGTCGCTCAACGCGGACGAGGCTGCAAAGCGGCGGTGCAGTTTCGGGCTTTCTTTCGAGACCAAAGCAATCTCTGCTGCCTGGCCCAGCAGCTCAAGCTCGGGAACAACTTTTAGATTATCCTTCCATGGCGTAGTGCTGGCGTTGAGAATGATATAATGCTGGCAAAAGAAAAAGAACTCCTCCCACTCGTCAAACGGCTCCACACTCTCAACACGCTCCTTCTCCTCAGCACATACATGCAAGTCCCAGTACTTTTTGAGATCTGTCGCCCGAACATGGGCCCATCCGCGCTCCTCAAACCGAGTGATTTGTTTTTGCACGGTAGAGTACTTTACCAGACACTTCAGTGGGGTACCAATACCGTTGAAATGACTGAGCATCGTCTCTGCAAATGGATGCTCCACACCACCAGGCGTAATTTGCTCCAGTACCGTAAATCTACTGTTTGGGTGGAATCTCGACGCCAAGTAAATCAGTCTGTCGGCATCCACAACCTTCATATACGCAATGGAAACTTCGGCAATAAAGTGTACAACAGTCGAGGGCCCTAATAAATCAAGGGGCTTGAGGAGATCAAAGAGTTGGTCAAATGACTTCAAGTCACAACCCACTGCGTAGTACTGGCGAGCCTTCAAATACACTCCAGGCACAGCAGGATCTTTAAAAACAGGAATCTCAAAGCCGGGCAAAAGCTTTGTCAAGTCTGCAGTTGATTTGATGGTATCTACCTTCTTGTGAACCAATGCTGGGTAGTCGACATCGACAAAGGTCGTATTTTCAACACCTTGAGAAAGATACATGAAAGGAGTCGGATCACTATTCAGTTAGAACATAATATAGCACCACAGATGCAAACACATACTATCCACAACCAAGATTTACAACCACCACCGATGACTTTGGATCGTCTGCAATACTCTAAAAAATCAGCCACCGTATACTTTACCACCCAAGAAGCGTATACTTACAGCTTTTATACTTGCATCTATAGCGTGCATGCGAGTCCAGTACCCTCGGTTTATAATGGGTGTCCGGCGAATAGGCTTGGGAACAAAGTACCGAAAAAACTGAGCGGCCTCACGACCCCGAGCATAATAAAGACGCTCCACTGATCGCTTTGAGACAATCGACGATGAGTTTGTAAGCTGGACCGAGACGTCGCGCTTGGTCTGCTCCTTCTTATCCATGACGATGTCGCTGGGCAAGAAAGGCAACGCCAACCAACTCTCCAAGCTCGACAATGTCGGAGACAATTCGCTACGATTCTATAAACTTTGTGAATTTCAACCAGGACTATACGTGTCTTTCCGTGGGAACTCGCAATGGCTACAAGATTTATAATTGCGATCCCTTTGGCAAGTGCTTCACTAAAGGTCAGTCACCGCAAGACGTGTTTGATATGTGCTGACCATGTATCTAGCCGAAGGAGGTGTTGGTATGTATTTGAAAAACAAAATAATCTCTTTGGCGTTAACTCCTTCAAGCCATCGTCGAAATGCTTTTCTCCACCTCGTTAATTGCCTTGGTGGGGATGGGTGACCAGGCCGTTTTATCACCGAGGCGACTTCACATCATAAACACAAAGGTATCGCCGAATTAATTCAGCTATTTATGGATTTATAAATTGCTAACCGCAAAATACAGCGTCAAACTACCATATGCGAGCTCACATTCCCCACTACCGTGCTGGCCATAAAGCTAAATAGAAAACGGCTCGTGGTAGTACTAGAAGAGCAGATATACATTTACGACATCACTACAATGCGTTTGTTACACTCAATCGAAACTTCACCGAACCCTAATGGTAGATACTCTCTGGTCTCGTTAAACCAATTACTCACACCCTCTAGCAATTTGTTCACTCTCATCATCTCCAGATAATTGCTATCTCGCATACCCTTCACCAACCCCTTCATCATCATCGCCACTATTTCCCTCGCCACACTCTCCTCGAAGGCCGGGCCCGGTTGGTGCCAATAAAAGCGGCGATGTACTAATTTTTGACGCAATAACTCTCCAGCCCGTCAATGTGATTGAAGCTCACAAATCAGCTCTTTCTATTGTCACTCTAAACAAGGATGGTACTTTACTAGCGACCGCATCGGAAAAGGGAACAATTATTCGCGTATTTTCGGTGCCGAGTGGCGCAAAGTTGTATCAATTCCGGCGAGGTACATATCCATCGCAGATCTATTCGATTTCCTTCAATCTTACCTCGAAATTTATCTGTGTCTCGTCAGCCACTGAAACGGTACACATTTTTAAAGTTGCCACGCCTGAGGACCGACTAAAAGAGATCGAGGTCTCGAAAAACAATCGTTCCAGATCCAGTATTGACGGGTCTCGATCGCCTGCATCTTCTATTTTTTCCGCCGATCAGGACTCAGACCCGGCGCAGATTGAAATACGCAAGAGAAACAGTCCTACAGTTGCGTATGTCGAAAGAATGTACCGATAGACTACTGCTAACATTTACAGGAGCTTTGTACGTCGCTCGTCTCGCACAATCGGCAAGAGCATGGCTGAGGTGGTCGGAAGCTACCTCCCTGCCTCGGTCGCCGAGATCTGGGAGCCCCAACGAGATTTCCTATCAGTTAAAATACCTTCTGCCCCGGGGGTGAAGACGGTTGTTGCCCTCAATAGTAACCAGTCCCAACTTTATGTGGTCACAGCAGAGGGATACTTTTATCTCTTCAACGTCGACCTTGAGAACGGCAGAGAATGCTCTCTTGTCAAGCAGTTTTCGTATGTTTTTTTTTTGAGCTTTCGCCTATTTGTTCATGCTAATACATCTAGATTGATCGATGCTAGCGAGGATGTTCAAAGCTAGTTTGAGGGTGAAGGCGGGCTACCACATTGTGGCTTCATTAGAGTAGTAGGTTTGGAGAAGGGAATTGTACTTTTCGTTTTTTTTTTTTTCTTTTGGCTCTTCAATTAGATTTAGTTTGTTTTGCGAGCTACTCGAATAATGAAATATATATTACAGATATCGATCATTACCAGATATTTACCTTGCTAACGAGACCAGTTCCCTGGCTCGTGTGGGTTTCTCCCAAGAGTGAGCGGCTCATTGTAAGTTGGGGACCAACTATCTCAAAGATTTCCTTCCTGCAAAAGTTTTCTAAAAAAAACACCCACACGAAGTTTTTTGCTTAATACTTGGAGGACTATTTGCCCAGGCTTCCGCACGTTCGTCGCCCATCCGCAACAGCCGACACAGCCGAGATGAAGATCGAGGGCAAGTACCGGGGCATTACTCTGGCGGTCTTTTCGGGCATGTTTGCTGTAAGAAATGCACAAGATATCTCGAGAGTGCTTCTTTAAAGCTAACATTCCAGGCCTTGAACGGGCTCTTCTCCAAGCTCATCACCGACGACACCACTGCCAACATCAGTGCCTGGATTGCAGGAAAGCTGTCAATTGGTGCAACAAAAGCCTTTGAATACATAATTCGCGGTTGCTGTTTTGGGATCAACGTGTTTCTCAACATCATGGTGAGTTCCGAGACCCTCTGTTTGGCCGGTGCGCACTAACACCATAAAAAGATGTGGTATTTTTTCACAACCTCGCTGGCTTCAGCCTCTGCAGCAGCAAACGTAAGCATTATCGATACGACTACAAACTTCATCGTCTCCGCTGTTCTGGGCTTCCTGGCCTTTTCCGAAAGGCCCAACCTCCAATGGGCAGCTGGTCTGCTTTTGCTACTGGCCGGGAATGCACTGCTCGTGCGGACTGAGCTGGCTTCTAATCTGGAAAGATGCGACGAGGAGTTTGGCGTGAGTCGAGGTGTACAGCCTCTGGAGCAAGTACCTATGTTTGGACGTACTGCCCCGCACGATGAAGTCTCACTGATGCAAAACGAGACCAATCCGGCCGATACTGAACTGGACGAATTGGAAAACCGAGCCTGGAGCTCTATATAAAAAAATTACTATGTACGCTAGTCTGTCTATACTGTAATATTACACACATTTCTAAGACTCCCAGAAAAAAAAGTATACAAGCTTTTTACCCACGGGCGTTTAGTAGCTGCGACCAAACATACACCACAACTTGGCATCCTGACCGCAACCAACACACTTGGTAACGCCAGCCTCAATGGGGAAGGGCTGCTCAAAAGGAATACACAAACTCTTGGCGCCCATGGAAGGAGCACGCTCGTCGATAGGAGTGTCGTCGCCATCAGGCTTGCGAGCAGAGCGATCCTTGATATCATCTTCACACTCTTCGCGATCGCAGAAGGGGATCTGAATGAGGTTCTTCGAGTTGAGAAGAGTGACAAATTCGTCCCAACTGTGGGTGGGGACAACGTGCTTTCGGAAAGTCTCGTTGGCCCGATCGTAGAGCTCCGACTGGATCCTCTCGAGAATGACGGGGACCTTCTCCTCAAGCTCAGACAAAGCAATGGTGAACTTCTCACCAGTGTGTCGCAAAACAGCAGTGACCTGCTCCTTCTTGAGGTCGTTGGGGCCCACCTCCAAACGAAGAGGAACACCCTTGAGTTCCCATTCATTAAACTTCCATCCAGGAGAGTAATTGTCACGAACGTCAGAAATGGCACGGATGGAACCGGGGATGGGACCCAAGCAGCCAGTCTTCTTCAAGCGGGCCTCAACATCCAAGCATCCATCAACAATTGCCTTCTTATCTTCATCGGAAGATCGGATTGAAATACCGCAAGACACAACAACAACCTGGTACTGAGAAACTCGGGGAGGAACGACCAAACCCTTGTTGTCAGAGTGAACCATAACCATGACACCAATGACACGTGTAGAAAGACCCCAAGAGTTCTGGAATACATTGATCTTAGGCTTGTCGCTTCCAGCAGGATCCTCAACGGTGATGCCAAACATCTTGGAGAAGTTCTGGCCCAAGTGGTGGCTGGTACCACCCTGAATACCTCGTCCCGTGGCAGGAATGTAGCCCTCGACAGTGGTTGTGAAATCACCACCGGCAAACTTTTCCTTCTCAGTCTTCTTACCCTTGATGACGGGAACGGCAAGAAGCTCTTCGTAGACACCAGCGTAGTGGCCCAAGATTTGCAAAACCTCCTCGGTAGCACCGTCACGGGTCAAGTGAGCAGTGTGACCCTCCTGCCACAAGAACTCACGAGTTCGGAGAAAGGGCTGGGGGTTCTTGAACTCCCATCGAACAACCGAGTTCCATTGGTTAAGTCGGAGAGGCAAATCGCGGTAGGAACGAATCCACTTGGCATAGTAAGGGTACATGACAGTCTCAGAAGTAGGTCGAATAGCAATAGGCTCTTCAAGATCACTCGAACCAGCCTTGGTGACCCAGGCAACCTCAGGAGCAAAGCCCTCAATGTGGTCCTTTTCTCGCTCCAAAACGCGCGAAGAGACAAACATAGGGAAGTAAGAGTTCTGAACGCCAAGAGCCTTAATTCGCTCATTGAAGTAAGTCTGGATTTGCTCCCAGATAGTGTAAGAAGGAGGGCGCATGATATAGCATCCGGAGACATCGTAGTAATCAAGCATCTCACCCTTCATCAAAACTTGCTGATACCAACTGGGGAAGTCTAAATCCTTATCAGAGGTAATACCAATGAGAGCAGCACCCTCAATCTTGGAAGAGGCCTTTTCGGCTTTGGGAGCAGGAGCAGCCTTCTCCTTAGGAGCAGCAGCCGGGGGAGCAGCAGAAAAGTCAACCTCAACAAAAGATACTCCACTGCTAGCCAAATAAGCGGCAATTTCTTTCCCAGTCAAAAAGACAGTCTTATCAGCAGATCCACTGGGATGAACTGCCAACTTTGATTCAGACGAGAGGACAGAGGCATCAACAACAACTTTGATCTTGGAGGCATTCTCACCAGAAACGGAAAGTACCGAGACCTCGGTAGGTTCAACACCAAAAAACTCTTTGACGAGATCGGCAGAAGCCAAACGAGGCTCTTTAGCACTTACGGCAGACGCCCACAATGATGCAGGAGTAGCAGTCGAATCAAGAGCCAAAAGCAAAACAGGGACGGGTGACTGCGACTTGGGAGTCTTGGGCTTGAACACAAGAGTTTTTGTAACTGAAAAAGTAAAAGGAAGGTTCAATGTGGTGAGAGCTTCGGTCCAGGCAGCGCCCGACGACACAGCATCATGTTCATAGGTGTCCGAGAGCGACAACGAGGAAAGATCAGGCGGAGACATCGGCAAGACAAAAGAAAAAGAAACCCAGTCAAACAAAAGCAACAAAAAGAGGGCAAAAAAAAAAGTGGTTCAGACGAATTTTCAAATTTTTGCTGCTGTTTATCGCTTTGATTTACCCAAAAAAGATAGAAACAACGGTCTGATATTTACTTTCGAAAGTAAATGTCAGACCGTTGTTTCCCCTTTCTAATGTCTTTTTTTTTTTTTTTTTTTCGGCCTGCTTTCTCTCCCCCTTACCGAACCATGTCGCAGTTATTCAGCACTCCTCGTTCTGAGACGCTGTGTAAGTGGATACTTGAAGTTCTTTTTTCAAACATTTATGAATGCTAACTTTGGGTTTTCTAGTTTTGAATGGCGAGAAGTTGAGCGGAAATGACATTCGCGATCAGAATGGTACGCGCACCTTGTGATTGATCTAATGCGTGTTTTGCTAACTGTGCTTTTAGTTCTCGCAGCTTCGGCTATTGCCAATGTGGTAAAATCGTCTTTGGGTCCTGTTGGCTTGGATAAAATGCTTGTGGATGATATTGGTGTATGATGGAATGCCATAGACGCTTTTTCTTGTACGGCACGCTAACGCACTTTAGGATGTCACCGTAACCAACGATGGAGCCACAATTCTGAGTTTACTTGATGTCGAGCATCCCGCTGGAAAAATCCTTGTCGACTTGGCTCAGCAGCAGGATCGCGAAGTTGGTGATGGCACTACCTCTGTCGTGATCTTGGCCTCCGAACTCCTTCGACGAGCAAACGATTTAGTCAAAAATAAAATCCACCCTACTACAATCATCACTGGTTATCGATTGGCATTAAAAGAAGCAACTAAGCATCTGAATGAGGTGTTGAGCATAAAGACAGAGACCTTGGGCAAGGACGCTTTGATGAACATCGCCAAGACAAGTATGTCTAGTAAGATCATTGGACCTGATTCCGACTTTTTCGGTGCTATGGTTGTTGATTCTGTTCTCGCTGTGAAGTCTACAAACTCGCGTGGCGAGACTAAATACCCTATTAAAGCCGTAAACATCCTCAAGTGTCACGGAAAATCATCCCGAGAATCTATTCTCGTCAAGGGTTACGCTTTGAACTGCACTGTCGCTAGTCAGGCTATGAAGACTAGCATCAAGAATGCCAAAATTGCCTGTCTTGATATCAACCTTCAAAAGGTTCGCATGGCTTTGGGCGTCCATGTCACCATTGACGATCCCGATCAGCTTGAAGCTATCCGACGACGAGAAAATGAAATTGTTCTCGAGAGAGTCAACAAAATTATTGCCGCTGGCGCCAACGTTGTTTTGACTACCAAGGGTATCGATGATCTCTGCCTCAAGGCCTTTATCGAGGCTGGTGTTATGGGTGTTCGTCGATGTAAGCGAGAAGACTTGCGACGAATTGCGCGTGCTACCGGTGCCACCTTTTTGAGCAGTTTGTCCAACTTGGAAGGTGATGAAGTCTTTGAGAGCTCCTACTTGGGTCAGGCCGAGGAGGTGTCACAGGAACGCTACTCTGACGACGAGTGCATCTTGGTTAAGGGAACCAAAGCATACTCTTCGGCTTCTATTATTCTTCGAGGATCCAACGAATACCAGCTCGACGAAATGCACCGATCTCTCCACGATTCCCTTTCGGTCGTTAAGCGCACCCTTGAAAGCGGAAGCGTTGTTCCTGGTGGTGGAGCTGTTGAGAGTGCATTGAGCATCTTCTTGGATAACTTTGCCACTTCGCTTGGTAGCCGTGAACAGCTTGCAGTGGCGGCCTTTGCCAACTCGCTCCTCATCATTCCTAAAACCCTTGCTACCAATGCTGCCAAGGATGCCTCAGAGTTGATTGCTAAGCTTCGAGCATATCATGCTGCCAGCCAGGCCGCTGCTACGACCGATGCCAAGCGACGAAACTACCGCAACTACGGTCTCGACTTGCTTAACGGAAAGATCGTTAATGAAGTTGAAGCTGGTGTTTTAGAACCTAGTATCAGCAAGATTAAATCTCTCAAGAGCGCTCTTGAGGCTTGCATAGCTATTTTGCGTATCGACACCATGATCAAAGTCGATCCCGAACCGCCGGCCGAGGATCCCCATGGCCACGACCACTAAAATAGGCTAATTGTGTATGTCTTGCTATGTACCATCGTTTTAAACTTTTAATGTCATGTCTCTTGTTGAATATTAGATTGATTGTTTTGTGACTTGTTGCGCGACGGAGGACGTATATGTAAATTCAGGCGAACCAGGGGTTTCTCCTTTCCGACAGACGTAAAACAGGCGAAATAATGATCAAAGTTGAGAAGATGAGCACCGAGCATGTGGAAAAGGACTATTTTGATGATTCGATAGACCTTGACGCTTCCAGCTTCTATGAAACTGACACCACGATGATGGCCAGCATCTTGGAGGAGGACTGGGAGTCGAGTGAAGATACGACAATAGGCGATATCGAGTCTACAGGTGACGATAAATACACACTACCGCTCTCTACGCTACGGGATGCTGTCGATGCCTTTCCTGACTTCACGCCTAGAATGATTGATCTATTTGCGGTTATGCAACAGAGAGGTACAGAACCTTTGTTCTCAAACTACTGGGAAATGGACTTTGCAGATCTCCCAGCCGTTTTGTTTCTAGACCACCAGACTGAAGCAGAGCTCATGAGGAGGTCGTCTTATAGTCGCTGGAAGCTGCGCACAGAGGCAACAAAAGTGAATTATGACAATCCAAGAATGCTTATAGCACCTACACGCATGTTAATTTCCTCTGTGAGAGGGGAATCAGTAATGCACCAGTTCAGGGGTGAGAATGGTATTCATAGTCTCAAAAGTCCAAACTTAATGCTTTGCAGGTATCCGTGCTTTCAAAGACTTCTTGCACATGGGAACGGGTATCCGTGATCGCCTGCTTTACACCAAGAAATTTAATTGTCCGTCTAATACCAACAAGTTCATCCTCCAGGCGACGGAGCGTTTTATCCGCTGGATGAACCAAGACAACCCTTTCAAGAAAGGTATGAAAATGCACTATAATCATGGTTTTTTAACATATAGATGTCCGAGAGTTTCTGGCAATCCAGACCACAACACGTGGCTCAAATAGCAGCCGAACGTCTAGTGAACTGATCAAAATGATGAAGGATAAAGCACAGCGATATAATTTATATTCCACGGGTGCAATATACGGTATTGCGATTAGCGGACCAGTCGTGATTTTGGTAGTTATGGGACTCAAAATGGCAGATTCGCCAATTAGAACTATTCAGGTATTGGATTTCAGCGGTACGTATTAGAGATTTATCACACAAGAGCAAAAGAAAGCCTAATATCAAGCAGATCCAACACAGGATGTGTGGAATGCCGTTGCGCTGGCTATCCATTTTTGTATGGCACGGGAGGAGGCCATTGATGCAGCTCTCTTTGAGACAGGAGAAGGAAAACCAACTGCATTGATAAGAAAAGACATTGATGAATAAATATCTGTTGTCTTTGACAGAATAGCCGATAAATAATTCTAAATCTTAAAGGCACTTAGGTAGCCCGAGTTCCGTTATGATGCACCGAGAGGAAGAAACCAGTAGGGACATTTTTTCAATTGATTTTTGTTTTTTTGGGGCACAGAGAGAGAGAGAGTCAAATATATAATAGCGTTAAGAAAAACAGTTGTAGGATCAACCTAGTCGTGAATATTGGGACTTTGAACTTGTACCCTCGAGGCCACTAGCATTTGAGGCAATGAGAATCCAAGTAATAGCGAGATTAGAAGCAATAAAGTAGCTTTCGAAACAAAAGAATCTCCAAGGGATTGCTTCAGGGGAGAGAACATAAAGCCATGATAAGACTAGCTATGCCAAGCGTGGTATAAGAAAGAAATGCAATTGACCTCAACATATGTAATCCTTTATGTTAGTGTATAGACCGTGAGAATCATTCAAGGAAGAGTGGGTCATTTTGCATTCTTGTGCTGTTTGGCAGGAGGGCAACCGCAGCGGCCGCGACAACTCGACCTCTCCATCCACAACCTTTGCATCATGGGTTACGTCCTCGGAGGAACACTGGCACTTGCCACCAGTGTTGTTGGCTCTTGTATGTTTAACTAGAACTCGTCATAGAGTGCTCTCTTATCTGCCATTTTGCTCTACACTTACATGTGGTTTGAGGCCGCTTGGCCAGAGCTTTGATGGGAGACAAAGTAGTCGTGACGACTTTCATACGAAATAAAATCGAAACTGACCGGATAATATAGATATGCTTCTCACTGGCTCGGGAGAGAGCTTTAATGTTGGCGAGTTTTTAACGACAACGTCGCCATACATGTGGGCCTCGATAGGCATCGCCTGTTGTATCGGATTTAGCGTTGTTGGGGCTGCCTGGTTAGTAGTTCAATTAAATTCTATTCGAATGAATACATGATTAATTCGGTTTAGGGGTATTTTTATTACTGGTGCTTCAATTATTGGTGCTGGTGTCAAGGCTCCTCGAATTCGAACAAAGAACTTGATTAGGTATGGTTGAAGGCATCTATCGATTTGATAATTCTTTCTAACAAATTTCAGTATCATTTTCTGCGAAGTTGTCGCTATTTACGGAGTTATCATGTAAGTTTCTGAACCTATTGTACGATACCGGGTCCTAATGGTTCAAGGTCTATCGTTTTCTCTGCAAAGCTCAACAATGTATCTGGTATTCAACTATATACCAAAGATAATTTTTACACCGGCTATGCCTTGTTTTGGGCTGGCTTGACTGTTGGTTTGGCTAACCTTGTTTGCGGTGTTGCTGTTGGAATCACCGGTTCGAACGCTGCTATTGCTGATGCCGCTAACCCAACTCTCTTCGTGAAGGTTTTGGTAATTGAGATTTTCGGAAGTGTTCTCGGCTTGTTTGGTAAGTTTATACTAGATTCACCAAGGGCATTTCTAACTAGATAACAGGTCTTATTGTCGGTCTGTTGATGGCAGGAAAGGCCTACGACTTTCAGTGAAGATAAAGCTCGACTGTTTTCTCAAGGAGTTTTCGTTTTGAATAATATTCTCATGGTCCTTTTCATGTCTCAAGAGATTTTTTATAATACATTCAAACGCTATTAAACATCCAAACAGAGGTCGATTTGAACAATATCGATATATTAGAAGAAGAAACTAAAAGCTATTTTCGGTTTCTTCTTCCAGATCTTATAAGCTAGAAAGTTTCAGACCGCCATGATTGTGGAACTATTTGGTAGGAGGGAAATGGGGAATTGAAGGATACGGTTTTTTTTATTCCGTCAGAATATGCAATATTCTGTACATAGTTTGGCATCATACATTTGTCTTTTAGAATTTAAAAAAAAATAAAGCGTTTGTAGTCTTTTTGCTTTGGGGGCTTTTTTTTTTTCAAACTCCCAAAGAGAAAAAAAAAATTTTGGTGGAAGCGTTTTGGCAACAAAAAACAATGGCAAGGAAAAAGTCTGCTGCTAAGCGAGCTCGCGAGGAGGAAGACAAGAAGCATGTTGTTGACGAGCACTCGTCTAAAAAGGCCAGATTTTTAGATTCTGACGGAGAAGACGAAGATGGCGGTGAGATCACTCTCACTGTGAACAAAGACTATGCCAAGCGATTCGAGCACAACAAAGAGCGAGAAGAACTACACAGACTGCAAGAAAAATATAAGGATGATAGCCAGGACTCGGAATCGTCGTCGGACGAAGATGAGGACGAAGCTGGTGACCTTGTGACTGAGAAGGTCGATGGACAGATTTCAGACTTACTTTCCGCCATTCGTACAGGAGATAAACGAGTATTTGACTCTGGATACAAGTTTTTTGAAGATCCTGACGAGGCTGTAAAGGAGTTGGACAACAAACAGAAGGAGAAGCCGATGTACCTTAAAGACTACCATCGTGAAATGCTATTAGCGGGCGGACCAGAAGAAGAGAACGAAGACGAGCCTTTGACCTATGTCCAGGAGCAAGACAAGCAGCGTAGCGATCTTATTCGCGACATGCACCAGGCTGCTGAAGACGATGCAGAGGATGGAGAGGACGAAGAGTTTACATTGAAGAAGAAGACCAAACAGCGAAAGATAGATCCCATTGAGCTTCCACCTGCTGAAGGTCCCGAGTTCTTGGATGCCTTTTTCGCCAGCAAAGCCTGGATTCCTACGAATACTTCCAAGTTCCCTTCGCTTGACGATGAGGACGACGACGAGTTCGACGACAAAGCCGACAAATTTGAACAGGCTTACAATTTCCGCTTTGAGGATCCCAACAACGCCAACGAAGTTATAGGTTACGCCCGTACGAGTGATACCGTTCGTCGTGAGAACAAGACTGCTCGTCAGAGGCAGCGAGAGGAGGAAAAGAAAGAAAAGGCGGAACAAAAAGAAAAAGAAAAGAAGGACAAGGCACGCATGAAGCGACTAAAGGTGAATGAACTTGTCAAGAAATTGGACAAGATCAGAGAGGTAATTGGCGCCGACGAAAATGCCGCGTTGGGCTTCACAGAGCAGGATCTTGAAGGTGATTTCGTTCCAGACGAGTGGGAGGCAAAGATGAAAAAGGTTTTTAGTGACGAGTTCTACTCAAACGTCCCCGAGAAACCGACATTTGACGACGACATTGGCATTGACGATATCGTTCCCGAATTCTCCAAAACCGAAGATAAGGTGAGCCGTAAAAAGGAAAAAAAACAAAAGGCGGAACAAAAGAAGGAAGATCGAAAGAAGATTGAGGATTTGGTTGACCGAGAAATGGTCGTCGAAGATGTGGACACCAAGGTGAGTTTCTACTTTGCTCTAACAAGGGAGCAGCGGCGCAGCCGCGGAAGGCAGATAGTACTAAATCTGGGAAAACCGCACGGCGTCAAGGTTAAAAGGAGTGCTAACGTTTTTTTCCACTACAGGGTTTGAAGTTTAAATACCGCGAAGTTGATCCCGAGTCTTATGGACTTTCTTACGAGGATATTCTTATAGCTGACGACAAGCAACTTAACGAGTTCATTGGTCTTAAGAAATTGGCACCCTATAGGCCCAAGGACAAGATCCAAAAGGACAAAAAGAAGTATGCCAAAAAGCGAAGGGTTAAGGAATGGAGAAAGACTGTACGCCAACAGGCAGGCATTGATGACCCCGAGTCCAAGTAGGAGAATTTTCTTTTATATAGTTTTTTAAAAAAAGTATTACGGCTGCATTTTTTTTTCAATTAAATTTATTTGTGTTTGCTGTAATTTGATCTGATGTTCCCAGCTTTGCACAGAGTTGTCGAGATTTGTATGAAGAAACAGTGACTGACTTGGAGCTTTTTTTTGAGCTACTTGTCTGAAACCGCACGCCCCCCCTAAAATATCTTGCCAACTCCTTGGCAGAAAAAGAATTTTCGGGTCGGTTCGGTAAATTGCGCTATTGACCTGTTATCATTGTCTCGGGTCGGTAATGTTTGTAGCATTATATCATCGGGTAAAATGCCGAAGACCAACATGGGTGATGCCGAAACATTACCGTTATATAATGGAGGGACATGAGGCTAAGTTGTTCCTATTAGCTCTAGTTAATTTCTACAATGCCTCGAGAACTCATCATTAATGCATTTGACATGTTTGTCCCCGCCCATTTGGCCGGCTCATCCTGGAAGAACAAGGACGACGCAGCTGAGAAAAAGTTTACGTTAAAGTACTGGACTGACCTTGCTAAACTCTTGGATGGGGCTGGATTTACGGCTCTTTTCATTGCTGACCTCTTTGGGGGCTACACGTCTTGGAAGCAGTCGATTCGAGATGGCATCCTCACCGGTTCCCAATATCCGGTTGGTGATCCTTTTACTGTTATTTCAGCAATGGCTGCAACTACTGAACATCTTGCCTTTGGTGTAACAGCTTCGGTTTCTTTTGATCACCCTTATGTCCTTGCTCGTCGGTTTTCAACCTTGGACCACCTTACCAATGGTCGTATCGGCTGGAATATTGTGACTAGCTGGCAAAAGAGTGCGGCTCAAACAATTGGAAAGGATGACTTGCTTGAACACGACAAACGATATGAACTTGCCGCTGACTTCGTGGACCTGACAACTAAGCTTTGGGAATCCTCATGGGCAGAAGATGCCCTCAAGGTTGATAGAGAGAACGGCGTGTTTGCAGATCCTGACAAAGTTCATTTTATTCGACACAATGGTGAATTTTTCCAGGCTGATGCGCCTTTCATTAACCACCCCTCTCCTCAACGCACTCCGTTACTGTATCAAGCAGGCACGTCTTCTGCTGGAGTAAACTTTGCTGCAAAGTATGCGGAGGTAGTGTTTGTTTCAGGTCCCAGCCCAGAGGTTGTTCGGCGTAGAGTTGACACAATTCGAGCTAAAGCGGCTGAGCAAGGTCGTGACCCTCGTTCAATCAAAGTCATCACCACACTTGTCCCCTTTGTTGCTAAGACAGATGAGGAAGCGTATGAGAGTTACAAGCGCATTGCATCTACAAACTCGGAGCTCGGAACTTTGGTTCTTTTCAGTGGTTGGACAGGAATTGATCTTAGTCAGGTTGATCCAGACGCAGAGATCAATGTTGGATCAGCGTCAGCCACTAATAAGATTCGTGCGGCTTTGAATAATGTCACCAAAAATGCCGCCATAGACAGGTGGACGCCGCGAGTTGTGGCGGACAAGTACAAGACTGGATTCCCTAGCCCAATTGGCTCAGCAGAAACAGTTGCTGATATCATCGAAGAATGGGTGGAAAAGGCTGATATTGATGGATTCAACTTTGGTTATGCCTCGACCCCGGAGACTTTTAAGGATATTGTCGAGTTTCTCATTCCCGAGCTGCGCAAGCGAGGACTTGTCGCTGAGCGCCCAGCTGAACCTCTAACTGCTCGTGAACTGGTTTTTGGAAAGGGTAATAGCCGTCTGGCGGCTGACCATCCTGCCCACAAAAATACTTTTGATGCTTTCCATGCCTCTGCCGCTCCTGGTGAGACCGAGTCGGTAAAAGCCTATGGAGACCGAATTGAAAAGGAACTCAACCTCAAAGATTTCGGATTTCCTTCAAACTGATGTGAATATTTGTAATATACAGACAATTGCTTTATTCTGTTATCCCGTGGCTGTCTGTAAGTCGTAGCAGATCATCTTTGCATCATCCTTATTTCAAGATATGGCTTTCAAAAAGCAAAACAAAGATTTAAAGCGTTAGTATCCTAGTACAAAGGACGACGTCAACCAACACCGAGATACCCGGAAACAAAACACACTCAGTCTTTACAAATCGGCAAAAAAAACCATAACACGTGAAAAATTAATTTAAAACATCGTAATAATCAAAGCAGTTTCCCTTCTCTTCAACCTTTCACAAATTTAATATAAATTAAAAAAAACCCCCTAAAACTCCTCCGGAATCTGTCGGAATCGCGCCGAGGGAAGCGATCGGAAGCGGTATGTAATATTCAGCATGCTGTTCTCAAATGTACTCGCGAGTTTGCTCTGCACCAATAAAAATTTTTTTCGGTGTTCAGCTTTTCTTTTTTCTTCCTTACGCTCGAGAAGCCAAACAAAAAGAAAAAATGTCTGCTCCCGTTGCTGCTGATAAGCCCAAGAAGGTATGGATGCTTTTGCAATGCTCTTATACAATTTAATGGATTCGTTTTCCTGTTTTCATTGAAATTGATTGAGGTACTGTGGACCCCCTCTCCTGACGGACGCATCTGATTTTCTATGGTTGGATTTGTCTTTTGAGGGTTTAAACAACTCGAATCCATTAATTGTATTGGGGCATATATAACCGAAGAGAAACTAACAGCATTCCAGAACTTCTTCGTCGACTTTATGAGTATGTCGCGCTAGAAAGTTTTTCCGGTCTGCTTTATCCCTCGGAAGCGTCGGATATTGTACAATCGGAATTGACTTTTTTCAATTACATGAACCATCTAACACCATCTACAGTGGGCGGTGTTTCCGCTGCCGTCTCCAAGACTGCTGCCGCTCCCATTGAGCGAGTCAAGCTTCTCATCCAGAACCAGGTTCGTTGATTCGCTGGAGACCCATCACCATGGCAACCAACTAACCCCTTTGCCTGTAGGACGAGATGATCAAGCAGGGTCGTTTGGACAAGCGATACGCTGGTATCGTTGACTGCTGGAAGCGAACTGCTGCCCAGGAGGGTATCGCTTCTTTGTGGCGTGGTAACACCGCTAACGTTATCCGTTACTTCCCCACCCAGGCTTTGAACTTTGCCTTCAAGGACAAGATTAAGGCTCTTTTCAACGTCCCCAAGGATGCTCCTTACGTTAAGCAGTTCTCTGCCAACATTGCCTCTGGTGGTGCTGCCGGTGCCGCTTCTTTGTTGTTTGTCTACTCTTTGGACTACGCCCGAACTCGTCTTGCCAACGACGCCAAGTCCGCCAAGAAGGGTGGTGAGCGACAGTTCAACGGTTTAGTTGATGTCTACAAGAAGACTCTTGCTTCTGACGGTATTGCCGGTTTGTACCGTGGTTTCGGTCCTTCCGTTGTCGGTATTGTTGTCTACCGAGGTCTTTACTTCGGTCTCTACGACTCCCTCAAGCCCATCCTTTTGGTCGGCTCCCTTGAGGGCAACTTCGCTGCTGCTTTCCTCCTCGGATGGACTGTCACCACTGCCGCCGGTATTGCTTCTTACCCCCTTGACACTGTCCGTCGTCGTATGATGATGACCTCTGGTGAGGCCGTCAAGTACAGCTCTTCCTTCGATGCCTTCAAGAAGATTGTTGCCGCTGAGGGTGTTCCCTCCCTCTTCCGAGGTGCTGGTGCCAACATTCTCCGTGGTGTTGCCGGTGCTGGTGTCATCTCCTTGTACGATCAGCTCCAGATGATCATGTTCGGCAAGGCCTACAAGTAAATCTAGTCAACATCCTTTCTTAATTACTCTGTAAAAAAATTCTACATGAGAAAGTATTAGATTAGATTTGTTTGTTTGTTTATAATGACTTTAGAGTTTTGTGCTTTCTTTTCCCGATGATTTGTTTTCCTAAAGGGAGGCAAAGAGAATGGAGAGGTTGACATAGAGTGCTGTGGTTATTCTTTTTTTGGAGTTTAACCTTATTGTACTGTGATTGTTATGTGTTTCTCTTTGAGATTCAAATGCCAATAGAAACCCTAAAATTGTTATGTGTAATTAAAAACCTGTGTAGATTGTAGATGTTGCGCGCCCGAATAGTATCATTTTTAAATTGCATTTATTATTCACAAGCAATGTGAGCAGGCCGCCCATCGCATCGGTATCGTTTTGTCGGCTGTTTTTAGATTCGCCGTGGGTGGACACAATTGTGTGTAGGGGAGATTGATTCGGATATGGTCAGAGTCGTCTCTCATCGTGTGGGGACAGAGCAAAGTGTTTTGAAATTACGTTTTAAGTTTGGAAAATACAAACTGATGTCATCCGTTTGTAAAATCCGGGCGATTTCCATAGTCTTGAGATACTGGGGTGGGCGGATCAATATGTATGGACGTGGATAACCAGACAACACAATTTACATTTCACTGAAGTCTACCTATGGCTTGGTAGATCTAGGCTATGGACTCAGATACATTTCTGAGCATCCAGTTCGCCGTTTGATTATGCCATTGCAAACATTCGAATTTTCCCCCGAGGTGTAATTTTGTCCGGACTTTAGGGATTGCGGGAAGCAGTTAGTGACTATTTGCTGGCTGCTTTCCACAAGCAGGAAGAGCAAGTTTCGTACATATTAGGATACAACTAGCATATAGAGTACAGATATTATCTCTTCCTTGACTTGACGTTTATTTAGCGGCGTTTGCGGTCACTAGAACTATAAAAAAAAGCTTATAAATGAAATCGGTCCCTACGTCACCACGTCCTAGATTGAGGTATTAGTTTTGGTCTCAACCCCAAACAATCAGACGAAAAACAGGCACTTGGATCAAAGACTAGGTATTTCAGCTGTTTGGCTTCTGTTTATACATATCATTGTATATTATTATTATTATTTTTAATTTTGCAGATGTCGCGTATACGAGTGGGAGAATGAAAGACTAACGGGCAGATCAAGGCAAAAAGGCCGCTTCCATTACACCTCCACAGTTGTCTGAGTCTTGCCGCTGCACGGATATTGCAGTGGAGATGAGTATGCGACAGCCAGTGCCTCGTCGAGCGGCGGTCTCGGCTAGCTCCAGTCTTGCTCATGAGACACCAGTTCCCCAAACCGCCACCACAGGCAACCACGAGCCGAGAAGGCTGAAAGGCTCGCCTGGACCCGATGATGAGAATGCAGATACACCCAATAATAATTCTACGACTCCAAATGGTGCTCTACGCCGTCAGCGCATCTCGCATGCCTGCGACTGCTGTCGAAAGAAAAAAATACGCTGCGACGGAAAGAAGCCCGTGTGTACAAACTGTGTTAATTACAGGACAGTATGCATCTACACAGTGACTGAGCGCAAGCGGTCTGTCCCAAAAACCGCTAAATATGTTGATAGCCTGGAGAAGAAATTAACCCGACTAGAGATGTTTGTGAAATCTCTGGCTGGACCCAACGTTTCCGAGACCGAGTTATATGACAGCATTGTAAATGGTTCTGATCCTACTATTTCTGAGTCTATTCGAGCTCAGCTTTCTCAGAACTTACCAACACCGCTCACTATCCCCCACTTTCATCCAGGACAAAGCAACTCTGCAAGCCCCTTGTCTAAAAGTAGTGCATCACCGATGATTGAAACCATGGAGCCGACAGATGATGATGGTGACGATGAAGATCAAGATAATGAGGAGATAAAGGACCATGAGCTTCTTAGTACTATGGTCGAAATGGAAAGCGATGGTAAAGGCAACGTTTCTTCTGTCTTTTTTGGTAACACTTCTATTTTGTCTATTGTATCTGAAAGAGGTCGCGAGTGGATTACCGAACGGACTGGTAGTCCAGTTTTCGCTGAGAAGCTTCTTCAGATTGGACTCACTCCTCTGCCTTTTGAAGACTTTTATTGTGATATCGGAAATACTCCCGTTACTCCACTGCCATCGATGGAAATGATGCGTCTGTGTTCGAATATGACCTTTGACCTAGTGACTTGTGTCTTACCGATTTTCGATGTAATCCGGGTGAGACAAGTTGTGCTTCGTGTAATGGAAAGAAAAAAGACCGGGGAGGAACGATCCGTAATTGGCGAGTATATGCTTACCTGTGTCATTATTTCGATAGGCATGCGCATGATGAGTACGTTTAAGCGCCTGGAGGCTCCCTCCAACCGCTTTGACAAAAATGATCTTTCGTTCTGCAACACCTCAGATACACCTCAAATTTTACAGTCAATACCAGAATATGTGAATAATACTCAAGAATATTTCGAGTCCATGCTTTGGAGATACTTTCATAATGCTGCTAACTTTCTTACTCGTGCGGTAATGACCAGTTGTGATATAGACAGTTTAGCCGCCGTGGTGGTAATGTCGAGAATTGTTCAAGGTGATGCTTATCCAATGTCCTCGGCCTCCCTGATCAGTGCGGCTATTCGCATGGCCATGCGGATGGGCTTACATAGTAAGCTTTCTACAAATGATTTACCGTTTCGTGAAACCTTGGAGAGACAGCATCTTTGGTGGCTTCTTATTGTTTTGGATGCCAATGCTAGCGTCAAGAGTGGACGTCCAGCATCTTGCGACTTGGGCTACGTGACACAAGAAATTCCCGATTATGAGCAGACCGTCGAATACGTTTCGGAGGCTCTGGGAGGAGATGAAACCGGGATAAAATATGCCAGTGAAGCAGTAAAGCTAATTCTCCTGCAGGCAGAGCTTTCAAAACTCGTGCATACGATATACTCCTCCTTGTATTCGAAGAAGGCCGCAAAAATGAGTGACAATAGGTTATTGGCTCGTATTTCTGAGCTTGATAGGGCGTTGCTTGAATGGCGAGACAAGGTACCGCTGGCGTACCGCCCGGACCACCGCATACAAGCTACCAATCGAATGATAATAATCCGTCTTGTGTTTTTGCACTGCAGCTATTATGATGCTCTTTCTCTTGTTCATAGGGCATCTTTACATCATGGTTCATGGCGTTTAAAAAAACACAATGAACCCCGAACGCCACAACTACTTGCTTCTTCCGATCTCTGCATTCAAGCTTCTCGTTCCACAATACTGATTGTAAATATGGTCGATCGGCGCGATTCTGTTGTATGTGCGTGTTTTATGGGTTACCCCTTATCTGCCTTCATTACACTCTTTTACAACTGCTTGCAAAACCCTCAGCATTCAGCGGCGTCATATGATTTAGAATTGATGCAGTCCTTTATAGAGTTTTTCATTCCTACATGTGCAACCATACGCCTGGGACCTGTTTTTATGGACTTTCTGGTTTTTCTTCGAATGGTGGCTAGCTATGCTGTTTATAGACGCCAAGAAAATATAACGGAGAGCGTAACAGCTAAAGAAGTGGCAGATTCTTTTCAGAATATGGCGCTACCTAGGCAAATCAAAGGTGGCGCTGCCTTGGCATTTAAACACAACATCAATGGTCGCTTGTCTGCGAATAAGAACAATTTCTTTGATAATTTGCCCCAGCGAGTTGGTGATGAGCAGTTTTCTAATGAAATTAAGCCCCCAGGAGTTAATACAAACACGAATAGCCAAGTTTCCGGTTTGAACAATTTTGGATTGCAAAACCATTTTGTGCCAAACATGTTTACTCCAAACGACCCCGCGACTCAATGTTTAAATCAATATCTTATGGAGGTAACGTCGGGCTACGATGTTACTCCAGAAATACCGAAAGCTAGATCTACATTGTGCAAGCAAAATGTAACTTCTTGCTTTCCAAATATGGAATACTCTAGTCGACCCGAAAACATATATGCAAATGAAAATGGAGTTGTGCCTAATGATACGCGAGCCAATGTTTCGACTAGACAGGATGTCTTCGATCAGCCCATGGCCGACAGTGATGGTGTTAGTAATATCATGTTCGATAATTTACTGAATCTGGACGGCAACCTGCCCTCGTTTCTATTTGATACCACGATGGACTTACCACAGGAGGATATGGTAAATATTGATTGCGATGAAATTGTGAGACGGCAGTTGGCAAACTTTGAACAGCCTTTTCTACCGAGTTGCATTTGAGTTTGATTCAGACCATCCACTGCTATCACTGTGAGAGTACAAATGATGATAATTTGGTTTAATATGTGAAATTTGACGATTGTATGATAAAAAGAAAAGGAGTTTTTGTGATGGAAGTTCGCTGACGTAGAAGAAAACAGAAAAACCGGCGGTGGCAACGGCCTTTTTCTCGTCTTCTTTAACAAATTCTTGCCTTTTTGAGCAATTTTTTATTTCTTCTTTGAGGTGAGTTTTTCTTTGTTCTCGGCTGGGGTTGATGGACTTCAATGGTAGTGCTACTTTTTTTTGGCTGGGGAGATGATTTAGCTGATGCAAAGCGGTGAGGTTCTACTAGCCTATGCGTCGCCTCATGAGTTGTGTTCGGTAGGCTGGCTTCTCTTTCTTTTTAACATCTTTTGCAAGTCTTTAGATGAACTGCATTATATGTATTTTGTTCAAAAGGGGGCTAGAAAAATGTGGTTTTGGATTGATTCGATTCCGCCGACTGAGCTCGTTTGCCACTCTAAACTCCACCCTCATCGGCTGAAATTCTTGGGAAATCCTCTCCCTGCCGACGCGTTTCATGCTAACAGCTGTTTTTTAGAATTTTGTTATTCTCTTTGACTCTATCTGGCTTTGCATTTAAATACCGCCCAGATGATGTCTCGTACAGCCTTGAACGTTCTGAGGCTGCTCCCTCAGACGTCAATGCGCGGATCGCATGTGGCAACACAGCTCATCAGACCCGCCCTTATGGCTGAAAGCAGGCTGTTGGGTGCAGGTGCTAGACTTTCCGGCTTGGGTGCCACCCGAAGCCTGCACACGTCGCTTTTGCGAATGGCCGACCATAAGCCCCCAAGTAAGGATGATGATGAAGTTTATGGCATGGATTTTGGAAAAATTATGAAGAATAGACGCCACAACAAGCCTGCAGCTTCCAAGGAGTCCAAGGAGCAAAGCCATGAAACAAAAACTGACCCCAACAAGGAAGAACCTGCATTTAAGCGACCTGAGCCTATCAAAAAAGATGGCAAAGATGGAAAGGGAGAGCAGTTTACCGGGTTTAGTTTTTTTGCTAAACCCAACGACTCCAAGGGCCCAGCACCTCGTGGACCTGATATGTGGTTTAACATTGGTTTAATTGCTACTCTTTTGTACTTCCTTATGAGTTTTATGGATGTGAATGATAATGAGCTCACTTTCCAAGAATTTGAATCGAAATATCTCGAGAAGGGTCTAGTTAGAAAACTGACTGTTTTCAATAAGCGCAGTGTCCGTGCCGAGCTCAGCCCCGAGGTGCAGCTTCCTGGAAACGCTGGAAACATGGTGTGGTTTTCTATTGGATCGGTCGACTCTTTTGAACGACGTCTTGATGAGGCTCAATCCGCTTTGAACATTCCT
The DNA here is from genome assembly GCA_030582095.1 of Trigonopsis vinaria. Lineage (NCBI taxonomy): Eukaryota > Fungi > Ascomycota > Trigonopsidomycetes > Trigonopsidales > Trigonopsidaceae > Trigonopsis > Trigonopsis vinaria. The sequence continues at coordinate 1,045,417 of JAKTWP010000002.1, read as the reverse complement.
CAGGCTCAGCGACTTCCTGTTTCATACGTTGAGAGTGGAGGAATGATAAATCTCTTCTTGTCATTTGCTCCCACTATCTTCTTGATTGGCTTCTTTTACTTCTTGTCCAAAAGAGCTGGTGGTGGCGCCGGCGGAAATAGCATTTTCTCTGTCGGTCGTTCCAAGGCCCGTCTCTTCAACCAGGACACCGATGTCAAGGTCAAGTTTAAGGATGTTGCCGGTGCTGATGAAGCTAAACAAGAAATCATGGAATTTGTCGAATTTTTACGCAACCCCTCCAAGTTTGAGCGATTGGGGGCTAAGATTCCCCACGGTGCTATTTTGTCTGGTCCTCCCGGTACAGGTAAGACTTTGCTAGCCAAGGCTACCGCCGGTGAAGCTGGTGTTCCTTTCTTGTCTGTCTCTGGTTCGGAATTTGTTGAAATGTTCGTCGGTGTTGGTGCCAGTCGTGTCCGTGATTTGTTCAAGACTGCTCGAAAGATGGCTCCTAGTATCATTTTTGTAGATGAAATCGATGCCATTGGTCGTGAACGTGGCCGTGGACCTGCCACTGGTGGCCACGACGAGCGTGAAGCTACTCTCAATCAGCTTTTGGTTGAGATGGATGGTTTTGACACCAACACTCATGTCGTTGTTCTCGCCGGTACCAATCGTCCCAATGTTTTAGACAAGGCTTTGATGCGACCTGGTCGATTTGACCGACACATCAACATTGATCTTCCCGATGTTGAAGGTCGGAAGGCTATCTTCTTGGTCTACTTGCAGCGTGTGAAGACCAAGGCTGATATTAATGATTTGGCTGGACGTTTGGCTGCTCTTACTCCCGGATTCTCTGGTGCCGACGTTGCCAACTGTGTGAACGAAGGTGCTTTGATTGCTGCTCGACGTGTTGCTGAGTATATTGAAATCAAGGACTTTGAGAATGCTATTGAGCGAGTCATTGCTGGTTTGGAGCGCAAGACCAAGGTTTTGAACCCTGAAGAAAAGACTACTGTTGCCTACCACGAGGCTGGCCATGCTATTTGCGGCTGGTACTTTAAGTACGCTGATCCCTTGCTTAAGGTTTCCATTATTCCCCGAGGCCAAGGTCTTGGCTATGCCCAGTATCTTCCTCCCGACGTTAACTTGATGAGCTACAACCAGATGATGGATCAGATGGCTATGACATTGGGTGGCCGCGTGTCTGAAGAGTTGCATTTTGAGTCTGTCACTAGCGGTGCTAGCGATGATTTCAAGAAGGTTACTCGCATGGCTACCGCTATGGTTGCTAACTTTGGTATGTCTGACAAGGTTGGCTGGGTCAACTTTGACCAGGATCAAGAGTCGTTTAACAAGCCCTTCTCAGAGGAGACCGGCCGTATGATTGATGAGGAGGTTCGACGTATCATTACAGCTGCCCACACTCGATGCCGAGAGTTGCTAACCGAGAAGATCGACGAGGTCGACAAGGTTGCGAAAGAGCTTTTGGCGAAGGAGGTCATCAACCGTGAGGATATGATTCGATTGCTTGGACCTCGTCCCTTCCCTGAACGCAATGATGCCTTTGACAAGTATCTTTCTGCCAAAGACGACGGCGACAAGCCAAACGAAGATAAGCCGAGTGACGACAAGAAGGATTCGCAACCCAGCGCTTCACCTGCTGCTTAAGCGTGCCTTTACTCTTTTTACACTCCCAGTTTGCCTTACAATAATACATGTATATACAATATAAAAGAGCAACTGGTGAGTTTTTATATTTAGTTGATTGATTACAGTGTAAATAAATAGGTGTCTGGGCTAGGCATTTGAGATTTTCCCTTTATTGTGTGTAGTTATATACAAAGTGTGATGATGCCGTTAGTTTTGGGAGGGTTGCGAACTGGTATCGAGCGCGTCGCGAAGAGAAACCTGACCAGTTCCACGGTCGAGAGGCTTAGGCTGATTCGGACTTGGACGCCAGCCAATGAGGTAGATGATGCGGAATGTCGCGGGAATGGAGCCGTCGGGTTCACCGTGGAGTGCCTTGTAGATTTCGCTGGCGGCAAGCAGGGTATCGCGAGGCAAATTACCAGCAGGCATGCCGAAGAGTGCGTTTGTTTGACCCATCTGTTGTAGGTCGCGGAGAAGTGCAAACATGTCCGGGTACGCGACTACAATGTCGTCGACGTCGATGGTGGTCAGATTGAACTTGGCCTTGCCGAGTAGGCCGCCAATGTCCTTGGTGTCGGCAAGGGGTGATAGCCGCGGACTCATACCGCCTTGGCGCTCCATTTCCGCAAGCTGCAGGCTTGTGCGTAGTTCAAACAAGGTGTCGCCGCCAATCATGGCTGCCATGAACATGCCGTCCGGCACAAGCGCTTGCTTGATACTCTGCAGAACACGGGGCAAGTCATTGATCCACTGCAGACTCAAATTACTGAGAATACAGTCGTACTCGCGATCAAGACTGTGAATGTATTCCTCCTCGTCGGCGCACACCCGTCGAACGTTGAGAATGTCGTTGAAGTCGGCACCGGCGTCACGGTTCAGCTGTCCCGCAGAATGCTCGAGCATGGTGATCTCACCTAATCGGGAGCGTACCAGTGCATCGTCATTGTTCTCGCGTGCCTGGCAGAGCGCACGCTCGATCGAGCCCGAGCCCGAGCCGAGGTCAAGCACCTTTGGGAAGTTGCGCGTGACAAACTGCAAAGTTAGTAAGATAGAGTAAATATGTCTAAAAGGCATACCAGAAGTCTGTCGACCAGACGACTTGCGATTTCGTCATCGAGATAGTCGACGACTCGGCTCTGTTCGACGTCGACTGCCGCTCGGTCGCGGTGCATGCGCCGGATCTTCCGATCAAACACTTGAAAGGGACTTGATGGAGAGCTCTGGGAGCGTGATGAGACTGAAAAGCTGCGTTTGCTCGAGGCAAACAAGCTTCGTAGACGAATCATCGTGGATGTGAGTGGAATGGGAGAAATGGAGCTACAACTATCAACATACACACAACACACAATACACAACAAGCCTTTTTTCAACCTAAAATATCCATAATGTCCGTGGCAGGCTGCTCGCTGGACTGGCTTTGTTCCAGCTTGCGAGCAGCTGCAAACTGGCGCCGTTTGGCACCGCTGTTTTCGCTCACTTTGATGTCGAGCAGATTTTCAAGCACAGCTGCGAGCTCGTGAAATTTGTTTTCGCGCTCAGCCGAGCAGAACTTGCGTTTGGCACAAGCTGGTTCGGGCAGCTGGTCAATGGCGATGTCAGGAGTAACAACCTTTTGGAGAAGCGATTTCTCAAATCTGGACAGACGCGGGTTCACTATACTCGCTGGTATTATCTGTTCAGTTCCTTCAGGGCACTCGGGGTCGGTTTCAAACGTCATAAAATCGACGAATTGGTCCATGGCGACCTGGGTAGTAGCCGAAACATTCTTCTTGGGATCAGAGAGAAAATTTTCAAAGACAAAGTGATGAACATCGTCTTTGAAGGGTAGTTTGTTCTCAACCAAAGCTTCAAAGCCAGATTCAACGAACGGGGCAAGGGCCACAATAGAAGGTGCCGAATTGGCTTTTTGCACCAGTCTGGCGATTGCAAAAGTATTGGTTTCAAACAAAGCATGTATAAAGCTGGATAGAGCTATCGGGGCCTGTTTTGATTTTTTTCGAGGCACTATATAGTTTGTGTCGCCCAATAGACACCATCGCGGGAACGAGGCAGCATCCACAAAGCCAATGATTTGAAGCGATGGTTCTTCTTTTAGTTCGATAATATGTAAATCTTCTTCAGTCATAGGAATCAATGTTTTGCCATAGCGGAAACCCTGACTGAGTTCTCCTTTGTCGACTTCGATTGTGGAGTCGGGGTTGTTAGGATCAGGAACAACGTAGCTGGTCGCAGTTTGAACCGGTGCAAGCCTTGAATGACTGCGAAATGGAGCGAGAGGCCCTTCATCCTCTTCTTCCTCCAGTCGAGGCACGCGGCATGCGGTAGTTGCACTCTGTGGATTCGCACTGCGAATGGCAGGGAATATTTCGATGTCGATAGTAATATTTGAAGGCTGATTCGAGCCCGCAAGCATTACAGGATTGCCTAGCTCTAGAATGCCTTGAAATGTTCGAACGGGTCGGATCTGCTTGATTGTGTCCCAGTCCAGGCTCTCCATTATCTGCGACTGGGTTTGCAGTGCACCGAGAGAGCCTAACATATTTATAAATGTATCCCACTGTGCTATAATAGAAGGATCTGAATCTGTGTTATCAATCAATCTGCGAGTTAGCAAGCGTAATAGTCGACACGAATAAGACTTACACTATCTGAAGAGCAATATTTTCCTCCACCATCTTTTCTGCAACCTTCTCCATTTCCGCAAAGTCTGTAGGTGCGCTCGCATTCGTGCAAACCACTATAGTCTTTACATATTGCAGCTTTTTGCAATGTTCAGTAATCATATCTATGGCCAATATGAGACTCTCAAACACTACAAAGTCAGACAATTCTTGTGTTGAAGTATTAAATAAACAAACCGTCACCGTGTTTTCCGTCTTCGGGTACTTGTAAATCATGCTTGAGCTTTCGCAGATGGGGAGCAAAAAACCTACAATGTAAGTAACGGCATAAGTTGTATCAATTACATACTGTGAAAGAGGAAATAACTCCGTTATGTGTTTATATTGAGGACTTTGGTCGAGTTTGTGCTTTGTACCTGGATATTAGCCTCTGTTCTGACCATTTATTGAGACTCTCACTAGAAGTTCCAACCATGAGAACGCTCATCAAAGCTGTTTTACGATCGGTAGAAATCTATTTGTTGGACAAGCACACGAGACTCGCACAAAAACTCACTTTGGCGAACGCGGTCGGCAGCAGGTAGTCGAGTGCGCGGTCGAGATCCGACTTTGTTTGGCCCGATCCCGTGTGCGCCATCTCACGATTGAGATCGACGAGAAATACGGTCGCCTATACAGTTAGCTATGAGACGTTTGCGGGTATTTAAGAGTACTCACCTCTTTGGAGCTCATTGGTATGGAAGATAGGATACGATTTACAACCAACACAAAAGATAAAACAAGATAATAACTTTTATTACATCCCACAACCAGAACCATAGACACAAGCATTATACACAATTCGATGCAATTCCCACCTACAGAGCCTTCTTGGAAGCCTTCTTCTTTCGCTTGAGCAATACGGGTACCTTGACCTTCTCCTGCTCGAGGTCCGAGTCGACCATCATGGAATCCTCCTCCTCAATCTCATCGACATCCATATCGACATCTGCAGATTGTTTGGCGGCGATCTTGCCCATCTCGACTTCGTACTCGCGTAGCAGCTCTGGATTGGACTCGACCAACTTCTGGTCCTCGGCACGCTTGCGTTCCTTGTTGTCGCGCATGCGGTTCTTGAAGAAGGCTCGTTCTCGCTTCTGTCGAATCTCTTCGACTCGCTTCATGGCGTGGAGGGTGGTGGCCACCAACTCCCTGTTATAACGGACGGGAACGTTGCGTCGAGCTGCAAACGACAGAGTGGAATCGACAACCATTTCTTTGCCGGCTGATTTACGGAAAGCCTTTGTCCATTTGACCTAAAAAGGTTAGCTGATGCTCTTCACTATTGAGAACTCAAAACCTACCTTTCGAGGGTTACGCTTCATCTTGAAGTTCTTGTGGCACTTTGACCGGCTAAGAAAATGTCAGCCTATAATATCCTCAGCAACTTCCACACACTCACCAGAATCGAAACTCTTTGGCGTCGTTTCTAACAAACATGATACCATGACTGGGCTGTTTTCAACGTCAGCGCACGCCTGAAAAAAGCGACTCAACAAACTTAGACTCACATAAACAGGCGAAGAACAAAAATGGCAGCTGTAAACTCGCATTTTCGCTCGATTTTCTCAGCCAAAAAAACTGCGAAGGAAATCAAAAATTTTTTTTTCTTCGTTGGGAGGAAAAAAAAAAATTGGCGCGTGGGTTAATTTTCCACCTTGAAGTGCAAGCGTTTTCTATCCGCAAATTTGAGTTGAAACGTGCATAAGAAAACGAAGACAATCGATTTGGAATAGTCGGTTTAGTAGGTATGGGTTTTTTCCTGGGCTCTTGAGTGTGATTTTAGAGCTAATTTGAAAAGCCATGGACAAGGACGCAGTCTCGGAGCAGTCTTTGGACTCGGTTAGGGCGAGGATTGAACAGCTGAATATGGGGAGAGAAGATACAGTCCTGAGAATGCTAGATGAGCGGGACGGTGACCCGGGCACTGTTCGTGGGTCGGCGGGAAGGTCGGCAGATATCGAATCAATAAGGAGTGAAACAGGGCCTGACCGAGTGAATTCTACGGTATCAGAGTCAATTAACAATTCGCAACCGAGTTTAGGTACACATATGCATCATTCAGAGACTGAGAACAATAGCTCACAACGGGCTCCGCCCGTGGTACCGCCGAAGAAGCAGCCACCACCGCCGGTTCAGCCAAAACCACGATCTCTACAGCATTCTTCGACACTATTAGGCTCCCATAGAGCGGATCTACGTGGTCTTGATGATGCATCAGCGGGTCATCTGCAGGCACCTATACCTTCGCGCTCGACCCGGACGCCTTCTCCCGCTGCACCGCCCCCAAGAAAAAGCAATTCAAAGATGGGATCAACCACGCCTTTGGGATATCAGTCGAGTGATGACGAGCGGGCGTCAAGAGCATCGCGGGACTCACCCCGGCGTACTTCGCGCTCTCCCCTGAAACCACCCCTTCCAGAGAAATATATGCATGAATCTAAAATTGCTCCATCTGGTGATTCGGAAACTGCACCATCATTACCTCCTCGAAGAAACCTATTGCCCATTTTCACTGATGACCGTCCGCCTCTTCCTGCTCGAAACTACGATGAAGAATCAGCTATTCCCCCATCTCTACCCCCACGCCCAATTCAGGCGTCCAGATCAACCTCCCAATTATCGAATATAGCGCATTCAACGTCTTTACCTTCAAAGCCTGCCATCTCCTATAGCCAGCCGCCGCAAAGCCGCAGCAGTACGGATGATTTGCGACTTAATTCGGCACCTGAAGGAGTCCGTAAAATTGCAGCAGTCTCTCGCACTTCTGAAGTGGATCGTAAAGAGTCTCTCGAAAGCTCTTCTGACGATGAAGGTGGTGGTGTTGACGAGATAGAAACAGGATCGCGTGGAGTCGACTATCCAGACCTTTCGGATACTAATAGAACTCCTCCTGTCAATACCTCCTGTGCACCTGAGCTCTCTTGTAGCAGCGAAGTTAGAACGGCCGTTATCTACAAAAGAATGGTTTTCACAGGTGGCGCGAGCTCAAAGCTGTGGGATTTGAGCACTGGCAAAATCGAATGGAGCTGGTCGAACAATGACAATAGAGTTACTAGTGCTTGTTTTCTTCCAGCTGCAACAGAAGCAAGCGATGGCCAGATTTTGTGGTTGGGCATGAAGGACGGACAGCTGATTGAGTTTGATATTGTTAAGCAAAAGGTGACCAACAAGCGATCAAGTGCACACTCGACTGCAATCACGCATATGTTTCCTTTTTATGCTGAAAAGGAGGTGTGGACTCTGGATGTTCAAGGTCGACTACAGTTTTGGCCAGCTGATGAGATGTCGGGAATTCCCCACTTGAACTCTAAGCCTATCTCTTTTAAAATTCCAGCCCCTTATGATGCTGTTGTTCTTATTAAGCGTTCGCTTTGGATTGCTCGCGGTAAAGAGATTGTGGTTATTACACCGACTGCCGATGGAAATTCTACGCGGGCAATGGTCTCGATGACTTCGATTCCAGTCGGAACGGTTACCTGCGGCACATGTATTCCATCGAAACAGGACTTTGTTTACTTTGGTCACAATGATGGATACATTACAGCATATTCTGTGGCTGATTTAACTTGTGTAAAGACAGTTCAAGCCTCAATGTATCAACTTACGGGAATTTTGGGCGTGGGAAACTACCTATGGACGTCCTATAAAACTGGCATGGTTTACGTCTATGATGTATCCAACAATCCTTGGAAAGTTATTAAAGACTGGAAGGCTCACAATGTAGCTGTTTCCGGACTGTTTCTGGAAAGTGCTATTCATGCTTCTGCATCCAGCGTGCCAAAGCAGCGGGTTGCAATATCCTTGGGTGCTGATAATACCTTGAAACCATGGGACGGACTTCTAAAATCGGATTGGGTTGATCGTCAAATGAAGAAGCACCAAGCAGAGTACTGCTCGTTTTCCAAACTAAAGGTTTCAGTTGTCAGCTGGAACAGCGGAGCGTCCAAGCCATGGGCGTTGCAGGAGAATATTCAAGGAGACTACTTTTTGAAATCGTCGTCAGACTTGGATATCATTGTTTTTGGCTTTCAGGAGCTTGTAGATCTCGACAACAAAAAGCTAACTGCGAAGTCCATGTTTCGCAAAAACAAAAAGGCCAAGGATGCTTCCAAGCTTCAGTCTCAGGTAGTTTCCCATCAGTATAGGGAATGGCAAGAGTTTCTGAGTACTTATGTGGGATCGCTGGGACATTACTCGCTAGTATACTCTGATAACATGATGGGTCTCTTTACTTGTGTTTTTGTCAAGCAGTCTCTCATGCCACGGGTGCGCTCAATCACAGGTAACATTGTCAAGACTGGTCTTGGAGGTTTGCATGGAAACAAGGGTGCTCTTGTTGTTCGGTTCTTCATTGACGATTCATCGGTGTGCTTTGTGAATTGTCATTTGGCTGCTGGTCAGACCCATGCAATCCAGCGCAACAACGATATTGCCACCATTATGGAGGCCAAGGTCTTTACCAAAGATCCACCCAGCGATAAGCGGTGGGATGCCAGTCGCTACTTTGTCAGTGGCGGTGACGGTGCCATGATTTTAGACCACGAAGTCTGCTTTCTCAACGGTGACTTGAACTATCGTATCAACTTACCGCGAGCGACAGCCATTCAAATGATCAAGTCCAATCAGTTAAAGGAACTACTTGATAAAGACCAAATTTTTGTTCAATGGAAAAAGAACCCGGGCTTAAGATTGCGTGCGTTTGTTGAGCCACCGATTACTTTTATGCCGACGTACAAGTACGACGTGGGAACTGACACCTATGACACAAGTGAAAAGAAACGTGTACCCGCATGGTGTGACCGAATCTTCTACCGTGGTATTGAGGGTCGCATATTAAACCTAGACTATGATCGGGTTGACCAGGTCAAGCTCTCTGACCACCGTCCTGTCCTGGGCCTGTTTGAATTCCAGGTCAAGACCATCGAAGACACCGCACGAAAATCCATGATTAAGCATGTGGAGTCTACCTGGCAGAGTTATTTGCAGACATTTACGGAATGATTTTATGATTATAGCACATTGATTGGAGAAGGAAAGGGGAGGAAGGTTTTGTTTGGAGTCTAGGAATTATGAAGTTTATGAATTAAAGTTATCTGACAAGTCTATGCATCGTTTAGCTTTTGCTCTTGGGTACGTATTTTTCCAGAGCTTTGTCAGCTCGGCTATGTAGCTTATGGAGAACATTGACGGCCTCCTTGCGCTCAGCACGAGCTTCGGGATTTCCCTGAGTATCTATTTCATCCAGACTGAATAGTCGTTGCAGAATAAGCTCCGAGACCATGCGGTGCTGCTGCTGAACCTTGTCGGTCAAGGCTGCGGGATCTAGCGACTTATGCGAAGATTCAAAGTTCTCGAGATCAGCGAGCTTCGGATTTAAAAACTCAAGGGCATCGGCGAGTGTATCCTTGATCTTTTCTGACGGCGTCTTCTCTGGCGCTGGTGGTTCAGGTTTGGGCGCGGCCTTGGGCTTAGGCTTGGGTCGTTCGGCATGTCCGGCCAGCACAAGGATCTTGGCTCCCGGTCCAACGTGGAGTGAACTTAAAGTAGTGCTGTCAGCTCCAGCGAGCTTTTTGCCGGCCACCACGAAGACAAGATCGCGGGTAGGGACAGGTTTGGATGCCCGCTTGGCTATTTCGCCAGAGATCGCTGAGCGCAGAGCACCAAGTGATGCCTTTCCCCCAGAAATACCAGGAACGACGACGTCAAAAGCGTCGCGGCCGTGCTTGACATGCACGACGTTGCGATCGTGGTCGCGGTCAGACAGGCCGCGGCCAAAGAGCTTCATTCCTGCGAGTAGAGTCACGGCGACGGCGGCAGCTGAGGCGACGGCGGTTTCGGGTGATATATCGAGGCCGAACGAGGCGGCTAGTCGGACAAGCGCGCGCGGGAGCGAGCCAAGGTTGAGATCGGTCACGGCGGAGGAAGTTGGCAAGTCGACAAGCATGGACAGTCTAACGAGAAAGTTTGGAAAGGAAGCTCTCAACTACTTTGCAGGTACATTGAAGATACATAAATTTGGTGAATTACTCTGACTTGAACTGTACAGGCAGCCCCTTAAACCGTGTATCCTTCTTGCGCGATGACTCTACCTTTCTCGCCTCCGCGGCCCAGCATGCCTCGGCTCGATACTTGCCTTTATTGGACTTTAATGCTCCATTAAAAGACGGGAAACTTTGCTACTTGGACTATAGTGATGTTCAGGAGCTCCTCGGACCGGCTCCGTTTGCTCAGGACTCGGCAGCATTTGCAAAATGGGACCCGCTTGACGTAAGTCATGGACTTCTAGTTGGTGATGCGCTCTATTAATATTTCCAGCCTTCCGCAGATGTTGTATTTTTAGGCCTGGACCAGACCGAGCCCGGAATCAGCTATAAGGACCTCTACAAGGGCCGCCCTTACTTTGCCGTCTCGCTCTCACACCCCGTTACACCCCGTCTTACTCCGATTACAAAAGCACTTACTGCAAAAATCATCGAAAAGGCCGGTGCAGCCTTTTTGCCGGCTCGTAGCGGCCAACGGTTCTCGCTTTCCAAGCCTGACGCTGCCATCTACGCGCAGGCCCGCTCCTTTCTCGACTGGAATAACCGCAACCGGTTCTGCCCTGGGTGCGGGAGCCCGACGTTCAACGCCAATGGCGGTGCAAAGAAGGTCTGCCCAGATGTGACGGTCACTGGCACTGCTCGGCCTTGTCCCACACGCGGGGTCGTCACCAACGTCGCCTTCCCGCGCACTGACCCAACCATGATCGTTGCAGTAGTGAATGCAGAAGGAGACAAGGTACTTCTTGGTCACGGCAAGCGCTTCCCTCAGGTGAAAATGTACTCGTGCCTCGCTGGCTTCCTTGAACCGGCCGAGAGTGTTGAGGAGGCCGTTCGCCGTGAAGTCTGGGAAGAGGCTGGCATCAACGTCGGTCGTGTACTCATACACTCGACTCAGCCTTGGCCATATCCTTCAAACCTTATGATTGGTTGTATTGCAATTGCACATCCGGGCCAGGACGACTCAATCGACCTCGGAAACGACCCAGAGCTGCTCGACGCTCAGTGGTTCCCCATTGAAAATGTGGCCAAGGTTGTCCATAACCAAGAGGCTGGTATGCTTGAACTGGGGAAGGACAATCCCGACTACTTCATTCCCCCTGAGCATGCAATTGCCCACGTCTTGATCAAAGCCGTTGCTGTCGAGCGTGTTCACCTTGGCTAAGCCAAGTTGTTTTTATTTATAATGGAGAATTACATTATACATGGTTTAACCGTAATTTAGCCAAATTCAATTAATCCCCCTTTGCCTACTCATGCAACTTTAGCCTCACCTCCCTCCTTGCGCTCTTTACGCCGCCGCCTTTTTGATTCCAACTCATGCCACTCTCCATCCAAACCCTTCAGCCCATTGGGTGTTACAGGCAAGGGCGCCTCGGAAGTGAAGAATTCGTGAGAAAGAACCTCACTACACGTCGGCCTATTCTTAGGGTTTAGTGAAAGTAGCTTTTGGGCTAAATCCAAGCCTGCGGGCGTCAATAGAGAACCAAACCTTTCCATAAACTTGCTAGGGCGTGGTTTGACTCTTACCAAATCATACCACGGAAGGCCAGCTAGGCCAGGCCATGTCTCTGTAGTAGGTGTACCCATAGTGCCATAAATAGTATGAAGCTGCGTAATTTCATTATCACCTTGAAACACAGCTTTTCGTGTATAAAATTCAAGCAAAAGACAACCCAGACCCCAAACATCTACTGCTGGACCATATACAGTCGCGCCCAGTAAAAGTTCGGGGGGGCGATACCACAAGGTAATAACTCGATTGGTGTAGTCAGCATCACTTTTATGCTTGTTATACACTCTCGCAAGACCGAAATCAGCGAGCTTCAAAACACCAGAAGAGCTGATGAGAATATTAGATGCTTTTATGTCCCGATGTAAAATGCCCCTGTGATGAATATATGCCATGCCTTGGAACATCTGCCGCATTAAATCCTTAATTTCACCATGCTCAAGTCTAAACTCCGGATGAGATAGAATTCCAGTCAAGTCGTGATCCAAGTACTCAAAGACAAGGTAGACTGAGCCTTTTTCAACTAGCATTTCTTGTAGACAGACAACATTCTCATTTCTTAACGATTGAAGAAGTTTAATCTCTCTTAATGCAGTAATAGGAAAACCTTCACGTTCACTCTCCATCCGAATACGTTTCAGAGCAACTTTGTTTTTAGACACACGATTAACAGCTTTGTAAACCTTTCCGTATGTACCTTCACCAACTTGTGCAACGCGTTCATATATCGATGACGTATTTGGCAAGTTTGGTAGATCCAAAGAAGGTGACTGCTCAGCCAATTCGACGGTCTCCACCTTAGTTTTTTCCAAAATTGGTTGACCATTTTCCAATGGTTTCAAAGATTTGGAATTATCAGTACTATTGCGAACATCAAAGCGTGTCTTTTTACCCATTGATATCTTAAATTTGATGGGCTCGCGTTTGGTCTCCAGAGTCTTGGGTTGTTCAGCAGTAATATCAGCAAAAGAGCCGTCCAAAATATCATTGGAACTTGATTCACCATTAGGATTATCATCGGAGTAAATCGGTACCGGTGCCTGCTCGGGCTTCCAAATATTGACTGGTCTCTTCTCGTACCCATCACGATCACCTCGCCTGCTATATGAATCTCGATTGTAGGTTCGATTATCAGAAGACCACCGTTGAGCTTTTCTGGGCTCATACGATTTTTGACTGCTTCGGCCCTCTTGATGATTATCTCTACCATAGCGCTCTCGCCTTGAGCTGTTTGACTCGCGACTATCCTGCTTCGGTGAAGAAGAACCTTGAGAGTATGGGGAAGTATAGCCATCTCGACGTCCTAAAGGTGACGGCGATCGGGATGAATGTCGATCGAAATTGGAGTTGTTGTCATTAGCGCTGTACCCTTCAACCGATGGTTCTCGTATTGGTGAATGAGGGTGGTTGTCATCGTACTTTGGAGCGTCTGAGTATTTTCGCTTTCGGTCATATGAGTTATTATCGTGGCGTTGATTTTTACTGTAATTTCGATTGTTTTGTTTCGAATAGTAGTTGGATTTGCGAGCGTTCGGTGGCGGAGCAGATTGGTAGTCTGAATCACGATGTCCCTTTGAGAAATTGCTAACTTTTCCTGACTTATATGAGGATACTCTATTTATATTGAGTTGGAAGCCCTTCTCATCATCATTTTTGCCATGCGAGGATCGCGAGGCCTCACGGTCTTGATCAAGCGAGCGCCCATCAGCGGAACGATAGTATTGGCGACCTATTAAAATCAGTTAGAAGCTGGTCTAAAATAATTCGTAGCATTCCCTATAGAATAGGAACTCGTGTGAGACATCTTGCCATCCGTCGAACATACCTTCGTTTGGCTCCGTGCGAGGCCTCTTATAGCCAGTATAATCACTTCTCTGATCTTTATAATACTTCACCATCTTAAATAAGACAATGATTTGAGCCGCCTGAAGTCAGAAAGTAGACCAAGCTTCTGCTTTAATAACCAAACAGCAAAACCAGATCTGCAACAGCACTGCCGCAAAGCTAAGCAAAGACCAGAATAAGCAATGATAATTCCAGTTTCCTAAAAGAGAAACAGCCGTCTGTCTTCAATGCCAGAGTTGTGCTCGAACTCCCGAGTTCTGTTGTTTTTTTTTCGCCCAGTCAAAAGTGAAGCGGAAAAGTCTGCTCAGAACGACTCGCCTCCCCCAAACAAAGTCTGACTCGGCACCCTAGCCATTGCCACCCAGCTTTCGTCCAAAAGAGACACAGAATTACTTGCTTACTTCTACTAATGTACGCAATATTTACAAAATGTTTCATCAACCTCGCAAAAGCTGGGTGGCGGGCTGGGTCGAGAGACCAACTGTCACGGCTAAGAGAAGCCTGCTGCTGGCTCACTTACCTCACTTAGTTAACAGGTAATCTAGAAGTCTTGAAAACCAAAAAGGAAGGAAGGGATTGACGCCGACCACAAACAGGAGAATATTTCATCCTTTAACTTTGAGCTGAAAAAGCAATTCTCTCCAACAAAGAGTTCAGTAAACTTTTCAAACATGGATTGTTCTAAAAAGTAAAAAGACCAAATGTAATATCGTACTTCAGCCATAGAAATGAATAAACCCTGAATGTATCCACCCAATAATGATTCTTCTTGAGGGTGAATATATTTAGCGTACCAGAAATCTGCTTGGGGGTCGCTCCATTACAAGCGTTTAAGGTCCAAACGACGCACGTCATTCCAGAAATAATTTTAGACTCCAATAGACGGCAAAATAAGCGTCAAACTGACTTTGACTAACGATAAACTATACCGGTGGCAAAGGCAATGTCGCGTTTGCCCAAGGTCAACCCGAAAAGGCAAGCTAAACAAAAAAGAAAAACTCCAAGAACTAGTATTTAAACCATTGTCACCAACTAAAGTGCAGAAACACGCCTTCCAGCCTTTCTTCGCCTTTCAAAGTCTTTCCTTTTTGCTTCTTTTTTAAGTGGACGAGGAAGAAAAAAAAAGTCACCACACAGCAAATCGAAATCGCATGGTTGCCAAGACAACAAAATATATGGTAAATATCCAACCAGTTTTAACTAAACAGGAAAGTGATTATTATAACTTAGTATTTAACAAATTATGTAGGAAATGGGCATTATCTTTTTATTTTTATTGTTTATGTTGGAGCAGTGATTGCAGTGGCAAACGGAGTGTTGTTTATATGGTAAATTTCTCCTCACATCATTAATATCTTCATATATTTGCTTCGCTATTACCTGAACCCAAAATTCTTCTTGCATCATTCAAGAGAAGACCAGGTCTTCAGGCATATAAAAATCGCCCATGTTGTTTCCTGTATATCAATTTAATACCTTTCCAGAAAGACCGTATCCCATCCCATTCGTGTACCCCCAAGCTAGAGATCTTTTTTCTCTACTATTTCCTAATTGCCCAATTCCCCAGTGAAGTTGATTTCTTTTCACGTATTAACAGCAGATTTATCTGAAAGAGCCAAACTTCCACCTAAACATAAAAGGTCCAATAAACTTGGCCAAAAGGCATTTGAGCCAGGAGCTGTAGAATGTGCCCCAGGTGAAGTTGCGAGGAGTAAATACTTGACTAGATGATGACAGAGTCCTATAAATATTAGCATAAATATACTCAAAAAAAATGGAAAGCCACAAACTTTTGATAAATACTAGGGTCTGCTCTTGTTAGCCTAAACTCAACTCAAAACGATAAAAACATACAGTCGGTCAAAACACCGGTGACTTGAGAAGAAGTTGCCCATCTATATCGTTAGCCAGGAACATTCATAAAAAAACCAAAGTTATATCCCACTTCATGATTTCAGGGTTGTTAACAGTCCAAACGAAAAGCTTCTTTTCCTGCTTTTTGAGCTCTCGACTGAGCAAGCGGCCCTCGGGACTTAACAACGAGTAAACGAAAAGGTTGACACCACATATCTGAGGAATCTTTATAAGGGATAGGGCAGTCCAAGGATTGAAACCGATAAATACATATTCAAAGTCGGGAAGATACTGTTGCAATTCCTAGAAGTTGTAAATAGCTATCCACAAGAAATGGGAAACAGACAGTACATACAGATAATACTCTAACCTATATAGAGTTAGTAATATTCCGAGAGAAGACAGACAAAATTCCTTCTATCTCACTTACCAAACTAAAGCCCAAAATAATATGCTTGGCATACCATGAACGAGGCTTTTTGGTGGCTCTATTAATCGAATTATTAATCTCCTTAACGACCTCGATTCGAGATGCAGGCTTGATATCAATCATAACCCACTTATTCTCGAATTCTGCTTCAGCTAGAAAATCTAGAAGATCAATGAATGAAGGAAACTTTTCATGAGGAGAGGCAACATTATGAAGATTCTCAAGAGTGTTCTGGTAATTAGTCTGGGAAATTATAAGATCTTCGCCATAGCACTCCTTCGTAGATTCATTCTGACACGTGTGTTAGGATGCTCATTAAGTCAATGTTGAATTAAGCGTACATGACAAACAACTACAACGTTGTCCTTGGAAAGTTGTACATCTGAAGACAGTTAGAGAATGTACCAGATATCTGCATTAACAATAATTACCGGCCTCGAAGCCTTCGCAGCCGCGATGGACGGCATCTTTGAAAGCATGAAGAGTATTCTCGGGATAAGTCTCTTGTGATCTATGAAATTTCTTAGAATTGTTTATAATTTTGGCTTGAACTGTACAAACCCGCGATGAGCAATAGTCATGGGAAGCCCCGAAGGGGGTACGTAGGCTTGGACCGACAGTCAATAATCTCTCCTATTTTATTATTATTTCAAAATTTATGCTCACAATCCAGTACACTAGGCATTGTTATCTCCGAGGATGAAAGAATAAACTCAGTTAACAGTAAAAGGGTTAACTGGTAAGAAGTTTGATTTATCCTGCCCACCCAGCAACTACCTCATCAACTTACAGATTTCCGGGAATCGGGATGGGGGCAACTGACTCAAAGCTATGCTTTAAGAAGGGCATTCTTCAGCTCTATGAAAACCGCTTCTATGCCTTGAGCGATGAGACTTGGAGTCTGGTACGTGTGTTACACAGTTCCCACTTCACCGTGATGCTAACATGCTTCTAGTTATGGGAACTTCCCGAGTCATCTCAAGACGTCTTCTCACTATTTGGAGTTGCAGATATTCGCAGGACACTTACTACAGCTCCTGAAAATATAAAAGCACTGTTATGCAGAACGATCGGGCACTTGATTGCCATTCGAAATAATCCTGCCTTTCCAAATCCCGAGACATGCCCGGCTGCTCACGCTCTAAATTGTTTACGTATTTTGACAAGAATTATTCCTTACTTCTACGAGGATAAAGACTTATCTTCCTGGCTGGAGTCTTTTCTTTGGACTCGTGATGCACCGCGCGAGCTTCTCAAACCATGGAACGAAGAAGACTACGCAATTCCTGGTATTCAAGATATCATTGATAATAATGAAATCATAGGCGAGAAGCTTATTGATACATTGTGCGATTTACTCTTTTTCCCCAATTTCACAATCACTGCTCTCGTTGAGGATTCTGCCACGCCTGAGACCGAGATACCATCTGTTGGCCCCAAACAGGTGAACTACACTATATGGGAAACAGGAATAGGAAGTAAGACACCAATTGGATCCACAAAGGAATACGATATGAATAAAATCGAGCTATTACGGTTGTTAATAACCATTCACTCGAAATCGATATACATCACCATGAACAATCTACCCACTTCTGGTGTGCCTTCACTTACATATATGGTTTCGAAACAGGATCGCAAATTGAGTTTGACGCTGCTGTGTTCTCTAATGAACACTGCCATAAAATTTAGTGCAAGTTGGCGAGTCTCATATAATTCGATTGGCTTCTTCTATCACCGTCAGACTCTTACCATTTACTGTATAAATCTTTTGATGCTTTTGCTAGTTTACCCTGTTCCTTCGAAGGCCTCTTACAGACCCTTGTGGTTTACACAGTCGAAAAATAGCGACAGCTCAGCTCTCCGAAACTGGTATCGATTCTATTTGGGCAAGCTACATAGATCGCAAGATCTCCAATTTCTTGCTGATGGTATTTTCAAGGTTTTAAACCGCCCTATTCAGACGAGTACTTCGTATATGAAGGCTTCGGAGGAAAAGCCCGAGAAGGCAACCGAGCTGCTTATTCTCTTTTGGGAATGTCTACAGTGCAACAAGTACTTTTTCCCCTACTTGTTAAAGTCAGGAAGAGCTCAGGAAGCCTACTTGCTTTTGGTGTACTACTCAACTATCAGTCAAGAATATCTTAAAAGGCGTGCCATGGTTGCATTATGTGTCTATATTTGTCATTATTTGACAACTTCCGACGAGAATAGTTCGGTGATGAACAGAAGAGTGGAGGGTCACAATTCGTTTCCGTTTATTGTAAAGCTGAATAACTTCAACGGTAACTGGGGTGACTTTTGCATTCAACATGTTTACCATGTCTACTCTCAGCGCAGTATGGATGTATCACTTCACCCTTCCATAATGGCTGCTGTTTATAATATTTCGTTTGGCTTAGGAAACATGTCATTGTCTGGAAGTCGCAAATTGGTTCAAACCTTCACTTCCATGTCATCACCTACTTATCTGTTTGCAAACGAAATGAATCATTATATGCTGGAGCTTATTCTTAAGGCTATAAACAATATTCTAGAGAATAGCTTTCAAGAGAATCCGACTCTGGCTTATGCGATATATGAAAAGCGTGGACGGTTTTTCGCTCTGCGAGACCTAATTAATAGCAGTGGGAAAGGGTTCAATGATTACTCGGGAAGTGGTAAGGGAAAAGAGCCCATAACTGGTTCTGACAATGACTCGCTTTTCTCTGATACCACCGACAGAATGAGATCAAGTTCGGAATCGTTGTACTCGGAAACAGGCGATTTGTTTAAATTGACTAGAAACCCTACTTCTCTCGAAAGAATCAACTCTTGGCTTCCACATATTCCCATTCAGACATGTTTATTACTGATTGATACATTAGCAAGTCGTGCAGATACAATAAACTTGCCTTCGGACGCGATTTTTGCTGATATGGGTAACACAGCGACGGTCCCACCTTCTTCAGTAGAAGCAAATGAAGCTATAAGTATGATTCGTCGGTTAGATTTTAACAAAGTTTTGGGTACCACGTCAACAGTTCCACCAACTTCACCAGCTCCACCTACCGATAAGGAGCTAGCGGCCAAGGATTCTGAGGCGCCACTTTCTTTCTCGCCCATAGAGAATAAAAACGCCCCAAAGTACGAAAAGCTTCAGTTTGAATGGACAACATCATCTTTAGGCTGGTATGAAAGCCTGGTCTGGAGTTTAATCTACGAATCTGAAATGCTGCCATCATCAAATGGCCTTGCCGTTGGTGTTTGGGACGGCACTCATACCAAACTATTCCGAGTTATGACCGAGTTTGTCGAGCCAACAATTTTCAGGCCTAAGGGTGCAATAGATGCTGTTGGTACCAGTATTATTGAACGGATTAAAAAGTTGAGTTTGGGTGATGATATCGGCGAGGAGCCAAGGCCGGGCCATGAACGCGTGGACCGAGACTAAATGCTTAGGAGTGTAAGAAGTACTCCAAATCGAATACAGTGAAAGTTTTGGCATGGTTTTGCAGTCAATAAATGGGATGGGTAGGTTTGGTTTATGCTCTGAATGGGATTTTTAAAAATAGAATATTTCTTCTCATACGCTTGTGCCGCTTCCGGACTGTAGATCAGACGCAGATCTACGTGTTGAACAAGGAAATGCTGTAAAAACACTCTATACCGGGAACAAAAAGTCCAAAAAACAAAACAAAACTCCATTTTGTGCATTTTGTGCATATGCGGTCGCGTTAAAAAGTCATATGGCTCGTAGGTTTTAACCGTACGCTGAGTAACTGCAAGCCGACTTCTGTTTGGCTAATTCTTAGAAGCATGCCATATTATGATGTCGAGTAGCTTTATCCCGTTCGTTCGACCAGCGGAAGTACGGTCTCTTTCGGGGTCGGTGCGCCCCAAAGGCTGAAGATAAAATATTGCACTCCTATGAGACAGTCTAGAGAAAACTGAAGCAGTCTTAAAAAATTAGTTTAATTCGGTAATATAAGCGCTTGAACCTACCCGCAAACAATAAACTGTTGCTGAATGTTTGCTGTTTTGAAGAAGAAGAGAAGTTTCGAAACGTCACCGGCCAGCCAGCTTAGCAATAGAGATAACCGAAACCCCTTCACTGAGCGTCGGCGAGCGTTTGTCATCAGCTGTGGTAAAGGTAATATGGCTTCAATTCCAAGGGCCTATGGGAGTTAGTAAATTGTTTGATTTAAGGTATAAAATACTCACAAGATAGCCTACTATATCAACAAATAAGTCGTATTGTCCTAACAAGTACTGAAGAGTAATAGCCGTGCATGCAAAACAAAGAATGAACTAGAGTTTCGAGAGAGGTTAGTCGATCTCCGATAGTACGACAGACTGAAAGACTCACCCTCCGGAAAGTCTTGATGTCTCTCCATTGCCAAAAGTGAAATGGTCTCGTTGAAATCTCGGCTAATGTTGTGGGGCCTCTGTATTTAACGGCCAAGTCGAGAAGCGTAAGTTGAACCAAGATCATTGTGGAGGCCTGGAAAAACAGGCCAATGTCGAAGGGCCTCGAGAACCAAAACAACACCCGTAGCATGGAAGACATAAGCATTATAGCACATAGATCTATAGAAAAGCCCACCGAGCTTTTCCGTCGGTGTATAGCTAAGACAGAGTCTCCCCAAGAAGTGATGGGTGATATCGACAAGAATGCCCAGATAAAATACCGGACTGGAATCCCAAACACATACCCAAGAGCATCGGAACTTTCAGCAGCTCCAGCAGAGGTATTAACTCCACTCATTTCACCCAGTAAGACTCTAGGAAATGAAACTTTTCCGTGAGCCGGTACTCGCGAAATTTACCCGGCGTTTTATCACGTGTCGAGCGGCTCACTTCATCTTTGCTTTGGCGTATTTTCTTCTTCGAAGCCATAGCGGATGACTTCAGTCGAAAATGCAACGGCGACAGGCGCAGTTGCCGTGTCAAAGACGGCTAGAGGAGAGGAGTACTTCAGGTGCCAGTTTCTGCTGCCAAACAAGCGTTTCAGACAGTGCAAAATGCAACGCAAGGCAGAATTTCCATATTGTGCTCAGCATATGATTGTAGGTGGCTATTTCTCTTTTAAAAAAAATATTCTATTGATTCTAACCTGATAGGCAAATGGAAAAGAAGAGAGTAAAGATCGCATACCTTGTCCCTTGGATCCAGGACATACCGTTATCGCATCTGATCTCGAACGACATCTTTTAAAATGCCCGGTAAAGACTATATCCGACTCCTACAAGATACAACCATGGTATTTGTGTGATATCAATGTTAATAAAGTTGATACTTTGCCTGAACAAGGTCCGTTTTCCGAGATTACGCCCGAAGAATATAGATCAATATCTCAAATACTAAGACAGGCGTCTTCCAAATTCGAAGATTATAAAGAGGAAATTTTATCTCATAGCGGGCTAGATATTAGGTTATCTCAGGTACAAAATAAAAAGCATGCCCTGCAGCAAAGCTCTCTAGTAGGCCATATCGATAAGCTCGGTTTGTTGGAGCCCAAAAACACGTTTATTGAGCTTGGCTGTGGTCGTGCAGAGTTCAGTCGCTACGTCAACCAAGCACTTCTTCAAACTCAAGCTCAAGAAGAAAGCACAAAATTTCTACTCGTCGACCGCGACGGTCAGCGGCTCAAGTTTGATCGCAAAATCATAACCGACGCTGAAGAAGCTCAACTGGCACATGTTCCTAAAGTTCATCGCATCAAAACAGACATTAAGGATTTACTTCTTAGTAAAGGTTTGGCATGTGGCTTTCCAAATGCAGACCTGCACAAAAGCATCGCACTTTCGAAACATCTCTGCGGTGCAGCAACTGATTTATCTTTACAAATGCTTTTCAACTACCAATCTGAAGCTGATACATCACTTGGCTGTATTTTTATTGCTCTTTGTTGCCGACACCGTTGCAGCTATGACGCCTTTCTTCCTGAAGGAAGAGCTTGGCTTGAGAAGAATGGAATTGATAGCCGACACAAGTTTGAAATAATGCGTAAAGTCACATCGTGGGCCATGTGCGGGCGGCGAGCAGGCCAAGCAGAAAGCGAACATTCTTCCGGAATGTCCGTGGGAGAACGCGAGCATATGGGCGAGCTTGCAAGGAGAGTTATAGACTACGCTCGATTAGTGGCTCTGGAGAAACAAGGTTTTGACGCTCGCATTGTATACTACGTGGAGAGCGATATTTCTCTGGAAAATCGGCTATTAATTGCGATACCCAAACAGAAAACTCTGCAATGATACTAAAATGTCTTACACCTAATGACCCTGTATATTACACATTGAATATATTCGTGATATAGACGACGAGCGACCTGTCTGTCGTAAATCATAACTTCACAATAAAACGCATTTATAGTCAACTCCTTAAATACCATCTATTAATTTTTCATACTTCTTTTCCTCAGGCTTTAAGAAGCTTCTCTATATTAGTCGTTTCACGCCATTTTGTACCCATAGTCTAATTGAAATAGGTACAGCGAGACAAAAAGGCATTAAGAACTGCCAAGATAGTCATTAGCCATTGCACTCCGATTGAGTCCAAAATGGGTTCCGATATTAACGCAGCAATACCGGCCATGACACATCGAGAGAAGGTATTCACTGCCACAGCCGAACTTCCGCGTCCTGGAAGCGCGTCTACAAGATAAGTTGTTGGAGTTCCAAAGACAATCTGGGAACTCAAGCCAAAGAAGAAAGTTCCAATAAGTGGCAAAACCCGGTGGTGTTTGTACCATACCAGCCAGCCAAACAAAATGAGCGAGAGCGGCAAAACTATCGCCCCGGTAAAGATATTTTCCCCAATTCGAGATTTTGCAATCAAAATCCCCCTATTTGATTTTGCAGCGCGCTTAATAATATGGTCCGACCATCGACCTCCTATAACTGAAGAAATGATATATCCGATGGAATTCGGAATAAACATCAAACCTATAATGGAGGAAGAGTAGTTGTATGGTAGCCTAGAGTATACCCATTCCAAGGATATGTTTACAAAATATAAACTCATAAAGCAACATGTGGCCTGAAAGACACACAGTGCCACGGGTGGATATCTCAGAAAAAGAAAGGAACGAGTGGGACGGATAACGAAGATATTGAA
This sequence comes from Trigonopsis vinaria, assembly GCA_030582095.1. Taxonomy (NCBI): domain Eukaryota; kingdom Fungi; phylum Ascomycota; class Trigonopsidomycetes; order Trigonopsidales; family Trigonopsidaceae; genus Trigonopsis; species Trigonopsis vinaria. The sequence goes on along the minus strand of JAKTWP010000002.1, from coordinate 1,022,347 downwards.
AACGCGCACAGCATGATGAATTTTACTTTCTCCATCAACAACAGGCACACTGTTGATTTGGGCTGTCTCTGGTAAGACCAATTAAATCAGAACGAAGATGCAGCCGCCTACAATTAATAAAAACCATTGCGTAGCTCTCCAGCCCCATTTTTGTGTCAGTGCACCACTGATGATGGGGGCAATTAATAGACCACATAACGGACCAAGGTAAAGATAACCCATAAACGCTCCTCGCTCTCGGGATTGAAAGATATCACCAATCGTCCCGGCGCCCACCGAAGTCACCGCTGCAGCCGTACCTCCATAAAGCAGACGAAAAACAATAAACTGAGGCATTGTTTTAGACAGTGCGGCACCAACTATGAAACCCGAATAAAGAGTGAATGATGTGATATATACCAGACGTCGTCCTCTGCGTTCGGCAAGGGTACTCCACCACATAGGAAATGTACCCATAGCGATCATATAGATACCGACTGATACCGTTACATAAGATGCACTGACATTGAAGTCGCGTTCGATTTCACCAATTGCCGGGAAAAGGAGAGAGGAAGCCATTGGGCCGACTATTGCCGCTGCAGCAACACAGAAAACAATCACATATTTTATTGCACAATGATATTCATGAGGATTTTCGAGTTCTGGAAAGATACACACTTGGCCTAGAAGTCCTCGGCATTGTGATCGTGAAATCACAGAGGATCTTTCCCCTGAAGTCGACACATTAATACCAAGGAAGTGGACCTTGGAACGATAACGCGCGGATTTTGTTGGCTCCAGATCACCGGCGTCATTGCTAATCGATATTCTGTACTCTACCTATCCTTGATCATTTTAAGGTACTCTTTCAAAACTTGCGCCGCAGATTCACCCCCAGAGCCAATAGTAGCAGCAACCACTGCAGCTTCTTCAAATTGTTCATCATATACACGTAATTCTTTAGTTGGAATATTGATGTGATTTGTTTTCCGCGAAGCATTCGTTGGAATCGGTCGAAGCTCGCCAATGACCTCATTAGCCTTGTCCGCCATTGGTAACAAAAGGAAATCAAAAACACGCCAAATATTTAGAAACAAAATTCTCTACCCTAGTATAAAAACTGTTTATCTCAGTGAACAAATAACACCGATATAAATGTGAATTCTAAAATCTTTCCGAGCTGATTCTGCCAAGTTTTATATGCGGCGCTGCTGGGAGAGTGAGAAGCCTTGTAAGCCGAAAAGATTTTCGGAAAAGCCGTCTTGAGCTGTTGTCGCTTCTTTCGACTAAAAATCAAAATGATGAAGCATCAAAAATGGCCAAATGGTAATTCGGTTTTAGGAATTATAGAAGTGAAATCTTAATATACTGCGTACGATAAAGCTGTTTCAGAAACGTCCGTATGGCAAGAAGAACTAGCGATTTTTTTAAGCCAGCAAATTATACTTGTCAGTTCTTTATTTTCTTTCAAATGATATGATAAAATATATCTTTGTTTCGCTAAAATATTGCGTGGCACTTGCTAAACCCGTCGCTCATTTATACTTTGATAAGCTAAGCTTAGACTGCAATATTGACGACGACCTATTAATCACCACTCCTTTAATCCACTCAAGGTAAAAATTTGGAGAGCAATGTGGTTGACAGTTGTGAGCAACTGAATTCATTCTAGATTGACATACATATATTTACAAAAGAAGGCAAACCTTTAGTGTATTTAGATGGAGTATTCTTGGTCTCGTCGATAAAAATACCATCCGTTTCCTTTTTTATCAATCTGAGATCTACTGAAATGATATGCAAGTGCTTAGCTAAACGTGGAACCTAGCCGCTCCATGTATCTATGACAGCAAATTCTGCGACTCCTAGACCGGCCAAATAGCCCTGTATTAATATACACAAGTAGGATTGACAAATATATGTTTTTATTTGTCTCATCTAAAAGCCTCCGTGTGATTCTAAGGTCTTATTGTTTTCTCATTCTGAGATCGCAGGGCAAGTTCTTGGAGCTCAAAAGCAAATCTGACAAAACCCGAGCTCTTGACAAACTGTAAAGCTTGGATACGGTGCTACACGTATAAATTAGAAAAATTGGTTCAATTAAACATCGTTTGAAAAGGATTAACAACATACAACAGCACATTGTCTTTTGAGTGAATGCATTCTTCCAGTTGGTAAAAGAACCTCTACTGACAGAATTATTTATTATAATTTTGATAAGATATGTTAGGCCTTAACCAGCTTCTCCATATCAGTTGCCTCGCGCCAAGAACTACCCCAAAGTCGGATGGAGACAGGAACTGCCAGGCAAAAGCAATTTAGAATAGCCAAGATCGTCATAAGCCACTGAACGTCAATTGCATCCAAGATGGGCTCGGAAATAAATGCAGCAATGGCTGCCAGAATGCATCTCACAAAATTGTTCACTGCCACCGCAGAACTTCCGCGACCGGGAAGAGCATCTACAAGGTATGTGGTCGACGTTCCAAATACAACTTGAGAGCACAGTCCAAAGAAAAAGGTTCCAATAAGCGGTAATATCCAGTGATGTTTATACCAGGCCAGCCAGCCAAACATTAGAATAGACAATGGAAGCACTATTGTACCTGTGAACATATTTTCAGCAATTCTCGACTCAGCCGTAAATTTTCCCCCATTTGCTTTAGCAGCCCGCTTGATAATGTGGTCAGACCAACGTCCACCGACAAGGGCAGCGATAAAGTATCCTATAGAGTTTGGAATATAGGTCAGACCAGTAATGACAGAACTGAAATGATAAGGCTCTCGAGAGTAGACCCATTCCAACGCTATATTTACAAAATATAATGTCATAAAACAGCATGAAGCTTGAGCCACACACAAAGCCACGGGAGGGAAGCGCAAGAAGAGGAACGAATAAGTTGGACGAATCATGTATATATTGAAAATGCGCTTGTAGTAATGCCTTCGAGTCTCACCCTCTTCCATTGGTACGTGGTTGGTCTTTCCCGTCTCAGGCAGAACTAGGAAGATTAATACGAGAATGCATCCTCCTGCAATCACCAAAAACCATTGGGTAGATCTCCATCCCCACCGGGAAGTAAGAGCACCACTTATAATAGGAGCAATCAATGGGCCACATAAAGGTCCGAGATAAAAGTAGCCCATATAAGTTCCGCGCTCGTGTACTGGAAACACATCACCAATCGTACCAGCACCGACAGCTTGTACGGCCGCAGCAGCACCACCATAAAGTAAACGGAAAACAATAAACTGAGGCATTGTTTGAGCCAGTGAAGCGCCGATTCCGAAACCTAGGAAAAGGGTAAAAGAAACAACATAAACCAGACGTCGCCCTTTGCGCTCGGCCAGCGTACTCCACCACATTGGGAAAAAGCCAAGAGCAAGCATGTATACACCAACAGACACCGTTACATACGAAGCTTTGACGTTAAACTCTTTCTCAATCGAGGAAATGGCGGGAAAGAGAATGGCTGAGCCCATAGGACCAACCATTGCTGCAGCCGCAACACAAAAGACAATAAGGTATTTAATAGAGCGGCGGTATCCATGTGGATCCTCAAGCTCTGGTACAATGCACAGCCTACCCAAAAAACCTCGACATTCTGATCGCGGTATCACCGAAGACCGGCCGGTGGTGGTGGGCCCTATGGCCGTGAAAATGCTTTCACGCGTTCGAGCAGGATAGAAGTTCGATGTTGTAGGCTGTACTTGTTCGTCGTTATCTACTGCTTGCTCTTCATCGAATAAGGATTCTTCGCGTTCTTTGCGGTAATCTTCAAGAACGCCTCTTGCAGATTCCCCCCCGGCGCCAATAGCTGCAGCGACCATGGCAGCCTCTTCAACCTGTTCATCATAATGCTCAGATCCAATAGTCGAAGCTCGACTTTGACTTGAAATACTGGGATGTAGCCCAAGTTTATTATTATCGCTTTCTGGCATGGCACCTCGTTTAGACCTTCCCGGTAAACCAGACACTTGCGATCAAGACAGACTCGATCAACGCTGATTAATTGTAGAAGTAACCTAAAAATGTGTCCCTAAAATTCACTAAATCAGCAGAATATATATGATAGAACTGTCGAAACGCTTTGAAATTCCCAATTTCGATTTATTTTTTTTTTCTCCGGGGTCCACTTTTGCCTCGGATTTCCCGGTCTTTGCAGGCCGAATTTGATTTTTTCGGTGAGTTTCGAGTCTTCATGGACGCTAAACAAAAGAAATCAGTTTAATTAAAAATTTAAATACGATTTGAATTGAGTTTTCAGATCTTTTACTCTTTACGAATTCCGGCGACTTTGAATTAACTGGGTATTATTCGGGCCAAAACTTTAATCTTTGGAGTAGAACCGAAACTGTATGTAGAACAAGACAAACACTGTCCGACCGGGGATAATGATACAAACAGTAAACCTCATTATAGGTTTTACAACTTTCACAACCTCGCACAAGTAAAGATCATCTTAAAACCCAAGTTGATCAAAATCATAGCCGCGCGGCTTAGATTGATAAAACTCGAACCGCTCAACTTCTTTCGCTTTCCCGCACCTGCTGCTCTCAGAAGTTTCGATCCAAAATTGGGATTCAAGCAATCAAATAGGCTGCATTGATTCGGAAAGAAAATATCCGTGCTTCGGCCAAACATCGTGACCGGTACCTGATTTCGCGATACGCCGGCCGTTGAACGGGATTGGCAACCCGATGGTAACGAACTGCCCCAAGTGCTAATTTTTTTTTTCTAAAATCCCATAGACCACGATTGATTACTTTATTACACCAGAGAGAATCCTTTGATGTTTGTCCGTTTAACTACGAAAAGGCTAGTCCAATTTGCAAGTAGTAAACGAAACACACTTGAGAATATGCAACTATAATACATCGCCACCATAAGCCAGCTTTTTCAAATGCTGCTCTACCTCCTGCCTTCGCCAAACCAAATACCCACTAGTAAAATAGACATAAAGGCAACAACACAGACAGAAGTGGTTGAATTGGAGGGAGCTATATCCCAGGTAATCTCTTGGCCTGCCCAGAATATCGCCTGCAACGCCACTGGCCATCGAGTTTTATAGAGTAAAAAGGGCACAGTCCATGCCATCCAAGAGTAAAACTGAAAGTGCAGAGAGCGTGCACACAGAATACCCAAAAGATTAGATGTCGCAAGAGTAGTGAGGATAAAATCGGAGTCCATCTTAGAAAGATCGCGAGGCATTGAGCTAAAAGGCATAGAAATCAAATTGAAAATGCTTGCCTTGGTAGGATAGTTCCATCTTGTGCAAAGGAATAGCACGATAAGAGACAACTGAACAATCAACAACGAAAGAGCAAATTCTCGGGACAAGAATGTCTCTTTAGAGATAGACTTCCAGTTGACGGACTCCTTGTAAAGAAACTGCCGGGAAAACTCGAATGCTCGTCCAAGATAGGCATAGGTATCTTCTTTGGTCTGAACAAACGGCCATGCGACCATACACTGCACAGCTAATCCAAGCAACCCAGCTAACACAATGTATCCAAAAGGAAGTGCTTGAAGAAAAATAGCTCCAAGGCCGGGAAGATACAATAATGAATTCATCTTGATGCCAACAGAAAAGCTTAACCAGGCAATACCTATCAGCCATGAGTGACGTTGAAAGTAAGATATTGATACGAGAGCAACAAAGACATTGAGACAGTCATTAAACATTCTCAACAGGTAGATACTATGTAGCCTCTTGGACAAAATCAAGGGGATTAAAGTGTATGGTGGAGCCTATAGAAATTAGAATACGAAAACAATACTCTCAGAATATTCTCACCTTGGCCTTAATGTAGATCAACATAGTAAACATTAAAGTCAAGAGATAAATTCCCCCGAAAATGATCTGAGCTTTGCGAATGTTGAGACCCTCGTCTGTCCACTCATAGAGGAGCCTTAGTAGCTGTACATGCCCGCCAGGATATCTAAAAAACCAACGGTTAGAAAAAGCCTGCTTAGAAAAAGGAAATGTTTACACTAAGGGTCCAGTGTCACCTCGAATGTTCTGGGGATCAGTTAGTTTGTGTCCTCATTTCGCTTGCCGATGCCGGAAACGAAATCTTGAAAAAGGTACCTTGTAGTTGGTTTCTCCATCTAATATCAGAGCAATCTGTTCTATGTATGCCTTCCAATCAATTTCAGTGTCTGTTATGAGTCAGTAAGGTTGAGATCGAATAGAGCCCACGCTAAGCTGCTTACAGGGAACTTTGTAAATGATTAATCCTGAGAAGAGCGCGTCGACAAAGAGAAGAATCGGAGCAAAATATTTCGTATACTCCGGATTCAGCAGTATGCTATAACCCTTGCGCACTAGCTCCATTGCTCGCGCCATAGCGACAAGTGAATAAACTTGACACGGGGTCCTGAAGCTAGCCCGAAGAGGCTCAATGAAAAAAAAAAAAGTCTGCTTCTATTCTTATTTGTAATTTGACATTTATATTTATCTCAATTACTTTAACAGGATATAATTGAATTTTATAGGTAGCTTTGTACTAAGTCTTTGGAAGAAGTTTTTAGGAAGCGTTGATTATATGACTTCCAAAAGCAGTTCAACTGCCCTTGAGGCTCGATAAAAACAATATTTCTCATATAATTATAGAATGCAACTGCTGCAATTGATGTGAGTTTCTTGAAAAGGATATTATAGTCATCATTTATGTGGCCATTCCTGTAGTGGCACCAACAGATATTAGCAGAAGTAAAGGTAGTGAGTGAAAGCTCTCGAGGCTTCTTATATTTACAGTCAAATGTATAGACTCTATAATGTATAGAAATGAAAAGCTTTTACTGCTCTGCAAGCCACTTTAAATATACGCACACACATATTTGCAAAATAACGTTAAAACACCTTGAAAATATTACATTTCCTAATTCTAAAATACATATTCATATTCATCCAGACACTATTGGACTATTCCAATCAATGTAAAGAACATGTTCTGGGTTATCTTCGAACCGCCATAGCGCGAGCACTAGGATATAGCCAAATTATGGCTCACCATTTCGCTTAGCATTGCATGCGACAATTTTGATTTTATCAGCATGAACGTTTTCGTTATTGTCCATTCGGAATTGGACATTCTTTAGAATGAAAATCCACACTTCGTCGCAAAACCGGTACGTGTCTAAGTGACCCTAAGATACTGTGAGAAACGAGAATTAATGGTTGTAGAAAAGTAAACGAACCTTGAAGGTCAATCGTGATCTGACTTTGTCGGCAAGTGTATCCGCCATCGCCCGGTCAAACTATCCAGGGTTAGTTTCAAAGGAAATGAGCACGACCAAATCAATCCACTATACATTTTCCAAGATCTTTCTTGCAAGCTGAGGGGGGATTTTAGCATCTCTTTGCAATGTTAGCTGAAGAACTTTGAGATTTCATATGAAACGTACTTGATCAGCTCATCAAGAGCATCTGCGAGAGCCTGTCCCACACTAAAAAAAGACACAATCAGACTTGCTGTCGTAAAAAATCATCCTAAATAAACCCACCTGCTACTCCGGTAAAGCTCGTAGTAGGGAAGCTGGTTGCTCATTACACAGAGAGTGAAGATGCAATGTTGCTGACTCCTCACAACCGAGCACTGCATTGATAAACTGACCACGCTTTTCAGTGTTTTATACAACACTTATAAGGGTTTCTACGTTGTGAAAATTTTCAAATGCTATAAATTTAATAACTATTTCATAAACGTTCATAAAATTGAGCCTTCGCCACCGACGGGCAGATAACAGTCCTTCGGTGGCAGTTACATTATCACTCAATATTCAACGTGCAACAACCTTCAAGCACGTGAAATGCATATTAATCGACATTTCCAACATCAAGGAATACATGCGGGATATAGAATCAAAACCCATCCTCCCTTGTATTCCTCCATCTTAAGCACCCTTCATGAATTTTGTAATGCCCATCATCCGAGAAATAATGTCTCTAGCTGCCTTTTCATTATATTCCATGCAAACTTTGGCAAGAGTTAGGATCTCTTGCGTGCAGTCAGTAATCAAGTCCAAATCGATGTGTGACTCGGCCATCCAATCCACGAGCCTCTTTGCCCTCTTTTTCTGCTTTTTATTTGCAGAAACTGCCGCAGCTCCTGCTCGATTCGACTGACCAAGAACTACTGCCATATAGATACAAGTAATGGCAATTATGTGAGGGGGGTACAACAATGGCAAGTCTGTCAAATATGACGTATTAATCAGTGACCATATATCTTCAAGTTCCTGTACTGTAAATCCTCGCATGTTAGGTGTAAGCTCAATAATCAGAGCAAGCTGCGCTAAAGATTTATAAGGATGATGTATGACAAGGTAGCTGTCGAGCTCTTCAATAAGATAAAATTCACACTCTGCGAGCTTGGAAGCTTCCGACAAGAAAAAGTCTGGCCAAAGAGAGCGAGCTTCGGTAAAAATTGTTCTGATATGTTGAGGGCACTCTTCAGCCTTGCAGGCCAAGTACACGCATGTCGTAGCTATAGCATACGGATTTGTTTCCCGTATCGAAACTTTTATGTAAAATCGGGATAAATAAACTGAAGCAGTTGCCAAGGCCTGTTGGCGGATAGATAAATGACGTCCAAGCGTGTGAATGACTAGATTGGATCAGTATTCCGAGTCTCGCACAAACCATTGCGAATACTCACGGTTGTAAATATAAATATAAATATGTCTTATATCTCCAAGATCCACATTCACAGAATCAAGACCTGACTTTTGAACATTCTGTTCGGCTAGTCGCCTGCTTTCTTCCAACTCCGTCCGCGTGAACTGCCAGTGTAATCGCTGAGACGAATTCCAATAATTCGCAGCCTAATTTTAAAAAAAAGAAAAGTCAGTCATTGCTTCTAAAGAAAGTAAAAAGAGAGACTCACCATGAAACGCAAAGCGGAGTTGTGATTAAATTCACCTGCAGCGTCAATGGCCAAAAATCGTTTCCTGTTCCCGCAACTTCGACTGAAAAAAAAAACAAAAAATCAAACTTTACGCTCGCAAGGTGTTGATTGAATGGGTAGTTTTCTATAACAAACTACACATTAATTGAACTATAAAACAGACATTGTCGGTTGAACATGGGCGAATTGGACAAGACTGCCAAAGATGGAGAGCCTCGATATCATATGAAGGAAGAACGGGTCAGGCGTATCTTTGATATTCTGGACTCAAAGAAAACTGGAAAACTTGATGTTGAAGGTTTAAAAGAAGGATTTTCTCGTTTGGATAGCTGTATGTTTGTTAATGGTTTGTTTGCTTCGGATCCCGATGCCGGCCGAGGCTAGCAGCTTCAGCGTTTGGCTTTACTGCAGACCAATATTACGCAAAGATGTCGACTCTAACAGATTCCTTAGCTTTACAATATGCTGATTCGATATTATCTCGGCTGCTGAACGTTGTTGACGAAAACAACGATGGAATAGTGGAGGTATGTATTCCCAGACATGAACTCACGCTTCGCTGACTTGAATTAAAAGTACCCGGACTTTCGACTCTTTGTAAGAACTACGGAAGAACAGCTTTATGATCTCTTTGAGAAGATTGATACCCAACATAAGGGTGTTCTGCATAAAAGTGATCTCAAGCGTGAGCTTGAAAAGTCTGGAGTTGAGATTCCTGCTTCTAAACTAGACCAATTTTTCGAGTCCATCGACAGAAATGAAGATGGAGTTATTTCTTTTGATGAATGGCGAGATTACCTGCTCTTTTTCCCAGAATGCGCCACTCTCAAAGCAGCCTATATTTATTTTGACGATAGCTTGCAACTGTCTTCGGATGGAGATATGCTAGTAAGCGATGATTTGATGCATGGAGTGGGATATTTTCTTTGTGGTGGCCTCGCAGGTGCAGTTTCGCGAACCACTACTGCCCCTTTGGACCGCATAAAAGTTTCGCTCATCGCCAGTACTGGTACCCGATCTGCAGCAGTTGAGGCGGCTAATTCATTAAAACCTAAAAGCCAGCTTTTAGATGTGGTCAAAACGCTGTGGAACAAAGGAGGAGTACGTGCTTTTTTTGTCGGCAATATGCTCAATATCATCAAAGTCATGCCTGAGTCGGCCATCAAATTCGGAACATTTGAAGCTGCAAAACGTGCAATGGCCAATGCTCTGGACGTGGATGTTGTCGATATTCCACGTATATGCACTTTTTGCGCTGGTGGAATTGGTGGTGCTGTTGCTCAGTTCTCTGTCTATCCTATAGACACTTTAAAATTTCGAGTACAGTGCGAAGCTGGGTTTAGTCCTCTCAGAGGAAATGCATTAATAAAGGAGACTCTTAAAAAGATGTGGAACACGGGTGGTGTCTCATCTTTTTACCGGGGCATATATCTTGGCGTGGGTGGCATCTTTCCGTTTGCTGCACTTGACTTGGGTACTTTTGAACTGCTAAAAAGAGCGGTCACCAAAGCTCAGGCTATAAAAGAGAAGTGCGATGAATCTGAAGTTAAATTGAATAGCATATCTGTTTTGACAATTGGTGCTTTCAGTGGAAGCGTGGGTGCCACTATGGTGTACCCTATCAATCTTCTACGGACTCGTCTACAAGCACAAGGCACATCTTCGCACCCTTACACATACACAGGTTTGGCAGATGTCTACAAGAAAACAATCATGCGTGAAGGATATAAGGGATTATATCGAGGATTGGTGCCCAATCTTGCTAAGGTAGCTCCCGCAGTTAGTATAAGGTAAGAATAGTCGTTTTTTTTACAAAATTTTACAGGCTGACAATATATAGCTATCTCGTGTATGAGAATTCCAAGACATTCTTAGGGCTAGAATAAGAAACTTTGGGCATTGTTATTATTCATTTTTTTGTTTTTATGTACAGGAGTTTTGATGTTTTAAGTTGAGTGTGGCATTGTCTTCTCTAGGAGGCTCATGTGAAGTTGTTACTACAGCCTCTGCAATGTAATTTTAATAGTTTCGGTTTATAAATGTACAACTGTACAAAATATATATTATTCGTTGGCGTCAACTTCTTCTGCCCAGCAGTCTACCAGGATCGGAGGTGCATGGATTTTCCTAATAGGATAGAACATTGGCTTCAAGTCATCCTGAGTGGTATCATCATCTTCTTCAGGCGCTATCCATTTTTCGAGGTTCTGCTTTATTAGCCTAATGCTAACCAAGTGTGTAAACTCTATCCATACCTTTAACTCAACCTTATTGGTGTCTTGCAGTTCTAGTGAGACAGTAAAGGTCGTATCTTCATGTGGCTTCCTCAAGCGACCCGATACAGTAGACATACGATTTAGGAATGCTCGATATTGATTTTCAGCGTCAGCTAGTGTAAGCCGAGGTCGACTGATCCTGATCTGGAGTTAGAAAAATGTCGACGAAAACATAACTGCCATACTCTAAATCCTCCTGCCCTTCATCAACGATGGGAAAAAGAGATACATCAAATACAAATCGTTCAATCGGTTCGTTGGTCACAGTTGAGATGATAATGACAGATACATAAGCGACGCCTCCCTATAGCAGAGTTAACTTAAAGCTACCCAGTTAAACAATAATCAAACCTGTTTAATCTCTTGTGATGAAGATATTACCGCCTCTTCAATAAAGTCGCACACTTCTCTGTGTCGACACTGAGGAACAGGAACATTATATCTTCGCGCCATAAAAAAGACCTCTTTCGGATACACATCACGGTGATATAGAATCGAGTGAACTCCAACGACTAGAAATTGAAAAAATGACTGACATAGCTGTTCATATGTAAGAGTACCAAAGGTGCTCATTCCATTTGATTCATGTAGTGGTTCAATTAAAACAATGCGACGGACGCGAACGTCGACAATGAGCACAGTCAACCAAGTTGAAGAGCTGCTGCTGCGGACTGTTTCCGCGAGCAGTGAAGAGCGTGACTCGTCTGAAAATAGGCTTAATGGGGTTTTTGAATTACAGTCCTCTGTCATCGTTTCGGATCTACTTCAGATCGCAGCCGACGCAGGACGCCCTCTAACCACGCGTCAACTCTCTTTATTGGTACTCAGACGTCTTCTTCCTAAAAAATGGGATCGTGACTTTGACGAATTTACCGGTGAATTCCTAGAACCGGCTACAAAACAGCTCTGTCGCGAAGTACTCTTAACTTTGTTGAAGGACCCCGAGCGTAAAATAAGAAGTGCTTCTAGTTATCTGATTACCAAAGTTTTAATATCAGACTATCCCGAAAATTGGCCTGATCTATTCCCTCAATTGTTCAATATACTTCAAACAACCAAGGGAGTCGCAGAAGAAGGTGCCTTGCGAGTGATCCGAGAGCTTCTCGAAGAGTCCATCGGTGAAATTGACTTTGATTTGATCTATGAGAGATTATTTCAAACCCTTTATGAAATTGCGTGCGATGATACCCGTGGTTTGCTTTCTCGAGCCGCCGTTTTTCAAACTGTAAAGTCGGGAATTGATTGTTTTGAAACTGTCGATCGCCAGGAGCCCAAATATGATGAATTTGGCAAAACTATTATACCCAAGTGGATTGAATTAATTATCAAGACCTTTGATATGGCATACGGCACTATGGACGCTGATTCTGATCCACGTACCAATGGTTTCATCTCAACAATAAAACAAAGCGCATGTATGCTTGTCACAGCAATGATTGAATTATTTCCTAATCAAACCTCTGTTTACCTTGAACCTTTATTCTTCTCGACTTACGGTTCGTGGGAGCGAACCGTGCCGATTTTCGTGGCCATCTCCGTCCAAGGAGTGGCTTCCGACTCTCCAGATGCTTCCGAGGATGAAATTAGCTCTATAGAGGACGTCATGTTTTCTGAGATTGATCTTTTGGCACTCTTTTTTCAAAAAAAACGGGTATCCAATTACTTTCTTTCTCAGACATTCGACTCTGGCCTCAGCCCGACAATGAATTTATTGCAAACCTTAATCGCCTCTTGTCTTTTAACTACAGACTCTGAAGAAACCTGGGAAGATGACCCCAATGCGTTTATCTCGGAGGAGCTCGAGCTATCAACCCGGTTCACAGTCCGTGCCGCCTGCGCTGAGCTTTTATCTACCATATCTGGACCTTTGGAAAGCTCATTTTTAGTGGCTATGTTTGACATATTGACCGCTGAATGTGACTCGCTTATGTATAACTGGAGGCGGCTAGAGTCGGTTTTATATCTCACAGGTCTAATCCTTCATGGGGACGAAATCGAGAATACAGCTCATGTTTCTTCAATAGGCTCTGTTGCGGACATTGTTTTGACTTCTAGTAAACCAGAATTGCCTCTTTTTGTTCGTGCACGTTCTATCTTACTTTCAGGCTACCTTGTTCGCGCCTTTTCAAGCACTTTAGGTGACTACAACAGTCGCTTCTTCAGTACCTTGCTGGAAGTTATAAATAATCCCGAACCTGATTTACTAATGTCAATCTGTGCTTTTATAGCTCTCAAAGACTTTGTTAAAGCCATACCAAAGAGTGACTTGGCTCCTGCTCAAGTTGGATTATTGAAATTGATCAATAAATTTGCTTCTCAAGTAGAGAACGATTCAGTCCCTGCGTTAGTTGAATCTCTGGGATCGGTTATTTCAATCAACTATAAGGCTGCCATTACTCCTGAATATAATGTTGTTGGCTCCCTACTCACGTTACTCGGTAAAGACCCGTCGGATGTTCAAATCACCAGCGAAGTAGAGGAGATTTTCGAAAATTTACTTGATGAAAACAGTGACGAATTTTTGCTGTTGTGCTCTAGTGCGATTCCATCGTTAGTAGGCATTTTAGATTCCAGCCTTGACAAGTTGGATGAATATAGCCCTACAGCAGCTGCAGTCTTCAACTTAATTACTCTTTTTGTAAAATCTGGACCTAGCCCGCTTCCTAGGGATTTCTTGGACCATATCTTTCCTCGAGTTTATCGAATCATAAAGAATACTGACGACGATGAATTGATTCAAATAGGAACTACCTGTTTGACTGCATTTGTTCAACTTGACTCTGAAGATCTCAAAGTATGGAGGCTTGAAGATGGTCCGACCGGTTTGGAATGTATTCTCGATGTTGCTTCCACCCTCCTTGGAAATACTTTTCTAAATGAGATGGCACTTTCATATACCGGTGACTTTATTACTGCAATTGTCGAAACATTTGGTTCAGAAATCAGTTCCGTCATTTTTGAGATTTTCAAAGCTGTTGTAAATCGTCTAGATGAGTGCAAAACAATTGTCGTCATTCAAGGCCTCATCAGTGTGTTTTCTAAAATCATTCTTGAACACCCTCTTGATCCTATTTTATCTTTTCTAGACTCTTATAAGCTTGGGGAACGCTCCGGTCTAGATATATTGATTACAAAATGGCTAGAAAACTTTCCTACTATTCGTGGATTTGATGGCATTCAATTAAGTGTTACTTCTCTTGCAAAGATTTTTATGCTGAATGACCCCCGTATTTCCTCGATTATTGTTCCCGGAGACCTGATTCCAGATAAGAGTGAAGAAGGCATAATTATTACTCGGTCTCGCGCCAAAAGTTCCAAGGCCAGGTATACTCAAATACCGGCTCCTAATAAAATTATTAAACTCTTCATTCGAGAATTTGAGTCGCAAAACCTATCAGTCTATAGTGGAAAGAATATGGGGGCTCGTGTGACAGGCGCTCCCAAGGAACTTGAAGATGAAGCTCCAGAAGATCCGGAGTGGGAAGATGTATCCGACGACGAAGATCTGGGTGGTAGATTTGATTACAATGGTGCGTGAATGTTTATGCTTTTTAAATCCATACTAACTTTGGGGAGATTTCCGAGAACTAGCAAAGCTTGCCGATCAAGACTCGCGAAGCAATCCTAGCGACGATACAATACTGGTATGTCCACATAATTATAGTATATTGCCTCTCTAACTCGAATACAGAAATTTTTAGATGGGTTTTTCAAGAAGGCCGCAAAAAGCTATCCTGGCTTTGCAGATATTTATTCACAGCTTTCACCCGACGACAAACAAATTATATACCAAGCCATGCATTCTTGATTTCTGTCATTAAGTGCTATCATTTTACTTTAATGTAATATTAGTTATGCAAAATCGCCCATTTTTCACGGAAACAGCCACATTTCTTACTTCAAGCATCAGCTTGAGAGTTCAGCTTCTTTGGTATCATATTATATATGAAGGCCGCTTCCGGTTTGATTAATCCTGTAGAAGGGTCGTCCGTGACAAAGGCCAGTAGACACGACAGGCTTGTGAGCTTGTCGTCATCTAAAATCTCGCCTGCAGATATCCACGACGCCATTCCCAAGACATTAGCCATCATAAAGTAGAAACCTAAAATAGGGATCCCCTCGAGTATTGTAAAAATAGTGCCAAACCTAGAGAATATGTCAGTAGCGCGAGGTCGTCGCTCAACTCGAAAACTTACATTACAAATCTACGATGGGTATTTTTCAAGTACTTCTTGGTATCTGTGTATGAAAGCCCCAGTAATCCGTGGTAATGGCTGCAATAACGATTGGTATAATGTTGTGGGGCGACAAATGATGACAGGATCGGTCCAGCAAAAGGTATCGTTCGCAAAGCCAGGCGTAAAATATGGGTATAAATTTTCATTGGAATATGATATGTCATGTTAATCAGCTCCGCGGTTGAAGGCCAAATAGTCTTGACTCCCCCACGAAGCAAGGTATCAAGTTTATGCTGTTTAAGCACATGATTGAGGACCCATGGGTAACAAACGACCATGAACAGTTTTTCGGCCAAAAGAGTGGGTAATAGAAAGAAGTTCCAAACAAGCCAAACAAATACAACAGGCGCAAACGGTCCGAAAAGTAGCGATGGGATCGCGAGCACTAAAACCAAGGGAAGTAAAAGAAAGCAAAAGGTGGAAAGGAAGAAAAAAGCTGACGCAATAGAACCATAGACATTCCAAAATGTTTTGTCGCATCTAAGCTGGGCACAGCCCAGAATTGGTATGAATAAAGCGATGATGAGATCGTTGAGCGATTTGATCAGTATGTTTAAATCGCCTCCATTTAAAACTTTATCATTACTTTGCGCCATTTTTATACTCTCAATAATATCAATGGTCAGCGAAATAACTGAGGGTGTAGGTGGTTCCCGTTCAAGAATGTTAAATAAGATAAAGAAGAATGTTTGTGGTTGTGGTTGGTACAGTATGAATCAACCTTCTTGCACATGGATGCTATCGGAAAACTAGCTGGAAAAACTTGCCTTATCACAGGTGGATCAAGTGGAATTGGATTTGCTATTGCTAAGGCATTTGCGAATCAGGGTGCTTCTTGTGTTCTTGTTGCTCGAAATGAAGATCGTCTACGAGCAGCGTGTGCTTCTCTATCTATAAAGGATAACCAGAAGCATTTATACTTTTCTCTTGACATTTCAGAGATTCATGGTGCTTGGAAAGAAAAAGAGTTTCCAGAATTTGTAAGCCAATTCACTGGAAACTTCGAGTGCGGTATTAACAAGGACTCTAGAAATTCAACTCTGTCGATGTACTGGTCAACAGTGCTGGTAAGTGAATCAGCTTAGTATGGTATTTTTCTAACTGAACTAGGAGTTTCTCAAAACAGTTTGTTATTACGGACTCGCAGTGAAGAAGTCGAAAAGCTGTTGCGAACTAATCTCAATGGAACCATATACTCTTGCCAGACATTTGTCAAGTATATGGCCGCGAAGCGAAAAGGTCTTGCTTATCGAACTACATTATCTGTTTTTCTAACATGTCTTAAGGTGCCATCATAAACCTCTCTTCGGTTCTGGGTATACATGGCGGTAAAGGCTCAACAATTTACAGTGCTGCTAAAGCCGGAATTTTAGGCTTTAGCCGAGCCCTTGCCGAGGAATATGGTCCCAGAAATGTCAGAGTTAATACGCTTTGTCCTGGTTTAATTGAAACAGATATGGCTGAAGGTAAGCCTGCTCTAATATTATTAAATACCAAAATAACAAAGGAATAGGAATGTCTCCTGAGACAAAAGAGGAATTCTTGAAGAAAACTCCTTTAGGAAGGCTTGGTACTCCGGATCAAATAGCTGATGCTGCCTTGTTTTTGGCCACGAATGAATATTGTCACGGTTCTTCGCTAGTTATTGACGGTGGATATAGCGCCTAATAGAAACCTATTCAATAAAAATAGGAGCATCATCGTCTTCGATTGTAATGATGTCTGCCGATGACTCGATCTTCTTGGCATCCTTGACAAGCTCGTCCTCGGCTTTTCGTTTGCCAGTCGGTGCTTCAACGTCCTCTGATAATTCCTTTTTAACCTGTCTGAGGATTTCAATTTTCTTCAGTGTTATCGGGTGATTTTTAGGTCTGCGATGTTAGCTTTAATTGCGAAAAGAGAGCCACGAAACTACTCACGCTGATGATACTAAAAGTTCGAGGTTGACTCGAGGGCTAAGACCATCATCATCATCCGATTCGTCAACAACTGTGATAAATGTACCATCATGAATACCCAATTCAGTGAGTGTTGATGCGATACGGTCTTCGAAATCGGGGTCGTACAATAGGCTATCGGTAAGAAGCGCAACATCTTCATACCCAAAAGTTTCTCTAATTTTTTCGACCAACTTCTCCAAAGTTGTAGCTTCTATATCGACTTCCAGGTAACTTCGAGCAACATTGGAGGTCAAGCACTCTGGGTTCGGAGGCATGAGCTTTTCTATGCTGAACACACGGTCTGCTGACCCAGATATGAAGACGTTTCGTGCATTTTCCAGATCATTGGTAAGGACTTTACAGGCCTGAAGAACACAGACGCCCGCGATAATGGCATTAGTGGTTGCAATAGCGGGAATGATATTACCTGCCATACGCTTTGTCTCAAACTTTGACTCCCAGCCAATATGGAATTCGTATGCTCTCATATTTGTGGCAGCGACAACAAAATCCAAAGTATCTTCGTCATCTTTGTCGAAAGATAATGTGGCTTTGGGGTCAGATTTTTGAAGCTCAAGCAAGCGTAGGCGTAGAGTCTCTGTGCTTTGTAGAAAAACGGCGAAACTTTCTTCGAGCGACCACTTTTGTAGATCTTGAGACGCGATGCCCCCATCGACTACTTTTGATGTTTCTTTGAGTTCATCGAAATCTAATAAAAGTGGCTTCTTGCGCAATTTCCACATGGTTTCCATGGACAGCAGACGCTCAATGTCAATCTTGAAGACCTTTTCAAATACCAGCTTTGCAAAGTTCTCAGACAACATGTTATCGCGGATATTATTCAACTCGCTTGCCTCGCGTTTTAAGCTTTCTATTTCGTCGGCAGACTCTCCTTCCACTGGTTCGGTAACTTCTTCCTCATTCACGCCAAATACTTGACTAAAGAGGTAGCTCTTTGCCCAGACGATGCAGTGGATCAGCTGACTTGGGGTACTGCGAATTGTACACACGGGAAAGCTCTTGGGGATAGCCTTAGGGTTACAATCGTAGCATTCAGTCTTTCCTCCGACAATAACCTGCACCTGACCATTAAATCCGGTTGTACCGCTTTCGATCAAAGGTACGTCTGCTGTTAAGCACATTCTATTCACATATCTTCGAGCGTCTAGGTTGTCGAGAGCATTGAAGACAATATCAAACTGTCGAAACCACTTAACTGTGAACTTTGGATCTTTGATATCAGTATGGTAAGCCACGAGTTTCACGTCAGGATTGAATTGCTGGGCAACTTCTTTGGCGACCTGGAACAGTGTCAGCTTAAATGTAATCATTGTTAGAGTGTTCGTACCGAGGCCTTGGGCTGTTTGATGTGCTTCTGGCGAAAAAGAAATTGTCGATTTAAGTTACTCAAATCAATGGTATCCAAATCCACCTGAATAGTGAGAAGAAGTTTTAAAGTGATGCTTTTGTCTTACGATATGAATTTCCTTCAAGCCCAACAAAACGAGGTCTTTGAGAAGCTCGCATCCAATGCCACCAGCTCCAACCATCAAAACCGTAGCCTAAACCATTAGCTTTTGTTGTAGACATGAAATATTATATTACATCTTTTATTTTGGCGTATTTCTCCTCGCCTAGGGCAACTTTTGCAAACGTTAACCGACTCATCGAAGTTTGTCGTCTGGTCAGAGGGAGAGACTCGCGCACCGACATCACCTTCACCAAACAGCTGATTTGAATAATTTTCAAAACACTCCCCAAGTTACTGGCATACCGATTTAATTTCTTGAATTTCTACGATGTCAGAAGAAATAAACGAGACCGGTGTTCAAGATTCGGCCAAGTATATTGCTGAATGGGCCGACGATGTCAGCATCTCGATCTCCGGCTGCGAACGGGCTGCATTGAGTGTGAGCATTGCATAAATTACTATTTTTATCATAGTCTATAGTACTGACGCTCAAGATCAGATAGAAAAGGCGATGCTAGCTCGTGGTTACGATACGAGCTCCTGGAATATACAGCCACTACACCCGAAAGATCGCGGAGTGGGAACTTTGGACTGGATATTTACTGTTGATTTACTCAACTTTAGCTTCTGGTCGGCTGTAGACGTCAAGGACAGTGGAAAAAGCGACACGCAGAGATACGCTGTTGAGTGGGAGGGCAAACAGTGGACTGGATATCGAAGTTTGCTAGCAAGTATAAACAGAGCTCTCTATGAAGGTATGTCATTTTATTTATATTCGCTAGATCCATCTTAACCAAGATTATAGGAATACCAATTACCAGTCCACGTTTTTGGATAAGCGCAGAATGCAATCGAGAACTTCTAAGTCACGTTTTTAGAAGCTGTACCACAGAATGTATTCCATTACTGGACGAGCGCCTCCAGTGTCTAAAAGAAGCTGGCCAGGCTTTGGTGGAAGTGAGTACATAGAAGGCAAAGCCCAACCATTGCTAATCGACAACAGAAATATAATGGTTCCTTTTTAAACTTATTAGAGCTAGCGAATCACTCGGCTGTAAAACTGGTCAAATTAGTGGTTGCTGACATTCCCAGCTTTAATGATATCGCTATCTACAAGGGCAAGACTGGTGAGTTTAACTTTTTTTTAATCCACATGCTAATATGTACAGTCAAAATTTATAAACGGGCACAAATTCTAGTATCAGGTAGGTGGAATGCAAATTATTTATATGTAGCTAACGCGAATAGAAATTTGGGCTGCTTATCAGGGACAAGGATACGGCCGCTTTGACGACATCGACAAACTAACTATGTTTGCCGACTATCGAGTTCCCCAAATGCTCTACGAGTTGGGTTGTATGGAATATAGTCCAGCTCTGAAGGAGAAAATTGAATTACATGAAATGTTTACCAATGGGCAACGAGAAGAAGTGGAACTTCGAGGTAACGCGTTCTATTCATTTGTTTATCTTTCGCTAACCCCTGCAAGGCTGTAGTATCTGGTGTGTTGAGGTCATTAAGCAGGCTATTTTGAAAACCAACTCAAAGTCACACATAAACTCTGTTTTAATTGATTTCTATCTCTGGGACACTGCAAAAGAAATCCAAGCAGACCTTGCAGAAAAGGGACAAAGTCTTTCGATACCGTGTCATCGAACTCGAAGTGTATATTATTAGGCATAGACATTACAAATACCAAGATGAAGTCATTTCCCTTTCACGCGTAACAAGCATACAAACAAACGCCAAAATTAAACCAAAACGCTCTTACTATATCTTTCTTCGTCCATTCCCTGGCGGGTAGTAAGGATTTCCTTTATTAGTAGTGGCGGTGATAGCCCGAGTGTCTCTGCTCGGTCCCAGCGTGCCAATCGGCTAATACCAGCAGCCGGACCGTACTTTGAGCTCATATCAAAGTTTTGAAGAATTTGTTCAATTATATTATATTCTTGTTGATGTACTGTGAAGATTAGCAAAAGCCAACGCTGTCTTTTTGTAGGCATACCTGGTTCTGTTTTGCGAAGACTGTTTAGGCCCTTCATGTACTTTTTGTAACAATCATCTTCCAAATTGAGAAGGGGTCTGTCATCTTTGACAACCGGGGCTTTAACGAGCGGAGTTGGCGAGCTCGGTTTACTGGCATCTTTGAGAAGCTCCTTCTTGGGTTTGGTGAAGCTAGATCCTCTGCTCGCACGGAAAGCGTCTGTCAGCCGAGTTTGCGACGGATTGCGAACTGCTTTCGCTCGAGCCATGACTTTCGTTTTCGTCGTTCTGAGTCTTTTAAAGTCGGATTTTTAATTTCAGAGTTCTATGTTTTTCAGGGCACTCTAATGCTTGCGGCTCTGTAAGTTAGTATATGTAAGTTATTGTTATGTAAGTTAACTATTATTGCAACTTCAAAAGTTTTTTGGGATTTTAAAAATTCTTGAAAACAGCTCGAAAATGTCAAACGAATTTCGGCGTGGAAAGCGCGGTCGTGGTTAGTTTTAAATGTTTTGTGTGAATTCTGCGTGCTAACATTGCCTAGAAGATGATGATTTCTCTCGTGGTCCACGGTACTCGCGACCAGAGCACAATCGAAATGCTATTCGACGCAACATCATCAATCTTGGTGAATCCGTGAGTTCTTGTAGCGTGTTTTTAAGAAACGTGGATGGTGTCTAATTTTATTAGATTCGATTCTCACCAATTGAGTCGTTGAAATACGTGGGAACTGAGTTTGCAAATGAGGCATCTGATGAAGGAGCAATTCATACAATTTACTCCACCTGTCTTGCTTTGTAGGTATTTAACAGTTTTTACATACACCTTTTCTAACTTTCAGAACCGTCGAGCAGCCTTTAAAGATCCCTTTTCTTGCCGGTGCTGTCTTGCATGCCAGCAGTCTTAGCACGCAGTTCTGCAGCATGTTTACTTCGTTTGTACTTGCCAAGCTTCAGGAGCTTCTCGATGACGGTCGTCTTAATCAGTTTAAACTTGTCTTTCGTCTGTTTCTTTTGTTGCAGCCCATGTTTGAGAACGAGGCCTCAGCTGCTGAGTTGCTCGAGCTTCTCCTGAGCCACATCCAGGATACTCAAGCTTCTGACTCAAGATTGACACCCTCTAATCGCGAGCTTCTTTACGTCGTTTTGATTTCTCTGCCTTACTTGATTGCTGGAAACTCAAGCAAGGAAAACATCGACCATGCAGCTTCGATTTATACACAGGCAAAAAGCCTTATTGCTGACGACACATCTTCCGTTGAAATCGCGAATGTTTTTGTAGACAATCTTAGTGGCGACAAGGCCATGCTTCCCTATGAGCAGGCAGAAACTCTCGAAGTGTTGGCGAACGCAACGTCCTTGGCTGTTGAAGCGGAATGGAGCGCCCATAAACTGATTCCCAAACCTTGGATTGAGGCGGATGTTAATCTGGCAGTCATCAAGAAGCAGGCATTTTCTATCCAGCTTAAAGTCCCCATCACTCTACCGGTAGGCAAGCTGGTCCGCGGAGAAAAGTATACGTATTTTCGTGCTTTGACTAACACCATTGTCGAAACCATACCTCCTCCTACCAAGCTTGAGGCTCATTTAATTCGAGATCTTACCGATGATATCTTGATGCACTTGGACTTTAACCGACAAGAAGTTGCTCGACTTCTTACCTCGCTCGATCTCTTTTTGGAAAAAGGGTTCTTTGCCCCGCCTGCTACAACCATTGAAAACATTCAGCGCGAAGGCGAACAAGGAAAGCCAACATGGAAAATCGAGGACATTGTTGTTGATGCCATCTTTTCCCAGCTTTTCCGTCTACCAAAAGCAACATTGACTAATGCCTACTATCACTCTGTCCTTACCGAATGTTGCAACTTAGCTCCTACAGCTATTGCGCCAGTCTTTGGTCGATTTATGACCTGGAGTCATGACAACCTCCGTTCTCTTGACTTGGAGTTGCTCTACCGACTGGTTGATTGGTTTTCGCAGCACTTAAGCAACTTCGCCTACATCTGGAAGTGGCACAGCTGGGCAGGTGACTTGGAATTGCCTGAGTGTCACCCACAAAAGATGTTTGTTAGAAACGTTCTCTCCAAGGAGCTTCGCTTGAGTTTCTTCCAGCGAATTGAAGACACCTTGCCCGAAGAGTTTGCTCCTCTCGTCAAAGAGCCGCCTGAGACTCCTGAGTTTGCCTATGATCCTAACGGAGACAAGCCGTTGTCTGAGCAGACTGGTATATTAATTGCAGCTTTGAGACGAAACGACAGTTATGAGGAGATGGCTAGCGATATCGCTTCCATCAAGGAACGTATCACAGAACTTATCTCCTCTGGTGAGCTTCCAACTGAGCGAGATGCTGACTACTACTTTCGTGATTTGGTATCCCAGACACTCTGCTTCTTGGGTGCCCGATCTCTGTCGCACGCTGACAGCTGGATTGAGCGTACCAAGGACTTGCTCTTGAAACTGATTGCCCCTGAGCCTTCATATCAATATGATGCGGTTCGAAGTATTCTGACTTTTTGGAAGGACACCACTTCGGTCGGTGTGCAGGTTATCATCAAACTCTTCAACTACAATATCCTTTCTGCTCGTCCTATTGTCGACTACATACTCGCTGAGGGAGGCATTTCTTTGGCTTCGGGTATCACTATCCCCCCGGTGGAGCGGCTGGCTGACATTACTTTTTACGAGCTTCTTTTCCAGATCCTTGGTAAGGTTCAGGTTCGTGTCGAGCAAATCAATGGCATTCCCATCGACCACATGACAGACGAGCAAAAAAGCATTGTACAAAACTCGCAAACCAAGCTCTCGACGGAGCAGACCAATATCTTTTTGGAACTCGTGCGTGTCCTCGACGCCGGTATTGATGAGGCCGAGAAGCCGGTCGAGGGGGAGTCCGGCGAGAACTGGAGGATTTGGTGGTTCAAGAGTTACCTTCGCTTATTACTCCGGCGGTTTCTCAAAGACTACAAGGCCTTGGAGGAGCAGCTCAAGGATCTTGATCTATCGAGCGCTTCTTCGCGTGACTTGATCTCGGAGCTTGTAAACTATTAGTAAAGTCCTACGGGAGTCCTATTGGGGTATTTATTTGTGTTGTATAGTACATGATTTTACGCAACGTCTAGTTAGATAAAAAAAAAAGAGTCCATGTCTATT
The DNA here is from genome assembly GCA_030582095.1 of Trigonopsis vinaria. NCBI lineage: Eukaryota > Fungi > Ascomycota > Trigonopsidomycetes > Trigonopsidales > Trigonopsidaceae > Trigonopsis > Trigonopsis vinaria. The sequence continues at coordinate 998,398 of JAKTWP010000002.1, read as the reverse complement.
CAAATAACTTGGCTCCGATGCCGTATACGGCCGCTTGACTCTTCAAAGTCACTGCTACGCCCATGAGTCCGCTCATCAGGAGCGTCCGCGTCCAAGCCCAGGTCGTTCAGTAAATTATTGTAGATTGCGTCGTTGTGCTTGAAGGGTAGTGGCCGCGACTGTGTGCGCGCGTGTCCAGAGGTTTCCTGGGAAGCCGTCGTTGTCGTCCAGGTTCGAGCAGGGCGCTCGTGACGGTCACCGCGAGCACTTTTGCTGCGTCTTTTGGGGCTTTTGTTTGGTTGCAGGGCTTCAAAGGGGTCGACGCCGGGGGCGTGCGACGTTGCGATACGGTCGTCGGAGTGGTCCTGATGCAAAAGAGTATTGTTGGGTAAGAAGAAGGCATTGTTAAGTGAAGGTGAAACTTCTGGCTGTAGAGATGGTTGTTTAAGTGCCGGTCGTGTAGGAGAACGGTTGGAATCTGGTTGTGAGGGGCCAGCGTCCTTGGATGAGGCGGTCTCTCGGTGATGTGCAGACGGACGACGGCCCATACCTGGCCATGCTGTGGGCTTCAAATCATCGTTGACAATGAAATCACCTGTGTCAGAGTCCACGGGACGCGACGGACTCGCCCCATTAGAGCGCACAGACCCTTCAGACGAGTCACGCAGTAACTCGTGGCCTGGGTAAATACCCGATACGCGGCGAGTGCGTGCCGAGATTGCAGGTGATGCGGTTGTCGTTGTAGCTGCTGACGCGGTGCCGTTGGCGCTGCCTGAAGTTCCACTGCCACTCGGGCCTGTTGTCTCGCTCGGTCCCGGGGGAGGCGGCTTGGTTTGTCGTGTATTCTTACTCCGCGGCCACATGCTGGGGATTGCAACCTGCTGAAATCGCGGCTCGACACAGCGCTCATTAAACCACTTGCGGATCCGAGCCTCAATGACCTGTGAGATCTTGGGGATATCTTGTAATCGCGATCGCGAACCCATTAGCGAGCCGATAGAAAATTCAAGCTCGTAGTCAGGCGAAAATGAAAAAGTGAACGATGTCTTTCGAGCTTGAGCGTCGTCGCTCGCGGACTTGAGATCGGCTGGGCGAGCAGCTGTCGAAGGACGGAACGAGATTGAAAGCCGACCGTGGAAGCGCACTATTGAAACCACCAGTGATACCGGGAGAACTGCCATCATTGGTAACGGGAAATTAAGCAACAGCTTCGTATCTATGCCCAGTGTAATGTTGTCGCGCAGCGAAACCTCCATTTCCGCCTCGAGCAAGCCATCGTCGGTAGTACGTTTTATTCGACAGTTTCCAAACTGTGGGTAGCTCTGTCCGATGTCGAGATGAGTGATATTAATGTGATCTATAAAGTCGGGGATATTGTCGCCGTTGAGAAAGGAGTCGAGAGTGCGGATGATATTCTCATTGCTCAGAGCCTCCTCGCGCACCTGAGCAATAGTCTGAGCAAATAGTACATTGAACCAGTCAAGTGACTCTTTAGGGTGATTGTTGACGTCGTAGTTGACGTGGTCGAGAAGTGTATCAATCGGGCCAGCTGGCACACTATGCTGGGTCTCCGACATTTCGCCAAAAAGATGGGCAGTAGCGGCACTGAATGAAGGCTGCTGTTTAATCATGTTGCTTAGAGAACTGAGACTAGTAGACAGCCGTGTCGCTTGGGTGTCAGCTGTCGGTAAAGTAGCCGACGAAAGCGATGAGGAGGAAGAAGGGTCGGCAAACAAAAAGAAACGGATAAAAAATATAACAACTGCAATGATGAGTAACTGTCCGAGCTGGATTTTCGTTAGTGTTTATCCCTCTACAACGTGGGGTGAGACCCTTACCAAAAAGCCATGAACAAATGACCTAAACATGTTAGCAAAAGCCCAAGGTATCTTTAAACCTCTCTACTCACAGTCGTGGCAGTTCACATACTGGACACTGCGCTAGCAGCTCTGCGCTCTCCATTCGACCCGCTCTACTGAAACCAGTGTGATGTTTTGCAATTTGCACTCCAGCTTTTCTACTCGACGCTAAGCAGCACCAACAAAAAAAAAAGACTAAGCGCAGTAGCGTCTGAATGTCGTCTGCAAAAGCCGGTCTGGCTCCACCGACGCGCTCGCATCTCGCAGAGGCAGCCGCCGGGCTCACGGCCGGCTCGGTCGCGACCTTGCTCGTTCACCCACTCGATCTCGTCAAGGTACGCCTCCAAGTTGACCGTTCTAAGCACGGAGGCGGTATAGTTACCTCTACTCGCCGGGTTATGAATGACATTACTCGAGGTTCATCCGCGGCGGGCTCAGATGGACTCCAATGGTGGTCCAAAGCCGCACCCTTTTATCGTGGACTGACTGTTAATCTCGTTGGAAATGCATTTAGTTGGGGCGCTTATTTCATGGTCTATGACTGGGTGAAGAAGGTCTACGTTGGAAGCCGATACCCTCGCTCCGAGACCGATGTCGTTAATAACACCCTCTTCTTCCGTACCGGTAAGCTTACAACGACAGATTATTTGGTATCTGCATCGGTAGCTGGTGCTCTTACAACGCTGGTGACAAACCCAATCTGGGTTCTCAAGACCCGCATTATGTCGACGGCCCGCCCGGTAGCACCAGCCAGCACGTCGAACATCCAAGGCCCACTGCAAAGCTATGTGGGCCTCGTGGATGGTGCCCGTGATATATATCGCACGTATGGGCTGTTGGGATTCTACCGTGGTCTATATGCAAGCATGTTTGGCGTGGCTCAAGGTGCGGTGCAGTTCATGGTCTACGAGAAGCTCAAGGATTGGCATCCACTCGACCCGACGGTGAGTGTACAGGCTACAGACTCGAAGCGCCCTCATTTGTCGTCGGTGTCGTACCTGCTATACTCTGCAACGAGCAAGTGCATTGCCAACCTCGCGCTCTACCCCTACCAAGTCATCCGCTCGAGGATCCAGACGTTTGATGCTCCGGGAAGTTCAACTATACATGTTTCTGGTTGGCGCCATGCCACGCAGATTGTCGCGGAGACCTACGCTGTCCAGGGACTCCGCGGCTTCTACAGCGGGGTCGTGCCAAACCTCCTCCGCGTGCTACCAAGCACTTGCATCACCTTTGTTGTATATGAAAACGTTAGACAATTACTGGGATAGAAGGAGCATTCATCTGTACAATACCTCTTCCTCTCTACTCCTACAACCCAGAGTTCACCTGAGAAAGCCTTCGCTATATCTTCTGTTGCATTTTGGTTGGTGACTGCGTTCTTTTGTTTGACTGATTTAAATATTGAGTTCGAACTCAATCGCAAATAACGCCAGTGGGCCTCCACGCTCAGCTGGTGGACCTGCTTGACAGATGCGAGGAAGCATTTTTCGCTATCTCAATGGCATTATCTCTCTGTATATATGTATATGATATATATATGTCAATAAAAAAAACTAAATAAGATCATTAAAGTACATTTTTGCCCTTGGAGTGTCTTTCTTTACAAAATGTCCTTTCAGAGGATGGAGTTAAGGCAGCGGAGAGTAAGGTAAAAAAGTAAGGAGACCAAGATGAAACGAAGCGGGGTAGCCTCTTGGAGAAAAATCACTGGAGAGCTGTAGACAGTGAGTGAGCACTGCCAGCAGGCAAACATAAAAAAACAAAGCTCGTCACAAGAATGTAAAATAAAAAAATACTCCAACGCAAACACAAAATTTATAAAAAGGGGGAAGGGTGTTATTACACGAATTAGCACATTAACAAGTATACGCTAGACAAAGCAGACAAGCTTATGACTTGGCTCCAGAGGTATTAGTATAGCTCCAAATGCGCGCTTTATAATCTCCAGATCCAGTAGCAAATAGTTTGCCGGTAGGAGAGGGAGCGACTGAAATGACAGAGTTTTTGTGGCCCTGCAACATTAGTTGAGGGGTAGCGGTGTAAGGGTCCCAAAACTGAACTCCACGATCCTTGGAACCGGACAAAATCCAACGTCCGTCAGGTGTGAAGGCAACTGAAAGAATGAAATCCTTGTGTCCAGTAAATGTCCTTACGCAAACGCCACCTTCAGTCTTGACAGCGTTTCCTCGTGCAGACTGGAGTTCCCAGAGTTTTATCGTCTTGTCTAAGGATCCAGAAACAAGATCTCGTCCATTGGGAGCAAATGCGACCGAGTAAACAGAATTTATATGGCCGTTCGGTTTGTCAAGACGCTCGACTAAAGTTCCAGTGGCCGCCTCCCAAATTCGAACGGAATGGTCCAAGCTGCCAGCAGCAACAAATCGACCGTCGGGGGAGATGGCAACTGTAGTCACACCATCTTCAATACTCAAAGTAAGCACGCACTGGCCAGTCTCCATATCCCACATTCGCACGGTTCGGTCACCCGAGCCGGAAGCGATGTGTCGGCCATTGTAAGCAAAGTCAAGCGAATAAATATCCTGTTCATGTCCAGAAAACAGGTGTCGAATGGTACGCGTCTTAATATCCCAAACTCGAATTTGCTTGTCTTCGGCGCCAGTTGCCAAGTACTTTACATTAGGCGAGAAGCAGACAGATCGAATGTACAAGTCGCCATCCTGTTTGACATTTTCGTCTTGAAGTAAGCACACTCGCTGTCCGGTCTGAACGTCAAAGATTTGTGCAGAGCGATTGCAGCCGGTAGCCACAAACTTTCCGTCAGAAGAAAATCGTACACAGCACACAACGCTAGTATGTTCTAGAGTATGAACAAGACCCACGTCTAGAAGACGGGGAACTTGATCATTATAGATAACCGACCAATCTTCTGCCTTCTTTTCGAATTCGCTAGAGCGATCAACTTCGTCCGTGGCAGCAGCAGCTGGAGGTTGTACAGGTTGAGTAGTCACTGCAGTTGTTATAGGGGTAGCAGCTTGTGTAGATGTATTACTTTGGCGGCTCTTTCGCTTTGTCGTCGAAGGGGAAGTAGGTTGGGTTACAGCTATTGGAGTGGAGGCAGCAGGTATAGGGTGGGCCGGCTGTCGGGCTTGTTGAGGAGGAGGATGTGACGCATAGCCTAAATGAATTAGAATAGTGTTGAAGAAACGCGTGGTTCTATAATACTAACCCTGAGGCGGTGGAGGTAACGGTTGTCCCTGGTGTAGGTGTTCAGGAAGTGACTCCTGGGGTGGTGCAAGAGAGGGTGCTGCCTGACCGGAGAGAATGCTGCCAAACGCGCTGTTGGAGTGACCCAATGCGGGTGGCGCCGGTTGACCAGGTCTGTGAATGGGGGCCTGGGCGACAGCGTGGGGAGGAACATGACCAGGGAGTTGCGACGAGGGTAAGGCCGATGCTTGGGGTGGAATATGACTTCGCTGCTCGAGCTCCATCTTTAAACGTTGAATCTCCTCTTCATATCTATAAAAACCAAGTTAGAAGATGACAAAATGCGTCCGTGCCGCCCTCCCCCAAAGCGAAATACAGATATTCCTCGAGTTAAAATTGATTACATATTGCATCAGTTGAAATAAAGTCAATGCAAGAAATTAATCGAGTGTTGTAGCTGTCTATCTTGTGCGCATTCAGGGAAAGGCAGTCGCGACACTTACCGTTCCTTCATCTTTCGGTGAGAGAGCTCAAGTTCGTAAACACTCTGTCGAATTTGCTGAACTTCTGCTGTCTGTTCATTGCCTGTTTAGGTTAGAATCAGGTTATAACAAAGAAGAGCCTTAAAAAAACGGGCCCAGAGTTGCAAGAACCAAGTCAGCCGCAAAACAGCCCAACAAACAAAACCAAAGTAACCAATCAATCAAAAGCTGTATTCAACGTATACAAACTAACAGAAAGACTGCGATGAAGTCGAGGTTTTTGTTAAGAGAGGGCTATCTCACAAAGCTCAATTCCGCCAACTCTGCCGCCTGCGCAGCCTGAAAAAAATATATAAAAAAAAGCACATCAAAAGGCAAATAATCAAGCAATTGTAACTCACATTTCTGTTCATAGTCGTTTTTTTGGCGCAGGGTGGCATCGGTTGTAACCGCGTCGAACTCAGCCTTGATTGCGTCGAGAAGCTCGCCGATGCGGCCGTGGGCGGTCTGCGACTGACCTTGTGCCTGCTGCTGTCCAAGCCCGAGTACAGCAGCACGAGTCGGCGGCACTGAGGCGCCTTGCTGAAAACTCATTGTTTAAAGTAAGAAAAGAAGAAAGAAAAGTAGCCACTGCGATATTTCAAGAAGTGGCGAGATAAGATTGTGTGTTGACCGGTGAGGTTTCTGGAGTTTGTGGCTGAAAATTAAAGGAAAAAAAAAACAAAAGAGAAAGCGTAACTGTTTTCGTTTTTATAGTTGCCTTGTGCGAATTGACGCGTCTTTTTGTCGAAAGAAATGCAAAGACAAGAAAATCGCCGTTGTGGCTGATGGAAAAAAAAAAATAAAGAAGGGCGAATAGAAAAAAGAAAAAGAAAAAAAAAGGGGAGCGAGAAAAAAATGAGCTGCTTAGAAAATCTCGAATGGTGACTGTATAGTAATTTCACGCAGACACTATGTGTAGGTAAAAGAAAATAGTGACAGCGTTAACAATGTTAGCCACACACAAACGCCAGGCCGGTCTCTTTACAAATCAAAGACTGTAACTGCTTGATAGACCCATTTCCTAAATAGAAAAGGCTCTGCAAACATCTCGGCTCACATCTGCCATCTTTCCCTTACACATCACAACCAACCAAACAAAGATCCGAGGGCTCAAGGAAGAGTAGGGTAAATACCTCTAAGCCAATTCTATTCGTGCAATTTATGTGTGGCTTTGCCCCTCAACGAATTACACACACAAAAAAAAAAGCCAAACGCCGTCCCCCCGCCCCCGCCGCAAATTTACAGGTTCTGCGGCGGGTTGTGTAATTTTTTTCCATGTTGTGCTATGGTATTGCGGCGTTTTCTTAGTCCGCGGACTAAAATGAAATCTTGACTTGTCCGCGCCACATAAACTGCGGTGTTTTTATTCTGTTTTTGAGTTGCCGCAGTACCGCCGCATGGATTTGGATTTCTATTTAAGACCAAAAAGACTCTACAACGGGAAGAAAGAAAATCGTGGCGTTTAGAGTTTTCCCCCCGGTTTTGATTTTTGTTTTTGTCCCGGATTATTATTTATTGTCTTCCCATAAAGGGGTTTCAGGTTGTCTCTTTTTTTTTTTGTTTTTTGAGGGGAGGGATTATGTGTAGTGATTAGGTTTTCGAATCTAATCTGCTCAATTGCCAATCAAGATGTTCTTTTTAAAGTAAAACTTCCTACTTGGTCTCGGTCTCTGGTGCCGTGGAGTCGTGACTACTGCATTTGCGTTCAAATTAGGCAACTCGATGAATCAGGTAAGTTCGCTCTGGGATGCGATACCCTAAGGTCACAGTAACATCGCTCAATCCTGTTACGGAGGTAGTATTAGAACTGATTGAAATTTATTTTAAAATAAAAAGATAGCAATTTGATAGCGTATCGAATATGTTGCTTTTTTGTTTCTTGGCTTCCTCTAAAGTGCTCTTGCACATTTTATAATATGATCCTTTGCAACTAATCTTTGGTTCAGTAGTCTTTCACTCTACGCTACAGTAGTCTTATAATAGATTAAACCATCTCATTATTAATAAATCCTCACCAGTCAATATATTTACACTCCAGGCTTGTCATTGGTAAACAAGATCTTCCAATCCTCTACCTCCTCTGCAAGCTGTCGCGTTTTGTCGCGTACTGTTTCGTAAGCTTGTACACCTAGTGCTAGACGCACTGGAAGAGTGCTATCATCAACCGGACCACCCCCATCAAGACTCGCCTTGTGTTCGCCTGAATGCCCGAGCTCCCAGATAATCTCGCCAATTTTGCGAGCAGAACTAGTCCTCTTTCGTTTTGACCACCACAAGTACCTCGCTGCAAACTCAGCAGGCGTGTTTTGGTAAATGGGACCGGTCTTCTTGTCAGTAAAGTGAGGAGGCAGCCCCGGTTCGTCAAAGTTGGTTCCGCCAGTTTCAATGACAGTAATGTGTATATTTTCTCGCTCAAGTTCAAACGCAATTGACTCGGCAAAGCCCTGTATCGCCCATTTTGCAGCACAGTACGGCGCTAGACCGGGCGTACCTGCTGTAGCTGCAAGCGACGTAAAGGTAATTATACGTCCCCCCAAAGAGCTTTCCCTTTCTCTTGAGGCTATATCGGATATCTTCAAAAGTGGTATGGACGCTTTAACAACGTTAAAAAACCCGAAAAAGTTAGTCTCCATCTGAGACCGGGTCTCGGCATCGTCCTGCTCTTCGGCAGCTCCAATGATTCCCATTCCAGTACCAACAACAGCAACATCAATCTTATGAAGTGGTTTTATCAGAAATGAATCGCTCGGAAACTTGGTGTAGTTTGAGCGCTGCCATTTCTCAAAGTAGTGCTTGCTCGTATTCTCAGGAGCAATAGCGGCATCTTCTTCTCTATCTGAGTTTTCACTCACAGAAATGCGGCCATGTTTTAAATCGTCTGCTTCGTAGTAGGCTTTATTTATTTCCCACATAAAATGGTCAATAGTATCTTGAACTGACGTTGGGACACGGATATCTACATCTTTGATGAATATCCTAGCAGCCGGTGGAGGAAAAGAGTCAGGCGCTTCTTTTTCAGTCGGTCCCAGAATGATCGCCTCTGATTCAATATCTAAACTTGCGGCACATACAATGTCACCTCGTGCCAGGGCAATTCGGCAAATGTGTCGTCCAAAGTGACCACTCGCTCCAACAATCTAGGGTTTACCATTAGTAAATTTTCTCTCTTTCTAACAATCAAAAGTCCATTGTTTACTCACAAGCCAAACCAGCTGGCGTCCCGGAGGTGATTTGTTGAAATGGGTTCCAGTATGATCTCTAAACCAGTAAGCGGGCGGCACATGAAGCATATACACGACACTGCGTACTTTGAATTCGTGCTCCCTTTTGAACGGGCTATATTTTTGTCGTCGTGTGAGCTGATGTTTTCGCTGGCTTCCTCGTCTACTCGGCGTTAGCTGAGCTCGAGAGCCAACAGTCTACCCGGAAGGAGTGACGATACTTACATAGCTCTGAATCGTCTGCCGGAGTCAGCACAACTCGCGACACCCGTGTCGTCATTTCCGAGTAAAAGCCTTTGCCCTGTGTGATAGCAATGGCTGGTGCGTCTCTAGGCGTAGCAATCCCGCTCCACACTTTTTTGCACTACGATTTATTCATACAACTCTTAATAACAAAAGCAATACTCCAATATGTTCACACGCTATCTGAAACCCCGTTTTAAAAATATTCAAACTCACCCAGGGAAATAATAAAAAAAAAAAAGACAAGGTCTGCCGGCATCGGTGTTAGTTCAACACAGTGACTGCCTTTTATTTAAGCAACACTAATCGACTCGAGATAATCCTTACGATAAGAGTTTTCATCCACGGGTCTGCTCAAAGCAATCCACTTGGGTTCGTCCTTAAAGAGGCGAACGGCCTTGATGTAGTCGGTTGATGATGGAGTAAATCGGTGATAAATTCCAGCGGGAAGGATCAACAAATCACCCGGGTAGAGCTTGGTTCTGATCCAGCGGTCTTCCTTGTCACGCACGTCAAAAAATCCCTCGCCATCGGTAATAAAGCGGATTTCCTCGTCTTCGTGGAGGTGTTCCTGATAGAAGATGGCCAACTTTTGAGAGTAAATTTCATCCGAACCCTGTCCTATTGTCTCCTTGGAGACGGTGATGTTGTCTCTATTTTTGTAGTTGCGCTCCTGGGCCAAAGCGTTGAGACGATCAAAGGCATCGGGACCGGTGAAAGTCTTTGCATAGACGCCGATAGCAGCCAAAGCGGCAGCGTCAACTTCCTTGCCTGAATCGTGCTCGAGTCGTTGATCGGTATCCTCGTTATCGTGGTAGTAAACCTTCATTGTTTTTTAGTGTAGAAGTGAAGAAAGGCAAAGGGCAAAAAAAAACTTTAAACGTGCTTGCGATGGCGTCAGCGAGTGAGAAATCCGGCGGCTCTTCGCCTTTCGAGAAGGATTCACAAACATTTTAACTGAAGAGTTGATTTTGATTGTCATTTCGCATTTCAAAATTGTAGCTACGGAAAAAAAAAAGTCTATGAACTGTGCACGGGCAACTTCCGAGCGGTTCACAGTCTCGCAGTTGTAAAAGCCCAACCGACCTTCTTTCCTTCTCTCCCAACTCTACACGCTTCAATAATGGCTTCTTCTACATCTGGTGCAGAGGTCATTGCCGTCTCTCTACGTCAACTAGGCGTGACGGTGGTCTTTGGAATCGTGGGTATCCCGGTAATTGAGGTCGCCGAGGCCTTGATCCGCAATGGTATCCGCTTCCTGTCTTTCCGAAACGAACAGGCTGCCAGTTATGCAGCCACTGCGTATGGATATCTCACAGGACGGCCTGGCGTTTTACTTGTTGTCGGTGGACCTGGCGTAGTGCACGCGCTTGCAGGGGTAAGTCTTATCGGCTCCTTGTGTGCGACCCACATACATAGAATACTAACTTTACCAGGTTGAAAATTCGGTGGCAAATGCTTTTCCCCTTCTACTACTAGCTGGTAGCAGCGAAACACACCAGCTCTACAAGGGCGCCTTCCAGGAACTAGACCAAGTCGCTTATGTCAAAGCCACTACCAAATTCGCCGGAAAACCTCATTCTCTTCCACAGGTACCTAGCTTGATTGAAAAAGCTTACCGAACAGCATACTTTGGCCGACCGGGTCCGACATATGTCGACCTCCCAGCCGACATCATTCAGGGATCATGTGCAGTGGATGAACCGACTAGGCTTTCTCTAGCCGGACCCGCTCCTCGTGCAATGGCCGATCCTACTCAAATACAGCAAGCAGTCAATTTACTGAAATTGGCATCATCACCACTCCTTATTGTCGGTAAGGGTGCTGCCTACGCTCAGGCCGAAGATTCAATTCGCAATTTAGTCCACAAAACTGGAATTCGATTCCTCCCCACGCCCATGGGAAAAGGTGTTCTGCCTGATGACTGGGAACAAAACTACGCTGCTGCTCGTTCGGCCGTATTGAAATCTGCCGACGTCATCTTGTTGGTCGGCGCCAGATTGAACTGGATCTTGCACTACGGCGAACAACCAAAATTTGCCTCGAATGCTAAGATTATTCAAATCGATATCGAGCCTGAGGAGTTGGGCAACAATACTGCCGATGCCAATCTCGGCTTGTTTGGCGATATCAATCTCGTTGTACCCCAGATAACCAATGCCCTTGGTTCATGGCGCTCACCTCCTCCGCTTCCGCAACTGCTTGCCAACAAAGAAAAGAATGTTAAAAAGGCTGCTGCAGCAGTTGAGAAGGTTGAGTTCCCGCTGGAATACCTGGGAGCTTACAAAATCATTAAAGACGTACTCGATGCTTCCAAACAAGATATCATTTATGTTTCAGAGGGTGCCAACACAATGGACAAGGCACGCTCTGCCTTTGATGTACAATTCCCTCGTCGACGTCTTGATGCAGGTACAAACGCCACCATGGGCCTGGGCCTGGGATACGCCATTGCTGCCAAGGTAGCTAAGCCAGAAAGCCTGGTAGTTGCAATTGAGGGTGATTCCGCTTTTGGTTTCTCTGCCATCGAGATTGAAACTGCAGTCCGGCAAAACCTGCCCATGCTTGTCATTGTCATGAATAATGGTGGTGTCTACCACGGTGTTGAACCTGAAATGTACTCACAGCATGCAAAACCGATGCCTTCAACAGCTTTAGGCTTTGAGACCGCTTACGAACAGCTTTCAGAGTCTTTGGGTGGCGCTGGGTACCGTGCAAAAACTGCTGAAGAACTCAGAATCGCCATCACCGATGCCATCTCCAAGCCCCAGGTCGCAGTGGTGAACGTCATTATCGACCCCGGTGCTAAGACCAAGCTGGAATTTGGATGGCTCGCAAGTGCAAAGAAGTCAGCAAAGTTGTAGAGATTGTTTGAATTGGGTGGTTGTTTTTCTTGTAATCTAATGAAACGGTGTTTTTATGGACGTTGTGGTGCGTGCGTAGTTCAAAATTAATCGTGCCCAATTTAAATTGAATCACTCTCACTTAACGAGAAAGCATCGGTTTGACTTTTGCCTAGTCAATCTCTTACCGTTTTGTGGTATTAGTTTGCCGGTCTGCTCTATCCTCTACTTGATCTATTTTCAAATCACGATTCTATCACGGCATCGCACCGCTGCCATCTTGACGATTTCTCGGTAACTGGATATCCATAACCATATGATTCGGTTGTTGAAGCCAAGTGAGTTTCTTGATATATCACACTGTGGGTCACGCTAATCTCTTGTAGACAGTTTGTCGCGGCCGAGGGCTCCGCAGGGAGTTCGAAACGGAACTAGCGGTGCACCTTTTTCCGTGCGATTCGATTCAAATAATCAATATTTTCTACATCAAGGTTATATTTTATCTCAGACAAACCGCTCTCTTGGTCTTTTCAAACTTCTAAGACTCTACATTCATACTTCAACGAGTACGCTAAGAGTGCACAAAGATTCCAAATCGACACGGCCGTCAGACTATCTGAATGTACAAAAACGATTTATAAAAACGAACTCTGCTTCGCATTCTTCTGGCGATTCCTCACGACGCTCTAGATTAGCCTTTCCAAGCTCGCGCTCGATATCAAATACGAAAGAACCAATCGAAATCCCGGGTCAGGAAAACAACTACTCACTTTTAGTACATAATCCAGCCAAGGGTAATGAAGATCGCGCTTCACAAGGTGCCCCAGGGACACCACCGAGCACATCTGCTACCTCCACCGGCTCCAAAAAATGCAAAAAACAGTCCAAGCCGGCTTCAGAAGAGTTAGGACTTACAGTGACTCTTGAAGGTCCGAATAATGAACTTTCGGCGCCAGACTCTGCCAAGATTGGATACTACCGCTTCGACTCATATCAATTCTACCAATCTCTGAAAGAGTTTGGCTTCTCTGAGCGACAGATTATTCTCATAATGCGCAGTATACGTGGTTTACTATTGACGAGACTCGAGCAGAGCCGGGAAGGCTTTGTCTCCAACTTGGAGATGTCGAATGAAAACTACCTCTTTGAAGCCGCGTGCTCCGAGCTCAGAACCGAAGTCCGAGCAATGTTTCGCCGGTCTTCAACAGAAATGTCATCACAGGTAGCCATCTTGCAGCGCACGGTTGAAATCTTGGGCCAGCAAATCCGAGAAGAGCTCGACATGATGCAAAGCAAGGTGAAGATGGACCTCGATGCTCGCAAAAACTCGACCCGGCAAAGTCAGCGAGCCATGCAGCTTACAATCCAAGAGCTCAATAACAAGATTACAATCCGGTTGATTAGTGACATGAGGTCTGAGATTGAAATGCTTCGTTGGCAGACTACTAGGCGTGGTCTGCTTGCTATTATCGTCATCATGGGTCTGATTTTCACTGCTCATAATTATCGTCAATCTCTTGCTACAACAAAAGCTGCTGCCGCCACTCCTCCTGTTCCTCCAGCAGCGACACCACCTTCAGAGGCTGCTCCACCTCTACCCGTTTCACCGCCTTCGTCCATTGCATCACCCACACCAATATTGGAAAATAATACACCGCATCAACAGCCTGTACATTCACAAGAGCAGTACAATTCATCGCCAGATACTCTTAGAGGTGAGACTTTGGAAACTCCTAGCACCAATTTCCCGGTAGCAACCAGCTCGAATAGTGTACCAGTACCTCCTTCAATTGCATTTACGGCGCCTCCGAAATTGTCGGAATATCCCTCATATCCCCCAGACTTGTCCTTTATAACCAACCCTGAGCGTCCTGATGCTATAGAACAAACCGGAGCAGATGACGAAGCAGATGATGAAACAGAAAAGGGAAAGACAGTGTTTTCTGCCATTCCAGAACTCTCGCCTGATCTTTTCAAGAGTCTAAACTCGATAACGAAAAATGAACTTTCAGCTGACCAGTCACTGCTTGACACCTTGTCTGAGGCAGAGGATTCTAGTAACGAATAGTTCCTTAATCTGCACTTTCTGTGAAGGACATTAATGAGCTTATGTTTTTTTAAATAAGAATGGTTTCCCGGACTATGTTGAAAGATTACAGCGACGTAGCTTCTACAAATACATTTAAACTGATTCCTAACCCATTTTGAATCATGTGCATATTACATTTCACTACATCATATATGTATCTAGCAGATACCTCAATTAATTCAGTCAAAAAATTTACTCCCAATAACGTCAATCGTCATATTTAAAGCTTGTGCTTTATTTTGCCCGAACCAAACTGTTGTCTTGTTAGTACACATCTAAATAGCACTTAAAAAGGCTAGCTTACATCTGCAAATCTCTGAATCGGCGTTCCAGTTAGGAACTGGCTGATCCCTTGCTGTGTTTCATCGAAGAGCGTTTGCTGGAGCTCCTTGCGGTAGCTGTCTTTGATTTTATTTTTGATTAACTTGATTGAACTCGGTACCAAACCAGAAAGCCTATCTGCGACATGGTCGTGCACGGAGTTGATAAACTCGTCTTCATAAATGCCTGGGAAGACTTCATTAACAACAGTGCCGATAAGTTCATTGACTGGAAGACGTCTTGCCATCAATAGCGCTTCATTTGCCCTATTTATTCCTATTTTCTGAGGCAAAAAGTATCTTTTATAGTTAGATATTGGCTTTTTCATCTCGAGTCAAACTTACGAAGCGCCGACTTCTCCTACCAAGCCAAAGTTTGAAAAGGGAAAGAGTAGAAAAGACTTGTCGGTAGCGTATACAAAGTCTGCAAACAGCACTATTGAGGCACTGACACCAACAGCTGGACCGTTTAGTGCACAGACAAACACCTTGGGAAAGTCGAGCAATGCCATTGCGATTGCCAGGTTGGAGGTCATAAAGGATTTCTGTGCCGCATCTCTAGCAGATTTCGGACTATGTTTGCTGTCTCCCTTCCCGGCCATGTATCCTACGTCGATTCCTCTGAACCGGTTAATAGTGCTTCATCACATGGCTGACATCCCGGCTGATCTCAACTTGAAAAGTAAAGACTCACGCTGAGAAAATAGGACCTTTTCCGGTAAGAATAAAAATATCAATAGCATCGTTTTCCTTGACGTTCTCCAGGATATCAATCAGCTCGGAATAAGAGTGTCCTGTAAGTGCATTGCCCTTGCCGCGATTAAAATATCCAATAGCTACATTCCCCCTTTCTTCGTATATGAAATCTGTATACCTATAAAAATGCAACGTCAGCTTGGTGCTTGGATTTCTCCTGCTTTTCGTACTCAGTCATCGTTGATGTCAGTGAAGTGTGGGGAAGTGAACGAGCAAAACGTCAAATGCCAAAAGCTGGTCACGGGTTTAAATTCCACCGGAAAAAAGAAAACACTGTAAATACAGCCATATTTGATAAAAAAAAATATAACGTATATAAGTAGATTCTTTGAATTCTAGTAGCTTGCTTTCCTATACCCGAAATGATATCTCTTCATTATAGCTTCTACAGCATACGCACCCCTCTAACAAAAACAAACCCAAGCCAACATATTTCCAACAAAACAAAGTCAATAAAAAAAAAAGAAGGAATTCAACAGACATGGAATCTTTTGGATTCGACAGACGTGGAATCTTTCGGTGTTTCAAAACAATTCTCGGAGAAATGTTTTGGTTGTCATGACAACCAAAATCAGGTGACCACGCGTCGTTCTTCTTTTTCTTTTCTGTCAAACGCGCATCTTTTTTCGATTTCGATTTCTGCTTTCAGAGCGTCGAAGATTTCTTTTACTTCTTTTATTTTTATTAATTGGAGTTTTCCTTTTTTTTTTTGCCTGTGCTGTGTTGTGTGTTTGGAGGGGAGACAAGGGCCTCTTTTCTTTCAACTTTGACCACACCGAAGCTGGAGGGGTTTTTTTTTCTGCCTTGCCTCTCTTCTGTCAGACAAGGGTGTGCTTTGTCTATTATAGGTCTTGCTTTCTGCATCCTCCGATAAGCCTCTGTCGCTCTTTTTAATTAGCTTTCTCTCAATTCCCTCGCCTCTTTTTTTGACGCGATCCTGCCCTGGTGCTCCCACGCGGCCGCCATTCACTCATGTCTACATCTTCTACTCGAACATCGACAGCGAGATCAATCGCACCTCAGAAGGTTACTGCGCCTAGCAAATCACAACATTCGACACCCTCTGTTATGCCGTCGCTAAACTCCAACTTGGTCAAGTCACTGACGTCGGTGCATTTACCTCCTCCTCCTTCGTCACACAGTAGGATGGATCCACCGACAACTTCTCCTCTGAAGCGCATTTACGTCTCGTCGAGCATGTTGAATATGTTGGATTCCGAAACGCAGCTCGATAACTATCAACACTACAATGCACAGTCGTACGGTGTCGCGCCGGAAAATGCGACGCGCACTGCCACTCAAGTCAAATCGAATGCAAAACCAGCCTCAAGATCACAAAGTTTTAATAAGGAAAATTATGCTCCTGATTTATCAACCAAGGAAATTCAGCAAAAGCATTTTCCTGCTTCGGCAGATATCGAGGAGGACGACACCATGGTGCCGAGCCCCGATAATATGCCCGACATTCCCGATGAAGGGGGTAAACCACCTTATTCATATGCTACATTAATAGGAATGGCAATTCTACGCGCGCCAAATCGCCGATTAACTCTTTCTCAAATTTACAAGTGGATCTATGACGCGTTTGAGTACTACCGCAACTGTGATAGTGGATGGCAAAATTCGATAAGACATAATCTAAGTTTGAACAAGGCATTTGTTAAACAAGAGAGGCCTAAAGATGATCCTGGAAAGGGAAATTACTGGGTGATTGAACCGGGATGTGAGCCTCAGTTTATCAAGGCCTTCAAGCTGACGCGCTCAAAATCAGCAAATTCTGGAATAACTTCAGCTTCTGCTACATCTTCATCTTCATTGCCGATATCTTCGGCTCTTGGTAGTGTTGTGCTGAACAGCTCGACTCAAGTCGGCGCTCCCCAAATGAAGCGATCGATATCACAAACCGTTAGTGGCACATCTAAGACACGAGCTTCGGCAGTAAAGAGCAGTATAGATGTCAAGGGAGAACAAGTCGCTATGCGTACTCGTTCCTTGCCACTATCAACCCCTCGAAATTCGTGGTATAACAGCCAGCCAGCGGCTGAACAATCCACTAGAGTAAAAGGATCATCTTCTACTATTGATGAGGAAAGTGACCGGGAATACACTTCTGGGGCTGATAGTCCTACTAATGACGACCATGAAGTTGCTGATGTTGCGCTATCTAACATTCCCGATGTCCCTCTTCATTCGCATCCCTCTTTATCACTATCTAGCGTTCAATTCTTTCCGCCTCTATTTTCCTCTGCCAATTCACAATTCCCTCCAGGAAGAATAGAAGAGCATGAAGAGCCTAATTCCGCTGGTCAGAAGCGACCACATCAGGATTCTCACAAACTCTATCTTCCTTCACCGTCTAGTAAGCGTCTCCGGAGTACTCCAAGTAATTCGAGTATGCTTGTATCTACCTACTCGCCGACGAAGTGGCTTCAAGATTTAAATACTCCTAATCTATCTTACGGATCGTCGTCTTCTCCCTCTCGATTCACCCGCACCCCATTTACCCCCACAACCAACAAAACCCGTGATCTAGATATGACAAAGTCAATATCTCCATCTACATCACTTCGTGATCATCGCAATTTTATAAGGATGCTTACTTCACCGGCTGATGACTCGGCAGTTGCAAAGTTCCTAAAGTATGAAGACATTGATGATGATCCAATTTCAAGAGCTTGCTTTGGTTCGCCCAACAAACGAGAAGCTCATCGACAGACAATGATGACGGAGAATTTATTTGATACTATGAATCCCTCTGATAATATCACAGATGTTTTTGGAGTAGATATTTGTCAAGTAATGCGACGTGCTGTTGAGCTCAACAATCCTCAGACTTTAGAAGAGTTAGCTCAGAGCTCCAAGGCAATATTTTCTACATTTGAATCATCTGATGTTAATTGAGCCTTTATTGTTCTTGATGCGGTTGTTTTTCTTGCCTTTTTCCGTACTCAGACTAGTACTATAGAGACAAGCTTTTTTTTTTTGTTTACTGGACTGGACATGTTTTTTTTTTCTTTGGTGTTTATTTGTTTTGATCTTGCTTGTTGCTCTTTGAATTAGATCACTATGGTTAATCTCTTTACTGAGCGAATCACACTCTTTTGCTTTTCATGGAGGACTATTCTTTTTTTTTCTTATTATACTTTTTTCAGGACCCTCTTTTCTTTTGTGTTATCCTCTATGCTGAGAATATGTTTTATTATTTCAAAGAGACTAATAGAAGTTCACTGTGTGATGCTTTTCTCGCTCTCCTCGGACTGGATTAATTGTGCAGGTGTTTATTGTAATATTATTAATTGATTTTATTTTTATACGATAGAGCATTTGTAGTTTTGTAAAGCACGTTCAATGCCCTCCTCACAAAATCACTTTTCTGTCATTCCATTATCGTACAATGTATGGTACTAAATACCATCTGTATCACTCTTTTAACCGGGAAACCTCTTTTCCATCAGATTCTTCAAAATCAAGTACAGTAAATATAAACGCTTAATCCGTGCTGGCGCAACCCCTGCATCCGCAAGTCACACACTGTACATCGGCATCCTTGGCAAGCTTAGCTCTTGGAACACGACAGACGCAGGTCGAGTTGAAATTATTTTCCTGGAGGTAGGTTAGCACTTGACCGTAACCACTCGGGTGTCAAATAAGCATTGGTTTACTTACCGAAGCCTGAATACAGCGTAAGCAACAGAGTTTTTCGTATCCCTGCTTTTTCCATTTGGCAATCAGATTAGCGTCTGCATAGTTTTGCTTCAGCAGCCAGGTATATAGCTCGGTTGAAATTGCCTCCTTTTTGTAGTATAGCTCGTAAATATATCGTGACCCTGTAGTTCGTTAGTACTGGACAGATAATCGACGGCAGAGCGGCTAGACTCACGTTGGTGATTAATGCGATAGATAGGCCATAGACTCTCGTTGGCTCGTTTTCCTTCGTGGCTTTCGTTTTCGACTACAGGCAAGAGTTAGCAAACTTGGCAAACCAGAAGTCTTGTGCAACATACCATCTTTTAACTTTGCCTGAAACTGTAGTAATGTTTCCTCAATCTTATCAAAGCCAGCAGGAGCTTTCTTTGTGCGCAGTGTCTTGATTCGCGGCATGGTGGCGAGTGATTGGAAAAATTGAGGTGGTCGGGAAATTGTTTGGGACTTTTTGAAAACACTCCCAAAGTCACGTCCACCCTTTTACTTCAAACGTATATATTCTATAGCTTAGATATTGTTTAAGGCTTGTTTTAAGCTCACTTGAAAGAAAAATGGCTTTGCTATAATTAATAAGTGGGCGCTAGCAAACATCAAATGCTAAATCTCCACTATATAACACTACACTCAAAAATCAAGAAAAAGCTATGCATCCAATGAATTCCAAAACCTAATAACCGTTCCACTACAACAAAATAATGCATCCACCATTCGCTTACCAGCGTAGCTCCGTTATGCCATAACCACCAATACCAGTAAAACAATCAGCACAATAATTAACAGTCCGATGAAACAGCTAGATGCTGTTTCTCTATTTTTCTCAATCACCCAGGCAACTTTTTTCAGACCGCGATTGAGCTTGGCCTGCGAGGATTCGACTTGATTCTCCAAATCAGCGACAAGCTCGGTCTGATCTTCAAGCTCCATTCCAATTGTATACGCCTGATCTCGTAGACTTCCAACAGTGCGGAAGACTTCATCTAGTTGCTGGTCTTGCTCTTGCATAATCATTGTCTGTTGGTCACCCTCAAATGTGTTATAAGCATCGTCTTGTCGGCTTGATGAAGCCAAATCCTCGTATCCAGCAGAGTCTGAAAAGGGATTCTGCGCATTTTTCACCATCGGCTTGTAGGCGGCCTTGAGATCCAAGAGATGCGAGCTCAGTGTGTCGAAACGGCCTTGAATATTGTGGACTAAACCTGTGCGTTCGGAGACTGCAGCTGCATCGAGTCCAAATTGAGACGGATTCCGCACGATTGCCTTGATTGCTTCATTCAAATCATCTAGACTCTGCTGAACGTCCAATAAAGACGTTTCTAGATCACCGAGTGTAGCCCGAAGCTCTGGTTCGACAGAAGCACCATTGGCAAGAGATTTCTGGATACGCTTGTAAGACTCGACAAGCGACTCAGAGTAGTCAAGCTGCCCTTCAACTTCACGTTGGACATCAACAAAAGGATCCATCGACACAAGCTGCCAAAGTGGCTAAACGAAAGGAGTGACGAAAGCGAATGTTTTGAACTTAGCTTACATTTGTAACTTACAAAAAAAAAAAAGGTTGTCATGGCAAACTCATCGACCACAGAGACTGGCTCTCTTCCGCACGTGACGGTTTGGCAGACAACGCGGCCTGCGTTTCAGCGTTTTTTGTCTTGTTGACGAAGCGGATTCAAGCTAGTTTACTAGTTAAGCTAGCCAGGTGGTGCCTCGGTTGATTTTTGGGTGCTCACTATGTCAGTATAGACGAGAACTTACTAAAGAGTGTACTTACAATGGCTTAGGAAGTTTGGCAAATACCTAGCTAAACGACAGCTTGATATTCCTGAATATGCTCACTACTTTATTAATTACAAGGCATTGAAGAAACTGATCAAACGGCTGGCTGTGGCCAATGGTCCTACTCAGCTCGATATTCATGCTACCCTCCAGGCTAATAAGGCAACTTTCTTCTTCAAATTAGAGCGAGAGCTTGAAAAAGTCAATACATTTTATCTCCAGAAAGAGGCCGAGCTTAAAAGTCGGTTGGCTACCTTGATTGAAAAGAAGAAATCTTTGCTTTCTAAGGTTCAGAATGCTGGCTTGAGCAAGGTTTCGGCTTCTTATGTCTCTTTATTGGAAGGCCTTCGTCTCTTTCGTCGTGATCTCGATAAATTGGAACAATTTGTTCAACTGAATGCGACCGGTTTCTCGAAAGTGTTGAAAAAATGGGACAAGCGCTCGAAGTCTCACACCAAGGAGCTCTATCTCTCTCGAGCCGTCGATGTTCAGCCCGTTTTCCATCGTGAAGACATCTCACATCTCTCCGATTTAGCTAACACAAGTATTCTTGAGGTTGAAGCTTGGGCCGAAGGCGACACTGTGAAATACGGTACAGACAAGGATGGCGCCGCTGTCTCAGGAGCGGCGTTACCCGCGGCGCCTGGAAGCACAAACATGCGTGCTTTGAATGAGGATTCTTACAGAGGAGATATTCAAAATTCTCTTGATGCATCGTTTTTGTCTGTTGTCAAAACTGAGAACCAGGATGTTTTGCAGGAGTGGCTTCGAGAGCTAAAAGCGACCGATCAGTCTCGAGAACGTGTCTCAACTGTGTTTCTACAAGCAATTGCGTCTACCCGCACACCTGATTGGGCATTGAAGGCCATATACGATTCTGGTCTAGTTGATATCAAAGTTACTGATGATATTACTGGACGCTCAATTCTTCACGAAGGTGCAATTTCTGGTCGACGCTATATAATTGAGCTAGCTCTATCTCATGGTGTCAAGGTTTTACAAAAAGACATTTATGGTCGTATGGCTCTTCACTATGCTGCTATGAATGGTCACAGAGACTTGATTACGATGTTGCTGGACGCCGGTGCTCCGGTTGATGTGGTTGATCAAGACAACTACTCTCCTTTGATTTTTGCTGTTTCGCAAAACCATGCCCGCTCTGTTAAGGTACTCATTGAACGTTCAGCTCGTATTGAGCCCGCATCGGAGCAAGACTATATTCCTTTGAATATGGCCTGCTATAATGGCCTCTATGAAGTCTCAAGACTTTTATTGGAATGCGGTGCATCTTTTCTACCTGATGCTGAAGGTCTGTATCCCCAACATCTTGCTGCTAAAGCTGGTCGATCTCGATTAATTTCTCTTTTAAAGAATCATGGTGCTGATATGAATAAAATTGATGGATTCAGTGGTTGGACCCCTCTTTTCCATGCAGCAAGTGAAGGTCACTTCAATACAGTGCGAGCATTGCTTAAGGCGGATGCCCGAGTTGATGTTTTGGACGAGAAGGGATTATCCGTTTTGTACTATGCAGCTTGGGAGGGACATGTGAAGTGCATGAGGCTCTTGGTCACAGCTGCTCGAGATCCGACTCGAATTGGCTTCACTGAAAAGCCAGTTCTCAGACAACTTCAAGATATTTCCATCGAGCCTACACCCGGTATTATGGCTGAATCTATTGATGATTTAGACCCTGACGCGATTCCTGACTTGGCACTTCCGCCTCCTATCTTGCCTCTTCGTCGTTATGGTCACAACTTTTTGGATGATAATGTTTATGTTCAAATTTTCCTTAATGACTATGAATCCAGAGCTCTATTTTTCCAGCAGAAAGAGCTCGAGGTTGACTTTGTCGAGAATTCTTCGAATGACGATTCTGACTCTGTACCTTCTCTTTCCGCGACACCTGAAATTAAGGCTCTGAAGTCAAATGCTTATACTAATGACTCATCTGGAACACACTCTCCGATCAAGTTTTACTCTGATGGTAACTTTCCCGCCGTGAAATTGGTTGTGACTTCCAAGTCGTCTGACATCATCCCTCGAATTGTGCAATTTCCTCTTTCAGACGACGATCATATTATATCATTTCATGTTCCCAAGCTCGATGACTTCACTGTCACTTTCGAAGTTTATCCTACCTTTGGCTCTCGTGTTGTCGCAAAGACGGTTGCTCTTCCTGTGATTTTTAATTCGCTCGATAAACTCTCAGGCAAATACACGCTTCCTCTTTTTGACTTGCGCTTGCGTTCAATTGGTGAGCTTAGCTTTTCCTATCAGATTATCAAACCTTTCCGTGGTAAAGCTTTGGATATGGCCTCTTTTGACACTTATTGGAAGTCTACATCTCAATATGATTATAGGCCATCGACTAATAAGACTTCTTATAGTAGTGAGACCGACTCATTTGTAACCTCCAGCTCTTTGTTTGGCAAATACAGTCGTCTTCCAATTCAGCTTACCAAGGACGCTGTTCCTGTCATCTATGGTGATTGGTTTGTGACAATTCCTCTGGGCTCCATCAACGATCCGATAAAATTGAGTATTCAAACTATTACATTCGAGCAGTTCAAAACTATTGGTAGTCGTGAACGCGCTGAGTTCTTTGAGTTCAACAACCATAAAGTTGAAGGTGATGATGCGAGCATTATTCGACATACACTTGTATCTTCTTACTTGTCACTTGAAGAGGCTTTTAATTCGAATGTCTTGCCTTTATCTGCTCACGTTGACTTGAATATCATCTTCCCAACTACTGTTGAGCAGAGATTCTTGGATCTGGGTGAGCAACCCTTTGATTACAACACTTTTGTCGATTCTATCTTACACGTTGTCTTTAATCATGCTCGAAATGTCAAGCAGAGTGCTCTGGCTACTTCGGGTGCCTCTCCTGCGCCCGAAAAGGCATTTGACGCTCTTGATTACGGACTTTCGCGTAACCATTCTGATCTCGGTACCCTTTCTATTCTGTTTTCATCTTGTCATCCTTCTATATGTACATCTCTTAACTGGAAACAGCCCAACTACCCTGTCTTTTTCTGCTCCACTGCCTCTGACTTTTGGGACACTGATGATGACGGCCTCACTACACTTGATGGAGAAGCCGCCTCTCAGCACCCTATCACCCATCGCAGTGCACATGGACTTAAGGTTCCTTATGTCGAAGACTGGAGATGTTGTTCTGTCAAGGAAGCGACGAACTTTGCGGTTAATAACAATTTGTTTGGTATTATTTGGGACTGTCAGCTGCTCAAGCTTATTCCTGCTCTTGTTGACTGTGTGCGTTCTCGTGGGTTGATGCTGATTGCCTCGCAAAATGGCAGCTTTTTGAGCAACGGCGAAGGTACTGCTGATGGCGTTGACGCTTATAGAGACGACGAGGTGCTGAGAATTGTAGATCGAGATGATCAATTGATTTAAGACATGAGGGGATATTGGAAAGCTGTTTATATGGGATCTACAATTGCGCATTTTTTTAAATATTTTTAGTTATTAAAGTTGAAATTCATGACTTTATACGAATTTGAGCAGCGGTGCTTCGTAGTTGGCATAAATCTCGATTGGTTATGCATTTATGCAAATGATGATCGTGTGTGGCTTGGGAGGTTGGAACCTTGACTTGTGAATCTTGACTTTCTCCTCCGTGAATTGGGTTTTTTGTGAGGCATAATACTACTTGAGTATACTGTGATGTCGTCTTCTAATCGAGTCTCGACATCTTCAGCCCGCTTTGCCCAGTTTAAACTGGTCTTGCTCGGTATGTGGCGAGCTTGCGTGGTACTGCTGGACGTTGTACTAACTGTTTTCCTCAGGTGAATCTGCTGTTGGAAAGGTTTGTGATGTTTGAACGTCTGTAGTTTTTATGAGGGATGGGGACTGACAGTACAGTCTTCGCTGGTTAATCGTTTTGTCAAGGTAAGGGAATGACGACGTTGGAGTTGCTCCCGCTGACACGTTTACAGGACCAGTTTGATGAATACAGAGAATCAACTATTGGTGCTGCTTTCTTGACGCAAACAATAGCGTTGGACGAGAATACCACTGTCAAATTCGAGATTTGGTAGGACTGCCCCGCAGTGATGGGAATGGCAAGGCAGCTAGCTAACCGCCTGTAGGGATACTGCTGGCCAGGAGCGATATAAATCTCTTGCTCCCATGTACTATAGGAATGCCAATTGTGCTGTTGTCGTCTACGATATCACTCAGGCTGTACGTGCTCTTTGCAATCGACATGTCGGTGACTCCAAGCTAACATCTACAGGCTTCGCTTGACCGCGCTAAATCATGGGTCAAGGAACTACAGCGACAAGCTAATGAGAACATTATCATTGCATTGGCTGGAAACAAACTAGATCTGGGTTCTTCACGCGAAATTGAGACTAACGTACGTTTAAAAGTTGCCTTGTGCGGAGTTTAAACTAACTGGTTCCAGACTGCTGAGGTCTATGCTCGTGAGGCGGGTCTTCTATTCTTCGAAACCTCTGCGAAGACGGGAGAGAACGTCGCTGAACTTTTCACTGCTATCGGTAAGACCTTGGCCTTCCTCTCACGTATGACGCTGACATCCATCTGTAGCTAAGAAACTTCCGATTGAATCCAACTCGGTCTCACAACGTGGATCTGCCTCCAAGGGGGTTGACCTTAACAGAAGTCCAGCTTCAGCCTCTGGCTGTCAGTGCTAATATCGCACCTCGGGGGCGGACTACACTTGTACTTTTGTGGCCTCGGGTTAACTTTTTATTTATTTGGTGATAGAATGGAGAGCTGGTCTGGACCTGATATCGCTACGTGAGCTTGGTGGTACCTCTTTGGTCGCCCTTTGGCTGGCTTACTACCGCAGTGACCCATCGACCTATTTGCATCTCTCCGGTTATAGCGACTTCATTCCATTGACTTCACGTTGTTTCTTCGTCTTTCACCTCTTTGACTTTTAGTATGGTCTGATTTTTAATGGTTGTGGAATTTGTAGACATGGTATGGATGTACTAGCAATAGTATATAGTATAATCTCGGTAATTACTTTGAGTGTCGTAGTGTCTGTACTAGTGTTAATTGACATTAAATGTGCAGGGTTCGATTTGCGATTTTTTTAGAGGTTTTTGATAAAAAATTGGGAAAAACAGTTGGTTTTAAAATTCATCACATGCCCTTCCAACAGATCTTCCAAATAGTCCACTTCCAGAGCCAAACCAAGTAAATTTTAAGTATATACAGATAAAAATAAGAAAAAAAAAACACATCATATTGCAGCTGAAGCGAATGAAGCATCACCAGGTCCAAATTGAGCAGCACGAGTTCTAGAGACCAACGTTTAACCACCTAGGAAGACGATTAAAGAAAAAAGCAATCTTGTAAGCAAGCACAACAGAAGTTATGAGAATCATATATGGAACTTTGCGACTATAACCTATTAGCGATGGCCAATATACACCACTTCCAAACCACTTACACGAGAAGTGCAACCGCAGAGCACGCAATATACGCAAAGAAATATGAATCAGGCAGTCGTTGACCGTTTGGAAGTTTTGGGTAGACCAAAAGCCATGCCTGTACCTAGTCAGCCTCGAACAAGGTCATATTTGTATACTTACCCCAGCCACAAATAAGCCTAAATTTATCTCATGAGAGTAGGAATGTTTAAGCCCATGTAGCGAGCCTCCTTGACGCGGAGGCCGATGAACTACACTCACAGACTCTTGAGATTCCTTAACGCCATGGTAAACGTTACCCGAACCTTCGATAGGAAGTGTAATTACAGATGTAGAAGGAGAGTCCAAAAATACTTCATCCTTGTCTAGAAACCCCTCATTCATGAACTGGCGGGGTATAACGGTCAGCGAGCGAGAAGTCGACGGTGCTGTCTCTTGCACAGCTTCTTCACCCAATGAAGCCGTAGAAGCTGTTTCCTGTAAACCAGATATTCGACAAGAATTAGACTGCATATCCCCAGAAATGGGGTCGATAATCGGACTCTGACGAGCCTCCCTAAAGTTAGCACTCTGAATACAAGACGAAAAAAAAAACGCACCATAGTCCCAACCTGAATATAATCTAGAACTTGTTGAGCGGAAGGACGGTGCTCAGGGTTAGGCGAAAGTAACAAATATAGCAACTGGTAGAGATCATCAGGAAGGTCGGTGCGTGCCATTTTCAAAGGAAGCTCCTGACGGTCGAAACCAGAAAAAGAGGAAACTTGAGTGTAGAGACTATTGTAATCATTGATATTCGTATAGGGAAGAGTACCAAAACACATAAAGTAGAGAATCATGCCGAGCGAAAACATATCGGAACTAGTCGTGAAATCATTATACTGTTCATTCCAAACATCTTCAAAGAATTATTAAAAAATCAAACGAACAATTGCGACTTTCTTACCCTTCTTTAGTAATTCCGGAGCACAGTACTCTAGCGTTCCCGTTGTTCCGCTGCCCGTTCTATGTTCGCCTACTCGCTGGCCCTCGCCGAAATCACTCACTAACAGCTGAGGAATTTCTTCCAAAGAGTATTTTGAAAAGGAGTCCTGAGTATCAAGCAGGCAATTGCTCGGTTTTAGATCTCGATGAATGATTCCGTTATGATGCAGGTGCCGGACTCCTGCGGTCATGTCCCTGAAGAAAGATATAATTTCTTCCAAAGAGAGAGAAGAGCCTTCACGGGGAGAATCCTTAATCGGGCGTAGAACGTACTCCTCTAAAGACCCACCGTTGCAATACTCCAATAGAATGAATGCACAGGGAACTTCTGGACGAAAAAGTGATAATTTGAAATTCTCCAACCAAACATGGTTATAATGTACTAGATTCGGGTGAGAAATCCTACAGAGGTGGACCTCGCGAAGGACTCGTTTCAGCCAGTCGTGATCATCACCTGCTTTGTCAGAAAGTACACCAGAAAATTATAAAACACAAACCTATGGGAACGGTTTTCACTGCGAAGTCCCCTAAAGAAACACCGTCGAGAACATGTTCTACCAACCGCACGGTGCCTCGTGCCCCGCGACCGAGTTCGCCCTTGGTGATGAAAAACCTACATGAACGTTTTAGTCCGTTCTTGTAAATTACTCAATTGACTGACCTTGAGAAGTATCCCTGGGAAAATGCATCTTGAGAGATTCCATGATAAGCTGGAGGCAGATTGGATTTGTCTGTATTCCGCGGCTCGCTACCAAAATTAGATGGATCTAATCACATTAAAGTACACACGTACCGAGTATATTCCAATAATTTGAAGTAGTTTTCATCGACAAAGACGCGCGACGAACTGGTAGAACGAGAGTTGAAAGTACCGATGCTGTCCGCATTTAGCGAGGTCGTCTTTCTAGTGTTTTCTGGGTCTTCTGCAGAAAGTCGAGAACCCGAGGTTGGATCTCGACCATGAGACTGAGACAAAGAATGTGATTCGACGGTGTTGGACTTGCGGCGTGGTTTTATAGGCCCCCCACAATACGGACATGTTGCTTGAGTTGGGGACGGTCCGAGGGGCGTTCCAGTCGAGCGACGACGAGAGCTACCCACCCAAGCCCGAGAGCTTTCTATCGATTGTGACCTCCAAAGTGGGTCAAGCACGGAAGCAGTCTCAGAACGGCCTGCGTTTTGGGAATGGAGGATAAGTTGCCGCGAGCGAGAGTCATACGATACCCTTGACAGGCTCTGCGGGTCGTGCCTTTCTCAAGTTAACCAAAGTGAAATCACCAACTACTCCCAACATACAAGACCAGACTGTTATTATCGCGCGAAGCATCGGTCGAGGAAACCAGTAACATTGAGGTAGGAAGTTGAAATTGTCCAGTTTGTTCCCAACCACTTTCAACGAAGACAAAACTTTCAACCGACAGAAATATTAATGATGAAGTAAACAAGTTATATAAATTTAGTAGAATAGTACAATGTAAGTTAACGCTTGTTTGTAAAATATAAATCTCATTTCATAGCAATCCACCACTGCAGCAACCCTTTAAAAGAGATAATTCACCCTCCAAATCCTCCAACAAAAAAAAGGCCTTCAACAATAGAAAAAAAAAATACTTTAAAACACCAAAGAAAATTGACTTTTACACAGAAAGACTGCGCTTTCGACAAAGAAAATCGAGCCGCATGGAAGAGTGAGGTTGGGGTTCGGTATAGCAACGCCGGGTAATTTTTGAGTAAGAACGGCGACCCTGTCCGTGCGCAGCTTTTCCGTCAAAAAAATCGGCGGAGTTTGAATTCTCTTTTTTTTTTAATATCTGAACGTGAGAAGGTCGATGGCTGCACCGACATTATTCTCTCGGATTCACAACAGTATGTATCCTTGGCTGGACAGGTACCGATCGGAAAATGTCGGTCCTTGATAGCTCGGATTCGAGGTTGAGGGCTTTCTAACAGAAATAGAATATGTATCTCTTAAATTAGACAAGAAGCAAAGGGAGTCGACTAGTGCCGGTGTCCCAGAACATGGAGAACAAGCTAGATCTCCCACTTACTCGCGCTCACCTGAACTTACTCGGAGTCGCCCTATTCCCACGAACAAGGACTTGGATTTAGTCGGTGGACGTCGCCCTTCTGCGTACGAAAAACACATGTTGTCATACGAAGCTGCTGAGCGCAGAGATCGTGATGCTGCTCTCGGGCTGTCGTCACTTGGGTCGCATGGACATTCCCCAGGCGCTCACTCTTCGCCACCCATGTCGCGACCGTCCTCGAGCACCTCAATACTGGCTACGTCTATCGATGAAGAGAATCCTTTCAACGCCGGTTTGTCGCAGTCAGGGCACGCGCACAGCCCCCTTCATGAGCTCGACGACGTGGCTGCGGCGAGTGTCTTTAAACGCAATGTCAGCTTTGGTGAAGGAGGTCAAACTAAGCAAGATACCAGCCGTTTCTTCACTAAAGTAGAGAGATCGCGGGTGTTGAACACCAACAGCGATCCAGAGTACAACAAGACTCCCGGACGGATAACCATTACCAACCTCCGCGAGCCTACTTGACAACACGCCTGATTTCATTTCATTTTCCGTCTCCGAACTCGAAGCTTTTAATTTTTTACTCCTATTTGTGGAGTACTCCTATTTGTGGAGGCTTATCTTCCGCCACCAGGTCTAGGTCGGCCGGTCAAAATGGCGCAACCTTCCATAAGTCTCTACCGAATTGTCAGTATTATATCACTTTGAGTTCCGAAATACGAAATAAATGAAAATCAGGAATTAGAACTTTGTTTTCTGTGTATCTTTATTCTTTTTTTTATACGAGCGTTTGAACCGTCTGTTATGAAGTTCTATCTCACACGCTCTTGATGTCAATGAATTTTGTTCCCTCTATCACCTGTCTTTTACAAATTACAATTATTTCAAAAATTATCCATTCGATGTAGTAAACCAACCGCAACCAGGTTTTATTGTACATATACCAGCCAGAAAACAAGCACACCCAAGTTTTTAAAAAAGAGAACCCTCCCCCAATAAAGCAAAAAAATCATTACAACTCTGCACTATTACCGTGAACGGGAGTCTCGGGAAATCGCTTTGCTAAGTCGTTCGTGTAGAGAATAACTCACAGCGCCAGTAGTAGCTGCTGTCGCTGTCGTCGACCCGCCAGTTTGGGGACCCTCGATTCCCTGGTCGGAAACTACAGATCCCCCACTTCCAAATCGTGTGCTTCCTAAAGACTCATTGTGATGGTGTAAACCTAGCCGATTAACTCCTGTTCGAGCGGTAGCAGATGACGCTCCAGCGCCGACAGCATTTGATTGAGCGGTCCCTGGGTTGAGAGGGACATGGAGATGTCGGTTAGATTCAGCAAGATGCTGCTTCCTACGAGTTTCATGAAGTTGTTGAACCTCACGGAAATGATTTAACAGACTGTCCCATTGGACTTGACTGCTGACAGTAGGCTTCGCGGATGTCGTCGTACCTGCAGGAACAGTAGAAGATGTTGTAGGTGAAACTGACATTGGGGTATCAACTGGAGGAGCATTCGTATTAGTAGCTCTAGCGAGGGGGTTCCAAATTGACGGCGTGTCTAGGTATGCAATTGGCGCCACGCTATTCAGCCTGTTGCGCAACATCACAAAAGCAGAAGACTGTGGAAGTAGCATCAGAAGACCAAACAAGCATTTATATAAATAAGGATGTCGGTCTGGCTCCAAAAGCTGTAGTCGAAGATAGGTAAAGGCCGGCGACTCCAGCAGCTGAACGAGTTTGTCAACTTGGATTAGCAGTCCAACCGTAATTTCCAAATCTGAAAAAGTTTGCAAGAGATTAAAAGCGAATTCATAGGTACTGCTAAGAAGACAAAGACAAAATGTGGCAACTGGGTTATGGCACCATGTCTTGAAGAGGGTGACAAACAACGAGGCTCCTTCGTGAGAATCGATGTTACGAAGGCTTGCACGAAGACCACCCATTTCCGGAGCTGCAACTAGGGAATTGTTTAAATTTTGGACCATGATGCTGACAAACTCAATATCTTCTTCCTTTTGAAGAATCAAGGCAGAAGACTGGTAGATCTTTTCCGAGCTAAGAGTGAGACAGAGCTGACGGATAATAAGGTTACCGCGCTGTTCAAGAAGACGGGTATCTGTCTTGAAATTCTGCAAAAGCGAGCGCATCAGGTCGGTGAAGGTCCGCTCATCGTTGCTCGACATCTGTGCCAACAGCTGTAAATCTCGAGTCACAACAAAGTCACTAGGGTCAGAGAGTTTGCGAAGAAGGGCAGTAAATGTAGCTGCATTTGTAGCCATTACTTCTTGAGGAGCCCGCTGGTGAAGCATAAGAAGCCAGTCAAACGCCGCGATTTTGGTTTCTTCCTGCTCGTTCAAAAAGTGCAGTGTCAAAGCATTGACGGTAGCAGGGTAGTCTAGACGGTTATAAACAGGCGAAGAATTATCATCTTCAGATCCCGGGGCATCTATTGACATAATGAGAGTTTTGAAATTGGCATCGACTTCTTGAGCCAAGCTGCGCAGTTGTTCAGACTCGGACGCCATAACGGGAAGCAGCAAAGTCAAAACTCGTGGAGCACAGAAGAGCACATCAGCCGGAGATATTTCCAAGATGGCTTTAATCCAATCAAGAACAGTCAGTTGAATGGCCTGATCCGAAGAGTCAAGATGCGCAAGCAGGATGTCAAGCACGCGAGGATAGTTTATAACAGTATCTTGACCTGGAACATAGATCCCTTCACCATCATATTCTTGATTATAATCAACGTTTGGACTAGGTGAAGAGTTGGTTGAAAGACGCATGGTTTCATCGTTGGCTGTGAGAGTTGGGGTATAAGATGCGTCAGATAATGTTTTTCGAGGCGGAGTCTGTAGTAGAGAATTGATCGATTGGCGAGATGACTGGTTTTCTTCGTGAGTTTTCTGTTGTTTGAGAACTTTTTGGGCATGTGCAATCGTCTTGATTTCATTTAGAAAGTTGCCGAGCGTGTGCACAGTAGCCTGACGGACGTCTGAATTGGGATCAGCCAAGAACACCAAAAGACCCGATAAAAAGTCAGAAAGATAGGAGATTAGTTCTAGATCAGGAACCGAGTCGAGCAAGATGATCCAAGATACTAGAAACATGCGCGTCTGAGGATTGATGACGTATATTCGTTCTGTGAGGAGAGGAATGAATCGTTCGAGTGAAAAAGCCGGATCGGTGTCACTGAATCCCGCCATAGATACATATGTGACTGCTTTTTCGGCAACGATATCTTTGACCAGTCGATCTAAAAGGTCGGCACCATTTTTAACCGAAAGCTCCGAGTCGCTGGCAAGCTTAAGAATGAATTAGCGTAGAAATTGAGATACCGATATAACAGCTCACCTTGCATAGAGCGTCGAATAGTTCGTTAAAGTAAACAAGGATCTCGCCCTTGGCGACTTTTGCAATATTGTACATACTTTCGCAGGCGTAATATCTTACTCGAGCATCCTGATCACCGAAACAGGCCAATACAGGTTGGATGATATCTTCCAGGTAGTCGCCGACGTTGTTCTGTTTCGAGTTAGCTCTTGTTGATTTGGCATTTAGAGCAGCACACCTGTCCCAGAGCAATTGCAGCAGCGGCAAGACCGATCAAGCCACCGTTTCGAGCATTAGGCTGATGTACAGCATAGGCAAAGTCGCGACAAAGCTGTGAAATGATTGTTTTGATGCGCTCCGAGTCGCCGCTAGCAAGAGAGTCACGGATGCACTTCTCTAAATCAAGAGCAGCTGCCTTCCGCTTTTCGTATAGTCTATCATGAAGACCGCGTTGAACGTCTTTCTCTGATTTGGGTTAGGATCACCGAGTCGAAGTAGATGTTTGGCTTACTTACCCATGTGGGTGTAGGGACGAGAGATTGTGAAGTTGGGAACAACCAACATCAGAACAACAATCCAAGCGAATATCGATTTAAAGTGAATATGCCATTTAGTTTAAGGGCTTGCACATTTCTACTGAATGGTTCTATTTAGTGCATGGGATAAGGAAATAATGAACAGAAGGAAAGCAGTAGGACCCAAGTAAGCTAGAAGCGAAAGCGTTTAGCCAATACAGTAAACTACAAAAATTATCCAATAGATTTCAGAATAAGAGGTAATTGAGTGCTTGTAGGTACCAGCATTGCTTTCAAAAGAAGGTATCTTTGATCGCGCGTTAATGGATATTACAACCATCGTTGATATACAACAAAACACATACGTTTAGTCTAGCTAAGACTATCTTTATGAGACACTCCGAGTATTGAAGTAGATTAGACACAGAAAGTGAGGAAAACCAGCAATCAGAGAAATATAAAGTAATAGACACACATCACGATAATAGTTTACTAGCCACTGTTAAAGAGAACAAACACCTTATACAAGAATTTGGCCGTTTCAGCCTTGATATCTCGGACTAGAGGGTTCTTTGATCAAGTTTCGAATCTATAAATACCACCACCCAAAATCCCGGCAAACTCAAACAAAAACCAAACCACAAACACCCGCCAAATCAAAGGCCCAAAGGAACTACAGACAACAGGAATCAGCGCTCTTTGGATTTAAACGTTGAGCAAACCTTATTTACACGTGACTTTGACATTTACACGTGACTTTTGTCAACCTCGACTGCAGTCTTTGCCTTCTTTCTCCGACTTTCACTTGGCTCCAACTCGAGTTGAGCAGGTTTAGGAGGCTAGGTGGTGTTGTTCCGGCGACATTTACAGAATGGCGGGAAATGGAGGACCGGTTTGGTCTCCCGAGGACGCTTTACCAAAGACCACCGAGCAGCGAGTTTTGGAGCGTGCTGAGCTATCACGAGTAAGTGACACTCTGAAAGGAGTTTAGTTGGGTCTGCGGAGCTTAAAATATGCTGGTTTATGTTTTTTTTCTTTTATTTTACTCTGGATGTTGCTATTTTTGCTTCATCACCGGCCCCCCTGGCTAGGATGAAAACAAAACAAAGACTAACGGGTTAATAGTTTGCACGTCAGTTAAAGACTAGATTACAGTTGGCAAACTTCAAGGCCAACCATGGTTGGACCAATCTTGATATTGTCTCGATTGAGCCCAAACTTGCGTCTGAGGTCTTGCGCCAGGAGCAGGAGAGAAAACAGCAAAAACAGCAAAACCAACAGCACCAAATAGATGGATTAGGGTCGAGAGATGCTGGAATGATACCGGCGTCTCCATCTATTAGCCACTATCCTGAAACCCCCAAGAGTGGTGCCGAATTTTCCCGCACCACGTCCGCTCATGATAATGTGATGCCCGACGGAATGCTCTCTACTCCTAGGCGGTACGCATCTAATGCCTTGTCAGGCACTAGTCCATGGAACAGTACGCGCACTAGTAACAGTGGTCATCCGGCTTCGTCACCGGCACCCGGCCAAAACGCTAGTCCGGCGGCCGCAGCTCCGGTGGACTACGATCTTCCTATGCGGAAGCGTTCGCGGACCTTGTCTGAAATGCCAAATAGTCATGCTGGTATCTCATCTCTGGGTCCTCCGTTGCTTCCGTCTAATCGGCCCCAGGCAAAGTACTCGCCTCGATTTGTTACACAGCGCATGCCTACGTCGGGCGGTGGTGCACCTCTGGCAGCAGCATCACCGGGATACTACCGATCGCTAGATTCGCACTTGCCATCAGTTGGAGATTATGATGCGCAGAGAATGTTTTCAAATCATCATCTTGGTGGTAATCCCCACCCAGATGCCTTTTCCACTCCCTCAACTCCGGCCACGCCCAGGACACCGAGACAATATCATCACAACCGAGGCTTGTCCGGCCAGTCTCCGTACCTTGACGAAGCACTGTTAGCCAGTGCGAGTGCATATCCTCCTACATATCCGTTTTCACATGGTCAGGGCTTGCATTCCGGGTCGATAGGCCAAGAGGCTATGGCAAGGCACCAGCACGATCGACACTCGTCATCTTCTACAAACAGCACTATTGACGAGTCGCAGCATTTTGGTGCATCTGCGTTGGCTCATGCTGCTGCTGCTCAAATGCAATCGCAGCGCCAGACCCACCGAGTCGAGCCTTTGGGTCCTCCGCCTCCACCGTTGGTGGCTGCGCCGAGCTACAAAAGTGAGAATACTTCTCTTTATGAATCTAATGATGTAATGTCTAAAACCAAAGCACCTGCTTCGCAGCCACATGTTAAAGTTGGCAGCCCCATTGGCGATTCCAACGCGACCCCCGACCCCGAGGTGAGCACTCCGATCCGGGACGACCAGGGGGCGGACTTGCTACTCTACCTTGCTACATCGCCGTCTCCTGCACAGCCGAATAACTTTCACGTTGGTTCTGAACGCCATCACGCAGCGAGTGCGATTGCAGCGGCTCACGGCGGCCACGAGATGTCACCGCTGCACAGTTTGATTCCGCAGATGCCGAGCGAGGCACATGGACAGATGACTGATATTCACGGACACGCTCACGCTCATGCTGGCGCTGGCGCCGGCGCCGGCACCGGTGCAGACGCGAGCTCTGCTGCAGGCCGCCATCCATCGACGGGCCAACCACTGACACCTTCTGCGTCCGGGACGGTTCCACAGACGCCACAGTCGCAATCGCAGGCATTCAATATCCACGACTACGTCAACATGTTTTCGCCTTCGCCGGGCGTTGCTGCGACCCCGGGGCTTGGACAGGCGTGGGGAGCCGGTCTGCCTGGACCCGGGCTTCCTCGACGCAAGCTAAACTTTGAGCATTTGGAGGGCGCTGGCGGAGGGATTGCACGGCCGAGCGCCAGCACGCCGTCAGTTTTGGACGCCTAAGTCCTCGGACTCGGCGCACCCATCTGGCCCTGCGCGTAGATTATGGCATTAGCAGCAGGGGCACGGCTCGGACAAGCGACCCGCGGGGTTGTGTAAATGGAAATTGAATTTTCTTTCCCTTGTTTGTTTGCAAAGGGAAAACGAGCGTTGTTGTGGGGAGGGTTGACATTTTGACGGCGTTGGGCGGGTTTGGTGCAAGCGAGCAACCATAAACCTTGTGGATTTTTTTTCTTTTTCGGTTCTGAACTCTAATGCTTGTTTTTTTTTTTGTCGGACATTTAGTTTTATCTTTTATTTCACCGTCTTTGCGTGTGCAAAAGCTTGCCGTAATTAAATGTGTACGAGCGTAGATTACCGTCATGGAGACAAATGTACGAGTGCTGCCCCGTGGGGAAATATCAGAAAAATTTAAATTCGTACAAAACAAAGTAGAAAACAGAGAGAAAATTTGTAGTAGTATTGTACTAAAAACGAGACCACCGGTAACACACAGAAGGGAAAACCCAAGAAGAAGAAAACGACTAGAAACACAGTAGGAGAAGGGAAACCATTGTCGTTACGACAAAACAAACCAAACAAAACACGAAGCGCTGCCAGAATAAGCTGACTCTAGCGTGCAAAACAGAGAGAATGGTGAAACCTTTTCGACAAATCATACATCCAACTAAAAAGAAAAGGCAAAACAAGTTTATCTGTAACAAAGGGGGGGAAGATATAAAATAAAAACAAAAAAGAGTGACGTTAAATCATCCCAGTAAACTAGCATCAATTGGGGAGGGCATGAATCCATTAATTTCAGCATTTCGCTCATCAGCTAGAGGCTGCAACAGATGAGACTGCTGGCTCGAGCCGGGCTGCCCCGAGCTAACGGCCTGCTGTCCCGAAGGCTGAGAGGCCGCCGCGGTCTGTGGCTGCGTTGGGGGCACTTGTCGCTGCTGTTGCTCTTGCTGCGAGCGTGGAGGAACGCCCTGTTGGAGGATAGGTTGGGAGTTGATCTGTGGCAGGTCGTGTGATTGCTGAGCGTTTGAGGGGACCAGGCCAGACGACTGCAACGGCGAGGCGGTTTGCCTTACACCAAGATGGTGCTGAGCCAGCGAAGGCGAGGGCGAGTGCTGTTGAGCGTTTTGTTGTTGTTGTTGTTGATGTTGTTGTTGTTGTTGTTGCTGCTGCTGCTGCTGTTGTTGTTGTTGTTGTTGTTGCTGCTGCTGCTGCTGTCGGTAGTAGACGTCGTAGCCGGGCGCGACCATGGGGAGATGGTGGTTCATTTGAACGACTCCCTGGGGATAACCCTGAGGTATGGGATATTGACCGTATTGTGATGAGTATTGACCCATACCCATGCCCATATTTAAAGATCTTGGATACTTGTACATGTCGTCCGGCTTCAACTGGTAGAGCTGGTCGTGCTGTGGTGGGGGTGTTGGTGTGTGTGTAGCCTGAGCCTGTACGGAAGGCTGCTGTGAAGAACCCTGTTGTGATGAAGGGTGTGGTTGCTGCTGTTGGTTTCCGTAGGGAAGCATTTGCGGGTGGTATCCGAGTTCGTCGTGACCTATCGAAGGCACGGGAGCCATCTGACCGTGACCCAGAGGCGGTGGCGGGGCACGGGAGTCTGCAGCCATTACGCTAGCAGAAGGCACGCCGACGATGGATGAAGCCGGTCCCGGTCCATGCTGGTTCTGCTGGGCATGCGCCTGAGCCTGAGCAGCAGCGGCGGCAGCAGCAGCGTAATCGTAGCCCATCGGCGGTTGCTGAGTACCGTACTGACCCAATCCAGGCAGTTGCTGATATCCCATGGGGATGTGGTGGTGTTGCTGGTGGGGCACGAGTCCGCCGGGGAGGTGCTGTTGCTGTAAAGGGTGATGAGAACCAAGCCCCAGATCAGACTTGTGCTCCTGATGAGACATCTGGGACGGTTGCTGGATGGGCTCCTGTCCCTGCTGGCGAAGTTGTTCGCGCTGCTTCGCTTCGCGGATACGTCGTTTAATTGTGCGGATCGAGACGTTTGGGACGTAGCGCTGCTGAATTTGCGCCAGGCTTCCCGCGTCCTCCAGCTCACCCGAGTCAATGAGGTTGTCTAGCTCAGAAGTAGTTTTGCGAGGACGTCCAGACCGGGGCGAGTTGTGCAGGTGTCCGCGCTCCAGAACGCGCCGAAGAAAATCGCGGACGGTGGACCTGGGCATGTCGAGCTCGGCGGCGATTTTGCCATAGGGTGTTCCGGCATCTGCAAGTGAAATAATGCGAGCCTTGTCTTCTTCCGACAGCTCTCGGCGTCGCGTCTTTGGCGTGTGAGGCATTTCAGAAGGGCAGGCGTGTATTGAAAGCGTGGCGGTGATGACGCCCCTTTTTGCAGAAAGAGAAGTATCAAAGGGCAGCGAGGAGGGTCAGTGGTAGGAGAATTGTGGTTGTAAATGCGGTTGTTGTGGAGATTTGGGGCATAAATGTGACAATGCAGTGACAGTTAAGTTACACTGTTGTGGGTTTACGTCATTGGCAAAATTTTTCTTTTCTCTGCCATTCTCGTTTTTTGTGGGTTTTGTGTATGATTTTGGGTGTGTTTTTGGTGGTTTTTTGTAAATTTTTTCTTTTCTTTTTGGCTTTTTCTGGTTTTTATTGTTGTTGAATTTTGCTGCGGGGGTTTATTTTTGGGTGCAAAGTTTTGTTTGTTGTGGTTGGAGGTTGGAGGTTGGAATGGTTGCCATGGTGATTGTAGTTGGAGTGGTTGCCATGGGGATTGTACTAGCTGGAGTGGCTACTGTGGTTGGGTTTACTAGACTGACCACGTAAAACGCACTGGAACTAGAATTCGGTTTAATAGCATTCACCTGTAGTCCTCCACTATATACTCTACTTGTATTAGTAATAGTATATTAATATTCTAATATATGGTGCATTGTGTTGGGAATGTGGGCTGTGAAAAGACAACATACCAACTCACAACTCACACACCTTCACTTGGATGGACATTGCAGCTACAATTTTCTGTCTGGCAACAGACGGTGAACGCGTGTTTGCTGGTACAGCTCATGGATCATTAACCGCATACGCTGAT
The DNA here is from genome assembly GCA_030582095.1 of Trigonopsis vinaria. Taxonomy (NCBI): domain Eukaryota; kingdom Fungi; phylum Ascomycota; class Trigonopsidomycetes; order Trigonopsidales; family Trigonopsidaceae; genus Trigonopsis; species Trigonopsis vinaria. The sequence continues at coordinate 959,662 of JAKTWP010000002.1, read as the reverse complement.
ACATCAACGGTCTGGACCACTCGCAGACACAAGGGCGCAGTGCGTGCGTTGGCAGTCGAGCAGCTACTCTACTCGGCCGGTGCAGACGGTGTCATCAAGGCTGCAGACCCACAAACAGGAAAAGTCAAACACAAGGATTCCTCCCGCTCAACGGTTGGGTACACCGCTCTCGCAGCCTCAGAGGAAGCCATCGTCGGGGGAACAGAGGACGGAGTCGTGTTTGTGTGGAGCACAAACCTCGACCGTGTCGCCAGACTAAGCCTCGAGGCTTCAGACGTGGTCTCGGGAATCGCCATCCTCGCTGATCTCGGCCTGGCCCTCGTCGCCGGCGCCTCGCACGTCGAAACCATAAACATCTCCAACGGCAGGCTGGTGGAGGACAGCGCGGATCAGGGCGACGAGCTGCTGTGCGGGTGCGCTTGCGACGACGAGAGCGCGGTGTTTGGCTCCGACGCCGGAGTCGTCTCGTACTGGACAGAGTCCTGGATCGACAACAAGCGTCGCACCGTCCTCACCGAACCCGTCGAGGCTCTCGCAGCCGTCCCAGATCGGGAAAATATCGTCGTGGCCGGAACCGCTGACGGCCAGACCCATGTCATCGACGCCTACAAGGGTAAAGTCATCGCATCAAAGCAACACGACCTCGACGCAGTCACTGCTCTCGTCGTCGTTGGAGATACGGCCTACGTCGGTGGCAGCTCATCGCTCATCGTCTGGCCAATCGACGAGTCTGAAAAACGGCCAAAGAAGAAATCAAAGTGGAACCACAAAAAGAAGAAGGATAAACCTACATCTGCATTCGGCGATCTCGACTAGTACGCGGGCCAAACAACAACAAAAAAAATAGACTTGTATATACAGTTTTAAACGTCTCTATCTTCATACAGATCCTCATCGTCATATTCTTCCTCCTCCTCATTATTCACACCGTTCCACCAATCACATAAACCATCCCATTGGCCCTTTTTATGTAGCATGGCCAAGACCATCACCGCGGGAAGATGGATGATTGAGCCCAAAAAGAGTGCCCGCGCCGAAGAGTTGCTCTGCTTGCGCCAGAAGCGGTACGCCTGATAGATGAGCCAGCCATTAAATATGCTCGAATCGGCAACAAAGTACCAGTCAGTCAGTCCCGTGGCCGCCATCGCTATACAAACGGGCACCATGGCCAACGCATAGCGTAACCCGACTCGCGCATTCAGATCAGGGTTCTTCCATGCCGCCATTATGTACCCGGCATTCTTGTAGTCGTCTCGAATGTAGTACGAGAGCGCGTTAAAGTGTGGGAATTGCCAGCAGTAGAGCAGCAAGGCCACCGGCCACGCCCGCCAGTCGTCGAGCGGAGCACACGCAGCCCAGCCCATAAGAGGGGGAATGGCACCAACAATAGCACCAACCCATGTGTTTACAATGTGCGTTCGCTTCAGCGACGTATATGTCCATGCATACAAAACCGCGTTCGAGACACCGAGCGCAGCCACAGTCAAATTGACGCCGAGCGCAAGATCAGCGGCACCCACGACACCGAGAACGGAGGCAAAGACGGCAGCCTGCTTGGGCGTCATACGCTCAGCTGCAACCGGCCGGGTTCGAGTCCGTGCCATCTGCGCATCAAACGCACCCTCGCGAGCCATATTCACCGCATTCGCCGCCCCGCTGATACACGTAGTGCCTATCGTAAGATGTGCAAGCGTGCTCACGCTTGTTGAAACAGGACAGATGGCGTACGCCGACATCGTCGACAGAACCACCAACGCTGTGAGCTTGGGCTTGGTGAGCGCCAGATAGTCCCGGGGTCGAGGTGTTGCTGGAACACGAGGCCCAGACCGTGCCGCTCGCGTAGCCTGCGTCCAGGCTTCCGCCCACAGTCTGTTCCCGATGCGCATCGTCGAGAAAGGATGGATGGTCGTCGAGCACCAAGCGCAACAACTACTCCTCCACTTACCGAGAAGCGAAAGGACTCAAGGAAAAAGAGAAAAAGCCCAGGATAAATCTACAGCTGGAATAGATAATAATACCCCCTAACCCCCTTCTCGCCCCCTTTTTTTTTGCACTCATGCAGGCACCTGCTCTTGCGACTGAAAATAATTACGCCCAGGTCGTTTTCGACCCTGCAGCGACAGACGACACAAACGTCGTCGAACGTTACTCGCTAGACGACTTGGTAAAGGCCCTCAGCACAAGTTCGTTCCGCCGAATCGCTCTTCAAGTCGGCGACGCTGTCGTTCCGCATGCCACCCGCATCGCCGACTATCTCGACAAGGCCTTGCCCGGCTACAGCTTCTTTGTACTCGCCGACTCTGCAGCAGGCCCATGCTGCGTCGATGCTATTGCTGCAGCTCACGTCAGTGCCGAGGCAGTCGTCCATTTCGGCGACGCCTGTCTCTCGCCCGTTGGCCAGCCGGCCTTTTACGTCTTTGGCAAGGACCCCGTCGACGTCGCGGAGGCTGCCAAGACCATATCCACTCTCGACGGATCTGTGGCTGTCTTGGGAGCAGCCGAGTACAGCTATGCGATCGGCGAGATTGCCCACAAGGCCGGGGCCACGCCTGCCATACTTGCTCCGACCGAGCCCAGTCCCGCACGCCAGACGATCATCGACGGCGAGACGCCGCAAGACGGCTGGGTCTCGCAGCTTCCGCGGCGACTGCATGCCCCACTTGACGTGACCGACACCACCGTCGTCTACGTCGGCGACTGTGCGCCCGCCCTCCTACTGCAGCTGTCGGTGTCGGTGTCGAGCGTGCACCTCTACGACCCGCGGACCAACACGCTCGATACCGCTGCCGCCGTCCTCGGTCGACGGATGCGAGCAACCATGCAGGCGCGCGCAGCCAGGACAATTGGAATCGTCGTCACCGAGCCCTCAAGGCCCGACGTGCGTGCGGCCCTCGACTCCGTGCGAGGGTGGTGCCAGCGCGCCGGGAAAAAAGCATACGCCGTCGTCGTCGGTAAGCCGACGCCCGCGAAGCTCGGCAACTTCGCCGTCGTCGACGTCTGGTGCGTCCTCGGCTGCGACGTCGCCGCCGCAAACCTCGCCGTCAATGCCACAGACCCGCGCGTCACCGTTCCAGGACGCGGGTACAGCGTGCCCCTCCTCACCGTCTTTGAGCTCTCGCTCGCGCTCGAGGACCAGCTCACCTGGCCGGGCACTTGGCTCACGGAGCTGTCCAGCGTGCTCGCCGTCGAAACACACAGCCCCAGTGATGAGGACGAGGACGCGCCTGTTTTTGACGCAGTCACAGGCACGCTCCGCGACTCCCGGCCGCTGCGAAAACACATCGACCTCGTCTCCGACTCGCCCTCCGACTCGCCCACCGCGCTCGTCCACACAGCTTCTTCGACTATCACGATTCGCAACACAGTCTCTACCGCCGCAGAGTATCTCCTTGCGCGCCAGTTCCAGGGTCTCGGCGATGACGGCGACAGCGACAGCAGCGACGACACTGCCGGCGCCCCGCTCTCCCAGGGGCTCGCAGGAATCGCAAGGGATTACTCTTGATTATTGTATACCACTTTGTACTATATTTTTGCATTGCACTTTCTGTTTATAAATTGCACCCTCTCCCCCCATTTTTTTTTTGTTACTCTCTACCCTACGCTCAACCACTTACAAAAGCTATCGAAACATTCATTTATACATTACATAGCTAGCTACTCTTGATAGACAAAGGGCTCGGGAGGAGGAGCTTCTCGGTCGGCAGCCTCGCGAACCTGCTTCTCACGCTCAAGACGCTCACCAAGAGTCTCAACGTAGTCAACAGATTCACCAGGGTGCATGTCTCGCAACACAAGAATACCCTCGGCTTGCTTGACCTTCTTGACAGGCAAAAATCGTTCTTGCGACTTGGCCGACAATAAATCACCGTCAACAACGTAGTCTTCAGCCTGGGTAGAAAAGTAAACGTACTTTAGCTGTCTCGGGACAATTCGAGTCATATTTGCTATAGTGTATGATGATCGTCCATCTTCAACCTCCTCTTCGGGTTGGGGCTGTGTCGCAGAAGGAGTATCAGTCTTGGTTTCCTCTTCGGGCTTCTCTACACTCGATTCACTGGCAAGTGCCTTGGGATCATCAACATCCATAGCATCAGCATCGCCATCAGCATCGCGTTTACTCTTCTTTGCTCGGGCAAGCGCTCGAGCAGTTGTGGACAAAACGGCAGTCTCAACCTTTTCAGGCTGCTTGTCGGTAGTCTCCTCAGTCTTGGGAGGATACTCGAAGCGACTGGGATTTGCAGTACTGAAAAAGTTGAATTTGGGAACCTTGAGATCACCAGTCACACCAGCAATAACAGTAGGACTAAAAGACAACGATAAAAAGTGTCCAAGAGGGAACCAGTACCAAAACTGTGTAAAAAGAGCCATTCCTACAACACCCTGCTTATTGAGAGCACCGGTTTGCTTGTTTTCCAAGGCAATTGTCACATTGCGACCACCACCGTCAATGATACCCTGGGCGAGAGCGGCACCAAACTTGGCCGTGGCATCCTCATGCTTGTTTCCGATAACCTTCTGGAAAGTCTCTCGGAAAGTATTCACCTTGGGAAAAGTCTTCGAGTTTTGCTGAATCAAAATCATAGAGATGGCAATCAAAACACCCTGTCTGACAATATCAGCAGGGTCCTTCAACATGGGCTCCAAAAGGTTGATTGCCTCAGCCAAACCGGTACCCGCACATGAGATACCAAGAGCCATAGCAGCGCCGTATCGAACATGAGGATTGTATGACTCGGACAACAGCTCAACCAACTGGGGCACAGCTTGAGGAGTTCTAAACAAGATAAATCCAAGCGACATAACGGCAGCACGTCGAACATCATCATTAACATCAGAAACAGCAACATGCAACAATCGTCTGATCGCCTTGTTATTACCAGTGCCGCAGTAGGCAAGAGCAATCATGAAAATACCACCGTATCGCAACGTGGGCTCCTGGTGTTTGCAAAGCTGCTCAATATATCCATCAGCAAACTCTTCACGTCCATACATAATTAATGCCATACCGATGGCAACTCCGCGAATAATCTTTTCGTGTTGGGTCTCCTCAGCGTAGGCATAAAGCTCATCCAAGTACTCGTTATTTCCAGAACCCAACATTATAAGGCCCATACCAAGACCTGCAGCCTCTCCAGCAACGGCGTTATCTGTAAACAAAACACCCTTGAGTTTATCATAGGCTTCAACATTCTGGCTTCCCATTGCAGCAGCACCAATTCCAAGAGCAGCACCATGCTGAATAGCCTCTGCATCCTGAACAGTATCTGAATCAACACCACCGACAGAAGACTCATTCACAAACTGAAGTAAAAAGTCTACAGTCTCACGACCGTTCCCAGCAAAAATCAAACCAAGAGCATATAGACTACCACCCTGAGAGTAAGCAGCACCTGATGTGGCCGAAGCAGTCGGTGCTTGGGTAGGCGTAGGGGGTAAATATGGTCTTAGAATATCCATTCCCTGCATCGTATTACGGCTGTGGATCACACCAACAGCAGCGGTAGCAGAAAACTTACTCCAGTGTGTGGCCTTGCTCAGATATTCGGTATTTGTTCTATAGAAGCTGTCATTCAAGGTTCCGGCATGCATAAAGGCATTTTCAAACGTGACAGCAGAGTGAAAGATAGAGTTTCGCCCGTCAAGAGTCTCCTTTGTCTTATCAAGGATTTTGTTGTCAGTGTGATCGTTTTGTGACAAAAAGGTAGACTCAATATCACGAGTAACAGAAGCACTCAAAATGTCTACAACACGCTTGGCAGGACCGCTCTTTGCTTGAATTGATTCTGAAAGCTTAGTGATGAAATTCTGACTAGCAGATGAAACGAAATCAAATGCAACTTGGTAAGCAACCAGATTAGCCAAGTCATTTTCGGCAGCTAAAAGCTGAGAAAGCAAAATGGTACCAAGTTTTTCATCGTCCAACGTGATGAGAATCTTAGATGCAGTAAAGTAGTCCGGAAAAGATAGGTGGAAAACATATGGTATCATAGTCTCTAAGACGTGTGATCTGAAAAGTGCGTTGCCAACAAGAGTGAGGGCACTGTCAATTGTATAATGAATCAAAGACATGCCAGCCTCCTCCGAACTTTTTTCTGCCTCGCTTCGCAAAACCGGTTTGCCCGAAGCATCCAATTTATGACTCTGGAATTGCATGTATTTCTCAGGAACGAGTTGGCTAGCCGGAACAAAATCGCTTCCAAGACCGAATGCAATGTTAATCACTCGTTCAACAATGTCCAACCGGCGGGCTTCAAGCGCCACGCCAATAGCCTAATATGTTAATATTCAATTTTACGAAATGCCAAAGATAACTCACTTGCTTATATTCCTTGTCGTCGATGCATCGCTGGAACATTCGTCGGACAACGTTGACTAGGTCGGCATCAAGTTCAGCCTCAGCCTTTACATAGTCATAAGATCTGGTAGTGGTGGCTGTAGAGTCCATCAATTTTCGAGAAACATCAATGTAGTGATCTATGCATTTTGCTATTTGGCCTTGTTAGTTTATGATACGCCACCACCAGGGTTCGTGCGCACACGACACCACAACTTACAAACAATAGTTTCAACGTATTCACTCTTATCAGATAAATCAAACAGATTCTTGGCACCGAGAGCATACTGCATTGATGTATCAAAGTCGCCGAGATTGTAGTAAACCTTGGACGCCACCAAGGCCGCCAACTCGCGGCTCGGGAAGCGTTCGTCCTCATAGAGCTCCTCACTAGACAACCGAGTCAGCATTGAAATCAAGTGAAATTCCCCAACCTACATCTTGGTAATGCTGTCTGCAAGCTCAGGCCAATGCTCATCGACGATTTGATTGAAGCTCTGGAGGGCGTAAACCTGAATGGCTTCCTCCTTCTCATCCAATAGCGTCAGCAGAGCTGACGACGTGGGCAGTGAAACTGAAGTCATGATCCCAGCAGTAGCAGCAATCGATTCTTTTTCAATCCTCGATTTCAGCAAAGGTCGCTTCGCTGACTTTGTCCAGCGTCTCGAAGCGTTGACTTTGAAGAAATGGTTACCATGACAACCACATACTCTGCCCCTAGTACAAGACGCCATCGTCTATGCTTGCAAAACAGGTAATTTAACCTGATAATATACACGGGAAAGAGTAAAAACACTATGGGATTTATTTATACAGCGAGAATTTCTATAATTTTGAAAGCTACGGCGACCGGATCATATACCAATGTAGAACTCCTCTTTTTAAAAACTGCTCAGGTACAAAAAACAAAACGTAAAGTCATCTAAAGCTTAGCCCTAACTCTAAGAGTCGTTAGCAAAGATTGTCCATTCTAGAAAGCCATTCACGTACGAGAACCCACGGTTACAGACGGTATGCTTTGACAAAATGCACATCTCCTGAGACCAGGTCCCAACCCAAAACGAACAAAAAAAAAAAACTCGGGAAAGCTCATACTTGGAGACCAATTGGGTACACTTACTTAGCAGCGCTAGTGTTATCAACATCGAGAGGAGTGAATCGAAGGTAAGGCTTGACGATTCGGAACTTGGGGAATAAGGTCTTGGCCTCTTCGTTGGAGACGGAAGGGTGGACGATAACATCATCACCAGGGGTCCAGTTAATGGGGGTGGTGATTCGGTTCTTGTCACCAGTGATCAACGAGTCGACAACTCGCAAGACCTCAGCGGTGTTTCGGCCGGTGGAGGCAGGGTAGAGAAGGATCAATCGAATGGTCTTCTTGGGGTCGATGATGAAGACAGATCGAATGGTGAAAGCAATGCCCTTGTTATCAACGTTGGTGACATCCTGGTGGTCAACCATATCGTACAAGTAAGCAACTCGTCGGTCGGCATCAGAGATGATGGGGAAGGTCAAGTTGGTCTCGGACAACTCGTTGATGTCCTTGATCCAAGCCTCGTGCTTGTCAAGGGTGTTGGCACTCAAGCCAATGAGCTGAACACCTCGCTTGGTGAATTCAGGCTCGAGCTTGGAGAAAGCACCGAGCTCGGTTGTGCAGACGGGGGTGAAGTCGTCGGGGTGCGAGAAGAGAACAGTCCACTTGTCACCAATGAACTCGTGAAAGTCAATGGGACCGTTGGTGGTCTGGGCCTTGAAGTTGGGAGCAGTGCTTCCGAGGCGGAGTCGAGGCTGTTCAGGCAAATCAGACATTTTTTGTTCTTGTATAAATCAAGTTTTAAGCTTTTTTTCCTTTGCTTTTATACTCGAAATTTTTTTTCTTCCTTCGCTGCTGCTGCGAAGCACGCCATCGAGAATCCAAGTGACGCTCAAAATTGGTTCGATTAGCAAAGAAGCGAGTCGGAATTTGAAACAGACACCATTCAAACGCTAAATCTAGTGCCTGCGCAATATCCTCATCCCAACCCGTAATTCCAGACTCAAATGACGGACACAGGCGTGTCGAAGCAATTCGACTATAAAAAACCACTTTTTTACCGAGGTTTCAACTGGAAGAAAACATTCAAACATTCAATTCAATTGCTTCAAGGTTGTATTTTTATTTTGTACCTCAAACAAAGCATGATTTCAAACTTGCCCATACAAAGCCTCGCCTCACTACGTCAAAAGTCGCCCCACGTTTTGCTTAAAAATACTCGAGATTAATAGTAATGTTACAATTTGCTTCAATATTCTTTTTTTTTCCCCCTTTGTCACTACTCGTCGTCGTCTTCATTATCATTGTTGACGTACGCCGGGCTGGTGGCTTCGTACTCGTCATCCCATTCATTGCCTGCGGCCGGTGTCTGTGCAAATGCTCCAGGAGTAGCAGCACCACCCCAGGATGACATACCAGGAGTAGGTGCACCAGGAGTAGGAGCACCAGGAGTAGGGGCGCCGGGAGTGGGCGCGCTCATAGTAGCAGGACCACCGGGAGTGGGAGCGGAGTAGGTCGCACCCGGAGTGGAATAGTCATTGCTCTGTTCATATGAAGTACCTCCCCAGGGAGTACTAGATGAGGCATCGTTTCCTGTATATCCACCCCAATGAGAAGGGGTCTTGGAGCCGTTGTCCCAGGAGCTTTGATCACCAGGCGTAGCATGATCGCCATAGGCTGGTGTCTTTGAGCCCGCGTTCCATCTAAATAATTTGTTAGCTTAAATGTGTAAAGTTGTCTGTAGTAATACATACGCAGGCGTCCGTCCACCACCATAAGCGGGAGTTTTGGATCCGGCATTCCAGGCTGGAGTGCGTGAGCCGGCATTCCACGAAGGAGTTCGTCCACCGGCTGCACCACCATTCCATGAGGGAGTCTTTCCTCCTCCACCCCAAGAAGGAGTCTTTCCTCCTGAATTCCACGATGGTGTCTTACCACCAGCACTCCAGGCAGGAGTTTTACCACCAGAGCTCCATGCCGGTGTCTTACCACCCATACCCCAACCAGGTGTAGCACCACCAGAAGGTCCATCGTACTGGGGGATAGAGGGAACACCAGCCAAAGCACGGCGGGGAGTGACCAATTCATCATAGGTGATAAATCGACTTCCATCTTGGTAGAGAAGAGAACGCTTGTCGACATTGACAGTTTTGGATTTTGTATGTAACTCAACACGAGCCAAACTGTCGGTAGCGTCTTTGACACGGCCAATTAAACCCTTGTAGACACCACGAGCAATCTTGACATACTGCCCAACAGCACGATCACGTCCACCCTGCTTGACTTGGGTAGGAGCAGCCTGGTTTTCGCTAACTTGAAGATTGGGGTTCATCTTGCTAAGATCAGGACCAGACTGGATTCGTCCACCCTTCGCAGCAACAGTGACAACCGATCCACTAGAAGTAACAAAAATACCGGTGTTTTCATAAGTAGTTCGACTGAGAATGAAAAGTTTGGTGCGGTAAATGTAAAGAATTACACCAGAGCGGCCCTCACCCTCAATTTCCTTAACTGTGTCACCGGTTCGAATTTCTGCTCCGTTTCGATCAGTCGCATAAGTAAGTTTATCTGTAATCTTTCGCACAATCGAGGAAGGCATCACCGTTGTAGCTCTTCCAGTTTCGTCAACAACTCGAACAGCCTCACGTTCAACCTTGACAATACAACCAACCACGTTGGAACTCAATTGAACTAAATCGTGCAATTCATATTGTCCAAGATTAGGAGCACCAGTACTCTCTGAAGCTTTCTTCAAGTCCTTCGATAACACAGTAATCTCCTTGGCGGATAAATCGCTCAAGAGACTGACCTTATCTTCCAGAATTCTGACAATCATACCAGTTTCATCGCGGTGTCGACCATTGATGACCTTAACATGATCACCCTGTTTGAACATTTTTCGTAGATTGGACGAAGGAACCTCAATTGCATTGTTGCGGAGACTGGCGTCGGTAGGAATCAAAGTCACAATGTCACGATCAATACTAACTACCTTTCCGTGAATACCAGACTGCTCACCAGAAAATACCTCAACCAAATCACCAGGCTGATAAGAATCAGACAGGTCATTTTGCTTCAAACTCTGGGCGAGGGCTTGAATATCGATGCCCTCGGTTTCACTGGTATTGAATTTGGTAATTTCCTCCAGACGAGGCTTAATATCCTGAGTAACTAAATGAGATATTCGGAAATCCTTGATTAAAAAGCCGTTTTCATATTCGTCGGTTTTGTAAATAAAGGATGTGGGACCACGGCGTTGTAAGGAGGAAGCACCATCACCACCAAGAGCCTCTTGCTCGGAAAACAATCGTTGAGCTGGTCGAACCTTTGAATTAACCGGACGCTTTCGCTTGCCATCATCTGAACGTGACTTGTAGTCGATACGTGGAACGAGCTTCAGCTGGGCTTCAAGGCCATTTTCACTAAGGTTTTCAACAATTGCCAAATCACCGGCATACTTTCCACGCTTTACTCGAACATAGGCACCCGGAATAAGTTCAACTTCCTTGGATTTATTGACACGCAATAGATCAACGTATTCCTTCACAGGGACTAAAAGAATTCGCGAAGGATAGACGTTGACCATACCCTTGAGTGCAACCTCAACTGAAGACTGCTTTTGAGCTTCAATATAAAGGTATCCAGACAAGGAGTCTCTCTGGAAAGCAGAGCAGATATCTAGCGGCGCGCTAGAGTATTGAAGGTTCTCCTTTTTCTTCATCAATAAGCGAACGAGTTCCTTCTCCTTTCCAGGCTTGCATCGAATGCACCAAATTGAAGGGTCGTTGACCGAAGGCAAAAGAAGACGTTGAGGAACAATTCCTGAATCACCTTGGAACTTCGAAACAGCAGAGCGGCCATATCGTTCCCGCAGCTCAGAAGCTATTCTCTCCGCTTCAGCATCATCAATAACCTCTCGCTTTCGATCCATTTCTCGATGAAGTCGATCATCACGATCGATTTGCTCCGTTTCTTGATCTTGAATAAAACCCTCTAAAATAGAGTTAGTTTATTAGCACACATACTAGAAGCATCAACTTACCTTCGCGAATCAAATCGTCTTCATCATCGTCAATATCTTCCTCCTCATCTTCAACCTCGGCTTCAATATCCAAGAATTGGTTTCGTCGATCTCGCTTTTGTCGTTTCCGCCGACTCTATCAAACTTGTTAGCAAGAGTATTCCTAACAGCTAATTTTGAACCACATACTCCATCATTTATTTCGTCTTCGTCTTCGTCTTCATCTTCGTCTTCGTTTTCTTCGCCATCTTCATTGTCGTCTTCATCCCCCTCTCCCTCCCCACCTGCGTCAGCTTTTCCATCTTCGTCGTCTTTCTCTTCTTCCTTGAGAGAATCTTTCTCCTCTCCTTCTAAATTTCATGTGTTGGATTACAGTTTTCACATTATAATAGAGGGCGGCATACCTGTCACTTTAGGGGCTGCTTGCGAAGGCGAGGGCTTGCCTTGCGAGACATCAGCACCTTCTTCTCGCTCATCATCAGTCCAATCATGAACAATCTCCTTAGAGCCTTCGTCTGACATTTCGTAGCGCAATCGCTCGAATCAGAGACGTTGAATACCCTGCTTCGTCGCGAGGTCGAGGTAAAGCGTGAAGACTGAAAATTACGCATCAGGTATGAAATATTCAGCATAATTTTACAGTTTTAAAGTCATTGATATCAGTAAAGGCTACTTTTAGAGAAGTAATTACATCGAAATCTAGAAATTAACAACCGAGTATTTGAATATGAAACCAGATATATATACAAAATTATCGTCCAGGTGCCCGGACAAGCACTCGTGCATTATTTATGAGAACGTTAACCATCTTTTCGTACAGCTGACCACTCGACTTATTGTCTCGAACGGCTTGATATTCAGCTATAATGCCACTGTTGTTAAGTTCGATCTCTAGTTCATAACTCATCTGTCGACCTTTACGAACCTTGGTTAAGTCAAACTGGCAGACCTCGTAAGTAAATGAGTATCGTTGCTTTTCTCGGCTATACTGTGGTGATTTCAGCCGAGTCAAGACGTTCTTGTAGTCAGCCGACTTTTCCTGGCTAATGCTAATTCGATAATCAAACATTGAAGTTGGGCAGTAGACAAATATATCAGCCAGCCGAAGTTTTTGAATTGCCGCTAGAACTCTTCCAGATTTCATATCTTTTGTTACTCGAACCTTTTCGGATCCCTATTGTTATTAGAATGGTCACAGTTTCAGAGCGTTTTCGTTCTCACATCGTCTGAAACATAAAATTCGTCAACTGTATCAGTATATCCAATGCGCATTCCTCTATTTTCAGACTCTTTAGCTTTCAGCATCGAGTAGTAATTTTGATGGGCTTCTGGGCTCATGCCAGCCTCAAAGCGAATATCACCTCCAAGTGTAGAATAATCGAGAACTAAAGTGTCAGAAAATACCCGGCCAAAGAATACCAACACGCTTACTGCAATCAGTGACAACAGGTAGTCGTAGCCGCTCTTCGAATTTCTTGTCGATAATAGTTCCCAGCTTTACTTCAATCTTGACTCATTAGCCATCGTAATAGCAGATAGACAAATCTTATCTCACCTCTAATTCATTTAAATCACCCTCATAAGTCATGAAAGTCGAGTATATTCTGTTGCTAATGTCTCGGGTTATATCATCATAAGGAATAGTATGTTCAATACTATCATCTAGTGTCTGCCAATCATTTTGTGCCTTTCCACTAGATACCCATCGCATTGCCCATACGGGTGGTGTCTGGTATCTGCGAGGCTTTACCGTATTTGAATCATCAGGCTTCTGTGGTGGCTCCTTAGTAGGAACTGGCTCTGCTGCCTTCGTGTCCTCTGAGAGATCAGATTGTTCGGTAATAGCTGTCTTATCATCAGATAGACTCTCTTCTTGCTTTGAAGAAGGCGAATCTGCTTCTGGCGTGTTGATAATATCGATTATAGAGCTCACTCGGCGCTTAGGCGACGGAGGCTTTGAGCTGTTCACAGCTGCTTCAGAAAGTGCTTGCTGAAGTGGTGGGAAGGACAGAGACTGTCTCTCTTCCTCTTCAGCCGACGGCGGCGAGTTTATCATGGAGTTGATATTCATCGTTGGCGAAGGTTGTGTGAACAGGTAGCTTCACGACACGATGGGTAGCGTCCAAAAAGTTTCGTCCAAAGCTCCCGAAGAAGCTCCAGCAGATCAGAAAAGGCGTCTATGGGTTGTTATTTCTTTCTGGGCAATTGTACTGCTTCTGGGAATTCCCGCATGGCTCTATTCTACTTCAATTTACCGCGCTCCGCTTCCCTATACAGAGCTGAATAGAATCGCCAATGATGGACTACTTTCTGCAACCCTCAATATTCCTATTTATCTTACTACAGAAGGTGATTTGCCCTTGAACGATATAATTTCAGATGCTGCTCTTCATCTGGCTTCCGATACTTCAATCAAGCACATGCGACTAGAGCTAAAATCGTCTACAGACGAGAACTTCTCGCCCGAAAATGACGATTACACTTTCGTGCTTCTCAAAGCTCCACAGCAATCCCGAGATAGCTTTTGGTTTGAACCATACAAACGTACAGGCTACATTATGTTTGGATCTGAGTCTTTCCAGGACGTTTCTAATATGGGTGCATCCCTCGCAAACATCGTGAAGACTGAGTTTAAGACAGAAATTGCTGCATATAGCACGTCAGAGGATAGAACTGACAATGCTGACACCGTTGCTTATTCGTTGAATAAGCATTTAACCTTTTCACTTATGTACGAGGGCGGGGACCCGATCTCGTGGGATATCGACGAAGCCTTAGAAAAATACTTCTCTCCTATTCAGAAGACGTTGCAAAGAATCACTAATTTCACTATTGATAGCCAGATTCAATATTATAGCTCAATTAATTACAAGGTTGAGCCTTCGGAGAACGGTTCGTTTGTACTTAATTCAGAACAGCTTTCGACCTTTATCAACTTTGCTGAATGGAGCTTATCTAGCTTAGAGTCTTATCCTACTTTGAACTTCATTCTATACGTGCCTAAACCCGAGAGCACACCGTTATTGGTCGGTAATTCAGCAACAAACAGCTTTTGGGTACCTCAATGGGGAGGCGTTCAGATCCTAAATTTAAAATCTGACGAGAGACATCTTTCTGCTGAGCAGCTTTTACCAGCCATTGAAGTATTCACTAACCAGCTTCTCGATTTGATTGGAACTCCGCGTGAGCCGGCCTCACTACCAATTCGACTTGATATGCTTTCCCGCATATCAACATTCCGGACTCTCAAGAAAGCTGCTTCAACTTTGGGATCCTTGGATCGTTTGAGTCATGCTTTACCTGATATTGCCATCCCGGACTCTGTTTACCAGTCAGTTATCAAAACACTCGACTACTTTTCCAACAGCGAAAGCGCACTAAGCAATGGTTTATGGGACCAGGCGCTCATCAATGCTGGAAATGCATTTCAGAATTCAGAGAAGGCCTTTTTCGAAAAAATGATGGTACAGATGGTGTTCTTTCCTGAAGAGCATAAGATCGCAGTTTATCTGCCACTCATTGGTCCGATAGCCGTTCCTTTGCTTATGGGTCTTTTTCGAGTCATTAGAGAGTTTCGCGAGAAACGTCGAAAGTTGAAAGAAAACTAAAAGTGGGGTTTAGGTTTCATTTTACGAGTTTATGAACATACATCATATAATATATTTAGTCATTTTTAATTTTAATTAGATAAAACGAAAGAGTACTTTTATAGTTTAGCTTTTCCGGAAAAGATCAACTCTGATGTGCTGCTATCAAGTGGCACATACACATTCTTTTGTTTGATATAAACAGGACTAGTGACAGTACTTAGTCCTTGTCGTACAAGCGACGCCTTTTGCTTTTTGTTCGTGCCAGTTAGGTTGATTTCGGGAACAAATCGAACAAATTCGGGAACTGCATACTTTGGCAAGAGCCGACTTCCATGTTCGTAAAAATTCTTCAAGAACTGAATTTTGTCTCCCGATGCATTCGAGTCTAATACAATCGCTGCCATACCAGCTTTTCCTTCATAACCTGGAATACGAACGCCATAGACTGCGACATCCGTGACGTCTGCTGCCTGTGCTAGAATGTCTTCAACCTCGGTGGCAGAAACATTTTCGCTCTTCCATCGGAAGCTATCACCCATCCTATCCACAAAATAAAAGAGGCCGTTTTTATCAATACGGAATAGATCACCGGTTCGGTACCAGGCATCCCCCTTTGAAAAGACGTCTTGTGCAACCTTAGAAGAGCTAGCTTTCGTATTACCCTTGTAGCCAGCGTAGGTAAGCGGTTCCTTTGAAGACAAGCGAAGAGGACAGATAAGTTCACCTATTTCGCCAACTGCAGCCTGCTGACAGAAACCATTTTTGTCGCGAAGCGGCTTTTGATCGTCACTATCTTCATCTACCTTAACTATGCGCCAGCGAATCTTGGAGTAGAGAGTTTCAGCGATAGTGTGTCTACGACCAGTAGCACCAACAGCATATTCACCCGTTTGGCGATTATACTGGATGCTGGGAGATTCACTAGCACCGTAGAACTCAACAATGGTTTGAATGCCAAATCGCTCTCTAACTTGTTGCCATACTTCCGGTCGCATTCCATTTCCTAAAATAACACGGACATTATGCTTTTTTTCCAGAGGATGTGGAGGGGCTTGGACAAGATAGCGACAAGTTTCTCCGACATAGCAGAATGCTGTCGCTCGAGAAGCAACGATTTCGTCCCAAAAGCCGCTTGTAGAAAACTTCTCAGAGATACAAAAAGTGCAACCTTGGGAGAAGGCAGTACATGTCGCCAAAATAAGGCCGACCGAATGGTATATTGGCATCGGGCAATAGTACCTGTCATTTTTTGTTAGCCCCATGAGATACCCCGAAAGGCTGGGACCGGCGAGAAACCTAAGAACTGATATAACTGCAGCTTTGGGTAAGCCAGTCGTTCCACTTGTATAGATTAAAGCTTCCCCATCAGTTACGGCACGTGTTTTGAGCCAGCTAGAGTCGGCTCTATACGGCTGGAGATGCGAAACTGAGTTAACGAGAGCTTGATCATGTACCACGATATCAATCGAGGCATCCTTCAGTAGATTGAGGGTAGTTTCATCAAATGACCTAGAGACAGACTCGTCAACTAGCAACATCTTTGCTCCACCGATAGTCACACAGTGTACCAGTCCTTTGCCAGTGAGGTTGAAATTGATGAGAGCAGGATGAGCTCCCATAGTGAACAATGCAAAGATTGCATAGAC
This sequence comes from Trigonopsis vinaria, assembly GCA_030582095.1. Classification (NCBI taxonomy): domain Eukaryota; kingdom Fungi; phylum Ascomycota; class Trigonopsidomycetes; order Trigonopsidales; family Trigonopsidaceae; genus Trigonopsis; species Trigonopsis vinaria. The sequence goes on along the minus strand of JAKTWP010000002.1, from coordinate 943,038 downwards.
AATATGAGGGCTGTTTGGCATATCAATAGCGACTGTATCACCGGTCTTGACTCCAAGGTCGCGAAACAAGGCAGCGTATCGCAAAATAGAATCTCGAACTTGTCCATAAGTCCATTCCTGCCCTTTGAACCAGATACAGGGTCTATGAGGATCTGAATCAGCTACCTCATCAATAGTAACAAAGCAAGCCATTTTCTTGCTCAACATCTTGCGGAGCAATTTATAACCGGTCTTGAGAAAAGCACTCGAAACTGCTCGATCATGAGGAAGATCTAGACGAGTATCAGCATAAGATGCTAACAAACCAGCGACCACGGAAAGCCCAAGAGCATTGAAGACCGACATGACTGACGGATTCAAAAAATCTGTTGGGAAGTAAAACCGAGCCGCTACTGCTCAACCATTTTCACAAGCTTAAATGATTCGAAAGTCAATTCGAATTCAACGAAGAAATCAGATTTCTTGTTTTTAGGTTGGGTTAAATCTTAGATAGGCTTCTTTTGTAAAGACTCTTTCGTGGACATGGCTTTTTGGCCAGGACTGCGAACAAGACGGTGTTTTCAGGGTTTGCTGGGCTAAATAGGGAGAATATATTTAATTTTTTTAATTGTAGAAAAGTTTGCTTTAATTTGCGTTCTATGTGAGAAGAGTTAGTGTCCGATTCCGTCATACTTCATCCTTCCTCATCACGCTTGCTCAAGATGGGAAGCCGATTACCTGTTCTTTCCAGCTCGCTTGACCCACAGCTTATATCAAGACTCGAGCAAGATCGCCTAAATTCGGTGGTCTCAGCGCCTTCTTGCTCGGCTGTCTTAGAAACACCGTGGCATTTGTTCGCGATGGATTGGTCCAGCGCAAAGACTGGACAAGATACTGAAAGGCTAGTCATTGGTACAATAAACGAAGATAGCTCCAATAAGGTACGTTTTATATTCTCAATTGCATTTCAAGATGTATTGGATGCGCTGTTAGTCTATTGGTGCTGGTTAGCTGACCTTGGATTAGATCGAGATCATCGAAGCTATCCCGACATTGGACGGAGAGAGGAACTCTACTTATACCTTTGAAAAGGCTGCGGATGCTTCACATCCCTTTCCTTGCACGAACGCATTGTGGGCATCGTCAAGGCGTCAGCGGGGGACAGTGGCTTCAGGTCCATATCCTGAACTTCTAGCTACTTCAGGAGATATTTTACGATTATGGGAGTATGATCCCGAGAGTAAATATCTTAAGCTACAGAATAGTCTCACTGGGGTACGTTGTTTTGAGCTGGACTGAATAGATCGCCTACTTACTGTAAATAGAAGTCGCGAACCAGCAATTTTGCACCTGTCACAAACTTTGATTGGAACTCACTAGATCCTAGTTTGATTATCAGTTGCAGCGTTGACACTACGTGTACTCTATGGGATATAAATACTGGTACGGCAAAGACACAGTTGATTGCTCACGACCGCGAGGTTTTTGACGTCAAGTTTGCGGCAAACAGTCTTGATGTATTCTCTTCAGTTGGTGCTGATGGGTCGGTACGAGTATTTGATTTGCGTGCACTTGAGCATTCCACCATTGTCTACGAACCTGTTAGTCCAACCCCTCTACTCCGCCTAAGCAATAACTGCATAGACTCCAATATTCTTGCTACTTTTGCAGTAAATTCCTCTACGATACCAGTCATAGACATACGCTCACCTGGAACTCCTATACTTGAGCTGCAGGCACACCAGGCCGATATCAATACTATAGAATGGTCTCCTACGCAGCATAACATGCTGGCATCTGGCGCAGATGATTGTCAGATTTGTATATGGGATACATCGGCTAACGATGTCGTGATGTCCCACACAGATTCTGGTCCTATAAATAACTTGACCTGGAATGGTAATGCCTCTTGGATATCATATGTAAGTGGGCGCACCCTACAGGGAGTTAGAGTTTAGTTGGTTTCTTTTGATGGAAGTTTGGGAATGAATAGGAAGCCGGAACAAGATTGGTGTACCTAACCCCTTATTTAAAAAGGGGAAATCAACAAATCATACTCATGGAATTGTTATTTTGTATATTAATTGGCGTTAATTTGATTTCTTGAGCACGTTTTGCGTATTTAGATGCGGTCGGGTTGTGCTTTGTTTCGCGTTGTTTCCTTTGATCCCACTTCGCCGCAGGTGCTCACGCAACGGAATAAAGAAATGTCGTCCGGAGTGCTCCGTTCAGAGCGCGCTGATATGACAACCGTGCTTCCTGACAGCTCCAGTCAGCGCACGCGCAGGCGTTCCCGGGCCGAGAGTCAGGCGTCGATACTGAAGCCCACCTCAGGCCGATCTCGGGCAACTAGCACTCACGGGCTGGTGGAGCCTAGGCTGAATAGAGACAGTGCAAATTCGACTTCTATGTCGGCAAGAGCTTTTTCAGGGGCTGCTTCGTCTCAAAGCAGACGTCCTTCGACTATTAATTTGTCTGTGACGCCGTTTGAGGGCGGAAAGATAAAGGAGGGTGAGAACCCGAGTAATTCGGTCGCTGATATGGAGCGATTAGCATCATTGGTTTTACATTTCTCCAAGTCCAAGTCACAGGGTGCTCCTAGCAGTCCTGTTAATAATATAAGTGGAGTCACTGAGATGCGTGATTCGCATACAGCCTTTCAAACTAGTGATTTCTCTTCGCCTGCCCCCTCCAATAATATAATGACTCAAGGTCCTTCGCCACTTGCCAGTAATGGTAAATGGCCTCCTCATATTTCTCAGGCAACATTGAACCGCTCAATGAAAACCAAAACAACCCTCGAACTGAGATTTACGCTTATAAGGAGGTTCCAACATACACATTATTCGCAACCAAAGAATGAACAGGATCCAAGCATATGCTCTACAACCGGCAAACCTGTTGATGCATGTGTTGACGGTACCTATAATCCTCTACAGTCTATTCGCAATCGCCTGATACGTCAACGACTACATGACAAACTAGAAAAGTTTTCAGACTCTTCAATTATTCAACCGGCATCCACTACTTTTAGTCGGACGCGCAAAAAGCTCTTATGGGAGGTAGATGTGGCTGAGGAGATTGCAGACTATGGATGGCGACTTCGAAAGCGACAGTTTATGATTGATCGTCACGGGCATGAATTGTACCCACATGAAAATAAGCTTGATTTGGAACCCTCGCTTATTTCCAGCTCGAATAAAGAGATATATCCACAAGATTATCATTACTTGTCACCTGACTCGGCTCTCGAACCGCCATCTTACAACCCGTTTGACAAAGCGGAGTCGGATACTTTTAGCGATAGTCTTATTGATGGACATTTGCGAAATCTAAAGGATGAGGCTAGCGATAACGGTTATCTGCAATCTCCATCGGCTGTGAAAACGCCGGATACCGCATCGGCGTCTGGTCATCATTACTCAAAAAGTAGGTCTTCTCGCTCGGCTCGAGATATATATCCCGAAGCCCCATCAAGTGTGGTTTCAGATCATTCTGATTTAGAACACTACATATCTCGCACAACGACCAATCGAAGTCATAACAATGGCGGGGCAAAGATGACATCTCCAGGTCATCCAGACGACTTTCAAGGCACATCTGCTGCACTTTCGACTACCTCGTCACATGTTGGTCGCTCCACACATTCAATTCCGTTTGTATTAAGTCCGCTCTCGCAACCCTCGGCTAGTGGCTCAAAACGCCCTTCATTTCATACTGCACCTTCGGTCCCCAGTCTAATTTCTCGTCCTTCAGAATATGAGGGTGTTGCAATGACACCGATATCACCGGTACGTCCCTCGTTCCCAGAGTCGCTGAACCCATCCCCATTAGGGGCTGCTGCAAATTCGAAAAGGACGAGGTTATCACCAGAACCACCGAAACTGGTTACTGATCGACAGCTGGATTTAAAGTCAGAATCGGCTGTCTCGGAAAAAGAACATGAGGCAGAATTTCTCGTTGGCGCAGGGGATGACGTGTGCAAGAGGCACGCAAATGCGCTAAGCTACAACCCTGAATTGGCAATGGCGGACTCTGTCGCTGAAGTATCTGAGAAGTACAGAGCATACATTCGTGACTTGCAGCGAGTCAAGGCTGTTTTGTGGATGACAGGGTGTCGGCAGTACCAAATCTACCAGCGCGTCTCAATTCCGCAGCACAGTGGAGTCCACGAGGGTCAGGAATTGGCTGCATATGCTGAAGAAGTGAATAATAATTACGTTCAAACGACTATTGATACGAGTAAGAAGCTTGACTACGAGGTCGTGGGTCTTAATAAGGACCTCATCAATAACTACTCACCGCTGCTCGATCAGTACCTCAGCCAGTCCACGTTACTGGCCAACCAAACCGGTACGACACTAAACTATGAGCTTCGTCGGGTTGGGGAGGCGCTCGATAAATGGGACAGGCGTGTTCCAGGCTCATCTACAGCTCACTCTGCTCGCCTCGCTGCTGTTGACGAGGTACAGACAAAGCTGCTCACTTCGCTAACATCGTTGCATAAAAAGAAGCTGCGAAGTCCCGGGCGTGTCGGCTACTTTATTCTTGAGTGGGTCATGGTATTTGCGCTTTGGCTCGTCTGGTTCATGGTAATGATCTTTCTGCTCCTACGCAAACTACTGCGGCACATATGGCGCGTCATTGGTTGATTGCTCTCATGGTATTTTTCTTGAAAGATGATCTGTTTTTTTTTTTTTTTGTTTCGCTTGGGTTTCACCATTGGAGTTATATTTTTTATAGTCATGGACACGAATAGATGTTTTTTTTCTGGGTAGACCCGCCTACGTAGCTGCAAATCGTTGATTCAAACAAGAGATATAAAATTACAGGTCAATCTCGTATTAATATTACACAACTTCACAATCCCCTTCATAAAATCTGGCAACAACATTAGCAGGCATCGGTTGCAGGTGTAGAAAGAACAACTTACTTGTCAAAGAGAATCGCAGAAGTAAACCCATTAGTAGTGCACATCATGCATAAAATAGAAAAAGCATCAAACAGAAAATTCAAAAAACAAGCACGGACGCCAGACACGAAATAAAAAAACAACTCAGTCGAGATTGACGGGAACATAGGGACCACCATTAAAGATGGCTTGATAGTTCGACACTAATAGCGTAAGAATACGCACAGGAATATTCAGCGTCGCGCTAAACACAATCGAAACGTTGCGCAGCGACATCTTGTTGTACTCAGAGCGTCCAACAATAGCCACCAAGTGATGCATCAAAAACGACAACGTTGCAGCGACTGTTGCTGGTAAAAGCTGCACCAACGACGCTAGCTCGACCACCTGAGCTTCTGGCTCTTCCAGCTCCGACGACGAAAAGAACCGGGCCTGCAGCTGATTCGTGAAAATGGAGCCCGGCAAAGAGCGAAAGTAAAGCTTCAGCAAACCAGAAACTGTATGTTGATCGTAAAGTGGCTCACATAAAAGCAGGTCAACGTCAAGTTCAGTGTCAAAACGTTCACGCAATGATCGAATCATGGATGAAGAGCCACTCAGTCGGAAGATTCCCTCCGTAGAGATAGCATCCGTCTGCTCTAAAAATGTGACACAGCGATAGACAATTGAAGGAATGGGAGTTCCCTTTGCGGAGCTGCTTGCTGGAACGAGTAGACGGTTGGCATCTATAGGGAGTCCGGCATACTTAACAACCTCCAACAGTGGGACACCAAAAACAATTTGAGGGCCGTTATAGACACCAGTTTCTTCCTCAGATGCAGCTGAAATCTCACCAGTCGAGAAAGTATGTGAGAGAGAATGACTGGACTGTGCGTGCTTCAGACTAGAAAGCATCGCTAGATCACTGGGTATGTCGGTACCCGAAGATGCAGAGTTACTCCTATTTCTAAACAGGGGGAACAACACCCGTCGTCGACTCTTTCTACCACCGGTAGATGTCTGTGTTGCCGTAGATGGGGCCGGTGAAGTAGCGTTGTTAGTAAAAGTGCTATTTTGAGGCGATAAGGTAGCATTATTGGCACCCGGTCGATCATCTCGAGCTGCAGCACTTTGACCGCCAGCAGGAAGTCTTAAAAATGCAAATTTACTATCTAAACCACCCAAGCTGGTTGAAATTGAGGAATGAGAGCCTGAGTTTCTTGAGTCAGAGCCGTCAGGAGCTAGAGGAAAGACACCGGTAGCAGGTGAAAGTTCAACGGAGGATGAATATGAGCCGTCAGCATCAATTCCCGGCACAAATTTGAGGGATACATCATCTCCTTCCATGACATCAGCCAAAGTCGCATTCATACTGCCGGTTTCACTGCCGCCGGCAACACCAAGCAAAGCCATCACCCAATCATCCCGATCATCATCATTTTCAGCACAGAGCAAGTGACGCGTGTACTGATTTGAACCGCGTCGTTTCGGCTCCAAAATTGTAAAAGCATGTCGATATTCGGCAGAACTGTTGGCATCGTCGGCCTCTTTTCTCGCCTGAAGTGAAACTCGCGCCCCTTCTAGATTTATTGTTCCCTGGAGAGACTTACCAGGTGCATCAAAATATTGCAGCTGTGTTCCGACAAGAACAAAGTACCGGCTCTTCCAAGACCGGAAACTCGACTTTCCCTTCTTCGTAAGGTAGCCTTTGATGATAATATTATCTGACTCCTCATCCATTCCCATAGTATCAAGAGGATCGAGCATGCCTTCTGACAAAAATTCACACACCATATATGATACACGCAGACTCAACGAAGGAATAGACATAATTGACGAAAAATAGCCTTCGAGCATGGTGTTGCGCTGGTTAACTTTGCCAGGCGCTTGAGATGAGAAAAGAGAACGTTCAGGAAGCTTTGGCAGACCTGAAAGTTCGGAGCGAATGCATGTATCAAGTCCAATGATATCTGTCAGCGTTTTCCGACTCCTCCAGAGAACTTTACCACTCTCACGGTCACTCATATCCAGTATAATGTTGGATGCCGATTTTGAGGACTCAGAGTGACGTCCCAAGGAGGATGATACATGAATTGAAATGAGATTAAGACTTTCAGGTTCAACCAGTAAATTGAAAGACTCAGCCAAGGTAGCAGGGGGTTGTTTGTCGGTACCAGCATCTAAACCAGCAGATCCTTGAATACGATTAGACGTTATGTCATCAATCGTATCCTCCGACTCGATACGAGCATGTCCACTTTTCCTAACCGTAGTAGAGGCAGCCTTAGGCTGAGCAGCCTCATTTACAAAAAATTGATGCTCCGCCGGGTCCACCACATAATCTTGCGATGGTGCGCCCTGCAACCGATCTTGACTAGAACTATTTGATGAGTTGAATAAAGAGGCACCACGGTTGCTCATTCCCGGCCCCAGGTCGGAAGACAACCCCGGAAAGGGGGCTGATGGAGGAGCAGGAAACTTCAAGGATGAGTTCAAAGGACCACTGGAATTAGCTAAGGGCAATTTCACTGGAAAATCTTCTTGAGGCACAGACGCCAAGTTAGCACTTTGTAGAGGGGAATTGGTAGACACATTGACGCCATGAATTGGTGAAGTGGGGCCGGCCGAGTTGGGGCCAAGAGTAGTATCTGCATCCAACTGTATTTCTGGTAGTGGTGACTGCAATCTAGAAAGCGACGGTAATCCAAAATGCTCGCTATGCAATGATGGTTGTGTACCAGAAGTCGACAAAGGAGAGTTGTATTCAGATGCTGGCAAAGGTTCAGACGATGTGACGTAAGCGTTGGAATAAACACTGTTGAGTGAATATTCACTTTGAGGCATGCTTGAATCCCTCGTGAAATTACTTGTCGCAGGAGAAGCCACCAAAGGACCTGGTGCGGATGGCGACCGTATGCCAAGACTAGCCATATTTTCCGTAATATCAGGTCTATATGACGCTGTATTTTCATTAAAATCAATCGAGGGCCGCAGTTGCACTGACGAGTTGCTCGGCTGAGATATGTGATCATGAAGGCTTCTGGAGGAGCCGATCTCCGGATCATACAGCGAGGAGGCATCCGAAAAGTTTGAAACAGAAGTTTCACGAGCTATATTATCGGGATGTAATGTATGCAGTTGGCGCCCTTGTGCAGAGTAAGAGGCACGAAGAGCAGCAGGAGAGCCTTGCAAAGGAGCACCAACCCCAATTGGAGAAACCGGTCCTGATCCAATCCTGTCAACCTTAATGGCCGCATTAGAAGCCTGCGATTTTGGAGAAGGCACATCCAAATGATTGATGTCAATATTGAAATGAACCGGACTGAGGTTGAGATCCAGTAGAGAAGGACGATGCGTATCAGGCTCCGGGGTCTTTTGAATCGAATCATTAGAACTCTGGAGTTTGCTCGCAGACACAGGAGTATAAGGAGCAGTCGTCGGCCTTGGGTGTGGTGCAGGAGAGCTTGATCGACCAGGACTGGCTGCAAGAAAATGTTAGAACAAGTAGTCCAGTTGAACAAATTGAAATACATACATTGTGAATCACTCAAAACACTAATTGCCCTATTAGCGGAGCGAGTTGGTAATAATGGGCCGGAGGAAGAAGTGCTGTCACCGGTAGGGCCTAGTGAAGCCGCGGGTGTCAAATCAGCCTGCGGGTTCGATAAACGAGAAGGGGTGGAAGGCATTGGCTCGTGCGAGCGATTAATTCTTGAAATATGAGCCGGTGTATACACATAGCGCCTCGATGATGGCGAACCAGACCTGCTCGCTGAGGCTGGCGAGGGCGTCTGACCAGCTTGAGCAGTCTGGACCGACTGTAAAGAAGCTTCGATATCTGGATATAACCGGCGATACTCGCCAATAAGAGTGTAAGCAGAAGCGAGTTCACGTTCTAGACGTGAAATGACCTGTTGCTGACGTTCAATCGTCAGATATGGATCTGGGCCTCGCGAGCCTGGAGGAGGCATCGCCCCTGGCTGCCGTCTCACGGGTGACGCACTGTTACTAGTACTTCCAGGAGGATCGGTAGTTCGCCCTCGAGGCTGCCAGGAACCGGGAGAAGAAGTCCCTGGCCGCGTGTGTGGATGAGGGAGGTGAACCTGAGCAGCTGCCTGGGCAAACTGAGTGTCGCGATCCATCTCGACACGATAAATAGAGAGCGACAATGAGAATTATAAGATTGCCAATGAGGCAAAATCAATCGTCTCTGCTCTGCAGCGCTGCCTCTGATTTTTTTTTTTTCGAGTGGGCGTCGTCAACGGGCTTCACAATGCTACGAGACAACTCAAATTCGCACTATCATTCATTCATCGCCGGGGTAAAAGAAAACGACGGAAATACAAATAAACACAAAAAAAATAAAATAAAACACAGCAACCTGTCCGCAAACAGAACCGTTAATAGATTGCGAACATTTATCCCCTCCTCTGAAAAGGCAAACATATATAAGCTACCATAGCAGTAGGTTCAACTTTCCCCTCCCAATTCTCTTTTCCCTAATCATTTTCCTTTTTTTTTTTTTTCTCAAAACAAAACAACCATTGCCTAGTTCTATACTCCTCGTCATTTTGTCTTGCTGCCACTTCCAAATATAAATCACATAATTTCCCGTTCGCATCGTGTTTTGGTATCGTAAAAGTCATGCATTGTTTTTTCGTTCCACCTCTTTTTTTCCTGCTGCCTTTTCAAAAGGAAGCATTACATGAAGTCAAATCTTGCCCGAAGGTGATCTTCACATTGAGATGTTTGGGGATTGGTAGAAAAACAAAAAAGGCATCTCCCCTGGTTTATAGTATTGATAAAGATACTAATAATAAGAAGACCAATAAAAATAAGACCCCATTAGCTTCTTTTACTTGAGTTTAGTAAAGGCTTATTGAGAACCGACGGCGGCGGCAGCCCGACGGTTGCTGGTTCGTATCCGGCGAAGACGGCCCTGCATCATATAGTAGGTACCACGTCGAACGATGATTTCCAATAAATCTCGGTCGTAACCGTACTCATCAACTGTCTCATTGTAGATGGCCTCAATCAATCGGAGTCGCTCGTGCTCGTGCGTATCGCGGATCCAGGTCTTCTCACCCAAAGGGAAGCCGTGTGATTTAAGCACGTCCAGGATGCGTTGCTCTCGAGCACGGGCCTTGTCAGGATCATGAGCAAGAAGCATACGGGCGTGGAGTTCTGGAAGCGGGATGCGGGACTCGGACTGCTTGCGAGGCACTCTTGAGGCATTCGAATTACCTGATTCCAACGATTCTCCAGGCGAATCCATTGTGCTTGACGATTTTGAACCATCGATAAGGTCTAATTCAGGTGATTTGCGCTTGAGGCTAGCGGGATCGAGCGCTGGGTTGGTGTTGGCCTTGGGGGTGTGGACTGAGCCTGAAGTTGGGGCCGGTCGACGCGAACGAGGGCGCACTGGACCCAAGTTTACCGGTGGCAAAATCTTCTTCTCCACTAAATCATCGCTTGTGACCGAGGAGGCCTTGGAGGAAGCGCTGTCGTGGTAGCGATCTGCAGTAAGCATTGACGAGGCCGACAAGGAGGGACTCGAGGGAACAGAAGAAAAGTTATCGAGCCATTGCGATCGCCAATGAGGAGTATCAAAGTCCAAAAGATTGGAGGAACAGCATATACGGGATCTCTTTAGTGGTCGATCGGTATCAAGACCGTCCCCGTGCAGGGCAAAGTCAGCGTCAGCGGTAGGAGCATCAGCAGCTGCTAGCGGCAAATCTTCACTATCAATCTGAATTGGTTGAATCAGAGTATTCAAATTTTCATCCCAGGACTCCGAGCGGGACAGGGGTAGGGTCGGATCGGGCGAGGGCGATAAGGTCAGGTCCACCGACTCTGTTTCAAACACTGCAGACTCGGGGAAAGAGTTTCGTAATTGTTCAGACGCCCATTTGTAGGTGGATGCACGAGATAACTCCTGCTGATTCCGATCTATTACCTGCTGGTAGGCTTCATGATCGTCTAGATCGAGGTCGAGATCAGTGCTTTGTTGAGGCGGTGACGGGTAGTCCAACTGAAGCCAACACGAGATATCATCCGGTTGAACTTGTGTTGACTGTGTTTGTATTGTCAATTCTCGCAATGCCATGACGCTATTTGGAAAGGGGGGGGGAAAAAAACCACACAGTAAACCCTAGGGTCAAAGAGTGTTGTTGTTGCTTGGCTGTAGGGGGAGCTTTTTTTTCTTTGTTCCACGCACGCAGTTTCGATCTTTTTTTTCCTCTACGGCCAAACAAGGAGCGCCAAAACTGGGCACACGGTTTTGCAAGCGGCTCAAATTTCCGGAAAAGAACACACAAACGCTCAACCGACCGACCGACCGACCGGTGTTTAATTGTAAAGTTATTTTTCTGTTTAATTTGAAAAGTTGGTTTGTGGTTTTCTTTTGTTGCGGGAAGAGTTCGGTGATGGTGGAGTGGTTTGTTCTTTTATGGAAAGGGCGGCGGCGCGGTGGGATATTGCCAAAGTTCACGGTGGTGAAAGCTCTACACAATGCCCCACACACGAAGAAAGTAAAAACAAAATTGAATTCAAATAAAAAAAGCACAGCGCGTTTTCATTTGAATTCAATTTTGTTTTACTTTCTCGCTTTTCTTTCTTTTTCACTGCTTTCTTGAACGAAATATCCGACCCCGTGATTGCCGCCCACTTTTGCGAGGTTTAAAATAGATTGTGTTTCCATGGCAACATCGATATCTCTGTGTGTATAGTCTAGATTCGATGTGCGATATATGTTTGCCGTATTCACCGGGGGGAGGGTGGAAAAGCTGATAAGTGGGCTATTGCTGACGAGAGTGAAGAAAGAGAAACTACTGTCTTTGTGCTTTTCTGGTTGTGTTTTTTTTTTTGCCCTTTTGGCGTGATGGCCGAGAGCATTTCTATTTTAGAAGGGGCTCAGCATGCTGCATAACACCCAAACAGTGCTACCTTTTGTGGCATAAAAGTCTAACGGTTTTCCCGACACGTGCCCCCAAAAAAGGTAAGATGAGCGACACAAACAGGGAGCGAGAGAAAATTAAGGGTGTGCTGTTCTTTTAGTAGAGCGACTCGGTGGCAGTATAAATTTATTTTATTTTTAGCAAGGGTGGGATCGGGATTATTTGGTGCAAATGGTTGATGAGATCGGACCCAAGGCTCCTGTCGGTTTGGTGTTACTTTGGATTAGTATGGGTTGGTGAGTGGTGTGCCCTGGGCGGCTCTGATGCAACCATCAATCGTCGTACTCTTGATCAAAACAGCAACAGGCTTGGACTAGTACAACTCGTAAAATACATGACAGGCAGTTGTTAATTATAAAAAGAATAAAAAAAAACAGTGTGATTTTTTTTTTATCTAGAAAGGAGTTTAGATTCTACAGTTACGAGCCAGAGAATATTTGGTTTGAGAGTCTGACAGCTCGGCAGAGAAAATCAAGACCTAAATTAAAGTTTGGACCTTTGTATTCTTTTTTTAGGCTTGGAGAAGTGAATTTTAAAACTAGAGTTTTTGCCCAGAGGAAATTCTAATTTTGCTGCTGAACTTGATATGCTCTACATCCTAAGCTCTTGTAAACAGCTACCTGTATAATATCTAGTCTTTGCAGCAGTTATCAAACTCCCAGAGACTTAAAAAAAACCTGTAAACAAAAAGTCTTGTGTCATTTCTACTGTTTGATTCCAGTTATAGAAGATCCTAGTCGATACTATGATACATCTGGAAGGTAAAAAAACAACTAAACTCATAAAAAAATCCCGACCATTAGAAAGGTAAACTAAAGTTTGCCTTTATAACTGGGAAATCGTTTCAAGTTTTTTTGGTTTTTTTTTTTTTTGGTTTTGTTTTTTCGGTTGCCACGAAAAGTTTTTTGGTAGGTCAACTTTTTTTTTTCTGACGTTTGGGTTTTTCTGCAAGAAAACTTTGAAAAAGAATGTCGGATTCGCAGACTGCAGAGCCGGGTTTGGTGTTTGACTCGGTGGCGTTTGGTAGATTGTTACCTGATGAGTACTTGATTCGTCACCTGGCTTTGGAACCTCCACGTCGACCTGCGCTGGGTAGAACTCCGCTCGAGTTTCGACCGATACAGGTCTCTACACACGCTCTCGATCCTACTACATTGGGATCTGCTATTGTGAGACAGGGTCAGGCCGTTGTTGTCTGTGGCATCACCGGTGCCCTCGTTTCCAACGATGATTTGCTCTTGTACGACTCGGGATTGCCATCACCAGCTCGCTTGTTTCCAAACGTCCAAGTCGTCGATGGCCGAAATGGACCGCCCTCTCAGGAGGAAATGACGCTGAGCCAACGCCTCTATGAGGTTGCTCTTGCGCTAGATCTCATCGACTCGGAGCAGCTGAGCATCCCAGATACCGACAAAAGTCTTGTTCTCAACGCTCACATACACGTTATTGCGCGCTCGGGGAATCCCTTTTCACAAGCATGGGCTGCGCTGACGGCCGCACTAGAGGCGACCAGACTGCCGGAAATGGTCGTCGTTGACCGATCCGTCGTGTGCAGGCCGCTTTCGGACCCGTCAAGCAAGACACGCATGCTCAAACCCAAACAACCATCGAAGCACTTTGCCAGCGTCTATGGACTCGTCCACAACCGTCCACTGGCCACCCTAGCGACTCCGGAGGAAGTTGCTTCCCTACCCTCGCTTCGGGACGGCAAGGTCAAGCCCGACCTCGTCCTCGCCGACCCTGAGGGAAGTGTTGAAGAGGAAGGGGCGTCCGGGAGCGTCCAGGTTATCTACGACACACATGCTGAGCGCTTTTCCTACTTTAGCTTGGATGCCGGCGATTGCTACATTACTGCAGCCCAAATCAAAGAGTGCTTGGCCCGCACGGTCGACAACGCCCATAATCAACAAGATGCATTCGCAGAAGCAGCTACAAGTGTGTCCGAGTCAGCCTGATGTGGAGTTTCTGGATGGTCGAGCCTGACCAGAATTTCTTTGTATAGTAGTAGTTATGTATATTAGTTTTTGCATCTTTTATCAACACCCACCCCCAACATCTAACTTTTAACTTTTCTCCTCTTCTTGCATGCCTGGCCGCTCGGCCGTTAACGCTGCCCTTTTCGATGCTGCCAGCCACGACCGCGGACCGTCAGATGTCGAGGATGCAAGGGCGGCTTTCGTGGCAGGGCTCGTGCTCGACGCCGTCTTCGATAGCTGGCCCGACGAGCCAGTGGAGCCGGTGCGCATTCTAGATCTTGGATGCGGCAGAGGGTACCTTGCTCGCCATTTGCTGGCCGAGATCGACTGTACGCTCGTCGGGCTTGACGTGTCTCCCGCGACCGTGGAGGTATTCAACCGCGCGGCCGACAACCAGGGTCTGGCAGCGGAGGAAATGCGAGCCTATACCATTGACCTGGCATTGACTGAAGACTTGACTCGATTCGGCTGTTTTGATATAGTTGTGTGTTCAATGATGCTCCACCATCTGGACGATCCATCCCATCTCTTGGGTGTCGTACGCGCCCTCCTCGCAAATGACGGACGTCTGGTTGTTGTAGAAAATCCCTACGATGCCGGCATCCAACCGAGCTTGGCAGTCGCGCACTGTGGTGGCTTCACAGAGATGCAGCTGGTGTCATGTCTCGGTTCGGCTGGCTACACGAGCTTCGAAACCTCCACCCACATATTTGAAATGAAAGTCAAGAACGGCCGTGCACACAAGTCCTTGCTACTTTGCTGTGCCAAAGTCGGTGTAAATACGGCTTACGACTAAAATCACGTCTATACTATGTATATTAATAATGTAACCAAACACCCTTTAACCGATTTCAATGCAATTATAAGTCCTTGGACAGCTCTCTGTCACCAGAGTCGTCGACCTCTTCAAGAGTGACGGTACGCGAAGCCCGCGAAGAAGGTCGGTCGCCATCGACAACGGGGATTTTTAGCGTTTTGGGCTCTGATGGCTTAGAGTCAGCTTCAGGAGTGGGGCGGAACTCGTGTTCAGAATCATTGTCCCCGCCGTCCGACTTGAGTAAGGTGTCGATGCGATCAGCGCCATCAACAGCAAGCGTAGTGACGTTGTGCTTTAACTGTCGTAATGGAATGGTAGCGTCATTGTCGTGGTCAATTTCAATGCAGTCAAGCTCGGAGTAGAGTTTCTCCAATCGAACCTGAGTCAGGCGCAACTGCTTGGGTGTCTTTGAAGAATCAATCTGCTCCAACTGAGAAATGACATCACCCTTGATCTTTTGAATCTGCTGCTCGATGCTGAGCTTGGGAGCGGGAGGCGAGGCAGGCTTAGCGGCCGGAGTTGGCTGTGGTTTAGGAGTAGTCTCAGAAGCAGATTGACTTTCTTGAGCATTGATCTGGTTCTCAAACGACTTCAGCCATGCCTTGGGAATAAATGTACCCGGGATAAAGTCATTCTCATCAAATGCCTCTTCTTCAGGAGCTTCGGCTTGCACTGCCGCAGGTGCAGGAGTTCGTTCAGGCACAATTGTAGGCTGTGCAAAAGTCGGCTTGGGCTGTTCTACCTTGGTCGGTTCAGGTTCAGACTCTTCCTCCTCCTCCTCCTCCTCATCGGCTTTGTGAGCTGCAAGCTCCTCAAGCAAATTTATAAAAGCATCAGGCAACTGAATCTCCTTGGCAGGTGAAGGCTGGGGAATATCAGACGCTTGGCTTTCCTTGTCGTCCTGCTCGGGTTCGACGACGTAGGGTGAGGCTGTCCCTTCCCCATACGGTGACGTAGGCTGCTGGCGACCCGATCCGCGTTTCCGGTTCTGAAGCAATTGCTCAAAAGCTTCCTGGGCATGTTCCTCCTCAACCTGCTGACTTTGAAGCTGTGCAAATGAGTCTCGGTCGACAAAGAAGGGAAGACAGGAGGAGAGGTAGGCCTGCTGCTGCGCCTGCTGCTGCGCCTGCTTCTGAGCCTGACGTTGCTGGTAAAGCTGCTGAGTTCGCTCGGCTTCTTGAATTTGAGAAACTCTTTGCTGGAATCGGGAGGCAAGGTACTGCTGCTCCTCGGCCTCGCGGACAGAGTTGATGATGGACTCTAGTCGCAAAAGAGCCTCCTGTTCCTGCTCCTCCTGGCGCACAACCAAATTTTGTTCACGGGCAATGAGGTAGAGTAACTTGTTGCGCTGGTTCTCAAGCGAATAAGCCTTCCGTCGTAGCCGTGACTGTTGAACAGCGACATCACGTTGAGCGAGCTCGATATCCCGCAGATGAGATACGTAGCGAGCCAAGCGGTGACGGTGGGTGTCTGGCGACACTGGCCTTTCGGGGACTGCCGGAACGTAAAGATATTTAACCATTGAAGCAAACTTAGAGGTGAAATACCAAGAAAAAAAAAAGCAGGTACTTTCCCGTTCCTTTTAAGCGGCGCTGATGTGATAATCACGTGAACATTTCTCGAAGGTGCTGGAAGGTGCGAGACGATTTTCAAACGCAATTCTTGAAATTTGTACTTTTAATAATACTGATGATTAATACAATGGCGGCTGAATTCGAAAAAGAAAAACCAAATCAACTCCGAAGGACTGAGACGACGTAAACAGTAGTACCGGCACAAAAGAATTCATCCGCTCTCGGGAATGACCGCAAGGCGATCGGAACCGTCCAAGCGTTTGATCGACTGCACTGAAATCAGCATCATAACTCTTTTATGTTCTTTCACGCTTTGGATGATTGTACTGCAGCAAAATAAAAGAAGAAACAGCCTCGACTTCTTCTATCACTCGAGTGTCGTCGGTCAAGAAGAGTGCACGTGACTTTTCCGACTGGAAGACCAGCGTTCCTTTGCCTTTGCAAGCACAATCAATTCTCCTGAAAGCTTTCCCATGCACTTCAGACCGACGACTCTATCAAGTGCATGAGCCGTTTCTACGCCTGCTGTTAGACCGCTTTCAAAGTCACACAACCGTAACTTCATCGAACTTCATCCGGCACTTTTACAATCTATCAAGACGCGCTAAGAAAAGCTGAGGCTGCGATTAGTGAAGAAGAAATTGTATATATATAAATATTTGTAGAGAGAGCAGAGATAAAGAAGGCGCTGGCCTTTAATGAGAACTCTCCCCGAATATTCACGTGACCATGTCTCCATGACAACCTGTCGCGTCCTGTCGCGACGTTTACTTTTGAGTTGCATGACGCGCGACGCGACACAGGCAGAAAAGGGCAAAAAAAAAATTCAATTAAGCCCCCTTTTGGCTTTAATCGATTTTCTTCTCTCTATCGTTTCTTCCTCACCAAAACTTGCAAATGGCGTCTGTTTTACCGGTGGTGAATATCAATGTCGACTATCCGGTCATTAAAGGTGAGTTTTTAAAGAAAAGAGTACCCTGAGGTTTATACTAACCCTTGGCCAGACACAATCACCGATTTTTTATCGTCGTTCAAGACCTCGAAGCGTCATGAGGAGGACGACATCATGTTTGATGAGGAAATTCCTCAACAAGCAGACGCTGAGAGTGACAAGCCAAAGTACTTGAGCATTCTTCAATCTGTTGCCAACCGCGAGGTTTCAGCCTTGATCATTGAGCTTGACGATATCGACGCGTATGAACACCAGAGCAATGACCTCGTGGGAAAAATCATGGAGAACACAACTCGCTACGTTGACTTTTTCTCTCGAGCAGTGGACCAATTGATGCCGGCGCCCACCATTGACCTAACATACAAGGACGACGTGCTTGATGTGCTCTTGCACCAGCGCCAGCAGCGAAATGAGATGGTCCAGCAGGAAGAAGGAGAGGATGATGAGACTCAGACTTTTCCATCTATTCTGACCCGTCGATATAACCTCTACTTCAAACCGCTCAGCGATCCCGCTCGAGGTGGAAAGGCACTTGCTGTGCGTAACGTCAAGGGAGAACACATGGGTAAGCTGTTGACCATTCGGGGTATTGTCACACGATGCTCGGATGTCAAGCCTTTTGTCGTGGTCAACACATACACTTGCGACAAGTGTGGAACAGAGACGTTTGAAGAAATCAAGTCGCGTCAATTTATCCCCAAACAGCTTTGTGAGTCTCCTGAGTGCAAGCGCAACGGTCCTGGAGAGCTTTACATGTCGACTCGTGCCTCGAAGTTTTTGCCGTTCCAGGAGCTTAAGATTCAGGAGTTATCACACCAGGTCCCTACCGGTGGCATTCCTCGAACAATGACCTGTCATCTTTCCGGAGATTTGGTCCGATCTTGCAACCCCGGTGACATTGTTGACTTGGCTGGTGTTTTGCTGCCTGTTCCTTACACGGGCTTCAAGGCTCTCCGCGCAGGTCTCTTGACTGACATCTACCTCAACACCCACCACGTCAATCAGCACAAGGCCCAGTACGGTGCCATGCAGTTTGACGACTACAGCATTGCACAAATTCAAGAATTGCGAGATCAAGGAAACGTCTATGAGACTCTTGCTCGCTCAATTGCGCCGGAAATCTACGGTCATCTCGACGTCAAGAAGGCACTTCTCTTGTTGCTTGTTGGTGGTGTCACTAAGGAAGTCGGTGATGGTATGAAGATTCGTGGTGATATCAATATGTGCATGATGGGCGATCCCGGTGTGGCCAAGTCGCAGCTGCTAAAGTACATGACCAAGATTGCACCCCGTGCCGTCTACACTACCGGTCGTGGTTCTTCTGGTGTCGGTCTAACTGCCGCTGTCATGCGAGACCCCGTCACAAACGAGATGGTTCTCGAAGGAGGTGCCTTGGTTTTGGCTGATAATGGCATTTGCTGCATCGATGAATTTGACAAGATGACCGACTCTGACCGTACTGCTATTCACGAAGTTATGGAGCAGCAGACCATCAGCATTTCCAAGGCCGGTATCACAACCACTCTCAACGCCCGAACTTCCATCTTGGCTGCTGCTAACCCGCTCATGGGCCGCTACAATCCCGCTCTCTCTCCTCTGAAAAACATCAATCTTCCGGCAGCTTTGTTATCGCGATTCGATATCATCTTTTTGATGCTCGACAAGCCCGATACAGAGACCGACTTGCGGTTGGCCAAGCACGTCACCCAGGTCCACATGCTCAATCGTCAGCCAGACCTCGACTTTACACCCTTGGATTCGCACGCCATTCGACAATACGTTTCCTATGCGCGGCAGTTCCGACCTGTTGTTTCGCAGCAGGTCGTTGACTACGTTGTTGCAAACTACGTCGATATGCGCCGCGACCAAGCCGACCAGGAGAAGGACCACACTCTCTTTTCGCACATCACCCCACGATCTCTACTCGCTGTCTTACGTCTTTCACAGGCACTTGCCCGACTGCGATTCGAAAGCAGGGTTATCATTGCCGATGTCGACGAGGCCTTGCGTTTGATTCGCGTCTCCAAGGAGTCGCTTTACGCTCGCAAAAACAATCGCGGCGACCGCACGTACCAGAGTGCTATCTGGGAAGCCGCCCGACGGCTGGCCATGGGTGACGGCTCGCGTCAAGCCACATCTATCTCGGTTTCGGAGCTCACTGCCCGAGTCCTTAGCTTGGGCTACACCATTGATCAGCTCGATGCCACTATTGAAGAGTACACTGGTTACGGCGCTTGGGTCTACGATGACTTGCAAGAGAACTTGCACTTTGTCAACAACGGTGGTCTTGACGATGATATTGGAGCAGATGGCGAAACGGCGCAGGTAGCCGGCGACGAAGACGTCGATATGTTGTTTTAGTCGATTTGAAGGCGGAGTTATACTGTATATTATTTGTCATTTTGTGTTTTTGTGTGTATTATCTGGTTATCTGTCTAATTAGAGAGTTTTTTTTTTCCTGGTCTACTCTATCTCGTATTTGGTCGTAAAAGCCCATTTTCAATCGGGCTGTTTTTCTTTTAAAATACACTGTACATAATCTCCTTCTACTCACTTGAAGAGAGAGCGGAACCCAGAGTTAACCTTCTTTTTCTTTTGCGTCTGCTGGCCCATGTACCCGGCGCGCTTTGAGTCGGGGATGGACGCAGAGCGCGAAGCAGTTTTGCGGGCATTATCATCATCACTGTCACTATCATCGCTGTCACTGTCGCTTTCGTCACTTTCGCTCTCGGCACTGTCGTCGTCGCTGGCGGCCTTGGGACCTGCCGAAGCTTTCGCAGGTGCCGGCACCGGAGTCAGGCGAGGGCTTGAAAAGCCCGACGGTCCGCCGAGACCGGTTGATTTCGAGTCGCGAACTTCGGGAACACCGCGTCGCACGAGTTCGCGCAGGCTTTTGAACGTGCGAGTCGAGGTCAATCGGTCAAAGGCTGAAATCGGCTCAGCAGTTCCCTGGGAGGTCTTGCGCTGACGGGAAGGAACGGGTACGCGGACAGGTTGTGGGGCGGCTCCGGAGAGTCGACGGACGGTCGGAACGCTGGAGGGCAGCGCTGGTGAATCGCGCGGTGCGTCGGAGGTGCTGGCAGCAGGCACATCCGCCTTGGCTGCTTGTGATTTTGCGGCGGACGATTCTTCCACAGACGTGCTCGAAGAGCCGTTGTTGTGAGCAGACTCAGCATCGGATTCGGATTCGGAGCCGTCGGAGTCAGAGTCCGGTGGAGGTTTTGCCGGCGAGTGATTTGAGGTATTGATAACTCTAGCATGCCTTGTCGGAGGCGGTGATGACACCCGTTTCTTCTTGGATATCACGGGTTGCTCGTTTTCACTTTCACCGTCGGTTTCGCCCGACTCGCTCTCAGACGCGGAGACCAGAACAGAATCGTTCGGCGAGGATTTGGATTGGTTCAGCCCTCCAGGTCGTGTTCCGGAGCTTGTGCGCATCCTTGTGCCAACTATAGGTGCTAGAGTGGATGATCTTCGATGGGTTGAAGAGCTTCGCGTGCGTGCAGAGGTAAACTTGCTTCCACTTACTGACGACCGCCGTGACTCTTTTCCAGCGGTGGGTACTTCTAAACTCGAATCAGCCGCGCTTGCTGTCGATTCTGCGTGTGGGACCTGAGCGGCATTGGTGCCATTATGGGAAGGCCCAGTTAGTGGCAGACTGTCTTGAATCCTAGTCTCGTTCGAGGATACGCTCGCATTGACTTTTCCTGGAAGCTGAGAGTCACCCTTTGAAAGCTCTAGTGGAGTCGGCTCCGATAATAGATCGTCGCTTTGGAATGCAGGCGACGAGACAACGCTGCTGCGAATGAGCGGTGACAGTAAAGCGCGTTTGGAAGCTTCGGATTCGCGCGCGCGTTTTAGGGCAAGTTCGGCCAAGTCGAAGACCGGCGAAGTTGTGATGGGTTTGGAGGGTGCGGGTATAGAGGCGGGTTCCGTTGAGGGCTCTTCGTGGTGCTCTTTCGGGGGCTCAATTAAGTCTTCCATGCTCTCTTCCACCACGGTCGCGAGTAGAGGTGGCGAGTAGCTAAGGGTTTTTGCGGGTTCTAGCTGGGCGTCTTCTGAGGGACTTAAGGGCTGTTGCGGCTGTGACCATTGCTCGGTATCATCATAAACACTTTCTGCTATTTCAGGAGATCCAGCATCGTATCTACCGTGCTGAACGGGCGTCAAGGTTACCGAAACCTGCGAGGCGGCAAAGGTGTCATCCAAGTCATCCTGGAAACTGCCAGCAAAGAGACCCGAATCAGTCGCAGGAAGTTGACTGGAGAGTGTGGAAGAAAAGCGACCGTGGCCGGAGTCCCTGGGAGTGCGTGGTGGTATTTCGTCCGTCAAGATACGTTTTCGTGAGACTATACCTCCCGTATGAGGACTGGAAACAGCCTCTGACGCTTTACGCTTGACACCACCAAGACGGAATGGTGAGTAGCTTCCCTCTAGAATGGCGAGAACAATATTTGAGTCGTCGAATACCTGGCCGACAATAAAGTCGAGGTCGAGGTCACACTCGTGAGCGTCCTGCAGCTTCTCTATGCTAATAGATCTATCAAAAATCAGTACTAGCGCGATCAAAAACAAGATTGTCTCACGGTTCGTCGGGATAGAGCTTGTTGAAACTGCTTATGATTTCATTTCGTAGATCGCGTATACTGGCCGAGGGATCGATCATGTGTAGAAACTTGCGAAACTGATGTGCAGATGCTACGGGCGAGTTAAATGCAAGCGGTGAAGAGTCCACTGGTGTCATGAGCGCGCCAGGCGTGACAGCGGAAGATGTTATCGCCGTAGGAGCTCCAGCAAAGCCAGGCGCAGAGTTTGCAAGCTGCTGGCCCTGCTGCTGCGGCTGCTGCTGCTGATTCCAAGCTGAACCGCGCCTTCCCGGAAGCAGAGAGAAGCGTGGAACGAGCCAGATTTGTAGCTTCATCTCCGGGGAATGCAAGCGTACTCGAGCTGGGTTTTATTTTTTTTTTTCAAAGGGGAGGATCGCAGGAAGCTTCTTCACTGGCAACGAGCGAGAAAAAAAAACATTGAAGGAGAGCACTTTCACTTGGTTTCAACTCTGTGAAAGATGAGAATGTTGGTATTTTTCGGTGTAGTTTTGAGTATTTAAGGGGGAGGGGGAGGAGATCTGTCGAATGAGTTTTAGTGCCAAAGGGTCCGTTTTACCAACTAGCGCAGAGTACCCAGACTGTTGAGCAACTAAAAAGTAAACTAGAGAGTCAATTACGCTCCACAGATCTTTTTTGGGGTTTTATAATGTGTAAAATTTCGGAAATTACTATTTACTGCCGAGATATCCATCGGCCGAGAGCCTCTGACGTACTTTGTAGAACCGGCGCCGAGGCAGCTCGCCAAGACAGACACTCCGACACTTGCTCGGAAATCGCTTCAGCAGGTTCCACTTTAAATATTCAATTCTACGTATTCAAACTCTGTTTACACTCGCTGTCATCACTTTCGGTCGTTCGCTAAGGTATACCTTCTTTTTTTTTTGTCGCGCGGCTTGGAACGATACACTATCTCGAAAAGCCGAGATAAAGGATATTAAAGCTTTAAAAAGAATCAACTTCTGCCAAACTCTGTCTAACTTCACGAGCCATGTCGCCTCCATCTGCGCTTCTACAGCCTACTATAAACGTTGTTCCAGATGCTGCAAAGTCGGGCTACGAGAGCAAGCTTATCATCGACGAGGCCAACGCCGAGGCCGAGTACATTGATGCCTGTGGAGGAGCAGCCGTGGCTTGTTTGGGCCATGGCGACAAGAAGATTGAGCAGGCTATGATCAAGGCCGTGACATTGCCCTATGTCTGGTCGGGAGCCTTTACCTCGACCCCGGCCGAGGAACTGGGCAAACTAATGATTGAACATTCTCCACCAAATTCCTTCACACACGCCACTTTTGTTTGCTCGGGCTCTGAGGCAGTTGAAAGTGCGCTCAAGATGGCACGACAGTATCATGTTGAGCGTGGGGACTGGGACCGCAAGCGCTTTGTGGCACGTACCTACTCCTACCATGGAAATACCATTGGTGCCATGTCTGTGGGAAACAATTACCTTCGACGAAAAATCTACACTGACATTTTACTTCCAGCAGACATGTGTTCGTGGGTTTCGCCTTGCTATCCCTATCGTAACCAGGGCGACGACACCGAGGAAGCGTACACTCAGCGTCTACTCGACGAGATCGAGGCCGAATTTAAGCGCGTGGGACCTGAAACTATTGCTGCTTTTATCTGCGAGACGATGTCGGGAGCCAGTCTTGGTGCAGTAGCTCCTACCACCGGCTATCTCTCTGGAATCAAAGCGCTATGTGAAAAGTACGGCATTCTTATGATTCTCGACGAGGTGATGACAGGCATGGGTCGACTTGGAACCTTCCATGCTTGGGAAAGCTTTACTTCCGCGGACTTTACCGGGCCCGACATTCAAACTGTCGGCAAGTGTCTCGGCGCGGGCTACGTCACCATTGCTGGTATTTTCACCAGCAAGAAAATCAATGACACTATTGGCGCGGGTTCTGGAATTGTCAGGGGCCACCACACCTATCAGTGTCATCCCTTTAACTGCGCCGTTGCTCTTGCCGTTCAAAAGACCATCTTTGAAGAGGACTTGCTCACCAACGTAGCCAAGGTTGGCGCCTACCTCGGTTCGGAGCTTGAGAGCAAGATCGGCTCAAAGAAGTATGTTGGTCAGATACGAGGTCAGGGATGCTTCTGGGCGATGGAGTTTGTCAAAAACAAGGAAACCAAGGAGCCATTCCCGCGAGCTCTTGAATTTGGTTCCATTGTCGATGCCGAGGCCACCAAGTTGAATTTGAAGATATACAAATGCATGGGCGGTGCCGATGGTATCAACGGAGATCACACAATCTTAGCGCCTTGGTATCGCATCACTCGCGAAGAAGTCGACAAGATCATCAAACTACTATCAATAGCGATTGACAATGCTACTGCTATTGTAGACAAGCGATAAACTACACTAATATTCAACTCTATTTTAACACTTTGCTCTACATATTTTTCCCCTTTTCCCCGCCTTTTTCTACATTGCGGCGTAATTAGCTTAACAAGTAAAAAGATAAATGTTTAAATTTGTAGCGTGGGGTAGAAGAAGAAGATCTGTGTTTGTCGCACTTTTTACCATCGATGGAAATAGTTTTAAATAGTTTTGAATGGTAAATTTTTTTGTTTTTGCGTAGATAATATATAAGTATTTTGTATAAACTGCTTATCAGGACGTTTAAACATGGCGTTACGCTTTTTTATAATGTTACCCTGAGCACTCCACTATGCCGCAGGCAAAGACGGGACGGATTGTAACATCCGAGAGCAAAGCAATGAACCACTCTTTGCCGCCCCTCTCCGACCCTCTCCGACTCTTATCCGCCTTCGCCGCCCTCGCCGCCCTCGCCGCCCTCGCCGTCCTTTTGCTCTCTTAAATGGAAATTCTCTCGGTAGCCCTGATTGAAAGAAAGGGGGCAGAAAGCCAAAAACAACTCACCAGCCAGCGACTCAGAGTCGACGATAATGTGGCGCCAATCAGCTCATCAAAAAGGACAAGCGTATAACAAACAAAAGTCAAGAAAAGGCTGTTTAACATTAATTCAACTAAAAGATCAATTAAACTAATCCCCCCCCCACCAACACCAAAACCGAACTTGAACGCAAAATCCACGATAAACCTGCCCACCAAAGCGAGCAAAGTTAAAAAAAAATCTGTGTGATAAGCGCCGATATCACGCAAAACTCTAAAGCCGCGACCTCCCAAAATCACGTGAATAGATGGCCCGTTGTTTCGTCTGCACGGCGTAGGGCAAGAGACCCGGTCAAAACCGAGCACAGTAATTTTGGTGGATTTGGGTGGCTTTTGTTACTTCAAAGGTGATTTGTTTTTTTTTTGGTCGTGGGCAGTGGAGGTGTCGAGGTAATTGACGAGTAGAACCCCCGGCCGAAGAAGGACGGGAGAGGGGGGAGAGGGAGGGGGGCCTTACTAAACATTAAGATTATGCTTTTTCCCAGAAAAGACTGCTTATCTTTTGAGTCAAATTCTTTTGTCTCTTGTTTGCTTGCGCCCTCCTCCCAGAGCAGCCGACCTTTTTTGACCCGATATGATCGCTCTCTTTGCAGGTAGAAAACAGCACTGTTGGATCTTTTTTTAAGAACAAAATTGGGTAACTCGTTATAAAGAAGCGTAATCTGCTTGTCTCTCTGCCTCCCCAAAATGTCAGACACAAAAGACGAGATCTCGTTTGGTTCGGAGACCGCAGGTGCGATCCACGGCGAGAGTCATGTCGAACGTACCGGATTCGGTGGGTGGGTTGACTCGTTCAAGCCTGCAATCCCTGAGATGCGCATGAATGCAAACGGTGACCTCGAGAAGGTTCCGAATAAACCACAACTCAAACGAAGACTGCATGGACGCCATTTGCAGATGATTGCCATTGGTGGCTCCATCGGCACAGGTCTCTTCGTCGGTTCAGGCTCCGCTCTATCTCAGGGTGGACCTGCTGCACTTTTGATTGATTTTTCGATTATTGGAATCATGTTGTTTTGCACCGTTCATGCTCTCGGTGAGCTTTCGGTTGCCTTTCCTGTCGCCGGATCATTTGCTCAGTTCGGTACTCGCATGCTAGACCCCGCGTGGGGTTTTGCCATGGGTTTAAACTACGCCCTGCAGTGGTTCGTTGTTTTTCCCCTCGAGTTGACGGCTGCGTCTATGACGATCCAGTTCTGGCCTGGTGCACAGAATGTTGATCCAGCTGCTTGGGTTGCTATCTTCTGGGCTACAGTTGTAGCAATCAACTTTTTCGGCGTGCGGGGATATGGTGAAGCCGAATTTGTCTTTTCAATGATTAAAGTTATTGCCGTCATTGGCTTCATCATCTTGGGTATCGTTTTGGTGTGTGGCGGTGGTCCTCATGGTTACTACCACGGTGGTCATCTCTTTTACGACCCCGGCGCATTTGCCTATGGATTCAAGGGTGTCTGTACTGTCTTTGTTACTGCCGCTTTTGCATTTTCGGGAACTGAGCTTGTCGGTCTCGCAGCCGCAGAGACCACCAACCCCCGAAAGACCCTCCCTCGTGCGACCAAACAGGTGTTTTGGAGAATCACTTTGTTTTATATCATCTCCTTGCTCTTGATTGGCTTGCTTGTGCCTTATAACGACCCCAACCTTTTGAATGGTAGTTCATCTGCTGACGCCAAGGTTTCTCCCTTTGTCATTGCCATCAAGGACGCAGGTATCAGTGGATTGCCCTCTGTTATGAATGTTGTCATCATGATTTCAGTCTTGTCTGTCGCTAACTCGTCCGTATACGGCTGCTCGCGTACCATGGCCTCGCTTGCCGACCAGAAGATGTTGCCTAGTATTTTTGGGTATATTGATCGCAGTGGACGACCTTTGTTTGGTATCGCAGTCACCTGTATCTTCGGTCTCTTAGCCTTCATCGTTGCCGCTGGTACCGACATCGAGTCCCAGGTCTTCAACTGGCTCTTGGCTCTGTCTGGTTTATCTTCAATCTTCACATGGGGCTCCATTTGCCTGTGCCACATCCGCTTCCGACGCGCCTGGAGTGTTCAGGGTCACTCGCTCGACGAACTTTCCTTCAAGAGTGCCGGTGGTATTTGGGGATCCTGGCTCGGCTTCATCATCAACTGCCTTGTTTTGATTGCGCAGTTTTGGACTGCTGTGTGGCCCATTGGCGATTCTCCTAACGCTGAGACTTTCTTTGAGATCTATTTGGCCGCCCCTGTCGTCATTGCCTGTTATCTTGGATGGAAGATCTGGTTCAGGACGCCCTTTGTTCGCTCGCACACCATGGATCTCGTCACCGGTCGTCGCGAGATTGATACTGATGCTTTGATTGCTGAAATCCAGGCTGAAAAGGAGGAGATCAGGCAAAAGAACTTCTTTTACCGAGTGTATCGCTTTTGGTGCTGATCGTGCTAATCGTAGTCTGAGTCACGATCTTCTCCGAGGTTTAAAAACTCCACGTTTGTTTTTTTGGTTCTGTTTGGAGAGTGTTGATGAGTTCATGTACCTTATAATAAGACTGTTTGTTGTCTCCTGTGTGCATTAAGATGTAGTCTTCGTCCAGCTGTCACTTTATAGTCAAAACATGCCGGCTTCTTGATTTCTCCGCAGAGTGTTCAGCTATATTCAGAACTATATATCCTGTCAGAGTGCATGGAAAGTTTCCAAGTTTGCTGAACCTTGTTTGCGCCATACAGGCTGACAGTCATGTCAAGGGCCTGAGAAATATGTCTCTAGATTTCAGAAACCTAAACTCTCGCTACTCCAACAGCCCCCAAACTCAAATTAGAAAGCATGGCCCAGTATTAATACCCAGCCCTGAGAGCTATTACCGGTTTAGCTTGAGATTTTGCGGGTGGTAAGAAGGTGTTTTTATCAAGGTATGGCACGGAGGTAACCAGGGCATGTAACTTGCTAGTAAGAGTCATACTACAAAAGTACTTATAACAACCTACAACGGTAATCAAAACAACTTCTTTTCAAGAAACATCTCTGATGCGAACGAAAATAGTACTACGACGGCTTAAATAAAGGTGGAATTCCAGATTTTGTACGATTGTGCGAAAGGATATTGCCATTCAATGTATCTATATCGATAAAAAAAACATATTCCGTGCCTGCTTTATTACAAGTTATTAGAGTATGGCGGGAAAAAATTCCCGGCGTGGTCCAGTTGGGCTAGGATGATTCATTCCCGAACCTCGGAATAAACCCGAAAGCTATATCAGTCTCCCCGACCAAACAGAAAAAAAAACAAGTAAACAGTATAACAAAAATTGATTGCGATTATTTATATAATTTTACAAGTTAGCCTACTCCTCTTAACCCGTATTCAGATTTTCCGCCATGGCTCCCAGCTCCAATGTCGAGGCATCAGACGCCGAGAACGTTTGCAAAGTCACCGAGATTAATTAGATAGACTTGTAATTTTCTTCCTGTGAACTATAAATCGAGTTAGAGGATGCTTTGCATCCTTATAAAGCACCGAAATATCAAATCAGGCCGACAAATCAGGCTAGTATAAAAGTAGGGTAAATTTATAGATAACGAGGACTCGCCGCGGTGAAAATGGGCAAGTGCCAAGTCTGGTGAGAAAAACATAGATTCTTTCGTTCTAGATAACTTTATTCATTATGAGTACTTGGCAAGAAAAAGCAAAGGCCCACCAGGAGGCTGTTTTGGCAAAGATCCCCGCTAAGTGGAGATATGAGAAGGTTCCAGTCGTTAGGAACGCCCTTCAATTTCTCGACGAGACTTTGCCCAAGGAAGAGACTGAGATCGTACACTCTTCTGCTTCGGCTTTAGTTGAGAAGCTTGCTGCAGGTAAGCTCACAGCGGTCGAAGTCACCAACGCCTTCTGTCATCGTGCTGCCAAGGCACACCAATTGGTATGGTTTTGTCTGTGTTTTTTGTTTTTTCAGCTCAGTCTCATCTAACTATCGGTCAAGATCAATTGTTGCTCTGAGATCTTTTTCGAAAAGGGTCTCGCCGATGCCGAGCGACTCGACGAACACTTTAAAAAAACTGGAAAGCTTGTTGGACCACTACACGGTATTCCAATTTCTCTTAAGGACCAGTTTAATGTTGCTGGAGAGGAGACCACCATTGGCTATTTGGCTTACATGGGAAAGCCAGCTACTCCAGAAACAGAGAGCCTCTATGTAAAGATCCTGCGGGATGCCGGTGCAGTTTTGTACGTCAAGACTACCGTTCCCGCTGCTCTTTTGTCGGCTGATACTTCATCAAACATCTACGGTAGGACCTACAATGCCAATAACACTGCTTTGACTGCAGGAGGCAGCTCTGGTGGTGAGGGTGCTTTAATTCGTGCCGGTGGAAGTATTCTCGGATTGGGAACCGATATTGGAGGATCTGTGCGAATCCCGTGCGCCTTCAATGGTATTTTCGGTCTCAGGGTTTCGAGTCACCGACTTCCCTATCGTGGAGTCTCCAACTCGTATACCTCTCAGGAAGTCGTTCCCAGTATTATAGGACCCATGGCTCAGCATTTGGAGGATCTTGAGCTCATGTGCAAGGTTACCTTGGATAGCAAGCCATGGCTCGAAGACCCTTACTGTGTACCTGTACCCTGGACTCCAGTAACTCTAGACCGTCCGCTTGTAATTGGTATTTATTGGGGCGATGAGCGACGAACACCTTTCCCACCCTTGCGTCGCGCAATGAAAGAGTGTGCCGAGAAACTTCGCCAGGCCGGCCACACCGTTGTCGACTGGAACCCTCCTTCGCACAAGGCTGCCGATTATGTCACAGATCTTTTCGGAGCAGATGGCTGCATCGAAGTTCGCGACACATTTGCTGAGACCGGCGAGCCTATTCCCGAGACCATGCCACTCATCAGGACCAAAACCGATATTGATGCCCCCGCATTGACCCTCAAAGAGTACTGGGAGTTAACTGGAAAGATCCAAAAGTACCGCGAAGAGTACTACGACTATTGGAACGCCAGCAAAATCGACGCCTACTTCTCACCCGTCAATGCGGCCATGCCCTACCCCAGCGATGACATGAACGCCGTCTATGGACAGTACTCTCGTCTCCAAAACTTGCTCAACGCATCCTCGCTTGTTCTTCCCGTCACCAAGGTCGACAAGAATGTGGACCTACCCTATACGGCCGAGGAGTTCAAGCCCTTGAACGACATTGACAGTGAAGCCATGAAGCACTACAACCCCGAGGCTGTCGACCAAATTCCTGTCTGCTTGCAGCTGGTAGCTCGAAAGATGGAGGAAGAGAAATTAATCGCAATGGGAAAAGAGGTTATGAAGTGCTTGGGAGCTTAAAACAATATTGAGTCATAGACTTCATAGATAGATAGATTTTAATGTTTTTCAAATAATTTTATATGTTGGATAACTGCTCGCCTCGCACCGAAAGAGGTCGTATCGATATGTAGTCCATCTGCCTAATCCCACGCGAGATATCGCGCAGGCAAAACAAAGAAATTTAATCAAGTCGAAAGTCGTATCCACGATAAATCACTGCTGTCAGACTGGAAGGTATACCAGGGAAATCGAGATGTCGGTTGTTATTAAAACTTGAAATTTTAACGCTCAGCACATTCACCAACCTTCACAACAATGTCGACCATCGCGCCGGCCTTTCGAGATTCAAAAATCCTCCCGCACAAGCCAGCGGCCTTTGACGGTGGCGAGCAAAAAACTCTTCGACTGTACCCGGTCACAAACTACACCTTTGGTACAAAGGAGGCTCAGCCCGAGGAAGACCCTTCTGTAGCCTCCCGACTTCAACGACTCAAGGACCAGTACAATGACTATGGAATGCGTCGAACGTGTGAGGCTATCCTGCTCTGTCACGAGAACGGACATCCGCATGTTTTAATGCTCCAGATTGCAAACGCATTCTTCAAGCTGTAAGTCTCATCAATAGCGAAATCCTACATCGACTTTACTCTGAGGTGTAAATGGACTAGTCTTCTGTGATAGTTATCTTTTGAGAAAGTTTTGCTAATCAAACAGACCGGGTGACTATCTAGCTGAGGCCGAAGAAGAATCAGTTGGCCTCACTCGAAGGCTAAACGAGCGTCTCGGAACTGGTAAGTACTTGTATTGTATTTTGATTCATTTTTATAGACGGCTTCTAACTGTTTAGTCGGAGGCGGAGGCGAAGAACCCGAAGAGTGGGAGATTGGAGACTGTATCTCTCAGTGGTGGCGTCCTAGCTTTGAGACACATACATATCCTTTTCTACCGGCACATGTTTCACGACCCAAGGAATGTAAAAAGATGTACATCATCAACCTTCCGAAACACAAGGTCCTCAGGGTTCCCAAAAACATGAAACTGCTGGCCGTACCTCTGTTTGAATTATACGAAAACAGTGCCCGTTACGGTGGTCAATTAGCAGTGAGTATATTATTTATATCATTCGTCGGTTTCCACTAACATTGGTGTAGGCGATCCCGCAATATCTCAGTCGCTACCATTTTGAGATCCTCGACGCCGACGGAAATGTCATGTCCAATACTAAAGTTAACGAAAATTAGTCATCTACAAGCATTTACGGATAAGTAGTCTTCTCTTGAGGATGCATCATAGAATTGTGTACATTAATTTATTTTTTTTGCTTCTTCTTCACAGCTTAGCCTTAGGCTCTCTTCGTGTAAGGTAATTAACAAAGAGCGTCTTTATAGCTAGAATCAAACCGATAGGGGCAACCCATGTAATGGCAGTAGTCAGCGCTCCAGGCAATATAGAGACCATGACAGAGTCCAGACCCTGCTGGAACTTCTCTAGAGACCCATCATTTTCAACGATGTGTTTTGATAGCTGTCTCTTGTTATCCAATGGCATCTGGCTTTCCATTCGTGCACGCGCATCGGCCTCAGATAAATGAGTATCTCGCGCCAGTAGCCGCTCGAGCTCCAACTCTGGAGAGCAGGCAACTAGAAGAGTAGTGCCGCAAAATAAATCTAGTTGGGCTTCAAAAAGCAGTGGGACGTCAAGAATCACAGCTCGAACACCGCTGAGCCAATGCCATAGAACGGCCTTTGCCATTCTAGATCGAACATCTGGATGTATAATGCTATTGAGCTTCCGACGAGCTGTTTCATTACCAAAAATGTATTTTCCAAGCTCTGGTCTGTTCAAAGCACCACTGTCGTCCAGCAATCCAGGTACATCAGCGCCGAAAGCGGCCACGATCTTAGCTAGTCCAGGCGAGCCTGGGGCTACAGCATCCCGGGCGAGCTTGTCTGCATCGACTACCGGTAAATCATATTGGTCATGTAAATAGCGAGACGCAGTGGACTTGCCGGTTGCGATTCCACCTGTGAGCCCAATGACAAGCATCTTGGATTCTTTCCAACTCCCAGCAACGCCACGTCATTTGCCAGAATGCAGCACGGAACAGCTACAGCGCGCCGAGCGCTGGAACAGCTGCTCAAGCGCGCATCTGAGACTGCACATCGACTGAAGAATCGCTTAGAGGAAGTTGCCGACAATGTCGCCGCCAATGTTGCCGCTGCCGAGGAGGCCGCCTACGGCCAGCGTGAAGCAATTCCCGTTCGCGTACCTATTGGACGCTCGGCTGTACATGGCCAACGTCGCCACTTTGCATCTTTGGCTCGTCATGCTCGTCCTGTGCGACTTGCAGCCGAATCTCAATGGCGCACCGGCATCGCTCCTTCGACTCGTGCGATATCTAGCTACTCTTCCGCACTTAAATCAATAAACATTAGGCCAGGCTTGTTATCTCGTTACAATCGTGTGAGTTCTGTGACTTATACCGCTCCTCGTTGGTTTATGACTCCCTTTGGCCGAGCTCCAACCCGTATGTTTTCCAACACTGCTCGTGCCGCAGCGGATGTTTTTACAAATGTATCTGTCGGTTTACGAGCTCTTTATAATGGAAAGGGTGTTTTTATTCCTCAAACAGGTTTGGAGACTAATCGCCACCGTCATATTGCCCGGGGCGAACAGAACGACGCTGTCGAGCATTTATTTAAGCCGTTGACTTTATCGCTATCTTCGGCACAATCTGAATCATCCTTTTCTCTTCTTGTTGAAGCTCTATCCACTGCTTCAAGACAAGAACAGGCCGTGCTTGTCAGCGATTTCGCTGGTCCCAATGCTTATCTTGACCTCGCGTTTGCGCCCATTTTTACCTTGTCAGAAACATTTGAACTAACTGACGAAAATTTGGAAGTTCTTTCGGGGGATGTTGAGAGACAGAGCGCTTCTCTAGATCTTTTACTTGATGATGTTCGCAAGCTGGCCTCTCTTGGTCCGCTGATTGCACAGATTGTAGATGGCGGTCGAACTCTTAGAGTTCACTTTCCCGGTCGTGATGCAGTGGAAGTTCAAGGCTTTTGTCGAGATTTGGGGTTGTGTCGCGGTGGAGCTGTGCATGAAGTTGAGAAGCTGGTGGTTCCGACGTTGTCCTTGTCTCTTGCTTCTTCAGGCACCGAATCGGCCATTTCCGTCGCAACTCCCTCAATTTTATCTCTCAGTGGGTCTGAGGGTTCGATTTACTCCTACGAACATCTTGGTGGCTTGTATGGATCGAGCGCTGGTAGCATTTCGGTGTCGAGCTAAAGCATTGAATACTTGCAAACTTTATGATGGCATGTTTGTTTTATGATCTATGATGGGATGGATATACTGGTTGGAGCAATTTGTGGGTGGATTGTGGGTTTCTTTATTGTTGACGGATAGAACCGTTTAGTAGATTTACATTATATTTTTTAAACCTGTTCTCTTACTATCGTACACTCGCCTTGAGCCATTTATTTCTTTCCGTTGGAGTTGTTGAACGAGAGCTGGAGAAAGTATTCCTTTGTATCTTTATTGTAAAAATCCCACAACTTTTCCGGACGCCTATCGACTTCACGGTTTTCCAACTTGAACGCACAGCTCTCGTAGGGTTCGGCTGCAACGACAAGGTACTGGAAGTTGCGATCTGGGGGGGTATCCACTTTTTGCTCAAAAGCAGACATAATACGGTACCGGGGCTTGATCTCCGTGCCAATTTCGGGGTACTTTAGCTGAAAGAACAGACCGAGCTGCCGCGAAACCGGGTCGCGAGTCTTTGTGATTTTGTATCCGGGTCGTCCAATCTTAACCACATTGCGGCGGACCTGTATGTTGTTTGCGCCAGTTGTACCGGTCGGTCCGGCACCGGGCGCACCGCTTTCAATCCCGCGCTGTGCGTCCTTGGCTGCTCTGCGGGCAAGATTCGTCTGGTGCTTGCGGCCCTGAGTATGCGCCAAGTACGAGCCATCGTTGACGTGCGACGTCAGACACAGCCTACACTCGAGATGACCCAGGTGGTTCTTAAACATATAGGGATCTAAATGGTTAATATCTGATTTTGCCTATCCGGTTCGACCTACCCTTGTCCAAGTCTATCGTCTCGAGCGCGAGCTTGCGCAGTCGCTCTCGACGGTCTGCATTTGTTTCACTCCATCCAGCAACGCCACCGCCTGTAATGTTAGTTTATGCATGCAAGGTGTGCGCCCTTGTTCGTACCTCCTCGCTTTGAGCCAACTCTGTTCTGATAGTCCATCGCAGGTGCAGGTTGGCAAAAAAAAAAGATGTCGTTGCTATGGAAGGAGGTCTAAAGAGGTCTAAAGAGGTCTAAAGAGATCTCTACTACTACTACAGCTACATTTGAAATTCTTAACAAAAACCGTAAATCAAATTTTTCTTTTGTACAACTACACTGCAAAGAGGAGACACTTAGTTCTGGGCCTTGATGAGGTCGTTGATCTTCTCCTCACGGTCGCCGAGCGAACCGCCCTCGATGAAGTGCTTGAACTTTCGTCGAACACCCCAGCCGCCGGAGGGGTTGGAGAGCTTGAAGGGCCACAAGAAGTTGGCAGCCTGCTTGAAGTTGGGGCCGACAGTGTAGATCTCGTGGATGAGGTCCTCGATACAGATGATGCCGTACTTTCCAAGGGCCTCCTCGATGATAGCGTTGTCGGAAAGAGCAACACGCTGGTTGTTGACCTTACCGTAACCTCGCTTGTAGATCAAAGATCGGACAGAGGAAAGGTTGGGGTAACCGTAGGCAATGTAGGGCTCGACAATTCGGAGCATCTCAGAGGTGGCCTTGGTGACCTTGATGAAGACACCGTTGTTGATCTGCAACAATCGGAGCAACTGAAGGACCTTTCGGGGCTTGGGGGCAACCTTGTTAATACCCTTGATTCGGATGGCAAAGACCAACTTGGGCTGGGCAGGGACGTGGTAGTCACCCTCCTTCTTGGCCAATCGGTTGAGTCGGACCTCCTCACGCTCGGCGTTTCGGTACTCCTGAACGAACTTCTCAGCTCGGGTGAAGATGGCCTCGTTCTTAGCCTTGAGAGCCTGTACCAATGTCAGAAAAACAGTCTTTCCAACCTCGAAAAAAAGAAATAATCAAGAGATTTGCAAGAGTTATCAGTCCCGAAAGATGGTTAACAGTACGACAACATTGCCCTGAGGCTAGTCGAATGGTAGGTGTTTATCATCACCAAACTTGCAAACCTGCTTCGATGTGCTTCTTTTTTTCTTTTGCTAAAAAAAAATAAAACTAACCTTCTTCTTCTCAGCAGCCTGAGCGATCTTCTTCTCACGAAGCTGATCCTGGGTCTTTCGCTTCTTCAAAATGTTCTCGGGAACCTGGGCACTAAAAACCTGTTAGACAATGATCACACACTCGAGCTTCTCAAGCGTTGCAGCAATCAATAGTCCGCAGCCTTTGTATTTCAGTGTCCCTTGAAGGATTTAATCCAGGCAGACGTACTAATCTGCGAGGACAAGACCTTTGCCTTTGGGGCAAAGAGAAGGCCAACCATCACAGAGTCGCTTGAGCACAGTTACAGAATAAACCGGTGGACTCTTCACAGATGTGTTGGGGAGGCAAATGACTTTAAGGAGAACAGCACAGCTGTAATCCCAAAACTTTCCCAGATCGAACCGGGAAAACAAGAGAAGAACCGAGATGAAACGCAAAAGCCTTTGTACCACAAAAAGCTTGCAGACGCATTGAAAACCCAAAAGAACAAACTCACGCCATTGTTTTTTTTTTCTTGTCGAAGTTTGAAATTTCAAAGTTGCGTCGCTTTGTTTTTTGGTTTTTGCGTCGCTGAGAGGAAAGAAAAAAAAGTGTGACTGCGAAAAAGGGTTTGCACACGTGAGTTTTTAAGTTACGCTCTCTGTTTTTTAAGTTTAAAAAAAATTTGGATTCCTTCAACGTTAAAATTTTATTTCAGCAGTGAAATCGATTTTATGTTTAATTAATCGAAATACAATGACTATGAAGCAGACATTGGTTTTATAATTTGCAATTATAACCAATATCTGGTTTATAGCCGTTGTATCCGTCGTGCAGTTGCGGTTGAGATTCTATATTCGCATGATGTGTGGTAGAGACCGTCCATCAATGTGGTTGTAGAATCTCAACCAATCTTGATCGATGGTCTTTTCTGGTTTACTCTATGGAAATCTCAAAGGTGAGTTTTAAATTCAAAGGAAAAAAGACGCAAAAGCTTGGAAAGATGGCTATGATTATTAATTTCAATTGTTCCGTCTGTAAAAGCAATGAAGACAAACCTTTATCGTTAAGTTTCAGCCTTGTATGAGCCTTTTACTTTCTTTGGCTTTTGCGGTCTTTTCCGTTAAAAGAGACAATGTGCTAACTATACAGGTATATACGAGAAAAGCAACCCGGGTTTAAATCAAAGTGATGAAACTGTCGACCGGGCGGACATAGTTCATTGACTCTTCACCATTTATGGTAACAGCGGTGACGTACAATCACCTGCCGAAGAGACAGTGTTGATGAATGGTCTTTTCTGATTTATTTACCCTGTGGTTTATATTTGTTTGCCAATAGCTAACCAAATGAAAAGTTATACCCCGATACTGCTTACGATTTTTAAAAGGTAAGAATACTCTTCTACGTCTGGTTGTGTTCATGATGATCTCCTATATATTCACACTGTGTGAGGTAACACTATGATCTTACCAAAAAATACTGATTTAATGACTCTGATGACACACTGGAACTAGATGTTTATTTGGTTTTAGACCTGAGCTAACATCCATTTAGTGACTATATCTTGTAGTAGATAGGAAATATTATATTCACGCTTAATTTTATTATTGTAGCTGGCCAAGGTCAAGAAAAATGCCTTGGGCCTTTGTAGATGATATTCTGTGAGGAAACTGTTTATAGTTGAAACTCATCCCGAGTCTAAGGGTTTCTAATCATTTCATTCATTTGATTGCCTCTGAAGGTTCAGCGTAGTAGTGAAGCAGCTCATATTTTTCCGTTGCCTGGTCCAGTCTATTCTGTATACTCACCTCGATCCCTATATCCAAAGCAAAGAAGAGACTCTGTTGGCTTTCTTCTTTTATTCCAAATGTCTGCTTTTCAGACTCTAGGTATCACTCCTCTGGTCTATGTCAAGCCCTCCTCCTCGCCCGTCTTTTGTGATCTCGCGACCAAACAGCTCTCCGAAGAGAAATACAAGCGTCCTACGTATGCCGACTTCTCATACGAGCCCGGGAAGATTGCACGACGCATAAAGTTCCAGGAATGGTTTTACTATAAGCCAAAACAGCTACCTACCTTGGCACGGGGACTGTTTACGTATGTAAACGAAGATGGAGTTCCCGACATCCTAATTCGAGGATACGATAAGTTTTTCAATATGGACGAGGTTCCCTCTACAAACGTATGTAAGACATACAATCCTAATAACGTGCTAACATTTTCAGTGGTCGACGATATCAGACGACAAAGACACTACGAAAGGGCCGTACTATGCGACAAGTAAGGAGAATGGCTGTATAATGTTCTTTGCTGGAACCAAAGATCATACCTTAATTACTTCGAGCAAACAATCGCTCGAAACACCTCACAAGGTTGCCGGAGAAAAGTGGCTAGGCCGACAGCTCGCACAAATTGGTAAAACTCCTGAAGAACTTGCTAAATTCTTGTACGAAATGAAGGTAACGGCCGTGGCAGAGTTATGTGATGATGCTTTTGAAGAGCATGTATTGCCATATCCCCCTGAAAAGGCCGGTCTTTACCTTCATGGCCTCAACCTCAACACGTTTGACTTTACCACATACCCCATTGAAGACGTACAAAAGTTTTCAGATTACTTCGGCTTCAAAAAAATAGAGTACGACGTTTTTACCGATGTCAAATCGCTCAGAGGCTTTCTGGAAGAAGCTGCCGAGACCGGAACTGTTCGAGGACAAGCTACGGAGGGTTTTGTGATACGATGCAAGAGAAAGAGGGAGCCAGAAAATGAAACCCAGTCGAATCTTGAGTATTCTGATTTCTTTTTCAAATACAAGTTTAAAGACCCATATCTCTACTACCGACAACTGCGAGAGATCGCAAGGCAGATCATCAACAACGAACACATAAAATTTGGCGACTACGACACTCCAGAGACAAGGCTTTACGTCAGATACATTCATCGGTTAATGAAGGCAGACTCCAACTTTGCTGCAAACTTTCTTCAAGGAAAAGGAATCATCAAGATTCGCAACGACTTTTTCGAGTTAGTTAGCAGCGGGAAGTTGGAAGAGGAACTTCAAGATGACGATGGTTCTGATGATGAAAATGCACGATATGTTGTATTTCCTGTTGGCGTTGTTGGCTCCGGTAAATCAGTGTTCTCTCGCACGCTTTCACAACTCACCGGCTGGCCTATTGCCGAAAATGACAATATATCTGGCGGAAAAAAGGGATTTTCTAATTTGATTGTCAAACTACTCGAGACCAACCGAGTTGTCATTGCTGACCGCAACAATCACTTGGTGAAACAGCGGAAAGAAACTATTGCAGATGTGGAAAAGAAGACCCCATGGCCACCGGTGCGCTTTGTATATGTCCCATTCTTTGGCCGAGATGTTGATACAACTGAATTGTACAATATCATCACCGCTCGTGTTCTGGGTCGTGGAGACAATCATCTTACCATAAAATCCTCTCAGCTTCCCCAAGGCAAGATTTACGGAATCTGCCGCATGTTTGTAAATAAGTTTGAGTACCCAGTCTCAAGCGAAGGATATGAGGATATGATAGTTCTGGATTATCGAAGGGCTCCTGCTGAGAACGTCTTGGAGTTTGTGGATGCCTTCAACAAAAGATTCCCCGGCGTGTTTGAGACCATTCCCAGCATTGAAGAAATACGAACTACCACTGCACATTCGATGGAGTTTCAAGTTCCCGAAAAAATTAAAAAGGAAAGTGCCAGCAAGGCTGCCAAGAAGGTCAAGGTGTCGTATTTCGCGGTGGAAATTGACACAAACTTATTTTCTATTGTTGAAAAGTTTCTGCTCTCTCAGCCAAAGGAAGTAAGATTGCTTTATGATATGCTCAAGGCAACTGACCGACTACAAAGCTCTCTCCATATAACAATGTTACACTCGAATGAGCAAAAGACATGTAGTCAACAGTGGAACGATCTATTGCAGCTGTACACCCAGGATCAAGAAAACGGCGGCGAAGCGCCATACTTTAAAGGCACGACAGATATTCGGATAAATTCTCTCGTTTTTGATTCCGACGTGCTTTTCTTGACTGCCAATATCGTTGCTGAAAAGTTTGCCAAGCTCAGCAGGCAACAGACTGAAACACACATCACTTTAGGTACACGTGATTCTTCTATTCCTCCATTTGAGTCTCTGCAGCTGTTGAGACGAATCAATGCCGCATCTGCGGTAGAAGAGACCGGCGCGACCGTTGTTCCTCTTCGCATTGACACTAGCTCGTCGCTACCTGTCAACTTTGAACTTCAGGACGGATATGTTGTCTTGAAAAACGCTCGCATAAAGGCTGAGCTCTCGCAAGCGAATGTGGCCCGAAAGTTGATGTGAAAGCTGCCCACAAGCCTCTACGTTGAGCAGACGGCGATGTTACGATATATAGATGTTTCTTTTTTTCAAATGTTCATATTATACAAAATCTAATGCATATCATTATATCCAACTGTCTCGTAAAGTACAATATTCCCGGCAGCCTTCACAATGCTGTAATTGTTCTCTCCCGACATGTGGTATCCGTGCTCCTGTTCACGCCAGCTGATAGGACAGTCCGCAAATCCGTAGACCGTCAGTGATGCCCAAGAAAGTTTTCTAGATTTTGTTAATAATACAGAACTTGCGATAAACCTCGTTGACCTACTTTATAACGGACCAGGCCCCTTGAACAAAATTGGTTGGAACCAGTCCTTCCCAAGTCACTTTGGTTAGCGACTCTGTCTGGCAGTCTTCGGAATCTAGATTAGGTGTGTATGTTGAAAGAAGGGGGTCCACACTGTCGTTGGCCTGTATCCTATCGGCGTTAATTGACGCTAGTGCAATCCACTCTTGCAAGTGCAGCGCCCATTCAGTGAAGACCTCTTTGTGAAATCCGCTGATATTATATTTTCCAGTCTGAGAATCTCTTTCCAAGTCGTTGCCGAAATTAGGCAACTTTACCGGTCCAAGCTCCGTACATGTTGCCCGCTGACAGAGTGCACGGATCGTATAGTCTTTGAAAACTTGTTGCAACGATTCTGTCATTGAAGGTTGACTACTCATCATAGATTGTGAGTCGGTGCCGTTCATGTCATATGATTTAAGAGTGTGGAGAATCAAGAATGGAACAGGGTGGTGAAAGATATTAGACAATGACCACGCCAATCGCTTCCATCCAGGTTTTTCAGGTTTTAAATTAGAACTTTTCAAATCAAAAACAACATTGTATCGCTGAGAGCGATTCTTGGAGCTCGCATGTAGGTGTAACTTCGAAGGCTGGCCGACGAGTCCGGCTCGTTCATAAGTTTCTTTCGTCAACGATAGTCTAAGTTTGTTTCTGTATATGCAATAGATATCACCCGAGTCTATTGCTCCATAAGACAAAACATAAAAGTCATCTACTCTCAGTTAGCTATGTCTTCAAGTAGTCTGCCCGCTCTCACATTTCTCCATAAGACTGAGAAAGTCGGGTGTTATAAAGACCGACAGAGGTGCAACAACGTAGTGATTATCGAATGAGGCATCCTTGATTTGCTGAAATAAACCATGAGCTGCTAACTCTTTGGTAGGGTAGATTATCTCGAGCTAGGTTTTTTCCGTTAATCTTAAGCACATCCGACTTTAGGAACAAATAAGTACCTTTTGATTGAAGTAATGATCATTTATATTTGATTCTAGCTTATCTGCAATAGTAATAGGACTCCCGTACGTGATATAGGTCCGGGAATCGTTGCGCGCAACCTTTGATCCCAGTAGTGCCATGACTGCAGGTTGCCAAACTACTTCCATCGTGAAACTACAACTCTTACAACTCTTCAAATATAAAACAGTTTCCTTTATATTTACATTATGAGTGAAAACTCTGGCTTCTCGTACAGACAAACTAAATATGAGACAGATGCAGTTTGATCCAAAAAGATTTTTTAGAGCTTGAGAGCAGCACGGTCGGCCTTCGTTCTCGGGCGATCTCGTACCTTCATCTTATTCTGGTCCTTTCCACGTCGAGTCTTGTATCCACCCTTAGCCTGAAGATATTGTTAGCTTGTTTTAAACGCGTCTTAGTATTCTACTTACCAAAACACCCCATTTGGACTGCGAGGGCACGTTACCCTTTGATTTACCTCTACCACCACCGTGAGGATGGTCGTCTATAAAAATTAGCAAAGTAACAAGATCGAACAATGAGGTACTTACGGGCATTCATAGCCATACCACGGACAGCAGGCCTCCAACCCATCCAGCGTCGTCGACCGGCTTTACCGTATGATTCTTTGTCGTGAGCAGTGTTGCTTACAATTCCTAGCGAAGCACATGCCTCAAGAGAAACAATTCGATGTTCGCCGCTCTGTAATGCGACAGTAGCTTTCTTGCTGGCCTCGTCCTTGGAAACAATTCGGCCAAAGGCACCAGCAGCACGGCATAGTTTACCACCATCATTCTTGTAAATACCAATACTATGGATGATTGTACCAACAGGAATAAGGGCGATGGGAAGACAGTTTCCAGAACGGGCCGTCTTCGTGGCCAAGATAGCGGGATCGAGGTAGCCACCCATTTCGTCGATAATACGCTGGGGAATACCAGATCGGAAGCTCTCAACGTGATCACCAGCACGCAAATCCTGAGGAGCAATAATATAGGACTTCTCCTTGCTCTCGGTGTGCTCCAAAAGAGCAATGTGAGCGGTTCGACAAGGGTCGCGCTCGATTCGAAGAACAAGCTGAATTCCGGCAGTCTTTCGCTGGAAATCAACGATTCGTAGTCTTCTCTTATTACCACCACCACGGTGACGTGTGGTAATGCGACCATAGTTGTTTCGTCCGCCTGTCTTTCGAGCGGTCTGGGTCAAGGGCTTGTAGCCGCGACCGGTGTATAACCAGGGATAGAAGGGCTTACGAACCCATCGCTTACCAGGAGTTCGAGGCTTGGGCTTTCGAATTTCGATTCCCTTCTGTGTAGACGCTTTTAAGAAACTTCGAAGCTTGGTATCTTGCAAGGCCAGCTGCACAGCGCCCTCTTCCGTCACAGACTGAACGGTAGACAATTCCGACACATCAATCTCAAGCTGAGGAGCCTTTTCGAAATATTTTGTCGGGGCACGCTGACCGCGCTTTCGCTGTTCGGGCTCGACCTCGGACAGGTCGGGCTCGACAGGTTCGGCGAGACGACGAACCGCCGAAACGTGCAAAGGCCGGCACGCTCTGAACGCAGCCGGAGATCGCACAAACGAAGCCGGCAAACCGCGTCGCAAGCTCGCCAGAAACATCGAAAAAAGAATCGCCGAAGCTGGGAAAAAGTTGGGAAGCAAAACTTTTTTTCCTGGCGTTGTCAAGCGAGGAAGCTCGTTTGGACTCTGAGTTTACAAAAGAGAAGCTATTAAAATACATTTAAATACATGGTTATTTTATTGGTTTCGTCTGTGGGAATAGTTGCGTCCAGAGCCTCGATTGCCTCCAGAGTGCTTTGTGTGAGGGATGAGGGCGCCGAGAAGTGAGAGGGAACCGTTAAGATATTTCGACGCCAGAGTGTACTTGGAGGGCGACCACGTTAAATCGGTGCAAGGAACAGGGGTACTGGATTTGTAGATGCGTTCTCCCGTCTTGACTGCGTACTTCGCCGAGTTAGTGGAAAGGTTCAAGGGTATCTCGGAATAAACTTACAATTTCGTATCCCTCAATATCATAGCCTCCAAATGCAATCAATGAACCGTCAAATGATATGCTCATTGTATCAACAGGGTTACTTGTTTATAGTTAGCTCGAAAATCCATCGCTCGGCGAAGGACACTACTCACTCAGATATGGAAAAGGATCTTACTATCGTGAAATTTGTTGATTCCCATATTGTCACAGTGCTGTCTTCCGAAGCAATCGCCACAAAAGTTCCGTACGGATCGCACGCTAATGCTGTAATCGGACCTTTGTGCCCGAGAAAGGAGTAAACTTCCGAAAAGTCGCTGTATGAAAATACAGACGCCATTCCATCTTTCTTGCCAACTATAAAGTATTCTGAATTATTAGTCCAAGTAAATGATGTAATGGAGCTTTCGCTCTTGAAG
This sequence comes from Trigonopsis vinaria, assembly GCA_030582095.1. Taxonomy (NCBI): domain Eukaryota; kingdom Fungi; phylum Ascomycota; class Trigonopsidomycetes; order Trigonopsidales; family Trigonopsidaceae; genus Trigonopsis; species Trigonopsis vinaria. Next base: position 899,799 of record JAKTWP010000002.1, on the reverse strand, counting down.
ATTTTAATCAAGTCTAGCTCATCATTTTGTTCCGAATAGAAAGCGACTTCCGACGATCCAATTACAGCAACGACATGTCCTGATGGAGTAAAAAGTAGCCTGTGGGGGTTGAATGGTACAGTCACGCTGAAAATAATACCAGATGAGCCATGGTTGTAGTTTATCAGATGCAGGTTATCGCCAGCGATGCCGCAAGCAAAAGAAATCCTCAGAGGGTCACAAGAAATATCAGCTAAATTCGGTACATTAAAAGCGCCGAGTTTCCCCTGATTTGAGGTAGGCATGGTCTCAGCGTCGATTACGGAAAGTAAAGGTCCATCGACGAAGACCAAACGAGTTCCTGCGCTGTTAAACCGGGGAGCAGAGCTTCGATCTCGGCGAAAAACATATTCACTTCCTAGAAATCTGCCCGATCCACTAACTTGTTTCGAAGGACTGTCTCTGGCACTGTCGTTGGCGTGTCGATTCTCGGACATGCTCGTTGGGAAACTTTACAGCTTCAGCACAGCACAGCCAAAATGGCCGGCAAGGAGACAACTCAGCCGGCGCTAACCTCTGAGGAATTGCTTCAGCAAGATATCAGGCCTGCTATACGTCCTATGGCATGCGTGAGCTGTCGACATAGAAAGTTAAAGTGCGATCGTGTCCGCCCTCATTGCGCTCAGTGCATATCTCACGGACTCGAATGCCACTATGAAGACGTTCGCAGGAAAACTGGACCAAAGAGAGGATATGTGAAACTTCTTGAACAGAAATTAGGTAAGATTTATCCATACAGCTGTGTATATGATGGGTATAGTGGAACATCTCGAGTGCTGACATCTTGCCTGCAGCTGAGCTAGAGCTCAAGATTCAACAAATGACAACCAACTCTGTCGGTCCCGAAGGTGAAAAAGTATCTCCTACTGCAAATTTGAATACTTCATCCCCCGAAGGCGCTTTTGTCAAGGAAACAGGCGGGGATTCGGTGGCCACGTCACCATCAACCCAGTCTGGCTTTGTCACCACTATCTCTACTCGTGACCCCTCTCTACCTGATCAAGCAATTATTGATGAGCTTGAAAGACATTTCTTCGAAAAAGTTATAAATCAAATGCCTTTCGTCAACCGAAGAAACTATATGGAATCCGTTAAACTCCACCCTTCTAGAAATCTACACTTGCGATATGCAGTTTGGTCAGCCTCTGCGACACTTCATCCAGTATTAAGCTCTAAGAAATTTGCGTTCCTTGATAATGCCTACAAATACATAAACGAAGTCGAAATGTACAACTTGGGAGAGAAGATTCTACAACTGGACTACGTGCAAGCATGTATTCTACTAGCTTTAGTGGAGTTAGAGTTATGTCATTTTTTCAGACTATGGACTATTATCTCTAAAGCCACAAAGGCTGCCGTATTGGCTAAGCTGCATCAACTTGACGGACCGCACAAGGAAGAAGTTGGAAGGCTATTCGAAGCTAGAGGATCCAAGCACGATTTGTTTACTATCGAAGAAGCGCGAAGAACTTTCTGGATATTATATATCTGGAATAATTTTAGCCACTTGATGCACTCGGGATGGTCTTTTGCTTTCGCTCTTGCCAGCATCGAAACATCCTTACCACAGTTCAGCGATGATATGACTACCCGTATAGCTTGCAGTCCAGTTTATCTTTCTTATTCTAATAATGGTGATATCGTCCACTATTTACGTGAAGGTTCCGGTCTGGGTACTTTTGCACTATGGCTTTCAATAGTCGACCCTATAGTTTCTAACTCGAGAGAATCTTACAGCGTCCGTAATATGAATCACACTAATCCACAGTCTCGATTTAGACCTGATGCTATACCAAGTCGCCCCAAGATAGGGCAAGGAGATTTCTGGACGAACTATGAAGATATCAATTCGACCTTTGACAATTTATATTCTTGGGCTGGCTATGATCGAAATCCTATCCATGGAGTATATCCTTTTGATTTAAATTTGAAACTCCATTGGACATTTATTGATATTATGCTTCATACGACTGCATTAGAAGAGGCCGTCTTTCTACCAGACGCGGCAGAAAAGGAATCACGAATATCTTACGTGCGCGAGCGATGTTTGAAAGATGTACTCTGCATTTGTGAAACCCTCAAAAGCTTCGACGTGTTTAAGAATTCTGAATTTGCCAACTCCTACTCTGGTTTACATTTACTGGGTGGGCTACATGTGTCTCTTCGCTTGACATTTATGATTCTATCCCACTTTACTGATAAAGATGAAATCAAAATCATAAAGGACTCCATCAAATATATTCAGGCTATATTTGAGGTTTGTAGTGCATACACCAGCATTGCATCATTCTTAGCAGAGGATCTAAAACTGCAGCTGGCTGACTATGAACTAAATGGAAATACTAGAGGATATCGTTATAATCGTCAAAATATGAGTAGCGTGGTTGTTCTCCCTGTCTCTACAAGATATGGTCGAAAGTGCCCTAATATTGCTCATATAAATGCGTTGATGTTTAAGAAGGATTTTCTTTCTCCTCAGAATATTACACTTCCTACTCCGAGCGGTATTATATGTTTTTCAGATGATAGTAAACTAAACGGTGATGTCGACCTAATATCCGTGGGGGAAAAATCGACCAAACCGTCACCACAGCTATCTGAGCTTGGCCAGATAACACCCTCATCTGCAAATATTAATGAGTATTATTCACCTTTCTCGAATGTGTTCGAGGCAAATTTCAACGCCGAAGCTCTAGCTCTCGGTGATCTGACTTCAGCGGGAGACAATGGAAATTTCGTACCGACAAGTGCAAGTAGGTTTACGCCTGAATCACCTGGTTTCATTTTAGGGGGTCAGAGTAATCAAACCGAAAGCGGGAAAATGCGTCACTTTATGAATAGGCGAGTTGGTGGACCTGATTTGATAACGGGCAACGATCTTCTTAACCTTGGAGATGAGCCTTCATTTTTAAAAATTACTTCAGAGCTGGACTCTAAATCTATGCCCTCTTCGAAGGAAAATTCTGAGGAGCGTGGAATGGGGCTGATCGCTAGTTTAGATACGCCTGATTCGGGAGAAGGCGACCAGCTTAACGACCTTCAAATGAAAGATTATATTCAAGCTTCTCCAGAGGGTTTTAATAAGCACAATAATCTTTCCGAAAGCTATTCTGCAATGTCGTTTGATTACGAACAAAATTCCTCTGGCGAGTTTCAAATTTCACCAGATTTTTTTGGAGCAAATGGAACCCCAGAATGGTCGCAAATGCAAAATAAATTTTAATAACCGGCAGCCAGGTAACCATATGGCAACAAAATGGATGTGGTGATATGAGCTGTGGTGCTCTGTTGGGAGGGGAGGGTGTTTAAAGCGGCCGTTATGATAGATTATGAATTCCGCAGCGAAACCATAATCGTGGTTCTTCCTGAAACGTGTGTCGGCCTCTTTTGTATATATGTTCGATCACTAACAGTTCTTGGACAAGGTCTTTTTTTATGATGATAATGATGTCATTTTTTTCTTCACTAATTCGGCTATATGGTATATAGATTTTCAATTTTTAATGCGAATAAACATGTTTACTTTGCGTATTGACTAGTGCTTGATTAAAGTACGTCGGTCAGCTTTCAAAGCAATCTGTATATCAACGTTTCACTCGTTGATGAATACTTCCATCAGATTATTAGTTCTTAGTACTTCATTATCAACTTTACAGTGTTTATTAAGAACAATTTTTTCTTGATAATTATGTTTTGCGGCGCTTGGTAAGAAAGAAGCTATTTTTATTTATTCTCGTCCTCTCCATCCACGTCCAAAATGCCAGCCTCTTCATCCACGTTCAAAATGTCAGCCTCTTCATCGTCATCGGGGCTTTTCCTCTTGACTGCGGATCCAGTATTAGGAGATTCCATGGCTTCTGTGGGTTCTTTGGGTTCTTCCTCGGTATTCTTACTGCGCATTTCACGTCCAAATACTCCATCTAACGCGCGCCAGGCAGTATTTTGAGAAACTAGGAATAAGATGTCTTTGATATTTTGAACAAAGACATCCTCGGTAACAGAGATTGGATCAAATGCATACATGCGCGTAAGTTCTAGAAGCTTCACAATGGCAATAGCCATTGGTGACGGGATGTATTGCTGGTCAGCTGAGACGCCATCATGTTGTAAGAGTGCAGCCGAAGGTAAGAATGGCGGTGCGAGAATTCGATGAGCCAATTCTATTATAGAGCTTGGACTTGAAAGCTCATTATTTACAAATTCTGCACGAGTGGCAGCCGTCCCCACTGAGCTGTCTCGAGCCCAGATCTCGAGAAGGCGATCAAAGTTTTCGATGTTGTCGCCGTCGGTAACTTCCAGAATCTGATTAGAGCGGAACTTGGAACGTGCATCAATATTGTCCTTAAGATTTCCTTTTGCCCACTTGGGTTCGGGAAGCGGAAGGAACTTGTTTAGCCAGATTTCGATCGTTTTACTTTTGTTAAGTTCTCCGTTGGTAAAATCTGTACTAGCAACAAAACTTCCAATTCCACGTCCAGGTATATTGCTAGTAAGATCAAGCTCCTCGTAGAAGGCGTTGCCATCAGTTTCAATCAAAAAGTAGCCCTCTCTCCGCGTGAACTTGATTTTAGAAATACTATCCGCCGGGATAATAAATCGTTTAGTTCCCTTTTCAAGCGATATGCTTATACGATCTGGATCATTTTTTTCCTCTGAAGGTCGCGACGTGGCGTCATTGGCACTTCGAAAGTAGATTCTCAATCGAGAATCGCGTATATCGCTGTCATCCTTGGTCTCACTTGCCTCAAAATCGCCAATTGCAATGCGATGAAGCCGAAATTCTGAGAATAGCCTCTTCGAATTAGTCCTATAGTTTGAATTAGAATTATTGGCGTGAGAATTTGAGGCTTGAGAAGAATTTCGAGATCCATAGCTACCACCTTGGTCCAGACGAGATCTTTTATTCGTGGAATTTCCATAAAAGCTATTCTGACGGCCTCTGTTCATTCCATTAGAGGAATATCCACGGCCAGAGGTGTTGTGGTGGTTATGATTCTGGCCATGACCTTTGTTTCCGTTCAAACTATAGTTGCCGCTATGTTTAAATCCATTGGATGCTCCAAAGCTATTTCTAGAGTGCTTAAATCCATCTTGCCGACGTTGGTTCTGATTAGGTCGTCGGGATTCTTGAGATTCTCGCCCTCTTGGTTGATGTTCATCGTGTGAAGCACTGTCAACATGCACCGAAGAATGTGGTTCCATATTTGCCATAACTGTATAGTAGATAAAAGATTTCCTACCAAGATTCGTACGTATTAAATAAGGAGGTAAAGGAAAGCTTTGAAGAAAGGGCTTGTCTCAGTCCGGCCGCACAAGGATAATAACTGCTCGATACCTGCAATTTTCGATTAGAAAATAATCAGAGCACTGCTACCGATTAGCACTATTGTAATTCGATTAGGCAGAAGCGTTATCCAACAAATATGAAGAGAAGCAGCGCAAAAAAAAAGATGAAGTTAAGCAGATCAGAAATCAGTGATAACCAGAACCGTTGAATCTCGATATTTTTCCCACAAATACAACACATCACAGTAATGGGGGATCAATAGATACTAGTAATTACTCAAATTTAAATCTATTATATTTTTTAAGATTTGGCTATGGTGCAGAAGTTGGAGTTCTCCGCTATCATTCAAATCTCGTGTTGATGTGTTTTATCTATTTGACTGGACTCTAATTGAAGCAATATTAATAGAATTGGATGAAATTTATGTGAATAGTTGGTGTTCAAATACAAAGTCCGGTGATATCATAGATATTTGCGACGAACAACTCTGCCACCCTCGACACAGCCAGTATTCGGGTCGCCAACTTCCTCTTTGCGCCCTCTCGCTTCTTTGGGATAGGCTGAGAACCGTATTCCTTTATAATGGAATCTCCTGGAACTCCCGACAATTGTGTGTTTTGCCAAATCGCCCGATCTACCCCGCCATGTCATCCTCAGAAACTGAACAATACCACCGTATTACTCTCCACTCCTGATGTCCTTGCGTTTTTTGATATTCAACCACTTGTGAGCTCTAGTGCACATGTTCTCATTATTCCCAGAAAGCATTATCTTCGACTGAGCGATGTTCCGCCCGACACAGGCGCCGAGCTTGGGAGATGGCTACCCATCGTTTCAAAGGCCATTTGTGATACTGTAGGAAAGAACGATTTCAATGTTGTTCAAAACAACGGTAAGCTCATTTTAAAAAAAAATAAGATAAATTGCCGACACAATTTTAGGCTCTGCTGCGGGGCAGGTCGTTCCCCATGTCCATTTCCATATTGTCGTTCGCGGAACCCCACAACTCTCAATCAATTTAGAAACAAAAATACGCAGTCTAGATATTGCTTCCAAGGCTGCTTATTTGTTCACAGTGTTTGGAAAGGGGTCCAGGCAGGATTTGGATGAAGCTGAAATTGAGTCTCTGGCTAACGGGATAAGACTACGCCTCCAAAACGCCATACCAGCCAAGCTATAGTACCAAATACAGCAAAGAACATAATTTATAAAATTAGAAATTCCATTCAGCTAATAAATTTACAAAAACTAGAACAAAAACTAGTTGCAGTTTCATGCCTCACCCAGCCATATATGACATATCATTGCCTTGTGGCGATAATTAGAGAATGTAGAACAATAGAGTCGTAGAAATAGTGACATCAAGAGAATATATGGACGTAAAAAAAAGAAGAAAACCCCCTGAGTCCCTTCGAATGTGAAAAATCAGAAAAAAACAAAAAACCTTGCCATATGAAGAGAGAGTAGATAAAGCGAAACTAACCATGAAATCCGGCTATCCTTGAAATGCCCTTTTTAAAGCAGTAGATAAGCAAAAAGAGAAAGGCAAGCATTAGTAAGAGTGATATAATAAAATACAAAAGCAAAAAGTCAGCAGAGCAGGTGAAAGACATTTAGACCAAAAGAGAGAGAAAGTTAGCGTGAAATGATATAGAGTGGAATTATATTTAAGCACCTTCGGCTTGCGAAGGCGCGGAACCACTTGTCCGAGCACGGACATTTTCCTCCAATTCAGCCAGAGCCAACTCTTTATCATTCTCATATTCATATTCTTGATCGAAAACTCCCTTTTCCCACTCGGCTCGGAATCTTCGTTGAGCCCAAGCGCGAGCCTGCAAAGAAACCTTGAAGAATTTCTTGCCTGCGTACTTCTTGAACATGGCATCATGCGCAACAGGAGAAAGAAGATACTCAACCATGATCATTCTAACGGCTGACATATCATATGCTCTATATCCGCCAGAATAGTGCTCAAGGGTTTTATCCCATTGAGCATTGCCAAGCATTATTCGAGCCAAGTACATCGCAGTCGCCGCTATTAAAGAAGGGTAATACATAAGAAATCTATGATCGACTAAAGAAATCTCCAAGAGATATTTAGCTAGTGTGCGAGTGCCAACATCGTAGTTGTCAGCTTTGGATGTCCGTCGGAGGTAGTTCATGGGGTTGGGGTAGGATAAATTGTATTCCAACATTCGAAGAATGTGTCGCTCCATGCTTATTATTTGAGCTGATGTGTATGCACGATCTGTGACATAGACAAAATTTGAAATAGAAGGAGAGAAGACTTCTTCGTATTTAGCGGCGATGAAAAGAGCGGTGATGCCTACCAGCTGCACCATTGCCACTTTTACCTGTGCGAGACTGAGATAGCGATCAACGATATTCACAGCCAGAAAAAGGGTTTCAGGAAGTAATCGAAATTTGTGATGGACTTCAATCAACCAGTCAACCAAAATCTCACGCACTTTCCATTCCAGATGAGGTTGTCTATCCATATAATTATAAGAAGGCATAGTCAATTTTTCTGTTTCTCCAAGAAATTTGAAAATATCTTCCACGTATTCCGACACCATCAGAGGGTCACCATAGTCATCAGCATCCAGATCCTCATATTCCTTATCGTCGCAGTCCTTGTCTTTATTTACGGCATCCCAAGAACTAGGCGCTATTCTCTGCTTCTTGGTAATATGTTTTTCAGTTGCTGAGGGATCCTTGTGATTGTCGAGCTCGACCTCTAGACTTTGTGTGCTCTCAGAGCGACTATGTAAAAGTCTACCTTTCCGGTCAATGGGCTGCTCCTCTGATTTATCAGTAACTTCTTGTGATTTATTTAGATTTTTTGCGCTCAACCGTGACGAAGTTCGACCTGAGCTCGCATTCGCCAGCGGCTTTTTGGCCTCCCCGACGCGTGAGGAATTTTCCTTGTTTGTGACATTGCTTAAATCTCCCAAAGCAGCTCTCTTGCGAGTGGGAATTGCACTCGGTTTTTTATTGAGGGTGTTTTTAGATCCTATATCTTCGGAAAGTGCAGTTTTGCTGCGAGTAAGCCGTGTAGGCAAGACCTGATTTTCATCCTTGGGAATAGTAGCTGAGCTTCGAGTATTATACCTCTGCATGTATTATTAGTAAAAATTTTATACCACGCGTTTTATAGGAAATCCTAGCATACCATCGAAATGTATCGAGCAAAGCGCGGCACTCAAAGGGGGCGAGCAGTTGGAATAAAAAAAAGGCTTCGTTCCAGAAATATAAATCAAAGAGTAAATTGAGCAGAGATTCAATAAACCTTCATAAACGGGGAGAAAGAAAAAAAAAAAAGAGATAGAAGATAATGGCAGAGCGATGGAGTCAAACGAATCCCAGACGGTTTTTCCCTTGCAAGCCAAAAACAAAATTCAATTCAAACAAAAAAAAATTATTCCCGCTTCACAAAAAAACAGAAAAACTTTTGCTTCGTCAAAAAGAAGAGAAATTCACAATCACGGTCGCCCTTTTTTTTCGCTGTTGTGGCTGAAATTTGGTTTGCCTTTTTTTTCTTGGAATGCGAATCAGACGCGTTTGTTTACTTTGGTTGCCCTTGGCAACGAGTTTGCTTTGGGCAGACCATTTGGTTGCCGTTATAATTTAAGGTTTATAATGCCATTAATGCGGCGTACAAAGTCGCAGCAAATGGGAGATCATCGTAGTCTACTTTAAATACGGGCTGACGGTGGCCTGCGTGTCAGAATGAGCCAAGAGGGAGAAGTCTGTTCAAACAACCCAAAAAGGGGGATAAGACGCAGTCGTTTGGAGCTGCGAGGGGAATGATCGATGAGCAGGTCTCAGCTCAACTCGCAAGCCCGCTCCCGTGCATCTTCAATTGATCCAGCAGTGGATACAGGTGAAGAAGACCTTTATAACATAGATACATTTGGAATTGAAGATCTGCGTCAAGGTTTTTTTGATGCCGTGTTTGTATCCTCTGTTGAAGATAGAAACCTTTTGGCTCTCCGAGAACATCGTTCGCATATTCGTCGGCAAAAATTATCCTTTATTGGAAATCTCGAGGTTTTTTTATATGATATCCCAACGGTTATCGTGAAATTTGTTTCTGCAACTTTCTCTCCTGATGTAATTATCCCAATGAAAGCCTTTCTCGGCTACTTTGTTATGTTCATTTTATCCGTGATTTTAGCCACTCGACATTGGTTAGGACAATATGCCACCTTTGGATGTATTGCAAGCTTGCTACACCATCCTGGTAGAACCTCTGGGAGTCAAATCGAATACACTATTTTATCGATCATTGCATTAGGAATTGGCATTGGCTGGGGTAGCTTGGGTCTCTGGGTTTCGCACGTTACAGGCCTTGCTCGTGAGCATTACGGGGCTGTATTGGCATCATTTCAGGTTGTTGGAATTTTTATGATTTCTTGGTTTCGTGCTCGTTACAGTCGTCTTTTTCATCCTAGCATTTCAGCGGGTATAGCTTTAGTGTACATGATGGTTGTCGATAATTCTGCAACAAGTCAACCTTTTACCCGTGATAAAATGTGGAACTTTTCAGTTCCATATGCAGTTGGTCTTGTTGTAAGTCTTCTGGTTAATCTTTTTGTATTTCCCGATTTCATGCATCTACGAATTGTCAAGTGCCTTCAGCAAACTTTCGAAGTGAGCCTTCAGTCTTTTGATTTCTTTATGGACTCCAGAAATGACAGTTATCGAAAGCTCAGCAAAGCTTCCAGCGAGCTTTCCGAGTTATACACAGACATCAGTAACGAACTAACGTTTACAAGAATAAATTCTGATGATTTGATGAGATTTCGAAACTCTATGCAAGATGTTTTACGAACATTCCAACAACTCCAGAATAGCATAGGGGCGCTGACTTTCAAGAACCCGGAAAATAATGGCAATGACAAGGATCCCAGAAACAGTAATGCTCGTCAAAGGAATGGTAGAACGGAGCAGGAATTATATAAAAAGGCATATTTAGCTATGAGTCCAATTCTGCAATCTCTTTGCTCTGCAATGGCTTCTTCGTTGTTCTCTTGCTATTTTGAGATGTTAAAAGTGGTAGACAAACCCTTGAAATACGACGATCCGTTTGATTCATGGAGAAAACAGAGCTCGGTGATTGAGTTTGTTCCGGATATCAAGCTGTACAGCAGTTGTATAGATGCCAGGGCTCGTCTATTGACTCAAATACAGTTATACGACAACCTTGATGAGAGTCTGTTTGCTGGCTTGTCAGTTGACTACGTTGAATGCTCTTCTCTAATGAATATTTTTTCATTTGGTCAAGCACTACGACTGTCTGCTGATAAACTGGCTGCGTTTGCTGAAACGGTTGATGGCATTACCTCTAGATCGGGAAAATGGAGGCTAAACCTCCCGTCATTCTCTTCCGCGCGTATTTTACATCACTGCAACCCTCAGAGCATCCATGACCGCGGTGGACATATTACTGGTCACTACTTCCGAACGAGCAGTGCTGTATCTGAGATTTTGAATCGCCAGGTGATGATTAATACTTCAACCGTGGATCGGCAAAACTTCCAGTGTCCCGAAGTCGAAATTTCTTCTACAAGCAAAGGCTTTTTTCGGCGCAACCTCTATTTATTTGTTCGTTCTATGCAAACGTTTGAGACAAAGTTCGCAGTGAAGGCAGTAATTACCACTTCCCTGCTGTCTATTCCGGGCCACTTGAACAACACTAATATCGCATGGTATTATAAGTATGATGGGTGGTGGGCGGTTATTGCTGCCTTAATTGTGATGCATTCTCGGGTACCTGGTAATCTCAGAGGTCTTCTCGTCCGGACTGTGTTTATTGTCATAGGTACAGCATGGGCTGGGTTTGGTTTGGCTGCTAGAGATGAGAATGCAGTGGTTTTATCTGTTTTTGCGGGGCTCTTTATGTTTCCCTGTATATACCTCTACACCGCGTCGAGCCATCCTCGTTCTGGCTTAGCTGCGTGTGTGGCTTTTACAGTGACTGCTCAGCGTCTTTTGTATGTTGTCAGGGACCATGGAGGCTCCTTGGTATTTCCTGTCGTTGCTCGTGGATTGGCTATTTTGGTTGGTCTATGGTCTTCTATTCTGGTAAACTGGATTTTGTGGCCGTTTGTGGGACGCCATGAACTGAGAAAAGCTGTGGGGGAGATTATATCTCATTTGGGATTGTCTTATAATTTGTTCATAGGGCGCTTTCTTTATAGTGATTACGATGATACGCCTACAGAGCTGACGCATGAGCTTTTCTACCTTCAGGAGGCAAGAATGTATGAGAGTGAGTTTTATTATATTTCTTTGTATTCTCTCACGGACTAACAAGTAGACATTTTTGCTGTACGGGAACTCGTTGACATGTCAAACCAGGAAATGAGTTTGCGGGGAGACTTTGATGAACTTGCCTACAACGCACTCTTGACTGCTGCAGAAAACTTTTATCGCCGTCTTTCGGACGCGCGGAATTTTTCCACTTATTTCAAGGTCTATTCTTACGATGGGAACGAAGAAAACACTCAGGCCTTGATGTCACTACGTCGTGACCAAGTGGCTTCGTTACTCTACACCTTGTACATTTTGAGTTGCTCTTTCAGTGCTAATCTCCCAATTCCTCGATATTTACCTTCTATTGATGTTTCCAGAAAGAAACTATTGAATAAGATGGGCAAATTTGAAACTGATATCATCTCTAAGCCATTTGAAAACGAACGCCTTAAGCGATGGGTTAGTATTAACCATCACATTTTTTGGGAGACTTCTGATGACTTGTACCGTCACCTTACGTTGTTAATTGAACACTCGGTGCTGGTGCTCGGAGAAACTTCGTACTCTGAAGTCTCCAAATCAAAGCACAATTGAATTGTTTATTATTGTTTTATATATTTTAGAGCTTGTGTATTTTTATTTTTGGCATTTAATGATCTGCTTTCTTTAAGAAATCACCAATCGCTTATTTACGCCGCACTGTAATGCTGGCTCTGAGCCTAGACTCTTTTAAGTTTGTTCTTTTTAGCTGTTTCTAATAGACTTGGTGCTTGTTTTGATGCTTCGAGGTGTCGCTGGGTTTTTTATTACGCTGCACGAAATAAAATTTATAATTTTTTTTTGCAAAATTTAGCATTTTAGACCTTTTCTAGGATATCCATTTCCTCCTTACCCCTGATTTTTTTGGAAATACGTTCTACATTCACAAAGAAGCATCTAGAATTATCATCGTAATATTTTATTTTCTCTTTTGACAGATACTATCATTTACAAAAAGGCCTCGATGTCAAGCTCCAAGCTCGAAGCAGCAAGAGGGATTTCAAAGTTGCTGACAACTTCAGGGTGAAGGACACCAAAGGCACCCACCTTTTGAGCCTTGGAAGAAGAGCTGGCTTTGAACCAGACCTCGGCACTGCGACCGGGGAAGAAGGTGCCGGCGCTCTCGTCCTTGATCTCCTTGATCCAGTAGCCACGGCCCTCAGTCTCACCAGTAGCAGAGAAATTCACGCGCATCATCTGAAGAATGCGATCGACCAAGCCGTGAATAATCTCAAAGCCGCTGGTCTTGCCAGCATAGACAGCAGCAAAATGGCGGCGGTTGAAAGACCTCCTCTCCAAAGACATGTCTTTGAAAACAACATCACCGGCCTCAAAGACCTTCATAGGAAGCCTGTGATTTCGGTTTTCTCGGATGGTCTTGAGAAGACCGGGAAGAAGAGTGGTTCGAACAACCTGATATTCGGCAGTCTTTGGGTTGGCCAAATGAACCGCAGTCTGGTCATCTTTTCGTCGCAAAAAGGAGAAGTTTTCATCGCGTGAGCAAAGAGTAAGAGCCATGACTTCTAACCATCCACACTGAGCAACCTCTCTTCGAACAATGTCAGAAACAGAGTTGATTGGGAAAGGTTCAGCGACTGTACTAGACTTGTTGGGGAAGGTCTTTTTCAAGTTATCATAACCGTATCCAATGGCAGCATCCTCCATGATGTCGCACTGGTGGAGAACGTCAGGTCGGGTGCAGGGAATGCTAACGTCAAGAACATCGGCATCAGAAGTAACCTTGGCGTCAAGGGACATTCGCTTCAAAAGTCCAGTGATCTGCTCCGGAGTCTGGTTAATACCACAACACGAGTTGATGTAAGAAACCGAGGCATTCATCGAGCGAGTGGCAATCTGAGGGACGACACGGGTTTCATTGTTGTGGGAGGAGACAATCTCAATCGGTTCAACAGCAAAAGGATCGGAGCAGTATTCAGCGAACATAGCAACAACCTGGTTAATGACAATCTCGGCTTTGGTTCTATCAGTCGCCGTGCACTCAATAAAGACGTTTTTGGTGTCCATAGTAATCTTACTATGGTTACTGTTGATGATGGGAGGCAAGGAGCAAACGCGTCGCTTGGCATCCAAAATGACAGGATAGACGGGCGAGTCTCGAATGATGTGAAGGAATTTACCCAGATGCTTGTCGTTTTCGTAAAACTCCATAAGCTCACGACCGTTCATAACCTTGTCCTGGTTAAGAGGAGCAAAGACAATCTCTTCAGGAGCGAGTGCCTCATAGGTAAAGGGACCCTCAATGGTGTCGAGATCGTGGGTTCCAATAGCGACAAGTGTTCGATTTCGGCACAAGTTGCTGTGAAGTTTATCCTGAAGAGAGATGAAAGACTCATAGCGACGGGGAGTGAAGTTAACTCCCCGCAGAATAGCACCGGTAACATACTCTCGAACCTGAGCTGTCTCCGGCTTGACAATGATCTGGTTGATCTCGACAGGCTTGGTCAATCGGTAGTCGGGAATCTGTTCGCGGCCCAAGAAGATGTTCAAGGCTCGAGCAATACCTTCGAAACAAAGCATGTCATAGCTGATTGAGTGTTAGACCAATATTCCAAGAAGCAAAAAAGGTCTTACCGATTGGCGGGAATCTCAATCTTCAGCTGGGCTCGCTCCTGGACGCCATTGACGACAGGAAGTTCTCCTTCTGAGGTCTAAAAAAAAGCCGAATTAGAGACTTTACCAAACATTACAGATAAATTCCCACGTACATCCTCATCTAGTTCAATACCGAACTGGAAGCAGAGTTCATCAAACTCTTCGGTAGTGTAGGATTTCCTGTTCCCCAGTCAGCAAAACCAACCACCACCAAAAAACACCAACAAAACTTACCCCAACGCCTTGTAAAGATCTTCTTTATCAACACCAATCGTAGGCATTTTTTTTTAAAAGATAAGATTGAAATATAAAAAAAAGAGGGCAGCTGCCAAAGTCAGCCTCAAAATTTTGAGGCAGCAAAAAGTGGTATGAGAAGTACGCCGACGAAGTACAGAAAATACACGCATCTCGAAGCTTTGTAGCAAAGTCTGCCCGGAAAAGAAAAAAGAACAAAGATCTGCGAGTAAAAGAAATTTATTACTTTTAACAACATAGAAACCACATGTCGCGGATCCCCAAAGCAAAACATTACATACACTATACACAATATCCTATACTGTACATGTTATATATACAATATACCCAGTAGCCATGACAACCAAAGCAACTGCTACTAGCAAAAAAGGCGACCCTGCAGCCAAAGAAAAAAAAAAACCGCCGCCGTCGAAAGCAGAGAATTTAAAAAAAAAAATCATGGCCGAGTCTGAAATTGGACGCGGTGACTATTATCCGATGGCAGTTTTGCTGGACGAGCTCAAGGTTTGTTTTCTGATGCCGGCTCTCTGCTTTGTTTGTGTGGCCTGGGCGGCGGTGAAGGGGGTCGCTGCCGCTCTCGGAAGGCCCAAGCAATCGTGTTCAAAGGGTAAACAGGGAACTAACAAGATATGTAGCATGAGGATCTCACCGTTCGAATTAATGCCATGCGCCAGTTGGATACTATTGCGAAGGCTCTGGGTCCTGAACGCACTCGTGACGAGCTGATTCCCTTCCTTGAAGGTAAATAAAGGCAGTTCGCCTTAGCAATCTGGCTTGACTATGTTCAAATATCTGACATTACCATCTACAGGCTCGATTGAAGATGAGGATGAAATCCTCGCCATCATTGCAGAGGAACTTGGCAAGTTTGTCTCACTTGTTGGTGGAGTTGAACATGCACCCAAGATATTGGCTCCTTTGGAGATCCTGGCTTCTGTTGAAGAGCCCGTTGTTCGCGATAAAGTATGCTTGTTGAATTTCTGGCTTATTTTATAACTAACTGGCTGCAGGCCGTGGAATCTCTCAACCTCATCTTTTCGCAATTGACGGCCGAGCAAGTTGAAGAATTCGCTTTCCCTCTAATACAACGATTTGTCAGTGCCTCTTGGTTCACCAGCAAAGTTTCCGCTTGTTATCTCTTCAGCATTCCTTATCAGAAACTTGGGGCCAAGGACCGCCAGGTTTTGCGAAAACTCTACGCTGAACAGTTGGTTCACGATGAGACACCCATGGTTCGACGAGCAGCAGCTACTGCACTTCCGGAATTCATTCATAAAATCGAAAAGGAGTACATCATTCCCGATTTCAAACAATGTTTGGTGTTTCTGGCCAGCGACGACCAAGACTCTGTTCGTCTTTTGTCTGTTGATATCGTTCTTGCCATGGCCGAAGAATTGGGACCCGAAGAAGCAGACAAGGAGTTCATCGGTATTATTACTGAAGCTCTTTTTGTTGATAAGAGTTGGCGAGTTCGATACATGGTTGCCGACAGGTTTGAGGTCATTGCTCGCGAGATTGGATCTGGTCATCTAAATGTTATGGTCGATATTTTTGTCAAATATATGAAGGATGTTGAGGCCGAGGTTCGCACAGTTATCGCAAAGCAAATCCCTGGTAAGTTTTTTTTTTTTTTTTGATTTTTATCAAAAATGGCACCCAACTTGCTAACTTCAAGGCTTTTCTGCTTTAATTTCTCGAGAAGAAGTATTAGAGGAGATCATTCCTGTTGTCGCCAAGATGTCTGATGATCCGTCGCAGCATGTTCGTGCCGCTTTGGCTACGGAATTGAGTGACTTGGCTCCATGCTTAGGAAAGGAAGAGTCCATCAACCACCTTCTTCCCATCTTTCTGAACATGCTCACCGACGAGTACTCTGATGTTCGATTGAATATTATCTGTCGTCTGCAGGTAATAAACAAAGTTATCGGCGTTCAACCTCTTGCTGATAGCTTGTTACCTGCTATCCGAGAGCTTGCCGAAGATAAGCAATGGCGAGTTCGTTTAGCCATCATCAACTATATACCTCTTCTTGCTTCACAGCTTGGAATTGAACAGTTTGATAGAACTCTACGTGACTTGTGTCTGAGCTGGCTCTGGGACCCAGTGTACTCCATCAGAGAAGCTGTCATTATTAACTTGCGCAAGCTTGCCGAGGTATTTGGGGTTTCATGGACCGAAAGAACTATCATACCATACATCATTGAGTCTAGTGGACAGAACATCTACACCAACCGTCTCACATCTCTTCTTGCAATCACTGGTCTGGCACCTGCAGTAAACTACGAAATAATCAAAGAGAAGATACTTCCTTTTATAAACAAGCATTTAGATGATCCTATCCCCAACATTCGCTTCAATGTTGCCAAGTCTTATAATGTTATTACCGACTTGTTGTTGAAGCGCCATACAATAAGCGAGCAGAGCGCTATCGATGTCACCAAATCCACCGTTTCTTTGGCAGGTCCAGCTACCATTGTTGGCGTACCTCCCGGTACCCTCAAGTTCAACGCTAGCAAATCCGACAAGGCCGCCTCCATGGATGTTGTCAAGCAGACCACTGAGACTACAATTGAAGATGAGGATGTTTCTGCCGAAGCTGAGATCCTCATTCGAGAGGAGATTGTTCCTCGACTCGAGAAACTGCTTGATGACAGTGATGTTGACGTCTGTGATTTTGCACGAGCTAGCTTGAAGGCTATTGAGTAGAGGATGCTATGTTTAAACAGTTGCAAAGAGAAACCTTGAACGGTTTCTGACCACGAACCTTTCTGGCGTTGTATTTGAATTGAATCAGTTGTTGTTATTGTTATTGTTATTTTTATGGTGACATTTGAAATGTGCAAAAGATGAATATATTCTTCGTAGGGTAGACTTCTGCAAGTAGCCTAAGCCTGAAGCAGCAAAATGCTAACCTTCTCAACTGATGGGACTATTAAAAATGCTAGAGTCTTTAGAAATTAGAGCTGAGTGTGTGTCGAGGTTCGTTGGGTTGAGGTTGCTTCAACGGCAAAATTCACCTTTCTTTAATCACACTGTGGGATAATGTTTCGCGCAGCGGCGAAGAACCTTCGCTACCGGCTTGTGGCCCGTCAGAAGGCTTCTATTCAATTGAATAAGGCCTACAGCACTGGAAGGCCGGGCGGTTCTAGTCCCAAGGCTCCCAAGCCTGAGGAGTTCCTCACAGGGAAACAAACAGCGCGTGCGTATTTGACATGTCGAGACAATTGATTATTAACATGAAGTAAGTCTACTCAGCTCTCATTCTCGGAGGAATGGGCCTGGGTTATTATATCGGAGAATCCAAGTTTCTTCGCCAGGTTCCAGATTTCCCTCCCTCTTCGACCAGTCCTCTTGACACAGTCAACATTCCAGTATATGCTTCTGCCACGGATATGAGACTGGCATTTGGCGAGATTACTCATGTTGTCGGACAGGAGAATGTTAGCTACAAGCCTGACGAACTCGCGGCACATGCTGATTCTCCATGGAATACGCACAAGGCCTTGCCTGATCAGCTTCCTGGAATAATTGTCTTTCCGGCGACTACAGAAGAGGTGTCGCAGATAGCCAAGATCTGCCACCATTACCGTGTTCCCATGATTCCTTATGCTGGAGGAACTTCCTTAGAGGGCCACTACACTCCTGTTCACCACGGCGTTTCAATTGACGTCTCTCGTATGAACAATATTATTGCTCTTCACAAGGATGATTTGGACATCGTTGTTCAGCCGGCTGTGGGCTGGGAGGAGCTCAATCTCTACTTGAAGCCTCACCAGCTCCTGTTCCCTCCGGACCCTGGCCCAGGTGCTAAGATTGGAGGAATGGTCGGAACTGGCTGCTCAGGTACCAACTGCTCTAGATACGGTACCATGAGAAGCTGGGTTGTGAACCTGACTGTTGTCTTGGCTGATGGAACTGTTATCAAGACCCGACAGCGTCCGCGAAAATCCTCAGCTGGTTATGATTTGACTAATGTCTTCATCGGAAGTGAAGGAACTTTTGGAATTGTCACTGAAGCTACGTTGAAGTTGACTGCTCGACCTCAAGTGGAGCACATCGCTGTGTGCAGCTTTGATACTTTAGAGGTAGGTGCTTCCGTTGAAGCGATATGTGTACTAAAAAATGGCTAGAATGCTGCAAAAACTGTTCAGAAGGTTGTTGAATCGGGAATCCAACCCGGTGCGATTGAGATTCTTGATCACCAAATGATGAAGGCCATCAATGCTTATGGAGTTACTGAAAGAGAGTGGCGTGAGGCCCCTACTCTTTTCTTCAAGTAAATTTGAAAATCAGATATCATGGTATGCTTCTGACGCTGTTAGGTTTTCTGGTTCCAAGAATCAAGTCAAGGATGAGACTTCCCAGGTTAAAACTATTGCCAAGTCTAATGGCAGTCAGTCGTTTGACTTCGCCACTACTGACAAGGACAAGAGTGAGCTATGGAGTGCTCGAAAGGAAGCGGTATGTTGTATTTAGTTTTACTGTCAGGCAATCTAACTTCTTTTCAGCTTTGGGCTACTCAGGCCTACGCGGATGATCCAAGCTACGCCGTTTGGACAACTGATGTTGCCGTTCCTATGTCGCGATTGTCTGAGATCATCAAGATAACTCAAGATGACATCGCGCAATCCGGATTCTTCGGCACTATTGTCGGTCATGTCGGTGACGGCAACTTTCACGCTATTATTATGTTCCCCCCGGATAAACGTGCCGAGGCACATGAAGTCGTTGACCGTATGGTAAAACGTGCAATTGCCATGGAAGGAACTTGTACCGGTGAACATGGTGTTGGACTCGGAAAGCGGGTGGGTCTTAACTTGGTGGTTTTTTTTTTACACACTCTCTAACATTGTCAGGTTTACTTGCCGGCTGAATTGGGCACCCACACAGTTGATTTGATGCGCCGAGTCAAGAAGTCTCTTGATCCTCTTTCTTTGATGAACCCAGAGAAGGTAAGCAGTTTCACCACTCTATACACGGCTTTGCTAACTTCCTCTCAGGTTGTCACCACCGATCCTCGAGTGAATATTTTCGAGGAGCACCTTTAATTTGTAATGTTAGTAGGGTAGTACTTTTCTGACGTGATGAAACTACGATATGCTTTTGCAGAAACAAACTTGTATCGAATCCCAAAAACCAACTTGAAAAAACGCTATTCGACAACTTTCCCAACACTGGCACCCAAACATAATTACAAAGGGTACAAAAAATACTTATTTTCAAGATCTGTTAAGTCAAGAAGGGAAACGTCGACCTTAACCTTGATAGTTTCCCCGGCCTCGTTGATCTCCTCAACATAGCCTTCGCCATCAATACCGCGGCTTTCCTGTAGTGCAATCCATTCACGTCGTTCCTTATTACGCCTAGCAAGAATGTATCTGATTACCAAAAGTGAAACCGGCGAAGCCACCCATGAGATGACAATCTGAACAATCCATGCAGGGTAGTATCTAGGGGCATCTTTTGCAGCCCAAATCTGAGGAGAAATGATGTTGGCAATACCGTAGCCAAACATAAACATCACATTTCGTGTCAATTTCTTGGTATATCCACCAGCAGACGATGTTGTCCAACCCAAAGCGACGATGTAAGTGATTCCGTATGTATTTCCAGCGAGAAGTATGCATGCAAGAATAGCAGTATGCTTTTCCCAGGCCACAGTCACAACAGCGATACCACCCGCAATAGCAGGTATGCACCAAAAGAAACCAAAATAAGCATTATTATTTGGAAGGTATAAAAGCAAAATCGACGCCACAATGCAGCAAGCCACAGCAAAGCCACCTCCAGCTGCAGTAACCAAGTTCGACCCAAGATCAGAAACACCAATTCCAACGAAGAGTAAATTCTGCTGATAGAATAAATTGTTTGAAATCATTAAAGTAAAGGTTTGAAAGACAAAAAGCCAGGAAATCGGATCTTTTAAAGCTTCGATAAACTGATACTTCTTGAACTGTTTTTGTTCGATGGCACTCCTAGTAGATTCATGAACACGGCGAATGACATGAACTTTGTCTTCTAACGATAAGAACTTGGCATCACTAGGGTTAGACGGGTAGTAGAACCAGCATACAATGGATAAGAGAAACGTGAAACCGCCAGTAACGATCATGAATAGCTTCCAAGGAGGAACACTACTTTTCGAGAATTCAAGCCCATACGAAATGAAAGCTGCAGGAATAGGTGCACCCATACAACTGATCCAAAAAATAGGTTGAAGCAATGCGTGTTCTTCTTTTGGGAAGAACATACCCATCGTGACCTCCATGGCTGGAACCAATACCGCCTCCACAAAACCAAGAAAGAATCGTAGACAGATCAAACCACCATAATTAGAAGCTGTGCAATGTAACAAAACAATAACAGACCAAAGAAAAATGCCAATGGCGACAAACTTTCCAAAAGAAAACCGCTGCATCAACCAGTGACCTGGAAGCTGTGCAACAATGTACCCGGTGTAGAAGATACTGTTGAGATTATTATACTGAGTACTATCAATGTGAGTAGAATCAAATAAGCCTAAAATAGACGCAAAGCTGAGTGTTGATTTATCGATGAACAACACGAGATTGATGACAAGGATCAATGGGATTAAAATCCAATAAAGTCGAGCGCGCACTCTATGAAGAGCTTCGGGTGTCAATGGGCCAACTTCAGCATCATGTTCTTCCAAGAAGCGCAGGGTCTCGTCCGCTAATCCCTCTTTGGTGATATCGAGAGAGGCTACATCACCTTCTTCAGAGGATTGGCGCCCTTCAGAAAAGATCGGAACCTTTTCGAAGATTTCTTTCTGCGACATGGAGTTTCACCGCCAAGCAATACTGCAACAAGTTTGTTTGCTTGGATTTTTTTCTCCCCTGACCCCACTCATTTTATACTTTAGCACAACATTTGCTCTGCAATTACAGATTAGAGCCCAGAGAAGTTAGCAGGCTATTTCGTTTGTGCAAGACACGCAATTCATTGCGAATCAAATTACTAACAAATAAATCTGTACTCGGCTCGGTTCTGGCCTACCAGTGGATAACACCATCGCTCTCTTTTAGGCAAGTTTGACCCGACCACCGAATGTGACTATTGACCAATAAAAACTTCCACAGCCGTAACGCAACGTATGTAGTTCTAGCGATGCTGAACCAAGAGCTCGGTTAAGAAAACAAAGTTTGAGGCGTAAGTGATGCAATTTCCATTGTGCATAAAGAGAAGCGGCGCGTGAGGCTCAGCGGATCAAGGGGCTCTTGAACTAAGTCTCAATTTCAAATAAGTCATTTGTGTGAAACAAAAACAAAATAGGTGGTCGGAATTTACACCTGAATGCAGATATCAGTGGCGAACATATCTAGTTCGAACATTATAGATACCTATGAAAGCGTTATATAGATGGGTGATGTTCACACTACTCCATAACAGTGCTATTGCAACTGGTATAGCAGAACTATTGGATCTCAAAAGTTACTAATGACAAGTGACAGACGAATTCTATAAATACCCGAACCCAGTTTCACTAAAGGCTTGGATTCAGATATACTGATTGCATCAAAGTCTCGAAATCCCCCACATGATGAAGGCAGAACAGCAAATGTTGGGGCTGCCTTTCACATCGAAAAAGCTAAATACGCGGATCACAAGTTCTTGCATCACAAAGTCCCGAAACTGACGAGAAAATGAGCTACAAATCAGTGCACCGGATAATATCCGCGAGGATAGGAGAAGAAAGCTGCCCATCAAAATTAAATTCAAAAAGTAAAGACTTGATGTCAAAAAAACGTCTGAAATCAGCCAGAGTAAGGGGTGAGTCTCTTGGCAGCCTCTAAAATGTTGGTATCTTCGTATTCAACTCAGTCAATTATAAACGAACGAGCAAATAGTGTAAAACGATAACATCTAGTTAACTCTAGTAATATGTATCGCTGGATTGAGTACTAGCGTAGTCCCTGGTTCTTCCGCGAGTAGCACGAATTTTTTTTTCTCCAAACATGAATTTTGGTGTTTTTGAGTTGGGATGAAAATTTCCCCGTGAGCAATGCCAACTTCGCTGATTAGCCAAAAGCAGATTGCTTTTCCTAACGAATATGTTCTTGATATCGTTAGTTTAGGAAGCAATGGACTTGCTGCCTCGGTATCAAATAAAACCATATCGATTTTGGACTGCGATCTTTCACAAAAGTTTTCCATACCCAATGTTCATACTGGAATAACCACGTCGTTGAAAGCAGTTGGAGATAATGCAACTACCGTACTCTCTTCTTCAGAGGATGGCATTAAAGCCTGGGATATTCGGTCGCGCCCTAGCAAGCCGGTATTCTCGCTAAAATACCAAGGTTCGGCTAGGTTACTCTATTGATGAACTTCCCTAACATTTGAAACAGACCTTCAAGCTGGAATTTTAAGTCTTGATTATCATGATAATACGATTGTTGCTGGAACTGAATTTGTTTCTCCCGATGCTGCTGTTGTTATATGGTAGGCTACTTGACTTCATATTTTGTCTCTTCTAATCGCATTAGGGATATCCGGAGCCAGAAGAAACTTAGGGTTTATACCGACTCCCATCATGATGATATAACACAAGTGAAATTTCACCCTACAGATCCGACAGCAGTGTTGTCTGGCTCCACAGATGGATTAGTGAATATATACAACACCTCTATAGAAGACGAAGAGGATGCTCTCTACCAGGTAGCTACATAATTTTGAGCTGCGGTGACCTCACTAACCTACCAAGGTCATCAATCACAATGCCTCAATTCAAAAGGCTGGTTTTCTATCTGACAAGAGAATTTTTGCTCTATCTCAGATGGAGACATTTACTATTTATCAATTCCAAGACTCCACCGAGAACCCAGAGCCTGTTCCGAATGATTTTGGTGATGTTCGGGAAGCATGGAACTGCGAATACGTTGTCGATGTCTTGAGCAATTTTATAGCTTGTGGAAGACACTCGTAAGTAAGCATTTGGGAACAAAGCTCTGCTTCTAACTAGAACAGATCAAGCTCTTTATCTATAGTGCCGTTTGAAAACGAAAAGATCCGCCTCGCAGATGCAATTGAGCTTTCTGGTGCACACGGGGAGGAACTTGTCCGCTCAGTGATTATAAAGTCAGACAAGCAAGCTATTTACACGGGCGGAGAAGATGGCTTACTTAAATTATGGCAGCTGCCAGAAAGTTTTTTGTCAAACTCTTCGGGTGTGAGCAAGGAGTCGGGTGTAGAGATGGCTGGAAATAACTCAGAGCTCAAGATCGATGAAGCAGTATCCAAAGAAAAGAAATCCAAGAAACATGACTCCAAGGACAAGAGCAGCAAGAAGGATAAGAAGAAAAAGCATCGACCTGCCCCTTACTAAGTACTATGATAGTATGGTCCTTATCTTTACAATCTACTCAAAAGTTTGAATTATGTACAATACTTTATTTTGATTACTATTATTATTATATTGAATCGTAAGCCGCTCGATCAGGCTCGACGTGGCCCCGTCGCAACGCACCCACCCAGCTTTGCCTCTGCTCCATACGACTCAAACCTTTTGGAGCGACACACGCTGGAGCGTGGGAGTCTTAGACCAAATAATAAAATGAGGATAAAATTCTCGGTTAATTCAAGTATGTATTTTTCTGCAATCAAGACGAGTTTCCGCTGATTGATGCGGAGGCTGCAATTCGAAGATCATACATACTAACACCTAGCCTATAGTTTTATTAATATGCCTTACCGTCTTACTCGAGTACTGTATTGCCTCGGAATCCACTACTGAAAGGCAAAGGACCAACAGCGAATCTCAAATTTCAGGTAACTATCGACGAGCGAATCCAGCAAACGGCATGGGTTTCAAGAATGAGCTGACATTTTACTTAGTAGCCGAAAAAGTGATTGATCACAACAGGCAGAATGAATTATATCATATAGCTTTGAAGCGCCTTAAATCATTGGATTCAATATATAGGCGAAATCCTGTATCCCAATATAAAATTCACGAGAACTCACACATGCCCCTGAAGAGCACACTAAGATTAACGATCAAAGCCGCCATAAATACTCTCGGACGACTGATTCCGCTCCCAAGTTTGAAAGTTTTGGCGGACGATGCATTAGTGATACGGCCTATTGAGGATTACCAGTACTATCCCGATATGCCAGATCACGTTCTACAAGAGGTAATAGAAGCTAAATCTCAGCTAGAGCTTCTGGCAAATGAATATGATCATTTTGATGCGAAGTTCCTTCTCGCTGAAATGCATTTTTACGGAAACTACAGCTGTGTAGTTTCTATCCCCACAGCATTATCTTATTACCAAGATTTGGCCAATCAAGGAAACTCAACAGCTCAATTCATGACTGGAATTATTTATGGAACTGGAGTATTTGATACGCTTGAACGAAAGTACGACAAAAGTTTACTTTACCTATCCTCTGCAGCTGTTTCCGACAATACCCAAGCTCAGCTGGCACTGGGGTTTCGCTATCACTTTGGAATTGGCGTGCAAAAGAACTGTGATCAAGCTTTATCAAATTACAAAAAAGTATCACAAAAGATTCTCGATTATTGGAAGTCTGGACCTCCACTAGGCCGATCCCTTTTATTCCATAGGTGGCAGCTGTCCGAATTTGAGGGTGGACTTTATGGAGATGGAGCAAGTTATAGTTCTAGTGGATTTAATGCTGAGAGAAGCTTGAAGATGAACTCACAGAGGAGCACCGAAGATGTTTTAGAGTATCTCAAATACCAAGCCGAAAAGAAAGATGTGGACTGTCAACATCGATTAGCTCTTATTTACTATCATGGAACACATGTGATTGAGCAAAACTTCGAGGAATCTTTCTTTTACTTCAAAATGCTCTCTCAACGCTTTTGGGCCCCTACTGGAGAGGCAACTCGCAATGGATATATTCAGAAGGATCATGCTACAAGTGTGGCTTACTTTTTGGGTCGCATGTATCTTAGAGGCGAGAGCGTGGAACAGGATTTTGCAGCTGCTGCGCAATGGTTTTCCCGGGGCATTGAACTCGAAGGTAAAAGCTCAATGTACGCATTAGGCTATATGATTGAGCATCAACTAGGGTTGGACCTCCCCATTGAGAAAGCTTATGAATATTACAAACTTTCTGCGGAAAGGGATCATGCACCGGCTTTGACCCAAATCGGCAAACAGGCTTTCGCACAAGGACAATATAATGCAGCCTTTTTGTATTTCGAGCAAGCAGCAAAACAAGGTGAAGTTGAGAGCATGTTCTGGTTAGCACGAATGTACGAAAATGGATATGGTGTAGAGCGTTCTTGCTCCAAAGCGGTCTTGTATTATAAAGGAGTTTCTGAAAGAGGCGAAGAGCTACACAGCCCTTTTCTCTGGGCACAGGAAAGCTTTGAGAAGGGGGATTTCTATTCTGCAATGTTGGGATATCTAATCGGTGCTGAACTTGGGTTCGAAGCTGGACAACTCAACTTGGCTTATCTTTTGGATGATCCCATTAACTTTTTTGCGAGTAAAGTATTGAATCAAACTAGAAATGAGATTCGCGATAAGCTAGCATTGATTTATTATACTCGTTCTGCGAACCAGAATAATATTGACTCTGTGGTCAGAGTTGGTGACTTTTATTTGAATGGAATAGGTACAGAAATGGACTTGGAAAAGGCTGCGGCCTGTTATCAGACTGCAACGCACGATCGAAGTGCTATGGCGAATTGGAATCTTGGATGGATGTACGAAAATGGTATTGGTGTCGAAAAAGATTTTCATTTAGCCAAGCGCTTCTACGATCTTGCAGTTGAAGGAAATAATCGTGAGGCCTATCTTCCAGTTACTCTTGCATTGTTGAAGCTTCGCATTCGTGGAATGTGGGATCGTCTCACGGGTGGACCAGGCATTGTTGATCCGAGTGATGACGGCGAAAGAGATTCTAAGGTTTCACTTGAAAAACTGATAAATCGCATCAAGGAGTTTACCCGCGAAAGTTCCTTTTGGAATGAGCTCTGGCTTGAAGACGAGGTTGAGAACATGCATCAGGACGACTATGACACTGAGCAAGACGGAGAGAATTTTGAATTTGACGAAGATTTTGGTATTATTGTCCCCATCATGATTATTTCTTTCATCGGCTATATCATTGCTCAGCGAATTCGTGCTCGGCGACAGCGCGAACAAGAAGAAGAACAACAACGACAGCAGCAGCAGCAGCAACAACAACAATAACAACAACAATAACAACAACAATAATATTTAATACTTGAACATTGTGTTCAAAAGATAAAAGATATATGATATATTCTCAAAGATTGTTTGTGACTGTGACAACCCAACTACGACGATAGTTTTTCTTAATCAAAAGTTTTTTTCCAGGATGTTATTGCTTTTAACTAGTTGTGAAAACAGTTATGAGGGTGAACTAGGTGTTTATTTTCTTTGGTAATTTTGAATGGAGGCATATTTTTGACTCACCAACAGTCTAGTGTCCCTCCACAGTCCAGTTTCATATCCCACTGAGAAAGAGTTGGCGGTGTATTTTTAGAACAAACATTTGCTACGTATGAAAGCGGTTGAAGTATACTTTAAACCCCGTACTCTTATAAAATTCCTATAAAACAAATAATCTATTCAACGCCATTATGCAAACTTATGCAAACAAAACACCTTAAGAGGTAGGAAGGTTATATCAATTTCAAAAACGAACCAAAAACAGCACACCAAAGAGTAACCATGCAGGAGCTAGAAAAAGCAAAGTGAGAGACCGATAATAACGTAACTAGTCTTCTTTTGGGAAAAGCAATTTTGGATCAACATTTATAGACTTCAACATATATTCGATGGTGAAGTCCTCCGTATCAGTAGAATCCTGCTCTTGTACTTCAAGTTGCTCCAGCCGCTCTTTTTCACTAGCCTCTCGCTGTTCTTTCAGGATCGCATTATACTCATCTTTTTGATCCGCGCTCCAGTTGTCGTAATCCTCAGGTTTCGAGTCGAAGTCGTCTTGGTTATTCCACGAATCAATCATTTCTTTTCTCTCTTTTATTTTTCGATGATACTCTTGCGCGCCACCCATTTTGTTGACCTTCTCGCTGGCCTCGCCGTAGAGATATTGCGCCAAATCTTGAGCAGCGTTTCTCCATTTGAAGATGAGCTCTTCCAGTCGATCATCTTCGTTTTTGAGTTCGTATGTGAGGGCTTGTTTAGCAATATCTAGCTCCTTTTTAATACTAGTCAAGGAATGATCAAGCTCTTTTTCTCTAGCAATGAGACCAGAATTTTTATTATCCGATCTGGCCGCTAATGGAGATGAGAACGATCTGGTAGATGTAAGCATTGGTCGCACAATTTTCTTTTTTGTAAGATGAGGCGTCGATGATTTATCCGTTGAGGTGTTTGATTCGTCCGAAACTCCGGCCGTATCGTTTAAAGGTTTCAAATTTGGAATTGGTGAGTTTGCCAATGAAGGTGATCGTTGTCCTTGTTCATGAACATCAGGGGTGGTAGCGATCTTTAAGGGCGAAAGACCTGGGGAACTGAAGGAACGACCCAACTGAGAGTCATTTATACCGTTAAAAGCGGTGGGTATATGAGCTGCACTTGAAAAACGTACAGGTGTGTCGAAATTAAGCTTGGGCGATGACTGGCCAAGGCTGTCGTCATTGTCGTCAGTACCTAGTGGGCGTCGTCGCTTCTTCACAATTAGGGGGTTGGCCTCCTGGCCACCAAGTCTGCCAGCAGTCTTAACCGGTGACCTCGGTGGCGAGACAAACACTTTGCCTTCGTCTTTAGCTCCAACCATCTGTGGAGAGTTGGAAGAAGAATTTACAGAAATTAAGCGGCTTCGCGAAATGAATTGACAGGTTGCCATGGTTACAACTGGAAGATCTGGATTAAACCTATTTCTACTCCAGTTTAAGGTATTTTTAGGATTATAAAAGACTTAAAGTTCTTCTTGAGATTCAGCAAAAAAAAAAGAAAAAACAAAGTTCTTCTGCTACAGAAGTTGTACCGATGTTTTAACAGAGCCCAACGCGACTTGTTCTATTCAGGTCGGAATCTGCTATTTTTGAGAACCTTTTACGAAGAGTAAAACCGCTCGGCACAATTCACAAAATTCAATAGACTCTATAATGTATTTTAAATGCTTTTCTTTTGATAAAAATATTTCAACAAAAGATATATTAAATTGAATCGTAAGTTCGCTAATGTATAACTTAGTTTAAAATTTACCCGGCCTTGGATTTGGGATCAAAGCCGCCCAAAAATTTTTCGAGAAGCTGCTTCAGAAAGTGAAAAAATGGCCGTCAGCAAGGCGACGAAGAAGTTTCAAAAGAAGCATCTTAAGCATACGCTGGACCATCGTCGTTCTGTGCAGAAGCACAAGAAAATTGTCTCCAGGAATGCGAGCAAGCGCGGCAAAGGCCCGGCTAAACCTGCGGATGACCACGACAACTTCGATGAAGCTGCTATTGAAGAGTTTTTAAACGAAAAGGATATTCCTATTGCAGATGCAAAAAGCAAGGGAACCGAGGAAATTTACGAGGAGTCTTCTGACGAAGAAGAGGACGTCGATGCCGAGGGTCTTAAAAATGATCTTGATCAGCTAGCTTCGAAGGACCCGGAATTTTACAAGTATCTTCAGGAGAATGATGCCGCTTTATTGAAGTTCAATGGAGCCGAGGAAAATGGTGATGAAGAAGAAGAAGAAGAGCTTGAAGTAGACTCTGAGGATGAAATTAGTGGTGACGACCAAGAAGAATATCAAGACGAATTCAAGATTGCCGAAGAAGTTAGTCGAAAGAAGGTTGCTGCCTGGAAAGCCAGCCTTGTTAATGACAATTCCCTCAAGGCTCTTAAGGAAGTTGTCACTGCTTTGAGAGCTGCAGTTTTTGCCAATGAATCGTCAGAAACTAAGAATCTGCCCTATGTAGTTAGTGACCCCAAAGTCTTTAGCGACTTGCTTGTTTTGTCATTTAAGGAAGTTCCCGCTACATTGATGCACTACTTTCCTCTCAACGCTAGGGGTAATATCTCGGGCGAGGGTGACGGAAAGAAGTTTGCTAATGTGGTCCCGAGTTTGAAATCTTTGACTTCTTCTATTATTCACATTCTTTCAGACAGTGCTGATAGCAAGGTTTCGTCTTTAGTGCTATCTGGTCTGCGCAAGATTTTCCCTTACATTCTTTCATTCCGAAAGCTTGTTCATGAACTTCTTCGCTCTATCGTCGATGTTTGGTCGTCATCAACAGATGAGGACACCAGACTGAGTGCCTTTATTTTGCTCAAGAGTGCTGCCGAATCTCAAAATAAAAGCTTGTTGACAAATATTTTGAATTTGTCGTATGCTGGTTTACTTAAGGAGTGTCGCAAAACAACCATTCACTCTCTTTCCACTATCAACTTTCTAAAAAACTCGGCAGCTGAGTTATTTGCTCTTGATCAAGAGAAATCCTTCCCTATTGGATTTGATCGTATCCGCCAACTAGCCATTCACCTTCGAAATAGCATCACTAATAAAAACAAAGAGGCATACAAAACAGTTTATAACTGGCAGTTCTGCCACTCCTTGGACTTCTGGTCTCGAGTTCTTGCTTTCACCACCGAGTCCAGTGGGGTTGTTTCAAAGTCAAGCAAGGAATCTCCCATGCGAAGTCTCCTTTATCCTTTGATTCAAGTTACTCTTGGTACTATTAGACTTATTCCTGCTCCTCAGTACTTTCCACTTCGCTTTTACCTTATCCGGAGTTTGATTCGACTTTCTCGACAGACAGGTGTGTACATTCCTCTTGTACCATATCTCACGGAGCTTCTATCTTCCAAGGCTTTTACAAAGGCTGGCAAGCAAACAACTCTTAAGCCCATCGATTTCGAAGTGACCATCCGAGCTTCAAAAAGCTACCTTGGAACTCGTGTGTACCAGCAAGGTTTGTCCGAGCAATTTATTGAGCTTTTGAGTGAGTTTTTTGTTCTGTACGCCAAGAGCATTGCATTCCCTGAGCTCACCATCCCTGTCACCATCGCCCTTCGACGCTACGCCAAAAAGAGCAAAAACGCTGCTTTCAACCGAGAACTCAAGAACTTGATTGAAAGAATTGAAGGCAATGCTAAGTTCATCAAGGATAAACGAGCAGCTGTTGAGTTTAGTCCTCGGGATCGAAGAGCTGTCGCCAAGTTTCTCGACAATGTTGACTGGGAGAAAACTCCTTTAGGCACTTATGTTGAAACCTGGAGACAAATTAGGGAGGAAAAGTCTCGTCTGTTACGTGAGACTGCTGCAGATGATGCTGAGATTGAGGATTCTGAAGAAGAGTTGGAATTGGAAGATAAATTAGCTGACGCTGGTTCTGAAGGTGAAAACGACGATGAGTAATCTCTTTTGTGTATATTAGACAGTAAAAGTTTTGGTGTTTCTTTTATAAATTCATTCTATTCCAACTGTTTTACACAAAATTAGTTCGGGTAGCAGTTAAAAATATAGCTCTCAGATCTCTGCACAAGCAAAGTTTGACACTTCACATTTGTTCAATGATTAGCTACAGGCTTTTTGAGCTTGCCAGTCTTGCCCTTCTCGCATTAGGAGTAAATGCAATTGAACGGGTTGAAGAACTATCCTTGCCTGATCCGCTTTCCTTAAATCAGGAGACAATTGAGGGTAAGCATGATGGCAGTATGGCCGATGCTATGAATAGCTGAACAAGCCTAAGTTGGGTTCATTTATCTAAAAATGATACCAATTAGATCTACGCATACTAACTCTATCGACTTTAGGATGGGGAACTTATGGAACTGCAAAAATAGATACAGATCGAGTT
The DNA here is from genome assembly GCA_030582095.1 of Trigonopsis vinaria. Taxonomy (NCBI): domain Eukaryota; kingdom Fungi; phylum Ascomycota; class Trigonopsidomycetes; order Trigonopsidales; family Trigonopsidaceae; genus Trigonopsis; species Trigonopsis vinaria. The sequence continues at coordinate 868,531 of JAKTWP010000002.1, read as the reverse complement.
GTGTTGACTAATGAAGGCGGTGGTATTCAGGCGGGCGCTATTTGGACCTACAAAAGAAACGAAAATTGGGATCAATGGGAGAGTGAGGCATTGATTAAAGTAACTGGACCCGAGAGTGAACACGGTGGCTCTCTTGCTGTTTGGTACACCGGCGACTCCGGCGAAACAGGCACGGCTGCAGGCTCAACCGAGATCTGGGATGGCTTAGGAGTTATATTTGATCATTCTACAGGTCAAGGAACTATCCGAGGTCATTTAAATGACGGAACAATTCGTTATTCTATGCTTCCTCATCCTCAAATGCAAGCTTTTGGTGGTTGTGCAATGAATTTCCGCAATAGCCATAGACCTATTCGAATTCGAATCTCACAAACTGATATATTTCGAGTATGTGTTCTCTCAACTGGTGCTAATCTACACTTTCTAATAGTTTAGGTCTTTGTGGAGGGCCAACAGTGTTTCGAAAGCGACGAGGTCACTCTTCCTAGCCACAATCATTTTGGAATTTCAGCTTTGTCTACTACAAATGCAGATACCATCGAAGTGAGCAAATTTTCATTTTATGGAATCAAAAAAAGTGAGCCCAAGGAAACAAGGGAGGTTTCCAAGGACTCTGAACCTGAACGAAACACTGAAACTCATACATCTACTTCAACTTCGAGTAATTACAACTCTGACGAACTTATGAAAGAAGTTATAGATCTTGTAAGTGAACACAGGAGTATTTTATAACTGGTTTTCTAAAACTTGATAGAAATCCCTGTTAGAAAAGCTACACTCTTCCATAGAGGGAAATATCGATAGCGTTAAAGATCACCACAACACTGGCTTGGGGGGTTTAGTGGGTCAGATCCAGTCGATCGAAGGAAAAGTGTAAGTTTGTAAAATCATGGGTGAGTCGCGTTTAACTTTCTAGCAATATTTTGGAACGAACAGTTGGACAGCTTGTCCAAATCATGGGCGACATTTCGAACACGATGACGGAAGCTAAGAAAATTACTCCTCAACTTCAGGCTCTTCAACAGAAGGTCGAAGATATAGATCGGTCTTTTACTGCTCATACTCGATCTATAGTTAACACCTTGCCAGAATCTGTTAAGACCATCGTTATCGATAATACACCCGGAATCTGGAAAACTATTTCGTCTATCGGTTTGATCCAATTACTCATTGTCGTTGTTTATGCCGTCTATCGCAAGCGAACTGGACAACGAGAAAAGTATTTATAAATAATTTAATGGTTAAAATGTTTTAATCAAGTCAATACTTGATTGGCCTATATCATTTACAGAGAAGGACGCCGGTGAATCCCGGTGAATAACACCTATTTAAGAATATGCACCTCGTACTTTTTATTAGTTATCTTACAATACAATATAAATGCAACTTAAACGTCTTCAAAGGCTTCATCGTCGTCGTCGTCGTCGTCATCGCCCTCGCCATTTTCTGGTTGCGAAGGATTGGAAGAGATAACTGGCTCCCCTTGGGTCTGAGCCAGGTCGTCAGCAGCAACATCTAGTCCAGTACCAGCCTGGGGATTAATGTGAATGTCACCTCTATCCTCAACACCAACGTCCTCAAACTCTTCATCGTCGTCATCATCACCATCTTCGTCATCATCCTCATCTCGAGAGGCTTTGAGTTGAGCATAGTACTCTGCAATTGCAGCAGCGGCTGCTGTGTCATCTCCTTCAGCGCCAGATGCAGCCTCGGCAACTTTACGCTTAGTTTCAGCTTCCTCATCAGAGAGATCAGTCGGTAGAGTATCAGATTCGGGTCGCTCCGAACTGAAAGTAGAATATGCAGGCTTTCCAATTGTGCTTTCTTGATACCAAGTCGGAAGTGCATTCTGCTCCTTCTGAGTCTTTTCTTCTGCTTGCCTGTTTTCCTTGACGGTATCCTCGGAAGCAATCGAGACATGGAGAGTAGCCGTAGATGATGTCGTGTCTCCAGAGGCGAATTTGACAGAGGTTTTGGATCCGCTTCCAGTCTCTATCATTGTAGCAGGAAGAGCAACAGAAATTGCAGATTCGAATGTGTTTCTGAAAAAGAATTAGTTGATAATCAGGAAGTATCGTGGAAACATACTCAGGAACCACGGTCTCATCAATTTTCTTCAGGACATCAATAATGCTTCGCAATTGGTCCATGAGTAGACCAAGCTTAGCTTGATTTTGGCCATCATCAGTACTTGATTTATCTTCTGAGAGCTCGAAACCACAATTCGAACATAGAAAGGCACCAGTAACTGGTGAGCAATTCGTGATAGCTTCGAGTGGCGTGTATTTTGAAGAACATCTTAAGCAAATATATCCCTGAGGATTTGAATCCTAAAACGGTAAGATATTGAAGAAGTTACAAATCGGGGTTCTTACATTTGCTAGCTCATCGCTAACACGCTTTTCTAAATTGTAAATCTTCCATTTTATACTATCAATGGCCTCTGTGAAATGAATATAGTAGAATGTTTTTGTTTGAAGTCTTTGATGAGGGTTGGAGTCGTCCTTGTGAATATGTCTGTGGCAGTTAGATAAAGTTGGGCTATTGACTGCTTGGCATACTCCTTCAAAAGTCGATCATCTCGGAGCTTAGCACAAAGAAGACGTATTTCTTTTCTTTGGATCTCAAGAAGAGACGAAAGCTCATCGTCCGAAAGTCTGAATCACAAGTTAGACCTTTCGTATGAAGCATTCAGCGGACATACACGGAATGAATTAGGATAGCATCCATAATTAGAATATGACGCACACCATAGAAGCTTCGCGTGACGAGTTGAAGCAGCCTGCGAACCAATTCCATGATGCAAGGAGTTAAGGAGTTAGTTGGTTGGTGTGTTTCAGCCTCTTAACGACAACTACGAACCACCTACCTATATGGAGAAGCATTCAGAAGGATCCAAGCTTTACTTATGCTAAATTCTGAGACCCTGGAAGGTGTGCAAGAGACGCCGTTTTTAAGGGTGAGAACTCTTGACTCTAAATACTAAATGCTCGCTAATATCTTCAAGCTTAAACCGTTATGCATAGCACTGACCGAACAAACGGTGTCCAAAAGTATAGACGATGACCAAAAGTTGAATAAGACTCTTGAAGATTTATTATATACTTTACAAGATCTGTCATCGCTGGACTTTGGTGCTTCAATTGCCGATTATGTCTTTTTCCCGATTTCTCATCTTCTGAAGCACCCACCAGCGAGCATAAGAATCAGAAGCATAGAGCTTTCTCTTAATATTTTGAATATTTTAGTTAAAAGCGGCTGGGGAAATGGAATTCCGGCTGATTTGGCTCTACAACTTGTTCTCTTAATCTCTTTTCTCATCGGCGGCAATGCCACAGGGTCAGTAAATCGCCTTATTTCGGACGAAACACGAAACTCAGGATGCGATGTTTTAGTTTCCATTTTTGAAAATATGGATTTTAATATGAACTTCAAAAAGAAGCTTCTCGATGAGAAGAATATACCGGCATTGGGACATTTAATTTTTATTTTGCTTGAAAGCATTTCTGATACGCACCTTTTAAACTGCCAGTTAAGCGCATCGTCTGCCCTTCTCACTCTCATATCAAATTTTATTAGCGACGGTGATATTCTTTCCTTGTTCTTGCCCGGTATTATTTCAACTCTTAGCAAAGTACTTGTTCAGAAAGGCCGAGCAAGACACTATAAAGTTATACGCGCTAGTCTAGACATTATTCGAGTAACGGTGTCGAATTGCTTTGATGATTACGACCTACAAACAGTTTCCATGATTGATGAACATACTCTAAGACACCGCACTCAGTCTTGGGTTAGAGCTAGTGGCGATCAAGTTAAAGTTGCTTTAGATTCAATTATTCGTGTACGAAGGTCTAACCATGAAGACGTTCGCTTAGGCCTCGTCCTCTTTTGTGGCACACTCCTAGAGAAGTGTGCTCAGTCACTCGAGAAATGCTTGAGTATTGTTATTGAAACGTTAGTTGTATTATCCACTGACGTGGACTTTCAAGTCAGCGAAGACTCTAAGAGCTATCTTTTGAATAGCTTGAGCGTGCAACCCAAGATTCGGGTCAAACTTGTCGAATCGCTCAACAAGTGGGTCGATTCTACGAAGTCACTTCAAAACTATGTTTCGGACGAAAAGAAGGCAAGAATATTCTCTTGCATAAAGTCCGCCTTATCTTTACTAGACAACATTTATTATGATCCTGGAGAAAATGCAATTGATGTTGATATTGAAGAGACCAGCTACTCTACCGTTCGAAATATAAGCTCACTCGATTTTTTCAGTGAATCAAAAGCCCTAAATATGGTTGATAATGGTCTCAGTAATGAAATTAAAAGCTTAGACATTGGCGCCCACTCAAAAGCTATTCAATTTCCAAACATTGGATTAGAGAGTGCTCTAGGCATAACTACTATGCATAGTGGAGCAGAATTGGTGCAATTTATAGGAACACTTTCGGTATCTTCTGCTATATTTGACGACTTACTTGTTTCTGTGCGCGAAGAAAACGCTTCGAATATTCTCAACTCACTCTGGCTTGCAAACAATATTCTTAAAGGTATCGCAAAGAAAGATGAGTTATCATTTTTACTGGATGATGATGGTTCATCAAGCCTTTCTGTGGTCAAGTCGTCGGAGCTCTTACTCGTTTGCGTGGAGTTACTCGAAAAGAGCAGTACGCGTAAATTGCTTCAGAGTGATTTGGTATCTTGTATTTGTCTTCAAAATATTTCCACTGTTAGTGATCTTATGAAAGAAGATCTTAAAGCCGAGTTTGTCGATTGTCTTTACCCTATCGTGGACCTACTAGGATCTACTAATCCCACGGTACGAGCGCATTCTTGGATTGCTCTTACAAATCTGACCATTAATACTGGATATGGAAGTGTCTCTGATCTTCTCGTTGATAATATTGATTATTTGGTTGATTCAATATCAATCAAGTTGAACACGTTCGACTTTACTCCTCAAAGTCCCAATATTCTTTCTATATTGATTAAGGTTGCCGGTGTACGAGTAATTCCATATATGGATGATGTTGTTGGGTCTATTTTCTCGATTTTGGATAGTTTTCACGGATATTCAGGGTTAGTCTATGGCCTCTTCTCTGTTCTACAGTCTCTCGTTGAGCAAACAGCTCTTAAGTATCAACCTCTTCAGAAGCAGCTAGAATATCGTCAGAAAACGAAAGCATTTTCTAGCTTATCTGTATCTGATGTTAAGAGCAAGTCTGATGCATACCTGGAAAACAAAGCTCTGAAAGTCGCCGAAAAGAAGGGCTCTCTTGAAACTTATGAACCTAAATATGGAGAGAAGGAAATTAATGATTATGATAATAAGGGATTGGGTGATGACGAAAAGGATGGACAGACCGAAGAGACTGTTTGGTTGTCTCCCGTTAATGAGACCGAGTATAAGCTTCTTGAGAAAATTGGGAACTATTCAAATTATTATTTGACACATTCTTCTTCTCAACTTCGAAGATCGCTGCTTCAGTTATTAGACACATCTCAGTTTATGTTGTCTTCGAACGAGAAAACATATTTACCCATGATTAACTCAAGTTGGTCACTTCTTTTGGATCGACTAAATGATGAAGAGGTTTTTGTGGTCGAGGCCGCATTAAAGCTTATTGCTAGTTATAGTAAATATAGTGGGGATTTTCTGACCTCGAGGATAGAAAAGTCTTATTCTTATCTACTTCACTTCATCCCTACTCAAATTCCTAAAGAACTTGGTGGAAAGTTTTCACCCAGGATTCGTCTCATGGAGGCTGCTATTGAGTGCATCACTACTGTATTATCATTCACAAGACTTGATGCCACTGTTGTGGTTGCAATATTTCAGAAGTGCAGAAACTACATATTCAAATACGATGATTTACGACGAGCTTTTGAGCGGATTAACTATTCATTGGTGTTCGCTGAAATGATGAAGAAAATGACCTCTAAAAATGATCTAGCTTCTAAGCTGCAAACTCCCCCGCTGGCCGTTTTCGCTGCTGGAAGAGCATTTGAGTTTAAACCGCTTATTTAATGAAACTTTACGGCTTTACTACTATTATAGTTATATATTGATTTTTTGAGATCCGCCTCATTTATTAGCCCGTAGAAACTTTTCTAAAATTCAAATCGCCGTTTGGAGTTAGTGTGGTCCTTCTTGACATCACAACCATCGCATCGACACTATAGGATGCCCGGATTAGCATTAGTAGCCGATTATGACTCCGACAGTAGTGAACACGAAACTGAAGAGGAAACAATTGTGGAAAAGACTTACAAAGCATCTTTGAAGGAGGTATCTGTGAAGGGGTCACCGCCGCCTATAGCTGATAATCCTATTAAGACAAGTAAGCAATCGCTACGCGACAAAATCGGTATTACATTCAGCACAAACGGTACTCGAAAACTGCTTGTCAATAAAGAAACGAGGCACTCCCCCGATGAACAGAGCGCTGGATCTTCGAAACCTACACCAAGACCCACTTCTAATATAGGCGACAGCCTTCGCTCTTTGCTTCCCCCGCCAAAGAATAGAAAAGTGGGCATACCTAAATTCTCGTCAAAGTCAGATAAAGTCTCATTAGAGGCTAATACTTTCCTGAGCTCGAAACCGGAATCAGCACCTGCTACCGCTGATAAACCTCTGGTACCTAACACCACATTTCTCCCGAGGAGTATAGCAAATAAGAAAGCAACGCCACATAATATGGGGAAGTCAAATGAATCTCAAACCCCTGAACCTAAAGACTCAACACAATCATCTTCACAGCTTTCTACTTCTAGTATACCTACGTCGACCATCTCGAAACTTCATAGACCAAACAAACCCCATTCTTTGTTTCCTCTTGGACCTCAGCTATCTGCTTCTCGTATTATATCTAACAATTTGGAAAGTCTTTCGATACCAGACCCGAAATCCCAAGTCGCTGTACAGCCAGCAGCACAATCATCTCAGACTCCGGTAAATATAGAATCCAACTCTACTAGTGGCATTGAAATGGACGAATTGAGCCGGCAGATCCTTCATGGTCGGAAAAGGCGGCGGAATAATGAGCCCCATTTTGATAACATCGAACTCGTTGACTACCATGTCGACCAAGTTTACGCCCAGAATGAAGAGTACCGAAAAAACAATGCAGAAGAAAAGCAGCCTATCAGAGTCATTGGTTCAGGTCGCCACCAACTCACGTCACTGTTGGCTAATGCAACTGCTCAAAAAGATCTACTTGAGGAACAATTTTCTTCTGGAAGGCGAAATAAAAAGGAATCGGGTGCGAAATATGGATTTTGAAGTCTCTATTTGCCGCGTGAAGAATTTGTAAAGTATACGAAATAAGGTCATCATAATATATGTGCTTGTAATATTGTACACTACTCTTTTGTTAGCTTTAGCTTTGCTGTAAGCTGATTACGATCGCGAAGCAAGTAGCTCTTCGCGTTCGTCATGAACAGGGGAGCGAGAGTTCGCGTGTGTCCTTTGATTTATATTTGGGTGGACAGGCTTGAAAATCTCCTTTTTATCCAGAAGCTTCCAAACGTCCTTGCGCGTAAGTAGACCTTTTAAGCGACCAGATTCGGTAAATAAAATATAGCGTAACCCGAGTTCTTCGAAAACTGAGACGACCAAAAAAAGCTTTGATTTGGAAGATAAAGTAAAGGGAGAAGAATCCATCCAGTCACTAAGATTTATAGTATCATCTGATAAGTTTCCAGGATCGTTAAAGACAACTTCTGCATTGCCGTTAGCGCCTTCTTTTATCATCTGCTTTAGCCGATATTCTAAATTTCCTCGTGAAATGCATCCAAGCAAGGTATACCCGGTTTTTCCGTTGACTATCGGAAATTCCTTATACGTTGTTCGTTCCAGTAGAGACTGAAGGTCATTTATTGAGTTGCCTCGAGAAGGGATTACCATGAGGTTATCCATTGATGTCATAACATCGATGACATCAACCGATGGTACGTCATGTTGTCGGTTATCCAAATAGGGGTACTCCAAGAAATTTATCCAGCTTTCATATATTCCATTTCGCCCGTAGCCATCAGCAACCCATTTCGAGACAATAGCACCAATCATGATCGGAAGGACATAAACCAGAGCACCCGTTAATTCAAAAATAATAACAACCACAGATACCGTCATTCTAGTCAAACCCCCGAGCGCAGCTGCAGCACCAACCAATGAATATACAGCAGGACTAACACATTCGTCACCTTTAACACAGTCAGAAAAGAAAAAACTATCCGGAAATGCTTGTCTCCACGATTTCATAATCAGTCCGACAGCATGTCCGAAACTAGCCCCGATAGCCATAGTTGGCATGATTATGCCCGAGGGTATATTGAGACCAAATGAATACGCTGCCGCAAAGAAACCAGTAACTGAGGTCAGGAGTAGGGAAAATATCGTGCTACCACGCTGTTCAGAATCACAAAGAACAACTTGAAATTTTGTCTTGTTAGGATTTGTGCACTCACTGAACAAGTGGGCAACCAGCTTATTTCGATCAAGGCGAGTGAAAGGGTTGAAATAGTTAATTATGCACATAAAAAAAGTCACCAAAACCACTTCTAAAACTTTGTAGTTATTTATGAAATGATTTTTCCTCCATTTGGAAATCGCCATGTTTAATTTGATAAAGTATGCCCCGAAAAGACCGCCCGCCACACCCAATAAAACAAACGGAACAATCTCAATACGATGCCAGGACACCCAAGTATAGGAAATGTTGAACAGGACCAAGTGATCTGTGCGATTGGGATTCACAAACTGAAAAGTGACAGAAGCGATCATAGCACACACGAAACTCTGCCAAAGTGTTTTATCCACAAAATAGTAAGATACCTGCTCTAAACTAAATAGAACACCACCAATAGGAGCACCAAAAGCAACAGAAAGTCCTGCTGCTGCTGCTGCCGAGTATATTTGTCTCTTTCTAGCTTCGTTATTTTTGATCGGCTCAAAAAGCTTCAAAGCAAGATTAGAACATGAACAAGATAAGTGCACAAGAGGACCTTCACGTCCTACCCAAAGGCCTGACCCGACAGCTAGACAAAGCCCTAGTGATTTGATCAACAATGTCATGCTTCCCAGAAAACCGTGTATAACAAATCCACCCAGTACTGTCTTCACTTCAGCTATACCACTATTTTTCGCGTAAGGAGAAAATGAGGTTACTAAAATAGAAGCAACCGCTGAAAAAATGCAACTAAACAAAGTATACATTACCCATCTCGAGAAACCATTCTCGCCTCCCCAGGTCTTCCAACGTGAACAAGAGTCCGGGTCATTATCGTCAGAACAACAAAACGTTTTATTCAAGTAAAAATATGAAGAGCAGTGTCCAAATTTAAGGTCAATTAACCAATTGGTAACTACTACCATCATTCCGCTTAAAAGACCGATAGAAACGCCCGTCAATAAAACAACAATCCAAGACTGAGAGCTGTCATAAAGCAGTCTCAGTCTACCTAAAAAATCATGCCGACTCTTTAGTTCAGTTCGGCGAAGTCTCTCCTTTTCGTATTCGTAGTTCCAATCTGGCCAAACTAGTTAGATCGGCTTAGCCGTAGATATAAATATACCCACCAATTGTAGTCAAATCTTCATAAGCCGTTCGATTGCCTAGAGAAATGAATCCTCCGCGTCGCTCTGAAGTTTCGAGGTCTTCAAACTCATCATTGGTTCGAAGCTGGTCAGTGTAGATATCGGCATTGTCGTTCCTGTGAGCAGACGTACTTGAGTAATTAGTTTCAAATAATCAAAAATTAATCCCTCACTCACTCTTTTCCGCTATGTACTGGTCCCTCATTCAGTTCAAAAGCTTCGCTATTGAACGACATGAATATACGGGACCGTGCTAGCTGAGTGCAGTTGTTGAAGCGTGAACCAACCGTCCTTCACTTCATTCCGGCAACCTGACAGAAATACCTTTTAGCTAGGACATGTCAGTCATTCAAGAGCCTCAGTATGTACTACTAATTTACGTGTCACCACGTTTCTAACCGATTTAGAGTGGCTATTGCTAAGCTGAGGTCGTTTTACGCTCAGGCTGACAATGACTTGGTACCTCTGGATTTCAGGATTGGTTCAAATATCTTGGATTTAGAAAATGAAATAGACAATGATTGGTCAGGTTCTTCACAAATGCCAACGAGGTCTGAATCTCCTCCCATTATGGTCGAGTTAGATCGCAACTATACTTATAATCGAACTGGAGGAGCGAACTTGCGCAACAACCACAGAACGATTACCGGCAATGATCAGAGAAGAACTAGAAGACGGTCATCTTTACTGCAAAGCGAAGGGATAACGGACGAGCAAACCGAAGAAGAACTTAGTTCTGCCAATGAGGGAAAGGAGACTCATTCCAACATACCTTACGAAATTGATTCCTCAGATCTAAGTGAAGACGAAAGCGAAATGGAAGAGGAGCTTAAACGGGCTGCAAGGCAGATCAAATTCGCTAAGATGCCCTCTCGCCAAAAAAGCATAAACTCTTCTGACCCCAATTCAGCGAAAAGTGTCGACTTCGAAAGGGAAATAACAAAAGAAGACATATTAGTGGAGTCAAATTTAAATAAAAATGATTCGCAACTAGCACATGAAACAATTACAGAAAAAACTGCTATCGGCAGCTCAAGTTCAAGTCGCCCCTTCAAATTTACGCCATCACATGGATCTAGAAACACTACTATCGACGAATTTGGCGGTATAGCTGCGAGCAGTGATGATTCTTACGATACAGCTGACGAATATTTTTCCGGCATTAAATTTGAAGATGCTGAGCCCGCTTTACAACAAGTCAACATGGCATATCAAGCCGAAGATACAACAAGCACCGAGGAAGAAGGCGATGATGGAAATTCCTCTGGGTTGAGGGGTGGAGACATAACCTCTCGAGGCTCGGAACTCTCAATGACTCGTCGATCAAATTTACCAGAGAACACGGGGTTTATTGGTCGACCTGACTTTAAAAACAAGCTTAACTTTATCACAACAGCCATTAACCCTATCTCAGGAATTTCTCGCTTGTCTTCCTTGATTGAGGCTCAACGAGCCGGGTCTGATCATCCATTAGATAAGTTTGCCGTCTTCAACGGTAAAGGGGAGCGTGATGCTCTTGTTCTCAAGATTTACATGCCTTGCAGCATGAGGCCTAGTATACCGTTTACAGTTCGTCTCAGAAATAATTCCACTGTTGAAGAAGCTATAGGATATTGTCTGTATGTCTATCAAAAAGAAAACAACGACCCTCCTCTAACTTTAAACTTGTTAAATATTGAAAAATGGAATCTTCTTCTTGTTGAAGACGATGGAATACCCGATGAAGATTTTCCTCCCTTGGAGCGAAAAAGACTACTGTCTGCTTTTGCCTTTGATGAATTCGCATTGGTACAGGTTAATCAAGCTGAAGGTAATGAAGAAGAGACGGAAGCGTCAAATATTGAACCAGCTACGTCATCATCGCGTTTGGATTCTGGCCAGCCTGGTGGAATCGTGCTCAGTATTATTCTTTTCACTCTTGACGATGCTGTCCGGTCGATGACCGTAACTGCTACGGAAGATACACCGATTCAAGATGTTTTGGAAAAAATTTGCGCTTCAGCCAAATTAGTTTCTAATCAGTATATAATGCGAGTTCCCGGGTCACGCTCAGCAGTTTTATCAGGCATGACGGTGAAGGACCTAGATGGACGCAACGAACTCAGTCTCTGCCCACGACATCACTTTGGTGATATTGTCGTTAACGCTGGTGAAGACCCACATAAGATATCATCGAATGGCATCACTAGTGTTTCAGGAGGAGGTGGACGCAGATATTCGCTTAACGACCCAAGGCCAAGTAGAGATCATGAAAGTCGTCCCTCGGAGTTGGAGAGTATTATACCCCAGGATTCAGTTACTGGTTCATCTACTAGGCGACAGATACACAATAATAAAAAAGCGCCAGTAGTACGGAAGAGTGTTATGCCGCCTGTTTCAACTCTACCAGACTCTATAAACACCGCTACTTACAAGAAATATCTTGTATGGCGTCGTCAACCTATGTCATTTATCAATAGACATGAGCGAGTCCTTGCTATTGATGGTGAATACGTTCATATAATGCCATCGGGGGATAGAACATGGTTTGAATCGCCGAAGACCTCATCTTTCCGTATCTCCTCGATCATTAATGCAAAGCAATCAAGGAAAATTCCTAGTAATTTTAAAATAGTCATCGCAAAGGCTCGTGAAACCAAAAGGTACGATCTGGAGGCTGTTTCACCGGCTGAAGCGGCCGAGATTACAGCAAATTTGAGAAAATACGCTGCTGCATATGCTGCTGCATCTTGACCAAAGGGGCCTATTTTATCATTTATTTATGGGTGCAGGAAGAGTAGGTTCATTATGAATAACCGCACATGGTGTGTACAATTGTTTGGGTAAGAGGGTAAGAGGGTAAGAAAGGGTACGGAGTTGGGTTATGGTTATTTCTTCTTTTTTTTCTTCATAAAGATCGACAGTAATTTACGTCAATACTTGATATAAGCTTCATTTTTTCATAGTTGGGAGTCGATACTGGTTGTAGATGGTGGTGCGATTGTTTTTTTCCTTCTTTAATCAGTGTATTTTATTTCAGAACTATTTCACAGATACAATACCTCTCACTAGTGTCCCATCACTGAGTGTTGCTCTGTCCGCTAGTCATAGAAAAACCCCCTTAGTCTGTCATGGCAGTCCTGGGAGGACAAGACGCAGTTATGTTTTTTTTTTGCTCATATAAATTCATATCAAATTTGTCTTCTTTGAACTAAAAAGAAAACTGTGCATCATCATCTTCTAACACTCCTTGCTTTACTAGTGAGACCTCCGTCAAAGCTCTCCTCTTATTTCGATCAAATGAGTTTTGAAATCGGATTATCCAAGGTCTACATGACGCAATCTTTTAATTTCAGTCACTTCGCACTTCAAAATCCATGTTGAATTATCCCGGGAGATTATTACGTGCGTGAACCTCTGGGTTTGGTATGACTACTACTGTGATGTATTAGTGGATTCCGGAGAAGAACTTCTCAGTCTGTGACAACTGCGTACCTTGCTGTCACCGACAAATATCAAAATCTGACTTGATCTGTGATTCAGCTTCTCAATACCTGTACAATTGCCTATTTGAATCTTAAACTCTATGATCACTCAACAAAAAAAAAGCAAGTCCCTCACTCTCAACTACTCGTTCTGGCTTGACTCACAGTCATTCCAGGGGTTGTCCAGGGGTTGATGTGGCAGCACACACGAGGTTTTGAGACAGAGTTCTCCGTTGGAGCTTATTTAACTCTGAATAAACCAACCAAATCATTTCGTCAAGCATAATAGGACCACGTGAAATATGTTGGAAATCGATCGTTTTGAATTAGTCTCCACACTTTTACACATGGAGATCGTGTAGGCTTCGGGCTCCGGGCGGATATCTGCATAACGAACGACATTGATGGCCAGTCTGCCACTAGAAAAGGCATAACTCGACTACCGAGTGCAATTACATTGTATGATTACGATCAAAGTGACCTACTCCCACTTTAGCCTTATTAGAAGCAAATTGATTTGTAAGATACCTCTAAACTATTCGCTTGATAATATTTACATGACTAACTGTAACGAGATATGGCACTTTAAAAATCGAGCGGGCAGTGTGCACAAGAAGAGATAATATAGTTCCAGGGAAAAGTCAGGCATACGGGCTTTATAATCCTTCTGATCTCATACTCATTCGTCAATAATCAGATACTGACAAAATATTTAAATGGAAGTTAATGTCCTGCCAGATCGATCTATCCGGATGCCGAAATCTAGATTTCTTAATGCCACGTCAAACTCTATTATTCTGAATTGCATTTGTTTACGGCAGGGGTCGCTTAACCCCTTTGCTCAGAATATATAAGTATAATGCAGGCGTGCATATATCGATACTTGTTATTCAAAGATGAAGTTCACAAGTACCTTTAGCGCGGCCTTTGTGGCGTTGATCTCTTCTGGAGTATTCTCAGCCTCTATTGGAACAGCCAAAAAGACTTTGAATGTTGGCTTTAACGTTATCAAAACGGGCAACACTTCTTCCGAGTCCGTCATTCTTCATCGACGTGGTGGGGACATCAGCATTCCTGCCACTAACTCTCTTGGTGATATTATTTATGCCTCTCCTTTTACTGTTGGTACCCCTCCTCAACATCTCTTAGGTCAGTTTGACACTGGTTCTTCTGATGCTGTTATCGCTGTTAGTGGTAATGCCGGCAGAGATCTTGGAAACTTCGATACCTCTGCATCGACCACTCTTCAGAAATCAGACCAAAGTTTTGTCCTTCGATATGGTTCATTTTCCTTATCAGGAACTCTTGGTCATGACAGCTTTGGCATTGGTGAATTTACACTTACTGATTTTGCGATTGGTCTCGGTACAAACGAGCAGCAGACTAATAATTTGATTGGTATTGGATACAGTTCCAATGAACATTTACCTAATAGTCCTTACAACAACCTTCCTTTGGCTTTGCAGGCTCAAGGTGCTATCAATGTTGCAGCTTATTCTCTTTGGCTCAACTCCGATGAATCGGGGACTGGTAATATTTTGTTTGGTGGAATTGACACCGCGAAATACACAGGAGAATTGGCTAGTCTTGATATTATCAATCTTGATGACTTCGGCAAGCCTACTCCTTACCCTGTATCCTTTTCAGTCAATGTCAAAAGCATTGCCGGGGCATCTCTTAACACACCTTATATTTTGGATTCTGGAACTACTTATACCTTCATCAACGATGCTGATGTCTACAATGCAATTGTGGCTGCTGTTGGTAACCCTCCTTCCGTGGGTGAACTCCCAAATATGGGAGATGTTCGTATTATTACTCCTGCTCAATATGAGGCTCTCAAGCGTGTGACTGTTCCATTTAAATTTGATTCTACTACTATAAACGTCCCCGGGAATCAATTGTTTGCTCTTTTTCCCGGTATTACCATTGGAGGTGTTCCCCAATACGCTTTGGCCATCTTCAATCGAGGAACTATAGGAAACATTTTTGGAGATTCAATCTTAAGAAGTTTTTATGTCGTTTATGATCTTATCCACAACTCTATTGGTTTGGCTCTAGCTTCTTATACCACTGACACTCACGTTGTCGAGCTTGAATCTGGAGGATTACCTGCTTTCTTGGCTTAAATAATAACAGCCAAGTTCTAACAACAGTATGAAGATTACCTCCATACCTTTTCTATAAGCCTAGTATCTGAACTACTCAATTATTCTTTTAAGAGAGAATTTTATCTATTTTGATTAAACTTCGTGTGTAAACTTGTAAGCGAGAAGTTCAATCAGCCTCCAAATCTTTTATTGAAACTTCTGTCGGTAGATCACTCGATCCAACAATATAAAAACCGCAACTTCATGTATCCTGACGTGAGAGACCTTCGTTCTTGACAATACTCACCGCCATATTTACCCTGCTTGTTTCACAAAAAAACTATAAAAGGAGACCCAACCTGCAAAAATTTCTTCTTCATACTTACCTGAAAGCGTCATCGGAGCTCAATAATTCTCGATGGCTAGGGTGGGAACTTGCATTGCACAGCGCAAGTGTTAATCCTCCCCTGCCAACTATCTTCGGGTAGTCTGGGCTTTTAAATTTTTGATTTCACTTTTCTCCTTTGGAGAGCCTTCCTTCCGGAATAAACTTTATCAATATCAACACGTCTCGCGATGTGTTGTGTTTGACTGTGATTATCTTGGACGGAAACTTGTATAATGTATCTAATGTAAAGATTATGTGGAGCTAAATGTAGTTTTTTCTGGGTCTCGGTAGGCGTTAAGTTTGCGCTAGGCTTAGAGCAGTATGTCAATACATCTTTGCGTTTAGGGCGTCAGCGAATATGCAACTGATCCCTATCTGTTCAGGCGAACGCTATGCTAGCGTAAGGAGCAAACAGCAAGTGAATGATATATAAAGCCGTATTTATTAATAGTTCGGGTGAGAAGGTGGATTTTTTCTTCTTTAAAATGAAGCCGGAGTTGACTTTCCTTTTTACAAGAGAAAATCAGCCATCAATTAAAGGCTAAGTAAAAAATTAAAAAAAAAAACACCAGGTAAAACATAAAAGCCAGAGCTAAAGGAACAATCGCCCCAACAACATTCCAGTCAGTCCGTCTTGAACAAGTATAGCCGTGGGAATTTTCTACCATCATAAAGTACTCAAACTACCACAACGGTATTTTTTTTTTTAAAAAAAAGGTGATTGGAATATTGGACGATTGAAAGGATTAAAAAAAAGCCCCATATAATGCTGCTTCTCCGTTCATGATGTGTTGGTTTGAATAAGCTATGGGGGACCCAAATATTTTTCAAAGGAAAGCCCACCGCTACCGTCTATTTGCGTTTGACTCTGTTATTGTAGAAAGTCTTAGTTCATACTTATAATACAATTGAAATGTAAAAAAAAGAGGTTAGAGGGCACTAGAAGCAGAGTTGATTATAGTGAAATAACCTGACTAAAAAAAAGACTACAAACATTATATGTAAAAAAGAACTCATTTTCAAGTATAAAATATTAGTAGAGAAAAAAAATATCAAAGCAAAATAATTTTGACCCAAGCCCCCATTCTATCCAACTGGTATCCGATACCTTAACTTTCAACAAAACAGCCAATGTCCCTCTTCCTCTATGCTAAAAACAAAGCTTAACAAAGCAAATCTAAATTTTCAAAAGCTCTTTACCGCTGTACCCACAGGTAAAGAACTTTTCTATTTCGTATCATTAATCACATTAAACAGGCTTTCCCTGGTTTAGGTTTTCACAAACATAAGTCGAGCGTATGCAAAAAAAGTTTATATCGAACCGATACAAGGGATTGATGTAATCTCTGAGGCTTCTCGATAGCGGAATAGTTGTTTCCGGGTTTGAGATGACGAACTTGTGCTCAATGTCGAGGGACTGGTTCCGAAGAGAGAGGTTGAATCGAGAAACTTCTCTCCAGCACGGGGTGTTGTGAGTTTCATATCTGTGGCGACATTGTATGACTGCAAATAGCTACCATAGTAGCTAGTTCCTTTCGGCACTGTAGATGAAAGCGGTTCTCGACGATCAGAAAAGTCAGAAAGCTTTGCTAACGGATATGAAGGAACATCTGAATCAAATAGCATTTCTTTAGCAGATTTGGAGTAGTACGGAAGGACCAAATCAATAGATCTTGGTGAGGCACTCAGGTTGGCAGGTCTTCTTGTTCCTGCAATCTTCCTGCTTGTGGCATATACTTCAGTAAGTGAAAGAGGTTGTGAGAAATGAGTTCCATTGTCCAGGGAAGTTGAGACATTGGGTTTGTTAGAATCGGGTAGAATCGGATTTAAGGAATCGTCCTGCGGCGAAGGCGACAAGGCCCCATTATCAAGATCATCGGCACCAAAGGGTGAATCGGTAATAATCGCAGGAATATTAACCGACCCATCAACCAAATCCCGAAGACGGCATCTAAATCATTGTTAAAACTTTTCTCGGCATAAGTGTCCGATCGCATCATCTCCACTTGAAAGAAAAAAAAAACACAAAATAAGAAGAAACCTGGCTTAAAAATGGCATGAACGAACTTAGACCAGTATATAAATGGAGTTACTTACTCTTCGGAACAGTAGATCACCGAGGATGAAGGAGTGTCGAGCATGTTGTCACACACAGTGCTTGACTCATAGTTAGACAAGCCCGTTGAGATTAAAGCTGCGCCTGCGCCGAACTCACCAAAACGGTAGAAAAGACATCTTGAAGTTAACAAAGTTTGATATTTGTTATTCAATAAAATAGTTTCTCGGAGGAGAGTAGTCAAATGTGTTTGTGAAGAGCTGACGATTGATGATTACCGGAGATTCAGGGGTACACAATGAAGCTTAAAACAAAGGCCTAATCAGTCTAAACGTGTTAATAAAAGAGTAATAAAAAACAGAGGCAAAGGAGTATTCCAAAACCTATTTTCACACACCTTTTGCTTTTGTTTGTCGTGGAATGATAGAAGAGAAATTCCAGCGGAAGTTGCGTTTTTATAGATAGGCGATGAGTCAAAAAAAGTCAGGGTCTGATTTGGGCAAAACTTTTCCTTAAAAGTTAAAAGACGGGTCGCACACAGAAAACAAAAGAAGGAAAGGCTGTTTTCTGGATTGGTTTTTTCTCTTTTGGAGGGGAGGAGGTTCGAAATCAAATGATTTGGAAGAGGTTTTATTTGCTTCCACAGCCTGCCTTTTGCGTACGCACCCACTCTGGTGAGGTGGATTGTGGCAACATTCCAGGAGAGCCACGTAGTGATCTGTAGCAGAACATAACGAATGTGCACTAGGGATGACACAAAATGTGCCGAAGTATGTATCTTTGACCTTTTGAAGAGACCGCCGTTTCTAAAATTCCTGTTAGTCTTATCGACCGTCTGCTATCGCTTTTATCAATTACACCTCAGTTACAGACATACACCGCAAAAATTTTTCTAAATTGATCATAAATTAAAGAACCATTTAATATCGGTTTGGCTAGGTCATAAAGTAAAAGTACAGTTAGAGTATCTCGACTCTAAAATGAGGTTTCGTCCACCACAGGTTAGGTTGGCAAACAGCTTACACGCCCCCCTGAAAGCGCGCTTGGCATGCATTATCATCATTGAATCATTCAGAGGCTATGATTTGAGAATTATAGACTATTTTTGAGGCAATTCTGAAACAGTGTTATAAACTCCCATTGTCAAGTTCCAAAGTGGCTCGGTTTGACTCTTGTCAACTAAAGAACGAATCGTTTTGAAGGCTTCTAAATCATAATAGTACAACCCCGTAAGAGGATCTAGATATTTTCCCATGCGACCGGTTACTGGGCAAATATATTTATCGCTTCCTAAAACATCGTTAGCTCAGGTCACAGAATAAACGGAGAAAATAAGAGCATGCTCCAAGGTTTAATCCAAAGATGTTGATCAATTAGATAAAAGAAAATGTTAACTTACTTTGAGTTGCTTGATCTGATCTTCCGAATAAGATTCGGGCTACCTCAGCCGTATCGTCAGGATCCAAGTCATCAAAGCCTTCTAACGATATGAGTGACCTCTCAGTCTTTATTTCATTATCATCTCTAGCTTCAGGACTAAGTGTATTGCCTTCAGCACCCTGGTTCTGGATATCAGAACTGGAACCAAGAGTGTTGTCCTCTAACTCCATCGTAGATTGCTCTACAATTTGAGAGACGATTTCAGTAACAATAGAATCCAGACTATCGTCACTATCTGTATGTTCTAGTTTAATCTCTTCGACTAATTTTTGACGTGGATCGTCAGCAAAACTGCGAAAGCGTATAAAAGAATGCAAATTGATTCGTTTTGTCATCATCGAAGCTCTCTGCTGCTTCTTTCGATCTAACTCTCGTTGGAAAAATTCTTCTAATGACCTAATATTGTTCTCTTCAGTAACTTCAGCCTCCCTCAACCGCTCTTCCTGTGTCATTCGCTTCTCTTCTTTTTTAGGAACAACCACTCCTTTTGACTAACTCGATTAGTAAATACACAAATCGATATCGTAGCAACATACCTTTTTAACAGCTTCATGTTTGAGTCGTTCTTCCACTGCTTCAGCAGCTCGTACCGTTGCAGCTCTACTACTCTGTCGTCGAGGACCGTCACCAATGGGGGGTGCGGGTTTAGGTTTCGTTTTCTCAGGTTTCAAGCTATTAAAATTCGCCTCAACCTTTTGTTTCTTCGGTTGGGGTTTCTGAGGTTTGAGAAAGTTCATGCTCTGCTTCTTTCGCTGCTTCTTTTTGGCTTCCTTTTCTTGACGCTGTAGCTCCTTTTCGCCAGCATCTTCATCTTCATTATCTTCATCATCATCATCCGATTCGGAAGAAAAGTTGACGTCGCTGTCTTCTCCTTGAGTGTCTTCTTTCTTTGTCTTGGAGCTACCTGTCTTCTTCCGTTTAGACTTTTCTTGCCCCGTAGAATCGTGATCCCCGTCTTCCGATCCGTCATTTTCATCGCTTTCGTCATTGCTGAGATACCTTAATAATTCGTCTTCATCATTCTCGCTGTACTCCTGGTCGTTCTCATCTTCTTTAAAGATCTCAAGCTCATCATCAAGAGGTGCTTGCGAATTGATCAGTAGATCAAGCTTTCCTCCCGCTCGTGATCGGCGAGACCTAGATGTAGCAAGAAATTCAATCTGGGGTTCAGAGTCTTCCGAATCAGACATTTTTAACTTGACTGTGATATCTGTCTGGGATGTGAGGAAGTGCGATGAACAACAAGAAAACCAAAGGTCTTACGCGACATTCAATTAATTACAATTTCCTCCTTTTGAATTTCGATATACCAAGTATTATTACGTAGATATAGTGGGCTATAAATTAATAAAGAGAGTATTAAACGCGTGATTATTGACTTACACCAAGGTAGCGCGTGTGCAATGACGTTAAAGACTAGTTAGAGGGGCAATTACGATTTCTTTTCCAAAGGGCCAGCTCCTTTATAGAAACTATAGAACTCTCAGTTCTGTTTCTATTGCAAGCCTATAATTCCAGATTGGTTTGGAAGCAGGTTTAGAAAGCTCTTTCTCGGATTTAATTGCATATCTGAAACAGACTACGGCTAGGAAATAAACCCCTACAGAGACCCCTGTCTTTGCCCCCTATCATTTTTAAATTCTTCACAATCGACACTGAACGCAAGTTCAATTATATTTCTGATTGTTCAATTGGACCTGGGAAAGCTTTTGTCAAAAAGGAGCGGAAGCACCCAACGCAGAAGAAGATATTGAAAACAAAGTCGCAGCAATTCGATCGAAGCACTTTTTTTCTTTGCTTGTCTCTTAAAATTTTGTGCTTTGACGGATTTGAAATTACAGCAGAGCAGTTTTGAATCACGGATTTGATTTGATTTGTGCCAACACTTTCACCCTTTTACGACACTTTTTGCTGGTATCACCGAGAATAGCATCAGGTGAAGACGGTGCATTGTTTGCATATTTATTTCCTTTTATAGCTCTTTTTGTTTAATTTGTTGCAGTGCGGTTCGATTCTCCAGGTAAGTACCGCTAATAATAGATTGAGATATTACCCCGGTCTCAGGAAATGTCGAGGGCTCATTCAAGAATTATACTCGTACAAAGACAATTTTTCTCTTGTGTCTTCTAATCTGCTATGAATTTCTCCATCTATGATCTACCCTACCAGGGATGGACTTAGCCGAGGCTTCGTCAGCGCATCACCCCTTCCACCAGAGCCCGAGACACGGGGTTTTACTTGCTGTCGGGCAATTGCTAACTCTTGTTTCAGGTTTCGGAAAAGACTATGGACTTTCCAAGCTCTTCTTCTTTTGATTCGAGCTCGAACTTTACTTCTATCCGACGATCTCGTGCAGGCACTCTCCCATCGCGTCTCCCACCTCTAGGACAGCAATACTCTCTCTTTGGAAACGAGTCAGAATTAAATGAACCAGGTACCAGACGCTCTTTTCTACTTTCTTCTTCTATTCTAGACTCTGTTGAGTCTTCGGCAGCCGGTGCTAGCGGGAGACGCGGATCCGTGACGGACTTTGCTAAACCGGCCAATAGTCTCGTCGCTGAATCTCTAGATGTTAATTCTCCCTCATCTTTTAACAATTCCGCCCCATTTGGTGCGTCTACGCGAAATCCGATATGGCCTTCCGTTGATTGGGATGACAATCAGCGAGGAAATGATATTGGTAGAGATTCATCGACTCGAAGCGGTTCTCAATTATCAATTAGACGATTATATAATGATGATTCAGTCATGTCCTCTCAGACGTCTCCTTCCTATATGAATCATCTTGAGACGGAGGCAAACCGGATTCGATCTTACTCCACGACCGCCGCATTTCAACCACCTCCAGTTTTAACCGAGTCTTATTCAAGGGGACTTAATATATCACCAATGAATGGAAGAGATGATTCAAGTGGAGGACTTATGCCTTCTCTTTCTCGTCCGCGGGCTCGAACTATAGTTGGATCGGCTGATCTTCAAGGGAGACTAAGAACTTTTGATCATAGTTCAGAGTTGCTTGACAGTGTTCGAAATCTTTCTTTTGAAGAAGAGAGCGAGAAAAGTTATAATCAGAGCACTGAGTATAATTCTTCTCATATTCGAGGGAACTCATGGGATGTTCAAAGCTTGGGAAATAACTCAGACCTTGCTAGCGGTATTAAAGTACCTCAAATCCTCATAAATTCTCAGAGAAGTGACTTTTCTTCACACGCTCCGGTTAGTCAGCATCAGAACGGTGAATCGAATAACTCGATTGGTTCCAACCACGTCGCTAGCTCCATAAACGCAAAACCTCTTCATTCAGGATATTCGGAATCTGGAACTTTCTCTACATCTGGCGAAGACCAAAATAATGTCCAGTATTCGGCGAACGGTGAACTATCTACTCGATCTCTTTGGCTTGGAAATGTGCCCTCAATGACAAACAATGAGATTTTATCTGCCATATTTTCACCCTACGGTCGAATAGAGTCGATTAGGATTCTCAATCACAAAAACTGTGCATTTGTCAATTTTGAAACTCTTGAGGCGGCTGTGCAGGCCCGTCTCTATACAAACGGTAGAGAACTGTTTGCTGGCTGTGGACCTCTAAAAATTGGCTTTGCAAAGGTTCAAAATAATGAGAATTCTGTGTTTGAATACAAGAATCCTCTGTGTGCAAAACAGCCAGACGAAGATGATTCCTCAAATCAACCGGTATCATTTCTTTCTTTGGCCGCGACTATTCCTAATCTGCCCAACATCCGGTTTGATTTGCTTAAAATTATGAAAAGCTTTGGAGCGGAAGATGAGGAAATGAAGGATGCCTCGGACTTAATTGATAGCGCGATTGCTTTTTCGAATGGAAACTCAGCTTTAGGTTCTGGCTTTTCGGATCATTTACCTTCTATTCCTGAGTCAGCCTCCGACCGAGCATTTGATGCACCTCGTCTTAGAGATATTAGAAAAGATATTGACAATGGTTCAATGAGCCAAAAAGACATTGAAGAAGTTGCTCTTCAAATGCTTGATAATATTGCTGAACTTTCTAGCGATTATCTTGGCAACACTGTTGTTCAAAAACTTTTTGATCATTGCTCTGATGAAGTCAAGACAAAGATGCTGCAGCCTATTTCACCTTATCTTGCTAGTATTGGCTCTCATAAAAATGGAACTTGGGCTGCTCAAAAAATAATCGATGTTGCCCATACTCCGGAAGAAATGAACTTGATTGCCAAGAGTCTTTATCCTTATAGCGTGAAGCTATTTTCCGATTCGTATGGAAATTATGTTTTGCAATGCTGTCTTAAATTTGGTTCACCTTATGACAACTTCATATTTGAATCTATCATTTCACGTTTTCGAGACCTAGCCTACGACCGGTTCGGTTCACGAGCAATTAGAGCTTGTCTAGAAAGCAGTCAGGCTAGACCCTTTCAGTGCAAGCTTTTAGCTGCAATAATTGCAATTTATGCTGTTCCTCTGGCCACTAACCCTAATGGTGCACTATTATTAACTTGGCTCTTGGATACTTGTACGTATCCTAACCGCCACAATGTGTTGGCATCTATTTTAATTCCTCATTTGTTTACACTATGCACCCATAAATTGGCGTCTGTTACTCTTTTAAAAGTTGTTAATTATCGACTCGACACAAGGTCAAAGAATGCACTTTTCGGGGCTCTATTTAATGCTCTTGATACCAAGCTGCTTGAGAGTATTTTGGTTGAGAACCAAAATGGGGCTAATATAGTGTTTAAGGTGATTACTTCTCCCACTGCCGATCCCGATATTAGAGCATCATGTTTGGCAACGATTAAGAACGTTTTGATTAAAATAAAAGCTCAACCGGTGCAAGGCTTTAAAAGATTGATGGAAGAAGTAGGATTATCTACTCGCACTAATACTTCTAATCAGCCACAGCCCCCTTTTAGAACCCAATACTCTTCTGGTGGACCTCATAATATCAACGAGTCTGTTCAATATTCGCCCATACGAAGTATACCGCGCGATATTTCTGAGCCTAATAAATCATTTTATCCTGCCTATTCCTCCTGGCCTTACGCTGGAATGGCCCAATTACCTGTTCAAGATCCTCAGTATCAGCCTGTCGACATGGGAATGCAACATCTCTATCAAACCTCTAACCATATGTATGGACAGTCGAGACAGCAACCTGGTCTTACTGGTACCGGCACAAGTCCTGTATCAACGGCATCGGTATCTACTGGTGCACCTGGATATTATTACATGCCCACTGGTAGATAACCATTCTCGGTTATTATATAGAAACGTTTACTTTGTTTTTTTTTTCATTTTTTTTTTTCATTTTCCTTCCTTTTACTGGCACCCAATAGTGGTGGCTTGTTCATCATATTAATAACGATAATGGTTGGAGACGATGGTTGGGCGTGATTTCAAATACTTTCAGGAGAAACAGTGGTGTGAAGCATAGATTTCGGGACAAGTGTTATGTTGTTTTTGTTTTGGATTGGTGTTCTTTTAAAAAACGATCAATATACGTTATTTTTTCATAGAATGTTTTTGTAGACTCAAGTTGAGGGAGGTTTTTCGTGGTGCTTAGCTTGGAGAAGACTTGCAAACTACTACGTCAACCATGACAAGCTTCAACGATGAGGAACTACTAAGCCAAAGTCTTCGTGGGTTAGGAGTTAATAACGAAGGACCCACTGATATTCGTGTTCAAGAGAGCATAAGGGCATTCTGTTCCAGTTTACCATCCCTTTCGGGGACTGGCGAGGAGGCAAGAAATCAGCTGAAACTCTCTTCCAACTTCCTAGTACTCCTCTCTCCTTTACTTCGGGCAAGAATTGTATATAATTTCTCTCATTTGATCACTGGCGAGAGTAAAGTCGAAAGGCAATTGTTTAGCCTTGATGATGAAGAGCCATCGGCTGCAGTCCCAGGAACATCAGGTAAGCAGTCTCATACCATTCTTAGGTGATTTGAACTAATAACTACGATTCAGAGCAAGCCTCCTCAGAGCGCTCTCCTTATGCCATTGACGAACTTTTATACGTTCTTATGTGGGATGACTACCTACATGATTCAGGCGCCGCTGCCGACGACGAAGATTTTCTCCCTGAAATCGCTGCAGGACTATTGAATATCAAAAAGGAGCTGAATGAATCAGGATCGACTGCGATATTGCCCGAGGCTACATTGGAGGGCTATAGGAAATTGGATTCTGAGAATATACTGGCACGTATCTCCTTACCTAAACTTCCGATTTACTTTATATATACATGGACTAAACCTGAAGGGTGGTTGATTCATGGGTTACAGCGAATTGTGATTGCTTCAGAGGCAGAAGATGCCGACTGGAAGAGCACATTGTCAGAGGCACTTACCGAGTACAACGCCTATGACAATAAAGAGAAATCTCAGCAAAAGCTGTCTGAAAATTCATCTAAGCTCTTGAGCGACTTGAAGTCTCAGCTTTTGAAGGAGGAGGAAGATTATTGGGACCAGTATGACAAGCAGGCCTCTGACGACGACAATGAAACCGGGGAAACTAGAAAGCCTACACCTCCTCAGCTTACATCTAAGCATGTAGGAAATGATGATGACTATTGGGAGATGTACAAGAATGTACGAACCGCTGCCTCTCCCGGTCCTGACGAAAGGGATAACATCAATTCCGCTCTTGCCACACCCACACTAACTACCAAGCCTCATGAAGGATGGAGCGTGGTAGAGCATCCAAGATCGCCATTTTTCAATTCACCGGGTCTTGCCTCCAGCCGAAAATATGGTCAAGACCAAGCAAGGAGGGTGGGAGTAGCCGAGTATATCAAGACAACCATAAACAGCCTTCACAAACTAGCTGCATCTCAGGGTATTGATGAGAGTGAGTTTTTGAAACTCGTACAAGACGGTCTTTGATTTTTTTAATCTAAAAAATAGGTTAAAAATAAAAATATACCTAATTTATTTTCTAGAGAGATGTAATTCAGCGTAAGTTGGCTTTTAATTTCAATATTTCTAGGCTAAATACTACCACATACAAACGGATATAATCAGTAAAGACAAATATATAGAGTACAAATCAACCAGAGACATTCGTTTGGATGGAAAAATCTTAGGATCTTGAATAGAAAGCATTTTTGAAGTCAAGGTCACCCACTGGCCAAGACATATAGACAATAAGAATCTAATTATATCAAAATGAGTGAGTCAAATTGAAACTTTTCCCCTTTTCTCAACCTGAATACATTTACTCGTCGTCCTCATCATCTTCGTCATCCTCCTCTGATTCATCCTCTGACTCGGCATTTTCAAGCCATTCAATGAAAGGCTCAGCAGACTTGCGAATCTTTTTGCTAATGTCCTTGGAAACGTACTTCTTACTGGCCTTGGCAGCCCACTTCTTAACAACCTCGTCTGAAATGAGATCAAGGTCGTAGTATTTGTAGAGAATCTTAGGGACAGCAGCAATCAGGTCGGGTCGCTCGACACCAATAAATCTTTCGGTACCACCCAAGAAGGCCTTTTCATGGCTCTTGGAAGTAATGAGCTTGCGGAGCATAGCAGAATGGTCCTCGACCTCGCTAACAATGTCTTTTTTGAATATTGTCTGAGCCAGAACCTGTAAAGTTTGATGTTTGCCGACGATTCCAAGGTCCTGGGCACGCTTGTAAATTTCAACATCAGAAGGGATAGGGCTAGTCGAGGCTATCCATTCACCGAGCTCTCCATATGGGTTCTCATCGTCATTATTGTTAGAACCAGCATCATCTTCATCGTCTCCTCCAAGAGTGATGGCAGTGACGGACGATGTAAGCTCTTTGACACGAGCCTGAACAGCAGCTTCAGAAGTATCCTCGGCCCAGTCATCGTTATCGACATCACGGATCTCAAGTTCCTTGGCCTCGGCATTAATTCTCTTGGTGAGTTCGTCGTCGGAGTTGTCGTCTTCGTCATTACCACCGACGTTGGCAGAAGCGGTGGCGGCACTCTTCTTACCCTTCTTCTTTGTGGCGGGAGGGTTCTTGAGAATGAATGAAGCGAGCTTGTGAGATAATTCAATAGGAGTTCTCGAACCACAGGCTTTGCAATCACGGATCAAGGTGCCTTCTTTAGTAACGACAATGTCAGTCTCGGGGTTTCTGCAGCTCTTGCAGAGAACAAACTTGGCAATAAAAACGTCCAAAAGGTCCTGGAGTTTAGCAGCATCGTGGGCACCGTTAACGATCCAACGATCCTGGCTTTCGTTCGCCGAAGTTTGAGCACCGAGTTCAAAGCCAAAAAATTTGTTAACGTAGACAGGCGGGCGATTAAGAGCGCGAGCAACGTCAGCGGTGTTGACAACAGAAGTACGGATACCGTTACCGCGACCTTCGATCTTGGAGATCAAGAGGGGCATCTTGTATCGGTAAAAGGGATCAGTGTTGTCCCGACATATGTCTAAACTAGTCAGCTCCCTGAATCTTTTAGAAGAGCGCGGAGATCGAATACTCACTAACTAAAGTAGCCATGGTGTAAACTTATCAAAGTGAAACTCGTTTTTGCGAACACGAAGTAGCTAAAATTTTTCGAAAAGTGGAAGTTGAAGCGTTGCATCTTCAATTTAGGCGATGTTGAAACTTTGGAAGACAAAGACTTTGAAGAGTTCAAAGGATTTTTACAGTCAAGTGTGAGATTTATATTTAAAATATATTCTAATTAAAGGGAGAATAATAAGGAGAAAGTTGCTGAGATCTTTGGGAGGTCTTTCTTATGGGTTTGGCCGGGGATATCCCGGGAATGGGTTTAATCATTTAAAAAGATATTCTAAAGGCATTTCAAACAATTCATATCAATCGTATTATCATTAATTTTGTATATGGATAGAGTTCTCTTATAACACAAAACAAACTTTTCCTTGTCGAGCACTTTAACCTTAGACTACTTCCGCAAAAGATGGCGAAAAACAGGAAAAATATCGACTACTCTCTTTATTTAGTGACTGATTCTGGATTATTACCTCCAGGTGCATCTCTTGCTTCACATGTTCGCGAAGCCATCGAGGGCGGCGTGACCATCGTTCAGCTACGAGAAAAGACAGCCGAAACGAGGGAGTTTGTCGAAACAGCAACAAAGATTCACAAAATAACGAAGCAATTCAACGTTCCTTTGATTATTAATGATCGAATAGATGTTGCTCTTGCAATTAATGCCGAGGGTGTTCATATCGGTCAGGATGATATGGGTATGTTAGGATATAATAGTGCCAGCCAAGGGCCAAATTGAAGATGGAAATCTTTGTATTGTTTTTTCAGGATTCTAATTGGATAGATATGCCTACCGCAAGACGATTGTTGGGTCCCAATAAGATCATTGGAGTCTCTGTTCATGATACGGAAGAGGCGAAACGAGCTGTTTCTCAGGGGTATTGTATATTTTGAAGCTTTTTGATATTTGAGTGCTAACATAAATAGGGCTGATTATTTAGGTAAGTACTTCGCAGCTTTACATGGTACATTGCCTTATACTCGCAGGAATTGGTGCAATTTATGGAACGAAAACCAAAGATTTGAAGAAAAGCCCAATTGGCCCTTATGGTGTTAAAAAGATCTTGACCGACTTGAAAGAGGCTAATTCTTGGATATCGAGTGTCATTATTGGCGGTGTAAATGCTTCTAACATTCAACGATCTCTTTATTCAATTGCTACTGTTGATGGCCATATGGATTCCGCAGATGACTACATTAAATATAGAAAAACTGGAGTGGACGGAGTGGCTGTTGTGTCTGCCATAATTGCTTCTAATGAACCCCGAAAATCTGCCGAGGAACTTAGCCTGCTGATAAAGACTCCACCTCTGTATGCAATTGAGCCTCCGGTTATTTCTTTACCTCATTCATCGATCTATGTCGCTCGTGGACTACGCAATAATAAACCGTTAGTTCATCAAATGATCAACAAAGTGGTTACAAACTTTGCAGCGGTGGGTGCTTCATTCATATTTTTGTTATCTAGAAATTAATATCTTTAGAATGTCACTCTGGCGGCTGGTGCCAGTCCAATCATGTCAGAAAACAAAGGCGACTTTGCTGACTTGGCTTCTGTTCCTTACTCGGGGTTTTTGTTTAATATGGGATCCATTACCCCCGAAACTATAAGCCTGGCTATTGATGCTGCATCCGAATATAATAAACGTGGTCGCCCTGTCGTTTTTGATCCCGTTGGTGCCGGAGCCACCGCTTCGCGGTTGGAAGCAGCTAGAACCTTTATCAATAATGCCTATTGTGATGTCATCAAAGGCAACTGGAGCGAAATCGTTGCGTTATCTGGCGAAAAGTCCAATGCTCGGGGTGTTGATTCCCAGGACACCGATGAGGATAAGTATACAATTACGCGAGCAGCTGCGAAGCTTGCCAGAGAAACAAGTGAGTGTGATTTTTGATTATCTTTCCTGTATTAGAAGTATCTTTTGATTTTACTAAACAATTGTAGATAGCATAGTTGTTGCTACGGGAAAGGCTGATTTTATCGTTTATGAGACTGTGGCCACTACCATGCTATCCGGCTCACCTTTGCAGGCCCGAGTTACTGGAGTGAGTTATAGTCTATAAATTTTAGGAAGGGATGAGTTCTAACAAATATAGACTGGCTGTGTTTTAGGATCATTATTGACTGCATTCTTGGCAGCTAACTATGAACTAAAATTTGCTTCAGTCCAAGCAGCGATCAATGTTTTCAATCTTGCCGCCGAAGAAGCTGAAAAGAAGCCTTATGTAGAAGGGCCTGGCAGTTTTGTGCCCGCGCTGCTTGATGCGATTTCACTTACGGCAGAGCTAGCGACCGAAAATATATTACAAGGCGCGATGAAAATGGAACATATCGAATCTGCAATTCAAAACGGAGTGCGTGATTTTCGGGACAAAGTTCATGAAGATAAGGAAGATTCTGAGTAGAGTTTTTATTTGTCATTTCTCTTTAACAGAACACCTTTCAGGCAAACAGAATGGTGCTAGCATTCTGTGGTGGTAATCCACTTAAAACGGCTCTAGTCTAGGGAAATCAATTGATATCAGAATTATTTCCTCAAAAAGAAAAATATAATTCATTTGAGTAAGAAAAATGATAGATAGAACGATGTATATACTGTATACTTATATATAATTTAGAAGAACTCCCAAAGTTGGGAGAAGTGCGCCGGGTAAATTTCAAGATTTTTTTTTTTCAACTTCGCTGTTTCGAAAATTTGTAGACACGAAAATACGCCAAAATGGGCTCAAAACGCAAGAAGCAGAGGCTTGACAAGGATAATGCGAGCAAGAAACAGGCTAAAGTTGCTCTTGATGACCGTCTGTCTATGAATTTCTCGAAATTTGGTGGTGAAAACTCGCTGCACACTGGGGAAGAGGACTGGGAAGACACAGTCCAAGATTATGAACTTCGACCGCGGACGCTGAAAGGGACAGAGAACAGGAAGAGGTCAAACCGGTTACCGATCAAAACTGCCGAGGGAAAAGTTCTAGAAGTAGTTGGAGACGAACAACCCAGCGAATCGGAATCAGAAGATGAAGAGGAGGAAGAGGCTCTGGAAGAGGAGAAGTCTCCCGAAGTCTCATCTGATGAAGAGGACGCCAAACCTAAGAAAAAGATTCCTGAAAAGCAGCTAGTTGCTGAATGCCAGGAAAAATTAGAAGAGCTGGCGAATAAGATCCTTGAAAATCCCGAAGATCATGTGTGTTTTTTTTTTATTAATTTACTATTAAAAATTTCTGACAAATTCATAGGTATTTAGCTTGAAGGAGTTCAGGGAGATTTACAAGCTCGAATCGGTCAAGGTCAAGCAATACACTCTCATGTCGATGTTCTACGTTTTCAAGGATATTGTACCAGGATATAGAATTCGTGAGCTTACTGAAGATGAAAGAAAGGTCAAAGTCACAAAAGATGTACAGAAAGTGCGAAACTTTGAAGATGCGTTGTTGAGCAACTATAAGAGCTATATCGATCTACTAAAGGATTTAGCAACGCGAGGACAACCTTCTCCTGAAGAAGTCAAGTCTGGTGAGTATTTAAAGAAGCCTTCTTATAAACTCTCTGTTACAGCGGTGACTTGCGTCTGTAATTTGCTTTCCGCTATTCCATCCTTCAATTATACGGAAAACTTACTGAATATCTTGGTTTCCACGGTCAGTAAACATCCTCGACCCGATGACAAGCCTTTTGAGAAATGCATAGATTGCCTACGAGATATTTTCGAAAATGATAATGATGGAAAAATCAGTTTTGAAACTGTTAATCGCCTTGTGAAGATGATGAAGGCTCGACACTTCAAAGTTAACGAGGAGGTATTGAATACATTCTTGAGTCTGAAGCTACTATCTGCTGTTGGCGTGAAGATGCAAGAAGATGAGGAACCCAAACCAAAACTGAAGAAGAAAGATAAAGTATTTCGAACGAAGAAGCTTCGAAAAACCCTCAAGGAAGAAAAGGCTATTGAAGACGAGCTAAGAAAAGCTGAGGCTGCGATTAGTGAGAAAGAGACTGCTAAGCTACAGTCGGACACTCTCAGAACGGTGTTTGCTCTCTACTTTCGAATTCTTCAGTCTAGTAGTCTTGAGAAGAGGGAGGACAAGCAGAATACTGCAATCAATAGATTGGTTGGATGTACTTTAGAAGGTTTGGCAAAATTTGCTCCCCTTATCAACTCTGATTTCTTTGGTGATTTACTCGTTGTCTTGAAGGAGTTGATTACTATGAACCCATTTTTCGACTCCACAGCAGAAACAGCCTTTGAAGTTTCCACAAACGATACTCGAGAATGCTTGCTCTGCATTGTTACTGCATTTACATTACTGGAACAACAGAAGGGAGAGTCTGCAAATCTTGATCTGACATTTTTCATCGATACGTTTTACAAATTATTATTTTCATTATCTCTCAACGCGGATATTGAACTATCATCTAGGAGTCTACGACTTGCAAACCCCCTTGAGACTCAAGGTATGTCAGTTCGACGCAAGGTTGACCTTGCTACGGACATGGAAATGGCCTATCGAACATTGCGGTCGATGTTTTTTGTCCAGAGTCGGCAGTTCAACAGTAAGCTGAGAACCCAAGGGTTTGCTAAGCGTCTTTCTACGTGTATGCTTCAATTCCCAGAGAAGTCTCTCATAATTTCTCTTCAATTCTTGACACAACTTGCCAAGCGTTATCCCAATATCATGACGGTGTTATTTAGCACTAGAGATGAGGACAAGCTTGGAAACGGTGAATATCATCCTGAGGCAGACAGCGCCGAGCAATCCAATCCAGAGACTGCTACGGTTTATGAAACATTCTTGTTGGAAAAGCACTACTCTCCTGAGGTAGCTTTGTTGGCTAAAAAGCTTCCTGGTGCCACCATCCCAAGGGCCTGAGCGAGCTACTTGTAAAAAAGCGTTAAAGCGATCCATGTATTATATCACACTCTATATAAAGTAGTAAAAGTTGGTTTTCGATAAAATTGGATTGTAGTCTGTAAACACTAATGCTTCCAGCTACACAGTAGTGAACTACGATAATAAAGAGCACAATCTTTGAAGTGAAAACTTTTTACTTTAGAAGGTTAAACTAGGTATTCATTAGAGCGTTAATTGATGCGTTTAAAGATAGCACCGGGTGATTTAGTTGGTACGAACCGCGAGTTCTTCAACTTCTGAGAAAACTATCGGTAGCTGCTCACTGACCCAGTTATGATCTCGTAGCAAAGCTCCAGGATCAGCGCCCCTCATCGCAATTTTATGCCATATTTTAGAGTAGGGTGCTTCTTGTACCTTATATTCCCTTAAAATCAAGCCTGTAGAATACTCAACGTACAGACGGACATCACGTATTCGAAATATAACATTATCGACTCTGAGAAAAAACCGACACAGCAGAAGTAGACGCTCTGGCATTACTCTAATCCGACAGAGTAAGATGGCAATGCCGTTATCACCCAGCTCATCTTCAAATAAAACGCATTCGTCATAAAACTGAATGGGATCTTTCTTTTTGAGAAGTTCTAGTGGAATTTCTTTAGTTGAAGGTTCGAACTTCAGCGGTCCTCCGACAGTTCCTCTATAGTTGGGTGTGTAAGTCCAGTCAAAAGCCTGAACCCCTTCGTTTTTATGATTTGTTCTTTATGACATTAGTATAGTGTAGATTTCCAATATTATCTACCATACCTTGTCTTCATCCAAGCATCCGAATGGGCAACCTTGATACCCGCTTGTTCCCCAGTCTTGCATACAGTGTCCAGAGCGTCGATAGCATCAAAAGAAATGCTAAACCCTGATGAAGGGTATTCAATTTTTAATAAATTATTACCAAAAACCATCTCGGGAAGCGGTATCTGTACTTTGGCCTGTGCAGCTTCGAGTTCGACGATGTTGAGGATAGGCTTGTGCTTGCTATGAACAGCCAAGCGTCCATTATCAACCGTTATAGACGGCTCATAAGCTTTGGTTGGTGCAAGAGTCTCAAACTCTTTGACAACATTTCCCGGGCTGCTCATGATTAAGGCGATGAGAAACGAGGCGTTGTCATGATCATCAAGAGCATCCCTCCTTCAAACGACACCCGGAAAAATGGTCACACCGCGGTTTGTTATGTCTCGGCGGAAGCCTGGGACTGCTATAGCGACGACGGTATTTCTCATTGTACTGTTTGTTCTCTTTGTTTCGGCGAGATCTTCAGCGCAGTATGATTCAAGTACAGTGTCGAGCGTTCGAACGGCTGGTGAAAAGGCTCGCAGCGTCAAGACTAGCAGTTTAGCAAGCGGAGTTAAGATTTCGAATGACGAAACGGCTCTTGGAGTTCCGATAATGCCATACCTTGGAAATGAGACGGCAAAGTAAATCACGCTATTATTGGACTTTGTTCATCGCGCTAACTTTTTTCTAGGGCTGAGCTTGGAAGAGCTACCTGGAAGGTTTGTCATGCAATATAATTGTTAGTATTGAAATATTAACGCGTCTAGTTCCTTCACACTGTCCTCGGACGATTCCCTGAGGAGCCCACCCCGGCAGAACGAGATACATTATCGAACTTTATTTACCTGTTTTCTCAAGTATACCCCTGGTATGTTACTTTTATTTTATTTTCTGCTGTTTAATTTTTTTGAGCGAGTCTAACATTTATATAGCGGTGAATGGTATGTTTTGCCATGTGCACTATGGGTACAAATCCTAACACACTTCTAGCGCTAAACACTTTCAAGCACTTTTACAAAAGTATCCTCCTCAAACTTCTTCGCGACAATCTGCTGCTCAATGGGGTTGCAGTGTTCACAACAAAGTCAATGAGCGTTTGGGCAAAGATCTATTCGACTGCTCAAAAATAGATGAAGCATATGACTGTGGTTGTGCAGATGAAGAGCTTGAAGATGAGACAGTAGAGACTACTAATCTAGATATTCAGGGTGGCGAGATCAAAAAGGTGAAATCATCCTCCAAGGAGGCCTCGGTCTCAGATCACTTTGAAGATCTCATTGAAGTAGAAAAAGAGAGCTATACTCAGGGAGGCATATAAGGGATATAAACAATACATTCAATTTTTAGTGGCTGATATCTTTAGGTGGAGTTCATTATCCCTCTCACAATGTAGCACAGAGACAAAGTCGTACACCAAAGCAAAGCTCAAAAAATAAGTCTACAAAATTCATAAGAACTATAAAGAATATCTCAAACCGGGTCTGGTCAAGAATTTTTGGGCCTGAGACTGTCGATATTCCTTTTGACAACCGCCAGAACGATTGGGACTTTGCTCCATATATGAGCAAGAGACAATTGTCAGACGTCGAAAGCGATTATGAGGCCGATATAGAACACTTTATAACTGAGGAACACACACAGCACAAAGACATCATTTGCTCACTTCCACCTACTTGCTCGGCCGAACCCAAACACTTTACTTCAGCCTATGAATTCCAAAGCCACTACGAGCTTTATCACCAGGCAGTTTGCAGTGTCTGCTCAAAACGATTTCCCTCGGCATGGTTTTTAGAGCTTCACATTGCCGAGACTCATGATCCATTTGTGATGGCCCGCAAGAGCGCTGGAGAGAAGATTGTAGGTGTAGGGGGATGGATCTCACAGTTTTACTAACCAGCAGTATGGCTGCTTCATTCAAGATTGTGACAAACTCTGCCGTGATCCTTCAAAGCGAAGGCTCCATTTAATTGACAAACACGGCTTTCCAAAGGTAAGTCCTTGACTCAATGCTGGCGGTTTTTTTTTACCAACACGACAGGACTATGACTATCGCATTATTGAAAGAGGACTACGAACAAATCAGATATCACTAATTAAATAAAACATGAGATCGTTTTAAAACACTAAGACAAAACACAGGTGGATTCGTAGATTCAAAACACTACAAAAGGGTGCGAGTAGAAATTATGAAAAACCCAACAATTTTATTTTTTGCAAGATAGCGGTTTCAACTATACTATACATATACAAAGACGTAAAAAAGACAAAAGCACGCTTAGTCCTTGGTCTTCTGGGTACCGCGAAGTAAACCAGTTCGTCGGGCGGCAATAAGACCAGCCTTCTGACCAGCAACGGCCTGTCGGCTAATGGTAGAAGCCTTACCAATGTGCTGGTGGTTACCACCACCGTGAGGGTGATCAACGGGGTTCATGGCAACACCACGAGTCTTGGGCCATGAGTTTCGCTTAACCTTGTACTTGTGGAAAGCACGACCGGCCTTGAGCAAAGGCTTGTCAACACGACCACCGCCGGCGACAACACCAATGACACCTCGGGCAGTAGAAGGAACAATCTTCTTAGCACCGGAAGGGAGCTTGACTCGGGTAGTCTTACCGTCCTCGTTGTGGGAGACGACGATAACGTAGTTACCAGAGGTTCGGGCAAGAGCACCTCGGTCACCAATCTTCTCCTCAACGTTGGAGACAACGGTACCCTCGGGAACGGAGCTGAGGGGAAGAATGTTGCCGATGTTGAGAGAAGCGTTCTTACCGGCGTAGACAAACTGGCCAGTGTACAAACCTTCGTTGGCAATGAAGGTCTCCTCACGGAGCTTGTACTTGTAGGGGTCGCGGAAAACGACCTTGGCAAGAGGAGCACCACGGCCGGGGTCGTGAATGATCTGCTTCACGACACCCTTGACGTATCCATGTCGCTCAGAGTAGTCCAAGGTTCGGAGCTTAGCAGCACCCTTGCGAAGTCGAGTGTGCGAGGTGAAGATGGAGCCAGCACCCTTTCTCTGGTTTCGAATAACTCGACCTGTGCCGTTGTTAGCACTGTAAACCCTTTGATTAGCTAGTATAACTCACCCATTGTTGACGGTGTTGATGATGGATTTTTGGAAAGTTGCGTCGCTGGCTTCGTTTGCGTCTCTTTCGGTTGCTGGGCAGTCACGCAAACCCCCGAGTCACGTGTAATTTTTGATACTCAACTTCCGCCTTTGAACTCGAAAAACAAAAGCGATTCTCTTTTTCTTTTTTTTTAAGGCGCTGGTGTTTGTTTTCATTGCGTAGGTGGTTTTTTTTTGTGTTGGTTCTGGGCTTTTGCGTGGATGCCGTTTCTGGCGAGTCCAGAGTGCTACGCTCACTGCAATATATATATCCCAATACGATTCCTTTACAAGACTATTATACAAACCCAGACATACTCAGAACAGTTCATGCATCTTAACCGAAACGGCGGAGCTATTGAGAGTTAATAAAAGAACAAATGTAGCGTGTATGTGTACATACGTGATCCAACAGAGCCTGTAGTTCGGTATCAGACTTCTTATCGGCCAAACTATAGAAGAGTTAAAGTCAAATACATTGAAATTTTCATGAAAAAAAAGTTACCTCGGAATCAACGTTTTGGCTTCGTCAGCATCGTCGCATGCCAGAGATCCTGATATCGCGTTAGTAGCTATTCCCAATTTTGAACATCCAAGCAAGTCAGCATCAATAAACTGTCATACCTAATTGAGCTAGTTCAAAGGGATGAAGATTGGCATTTTCAGATGATTTGATCAAGTTTTCGACAGCCGCGACTGTAGTCTCGTCCCTGAAGCGAGCAAACACAGAGAGATACTCTTGAGTTTTCTGGATGACTCTAAATTCAACAGTTAGATAAATCGGTACGGACCAAACATCATGCACTAGACTATATCGCCAATATCTCCCAGACATACTCATTGGAAGTAGTGAAAACCTCATCCTCCTGGATTGCATCATCGCCATCAATATCAGGTTCCCCTTTGATACCCATTTGTCGACGCTTGAGTACGGCGTTGATGAGTAGTCGAGCCTCTGAAAGGTTGAGGGTGATGAGTGGAATCTCCTGTCCTGTGCGCGAGATTTGGTGCTCCGAAAACTCAGGACCGAGTTTAAGAACTGCAGAATCCTCCTCTTCTATTCCAATATTTTGCCTCTTTCGGCGCTGTTGTTGAATCGTCGACGTAGATAAGTTCATTGTTGATGCTGTTGTCAGTGGTGTGCAGTTGAGTTGTCCTGCTGGAGTTGAGAGTTTGACCACACCGCTTGTTACTAGAGAACAGCTATGGCCATATACTCGATTTTTATTTTAAATCGAGCCGGTGGATTAATATTCTACGTATGTTTGATTAAACCGAGCTCCTTTTTTCGGTGAGGTGTATTCCTTGTCTACTAACTCTTCATATAGCGAGATTTCAATCCCAAACTGAATAAAATATCCTCAAACGATGCTCTAGTTCTTGCCGGAACATTTCATGGGTGCGTATTACCACATAATGACTGTGATGAACTGGAATTAACCTCGCAGAGTGCATGCCATTTCTGCTAAAATTTCCCCTGTTCCTGGTTCGTCAGGCATCCAAGTGTTTGAAACTTCGCAATTCGCTCTCCATTGCTTTCAATCATTAACAGGTAATATTCTAAATATACTATGAATACTCGTTTAACATTACAAGGTCTCAAATTCTTGCTTATCTGTGAACCCCGTCAAAACAATCCGCACACCATTCTTCACAAGCTCTACGAGCTCTTTTCAGATTATGTGATGAAGAATCCTTTTTATCAGTTGGAAATGCCCGTCCGGTGCGAGCAATTTGATCGTCTGCTAGCCAATTATGTTGCTACAATTGGGTAGATTTCTAAAGCTTAGCTAAAGCCCAGTGAAAATCTCGGGCTTGATAGCAGGACTGTCTCATATCTTACTGTATATATATAGTTTATTGGAGTTATTTGCTTTGTGGTTATTACAAGCTCTACTGGATTTACTCTCTGCTTGGAGGGATGCATGATTTGGTTCCTATAAGGAATAAATGTGAATAACATGTATATCTATATCCGCACTCAAATTTTCAATCGGAATCCATTTCATTAATGTTCTGCTTTGCTATTTTCAGCTAGACATGGATATGCGAAATTTCTATACCATAAGTGTAAATAATGTCATCATAAATTTTAAGGCCGGCGGTCTTCGTCAACTTGAACTTTCAAACTCTATTCTAAGGAATAACAATGTCTGGTATGTTTAGGGCGTCAGATTTATGCATTTTGTGGTTCTCTGGGGGCTGGTTTGGTATATTTTGGAAGGCTATTGAACCAGAGATTGAGTACCAATCGTGATATTCAATATGGGTATTTTGTTTCCTGAAAGATCTCGAAGCCATATTTTGATTTATCCCTTATATTGAGAGGTATTAGGTCACATGAATATACCCCAAGACTGTGCTGGCCTATTGCTCCTTTTTTATATCTTCTTCTTCTTTTGTTTACTTTGATGTCCCAACGTGCAAAACGTCCCTACAGAGTAAACCACGATCGTGTGATGTGCTATTGTAGAAAATGGTTTTTTCTAACATTGTTATTAGCCAACTACCAGGATCTTGCCAGTATGGTTGACAATATTGTCTCCAGATGAAGTACTCACAGTTCTCTAGCTCAGTTCACTCAGTTTTACTACCAGACTTTCGACTCTGATCGAAGCAATCTTGGATCACTTTACGTGAGTATTCTTATTGTTGACTCTAAATTCTACGGATTCTAACCATGTACTTAGCGGGATCACTCTATGTTGACCTTCGAGGGCGATCAAATTCAGGGTACCAAGAACATTCTTGAAAAGCTCATTGTACGTATTTCTCATACAGAGGATTGATAGATAGCTATTATTGCTCGTTGTTCACTGCGGGATCTAACAACTCGAAGAACCTTCCCTTCCAGAAGGTTCAGCACAAGATCAGCTCTCTTGAGGCTCAGCCTACTGCCGGTGAAGGTGTCATTGTTCTCGTTTCTGGTGAACTTTTGGTACGTACCAAGTCCCTCTCTTGACAATATTCTAACTCTTGCAAAGACCGAGGGCGAGGAGCACCCTCAGCGATATTCGCAGGTTTTCCACATCGTTTCTGAAGGTGGAAATGTTTTCGTTCTTAACGATATCTTTAGCTTAAACTATGCTTAATATGTGTACTTAGAATTCCAATATCGTGTGCATGATGTATACGGAAATATTCCTGAAACTCGACCCCGTAATTTGCCAATAGCTCTATTTCGAAATTGATTTCCCGTGGTTTTACCCACCCTCTTGACTATTCTATGGCCGATTTCTTGTTCGTAAGCCCATATATCTTGTGCTGTAGAATATTGTCTTTTGCAGGTCGGAAAACCAAGACAGTGTTAGCGAGCCTCTAAGTTTTTCAGTTCTCCAGTTCTACGACGTGAAAGAGGATGTTTATTCTTAATGCAGACGAGATTTATGATATTCTCATTAACTTGAACCTTGTCGAGCTCAAGAGACTTCAGGGTGTTCTCGGCTCGGCTGTGATTGAATTTGAAGCAAATCCCAACTATGCTCCCTTACGAACTGTTGTTTCCACTAATCAGGCATCTCACCTTTTCATGCCTTATGTCAGTCCCAACTTAATCGGCTTTAAGGCGTTGACAGGCTCATCTGAAGGCTTCAAGGGTCTACTCTCTATTCTCAATCCCAACGGAACCCCGAAAGGATGTCTCAACGCTGGAGGGGTGACTGCTTTCCGAACTGCTCTGGCTACCTCCTTGGCTTTAGATAGATACGCAAAAAAAGACGCCAAGGTTGTTTCCGCCTTTGGAAGTGGTGCTCAGATCTTTTGGCATGTTACTCTTGCCAAGGCCTTTCGACCAACTATTGAGCGTGTCTACATCGTTAGCCGCACCAAATCCAAGGTAAATGACAGAATTGCCAGTTTAAAAGAGGTCTTCCCGGACTTGATATTTGAAGGCTTCACTACTGGCTCAGACGAGGCACAAAAGGCTGTTGGACAATCTGATATCATCTTTTCTGCTACCTCATCTACCGAACCTCTCTACACTGCCGAAGGTTTGCGACCTGGAACCTTCCTTGGTCTTATTGGAAGCTATAAACCTCATATGCAAGAGGTTGGCGCGGACATCTTGAAGCTCGTCAAGGCACGCTTTGTCGTGGATAACGTCGCAGCCAACATGCACGAGGCTGGTGAATTTCTTATGAATGGTGTGACAGAATCCCAGCTAGTTGGCATCGGTGATATTCTTGCTGGAAAGGAATCTGACCAAGATATCATTGATGCTAAGGACTCGGCAGTTACTTTGTGGAAATGTGTTGGTTTGAGTGTGATGGATATGAGCATGGGACGGGAAATTGTGGAGATCGCAGAGGCAACAAAGAAGGGATTCTACATTGCCAACTTTTAAAGGGATGTGCAAAGGCTTGGGGGCCGCTGTTAGACTAGCTATAGATTTAAAGAATTCAATGACGAATGAAACGACTCTCAAATTGTAATGAACTATGTAGTAACCATCTAATAATTTTCACAAATACACGGAATATTTGCAAAGATTTCATATAAACAAAAGAGTGGAGATTTTGCAAGTCGAAATTCCAGTGACTTTATGTACGCACAGCAAATTCAACAATAGATTATGCTCAGGATAAAATCGCAAAAAAATATCATCTAATGTATATTTTATTGTAATGTGGATTGCTTATTTTAAAACGGCGAACAACTTGGGAGCTGTGCAGTCGTTAACGCAGTGCTGGAGATGGAAAAACTCCTCGATGCAGTCTATGTCAAATTAGTATAATAAAATGGAACATCTCTGCATATAACACATACTCTCTCCCTCAAAGCCTTCGCCAGCCTCGACCTTCTCAACGCAGTGTTCAAAGTGGTGCTTAAACTCAACGCAGGGCTTCGAATCAGCACACTCTGCGCAATATGTTAGTACATTATCCGATAAGTATTCGAGTGTTTGTAGTACGTACGGGCCTGGATCTCGGGCATAATATCCTCGGGCTCATCATCTTCTTCTTCTTCCTCCTCTTCTTCCTCCTCGGCAGGCTCCTCCTCCGCGGCCTCCTCCTCGGCGGGTTCTTCTTCGGTGGCAACTTCAACCTATTCATATTGTTAGCGCTCGAGAAAATGATGCTGATTGTGGTCGGAAGACCCTCTCTGGCTTTCCCTACCTCCTCGACTTCCTCCTCGGCTAAGGCAACGACGGGAACGACGGCTTCGAATAAATCGGACACGAATGAGCAGACGGATTGCATGATGTGTTGTGCTAGGAGTGTTTGGGACAAACTTCGAAGCTTTTTTTTGGTCTTTGCGAAGTTGATTGAAACGATTTTTCGCCGATGTCTGATTGGCGGCTGCCATGCTCACAGCAGTCGTGACAGTTATGCCCGTTGCTAGGGAAGACCTCAACGTCATGCTTGCCGAAGCCTCCAGCCAAGCTCGACTGCGACGAAGCAATGGTTGCGCTGGCAGCCTTGACGTGCTCGTCGGTGCTCTTGCGAGTGTTCGGGTATTTGTTTTTGCGGGTTGTTCCTGTTGCTATTTTTGCAGATATAGTTTTTTACAGTTTTGCTGCCTATATATTGCTGCTTATTCCGGCGTTTAGGTCACTGCGGGTAACAAAATCTCGCATTCGTGTGGCAGTTGCTGATGTGAGTGACGAAACTGAAAAGATTGACGGCTCGGTTGAAGTTGAAGAGTCTACATCGGCCAGTGTTTCCTTGGTTAGAGGCAACAATCAGCGTCGCTACTTTCAGTCAATTGTATTGGGATCTGTGTCATCTTCTAAAGTATTTACATTTATTGCGGCATTATCAAATTTTCTGATTTTAGCTGGTGTCTTGGATCTGAGTTACACAGCCTTTTACTTGCTTCCTCTTGATGATTTAACCTACGCCCGTCTAGGCTATGTCTCAGATAATGCTGCGACCATCGCTTTTCGATTTCCGGGTAACGACTCGGTCACTATATCATATAAGCACAGTGACGAAAGTTTTTGGACCGTTTCAGGGTCAATCAGTCCATTGGATAGCATTACAGACTTCACCTCATCGGTGACTTTGGGAGGGCTGCAACCCAACACTACTTATGATTATAAGTTTTCAAATGGATTGGAAGGAGGATTCACTACTGCTCCTGAAACTTGGGCCGGCTCATTTAGCTTTTCGAGCTCTTCTTGCATTAAACCGTAGGTGCATATATTATACCCCACGTTCTCACTAACACTGACAGGCACTTTCCTTACAACCCTTTGAAATCGCATTTTGATATCGAAGCTCTTGAAATATTTAAAGATACTTTAGCAAAGAATGACTTTTTCATTTTGCTTGGTGACTTTATATACGCTGACATTCCGCGGTTTTTCGGACCAGAGGTAGAGAGCTATCGAAAGCTGTACCGACATGTTTACGAGCAGTTTTCAAGTAAATATGCTCGTGATGTTTCCATTATTCACGTTTTTGATGATCACGAAGTAGGTTGTCTTACTACTACTGTTACTATTGGCTAACTAGTAGATTATCAACGACTATGATGGAGCGGACTCTCTCGTATATCCGAACGCCATGGTAGCATTCGAGGAATATCAGCAGACTGGAAATCCGCCTCTTAACTACGGAGATGACCTAAAGTACTACAGTTTTATACGACAAGGAATCCCCTTTTTCTTCTGGGACACTCGCAGCTTTAGATCGCATAACGCAATTCCTGACGGCCCTGAGAAGACGATGCTTGGAGAAAGGCAGTTGAATGATTTTCATGATTGGCTTGAAGAGAACCGGGATGCTCCATTCAAGTTTGTTATCTCCTCTGTTCCCTTTACCAAGAACTGGCAAGCAAGTGATTCTCCTCTTGTTGGCTCTATCTTTTTAGACGATTCAAGTGATTCTTGGGGTGGCTTTCTTACTGAGAGATCTCGTGTTTTGGGTAAGATGTGGGAGGTTGGCGGAGTTATTGTTGTCAGCGGCGACCGACACGAAGCCGCAGCTATCAAATTTCCTGTTCCCAGTGTGCACGACTATATACAAGAGAGTGAATATACATCTGTAAATACTGACTACGATGTCTATGAGTTTTCTACTAGTCCCTTCAATC
Source organism: Trigonopsis vinaria (assembly GCA_030582095.1). Classification (NCBI taxonomy): domain Eukaryota; kingdom Fungi; phylum Ascomycota; class Trigonopsidomycetes; order Trigonopsidales; family Trigonopsidaceae; genus Trigonopsis; species Trigonopsis vinaria. Next base: position 825,183 of record JAKTWP010000002.1, on the reverse strand, counting down.
AGTTCTACACTACATTTTCCGGTGCTCATCGACAAGTGGACGATGGTGACGTGACTTTGTTTTACGAGCCCAAGGGATTTCATAAGCTTGGAAAATTTCAGGTGGAGTGGGGTCCTTCGAAAGACGCTGGTGATGGTCTAACCTCGATCACCCCTGCGACGGTGAGCTTTGAGTGCTTGGTAGACAATAAGGCTGTGTGGGATTACAACATTACTCGCTACATCTCGAGCCGTAATGGAATCGAGATCATTATCGAGGATGCTCTCTCTTCAAAAGACTGGGCATGGTTGCGTTACCTCAAGAAGATGGCACGTAAGCTATCCTTCTTCTAAGAAACAAATGGGATGATAGGGTTCAGGTATAAAATTATATATATGTGTGTTGAGAAAGTATTTTAATTAAGCTCTTGAAAGTATGCACGTAGCACTTTACACCAACTTCGACCACACAAGCCTCGACTTGTCAGCCAGCAGCTACCAGATTGAGAAATTTTCTGCCTAAAATTGAGCAACTACAAACTACAATATATTTCAATAGACGCACGAAACGAGTAACCTAATCATTACTTTTTTTTTGTATTATACACAAGAAAGATCCATGCTTAGATCTTAAGAGCGGCAGCCTGAGCCTTGGCGTGCTTGTCGAGCTTAGCCTGGGCCTTAGCACCAACAATACCACCACCCCACTTTCGTCGGGAGTCCTCGAACTTCTCAACGAAGTTGGTCTTGACGGCAGAGACAAGCTTGGCGAGCTCAGCAGAGTCCTCAGACTTGACGTCGGTGATGGCCAAAGCAGTGGCGGTCTTCTTGTGAACGACAGTTCCGAGACGAGCCTTGCCCTTGACAATGGCGTAAGGAACACCCTGCTTTCGGGCAAGAGCGGGAAGGAAAACAACCAACTCAATGGGGTCGACATCGTCAGCAATCAAAAGAAGCTGAACCTTCTTGTTCTCGAGAAGGGAGACGATGTGGTTAATACCGTACTTAACGGCGTAAGGCTTAGGAGAAACATCCTCCTTCTTCTTGCCCTCAGCGACGGCAGCGGCCTCGGCAAGGAGACGCTCCTTCTTCTCGGCCTTGGTCTCGGGTCGGTACTTGTTCAAGAGCTTGAAAGCCTGGGCAGCGGTGTTCTTGTCCAAGGTGTTGGAGAACTGGGCAAGAGCAGGGGGGACCTTAAGACGGAGCTTGAGGATCTTGCGCTGTCGCTGGAGACGGACGTACTCGGGCCACTTGACGAATCGGCTCAAGTTTCGGGTGGGCTGGATATCCTGGCCAACACCATAGTTTCGGGGTCGGGCCTCGATGAGGGGGTTCTATAGAAATGTTAGTATCGAGTTGATCGTATACATAAGATAAATACTCACGCTCTTGTAGGCGGGAACGTTCTGCTTAGCTTTAGGCTGTATCATTGAAAAAAACATGGTCAGCTTTTGAATTCTAAAAAATAAGAAGGCATCCCTCAACAAAAGAAGAATAAAAAGCAAAATCCCAGTGTTTTATCTACAGTTTCTGCAAGAGAAACTCAACCTTCCGGCGGTTTAAGAGCAAAGCCCTAAAAACCAAAACCAGACGCTAGTAGCGGTAACAGAAAGAAACGCTGTCCCTTTTAAACAAAAAAAGAAGATATCCCAGTTCAGAAGTTTTTTATTCCGTCTTTTGCTTTCAAGAAAAAGCCCCTATTAAACACTCACAGCCATCGTTGTTGTTTTTTTGTGTCGTTGGATTAGATTGAAAAATCTCGTGTGCGTCGTTTCTTTTCCACTCGCTCGCCCTCACACGTGATGTTGTGACTGTTGATCACGTGTAATGTCACGTGTTGATTTCTCTTAATCAGATTTGATCTTCCGCCAGTCTCGAAACAACGAAATCGGCACAATGGGCGAACTCGGATTCGACAAAAGATGTGAAGAAGGTTACGGCGTGATCACGCTTGGTGATTGGGTTGCTCAAATAGAAGAGGATGGTACCAGGGTACTGGTGACACTCGAGATTAGGGATCAAAACGTGTCTGACACTGCTTCTCACAATCTCGGAAAAGACCTTCTTGGAGATATATACCAGCTGCTTTACTCAATCGTGTTGTATGGGATTGCTCCAGCAGCTGAAAACGATCGGGAGGTGCTCTACGTGTTCATTAATGTCGATACTGCGGTTGAAGTCATTCTTCATGCTGCGCTAAAGGTCGGATTCGTGTTTCAAAGCAAAACAGAAAAGGATATTAGTATTTTTGGCTTCAGTGTTTCTTCGCTTATGCAGATTCCTTCTCCTTCCCTCATTCCCGAAGTTTCCTCTCAGGTTGGCACAATCAGCACCATATCCTGCGGAACTAACTACTCCAAAACCGGTGAGACCATACACCCGCGTCGTGCACCTTCCCCTTCCGAGGGTGAACTACTGTATCGCAGTTATGTTCCACTATTAGACTCGGTCTTCAGCTTGCGGATGGTGGACACGAAGACTCAGACTGAGATGTTTGGAAGCTGGATGGACAGTCCCCGTGTTCATGCGTTCTGGAATATGAAGGGAATTGGCTACGACAAACAGTTAGCTTACTTATCGGCTCAGATCAACGACCCTCACTCCTACCCTCTCATCGGCTACTTTGACGACGTCCCGTTTCTATACACTGGTAAGTTATATTCAAACCTTATTTTTTCGCTTCTAAGCCAAATTATTTAGAAGTATACTGGGTAAAAGAGGACCATTTGGGACCACACGCTAGTGCTCTCGATTACGACCGGGGCTTCCACCTGCTCGTAGGCGAAGAGTCCCTTCGTGGACCCCACAGAGTCCCTGTATGGATCAGCGCTGTGGTCCACTATATCTTCCTCTCAGACCCCCGAACAATGAATGTCTACTTGGAACCGCGGCACGACAATGTCAAACTCATCAACTATCTCATTCAAAGTGGTTTCACCAAGCTCAAGGAATTCGATTTCCCCCATAAACGGTCAGCATTGATGAGGATCACCCGTCAAGAATTTTTCTCAAAGGGAGGACCTCTGCTTCGTAAATGACAATAATTACACTTACTCTATAATGACTTACGGTTCCTTTAATCAAATATGAAATTTAACCTATAAAAGAGTACAACTCAGCATTCGCCGGCGAATACTTGTTCATCAATTCAAACACAAAAAAAAAACGCTAAAAACTAAAATTATGCTACCGTAATATTCAACCTATTGTAGCTATTCACAGCTTGATAAAGCTTGGAATATAAAAAGTGTCGTCCCGAAGTCTCGGCAATAGGGATAAATGGACCAGGACGGCCTCCTAAATACTGTTAATAAAAAAGCCACATAATTTTCAATGAATTAAATACCTCGTAATATCAGACTAACACCGGTCTGCTCCATAGAGATGGTTCGCAAGTTATCAAAACCAATAACCCATTGAGACTCCATACTGGAAGTTGAGGCAAGCAGAATGCGATTGTAGCTCAGAATAACCGCAAAGTCATCCTTCTTGATATCCAGATGAGCGAGATACTGATCATTGAAAAATGCTCCATCGTCAACTTGCTTGAGCCAAGACTGACCCAGGGCTTCATATAGAGAATAAGGCCGAATAATTCCATCTTTATCGATAAACCGAGGAAGTCTGATTCTATCCAATGTGTTGACATCAAACACAGTAGTAGTGTTGCGAATGCCTTCACTCACATTACCGGCAAAATCAAAAAACCCTATGGCTGCCTTTGTTGGCAACCCAACTAAACCTCGACCGACACCCTTTAGGAATCCAGAAGTTCCTTCAGTAGCAGCACCCTTGGCAGGTTCTAATGCTAAACCAGATATTCCGCTAGTTATTCCTTCAAATAAAGATGTAGCTCCATTTGTCACTCCAAATAAGGCATGCTTGGGTCGGTTGCGCATGCGAGAAGCTCGACGACGATCCTGAAACTGCTTGTCCATTGTAGCTAGTGCCAACCCCTTGGTTATCGAATTGGTAAATTTGGTAACACTATCAGATATACCAAACACCGACTTTCGAACAAAGCTCAAACTGCCTTTCGCCAGTCCAATTCCAAGCTCCTCAGGCCTATCAGTCAACACGTATCCTTGATAGGGCTCATAAAAAATGTCAATCACACCACTGCTCAGATTATTGAATAAACCGACCGGATTTCCAATAACATCTGCTGAACCTAGGATATTGTGCATCTGGTACAAGACCTCTTGAGTATAATGAGTAGTGATATTCTGACCCAAAACGAGAAACGAAACACGAACGTTCTCCATAATAAGAGCATTCAGTTTGACAGGAGCATCGTTGATATTTCCAATTGTCATAGTCAAAACATTGATCAAAAACATAATCGTGTTCTGCGATGAGGTGCGATCTTCTATATTGATTCTCTCTGTCCTGACAAAGGAAATATTGAACTGGGCTGGCTGGATATGTAGAATCTCAAAATAAACGTCTGTGCCCGTTTCATCCGTAGATGGCTCAGGAATATGAAGCTCCCCAGCGCAAAGAATAGCACTCTCGTCCTCTTGATAAATACCGGGGAACTTTGTAAACTCCAGTAAAGCAAACAAAAAGTCTTCATCAACCTCGACAGTCATTTCTTGTAACAAAAATGTCGCATACTTGATATAAATTACACCATGGCTATCATCCTTGACCCTAGTCAGAGACGATGAAAATGCAGGGTGAACCTCAATCTCGCGAGAAGTAGAAGGAACCACAGTAGGATAGAATATGATCGGGTATATTCCACCAAAAAGTTCATTGTCAATCTGAATCCACTTTATTTTAGCGCTAACTGATTGAAGCTGTTCTGATTCAACGTAGTCAACTTCAAGGCGCTTCAACGTGATATAACACAACTCAGCAGCATGGGCTGTGACCAAAGAGACACCAATGCCTTCCAAATGGAGACTAAACTTGAAATTAATATCCTTGCGTGATATATTGCTTCTAAAGTATTCCTCATCCTTAAGCTGAGCAACAGAAGAGCTCTTGGTACCCGCAGTATACATGCTAATAGATGGGTCATAATCTGAAAGTACCAAAGTCTGAGTAGGGCCATCAGCAACAACATTGATATCAATAATAGACTCGCTTTGATTATCTCCATTGGGGATTCGCATAGGCACAAGGTTACCAATCTCAGCCATTTGGACATGTCTCTCTTTGCCGCCTGCCGAAATAACCAACTCCTTATGCTGGGCGGCAGGATAATCCCAAGAATAAGGCATCATACTTGCTTTAGGAAGCTTATACTTGATAGGCTTAAAAGGTTTCTTAACAGCAAGCGGACGAGTAGGATGTTCCAAAGAGTCTTCCAAGCCCTCTTCCAGAGATTCGGGATTCTATTCATCTTGTTAGCAGAGCAATTTCAGGAATAGCAGATAAACTTACAGCCTGGTAAAAAATAAATTCGGTATCACTGAAGTTTCGTATAGAAAAAGGCCAGGCCTTGGTCTCCTTGTCAACGATGATAAAAATCATAGGACCAGAAAGAATAGTTTGAACCCGCAGTAGCTCTTGTCCCATTCCCGGTCGAGCAACTCTCACGTGAATCTTTCCTATATCAGAAATTGTGACAGGAGAAGACCATTTAGCATTCGCTCCCATGAAGCAAAAGTCAATCTGGGGTGTGCTTCCGTTTCTGAACGTATACATAGGTTGCAATTCACCATTTCCAACAACAAAAGAATCGACAGAACCATTCTCGCGGATCTTAAGTTCTTCTCCTGCTTTATTTTTAACAATAAATCGAGGAGTAAACTCAATGATCTTGGTCAATTTGTACTTTCCTTCCGCTTCTTGAACACTCATTCCAATATGGTATTGGGACTGTTTAGCAGCTCCCTCCAGTAACACTTCACCTGCAGAGCCAATTGAGTCAAAGTACTGAGGAGAACTCCAATTAGAATTGGCAACTCGAATCAATGCTTTATTTGAATCACCCGTTCCTGAGAATGAGAACATCCTTGGGATGGCTGTTTTGAGAGTTCCACCATCTTCTTGTTCACCGGCAACAATTTTCGAATAAAGAGTATTGGAGCGAGTCTTCACCTGCAAATCAAGACCAGTCTTATTAAGAATCAAATATGGGCTGTATACAGAAACGCGAAGCGCACCGCCAGAGTTTGGAAGTTCATAGAAATGAAGATTAAGATATAGTTTCATTCCATTATTGTTCGATGCAGTGAATCTTTTTTCTCGCTTAAAGTCTTCTCCCTTTGGAGAGTTGATCACAGCAAAATCACTCTTGGAGTAATCACGCTTTGATATCTCAACGCTAAGTAACAAGAGGTCATTAAGAGAGACTGTATGAACAGGACTCGATCCGCCTTCTCGCAAGTAGCTTGTATGATCGGTATCAGTAGACTTATTGTAAACGTGATAAGAAAATCCGACTGGCAACAAATTGTCAATCTGAATAGGAGCAAAAAGACGAACAGTTAAATGAGGATATCGCTTATTCGTGCGCTCATTCTCATTAAATACAGCATAAGCCTGGAAGTTGAAATTTGAGTTGTCTTGTGGATCTTCGTGCTCACAGGCCAAGGACATCGTGCGATTATCAAGAAAGTCTTTCCAGAAGATAGTTTTGGAAGACCATTTATATCCAAATCCCTCGTCAGGTCTCACCATGACAGGGTGATCAAGTAAGTAGATCAAAGGGATCGCTTGGCTGAGACCAGGCGCCAAAGTTATCATACTATCTTTCACCCCAACTAAGGCAATCTGAATAGGCACGTCAGTACTATTTTCGATCCTTAGCGGTGATCTGAAGGAAATATATTTGACATAGTCATCTCCTAGTTTAACGTCACAGACAATACGGTGAGTGTGATTGTCCTGCTTTGGATTCAATAGGTAAATCTCTTCGCCTTCTCGCAAAATGGGAATATGAGACAAAGAATCAAATGGCGAACCTTTTAGTCTAATTCCAATGGTTCCATCAAAATCATTATCAGTGTTCTAGATTCAAGTTAGTAGAGCCATTTCTTCCTTTTTTAGTTCGCTTACTGTTCGCAGATATTTCCAATCGTGGAAATACCAAGGAATTTCTTGATTATTGGGAATTTCAGTTGCAGTAGTATTTACGCCCTCACTGTCATCTCCATCTACCCAAACTTGCATGGTGTAGCCAGTCTGATTGAGAATGCGGTAAGGCGCGACAGTACCTCGGGGTTTCAGGTAATCCACTGAGCCCGACTGTATCATTCTCGTAGCGGTAGCTGCCAATGCAATAGATCTTGAAGATACTGTCACTTCCATATTCTGACGCGAAAACAAAAGAACATTTAAATAAGAAGGATTTAGCTCCATTGACATTCTGAAACCAAGTCGCCAGGGCTCAATAAACGGCTCCCAAGAAGATTGAGAGAAATTGAAAACATTTATAAATATCTCAAAATTACTATCAGCCTCTATAGCTGTAGACCAATTCTTAGCGTAAAGGTTAAAAGGTCGAACGCCAACATCTAGAACAGGAAGTTCATGAGGTTCACCGATCAGGATTAATCTCATTCCATCAAACTCGACGCACAGATCCTCGGCTTTAACAATTGGCGTTCCAATCTCCAGGTTCTTGGAAGAATCTTGACCCTTTGAAGCAGCACCTGTTCGTAGTGTCTGTGTGTAACGAGATCGAGAAGCCCTATCTCCATATCCGCTCTTTGAAGATTTGGGTTGCTTAAGAGAACGATCAAATCGAGAATATATTTTGCGCTTCTGCTCCTTGGCCTTTTCTGTTTCTTTCCTGCTCTCATTAGACAGCTCAGAAACTTTCTGGAAAATATCTAGAGCCAATAGAATATCTCTGATAGACAAGCGCATAACCAGCGGTTGAATGGAGATCTGGATATTTGCAAAAAAGTTGTTCGCAGAATAATTCGTCTCGGAAGATCCAGTAATGTTAAAGGTATCAAGAATAGCGACTCGATGCTTGGGATCAGTATTATTGATTAGACATAAGAACACTTCAATGTCTGTAACAGAAAGAGTAGTAGAATTCTGTTTTGATAAAAGAATCTGCTTCAGCTGGAACACAATAGCCTGCGAAGCAGAGTTTGTTGGATCAGCAATTAAAATAACAGACATATCAACTACGTTGATTCTATATCGAATATTCCACGTCTCCTCAACTTCGCCATTAGTCACCGTTTCTGTAGTTTTCAATGAATTAGAGTCGTTATCTTCTCCATATTGCGCCTCGTCTTGCTCTAGCATTTGCACGTAAGGGTCGTCTTCATCAAGCTCGTTTCCCTCAACATCAATGTCATCGGTAATGCCGAAAAGAGCGAAATTCCTCAAAGAGAATAAATAGTCGATAACAAAGACAAATCTTGGACTATCTACCGACAGTATAAACATGGCATCCTTGTGTGAGTTTCCGGTGAGCGTGAAGGTGGCGGAGAACTGATACCCTTCGTGATCGACAGTAGGAATAATCTCCCGAAACAGGGTTTCTTGGCCGGGTCGACTATCATTGATGACAAAGGATTGAATGTGAAACTCGGAGGTCAAGTGTGTTTGGGGCTCGGGATTGCTATCTGTAAGCATTTTAAGCTTAAGTCCAGCCTCATTCAAATGAAGAATAGTTAAACTATGATTGGGAATATCTTCATTTTCAACGTCAAGAGTGTTCTCAATTAGTTCCAAAGATATTTTTGGAATTTCAAAAATCAAGTCCATCTTCGACCAAGTTTCCACAACGTTTCCGTCACTCTTGACATCGCCAAGTTCAGGGTTCAAATCAGCAACAAGAGCAGATTGAGTGATCTGGGTCTCGGATGCTGTCTTCGTATCCCTGCTCTTCTGCTTATCCAAGGAGTCCTCCAACCCATCAAGCTCCTCTTGGTCTTCGGGATCAAAAGCAAATACCGTAGGAATGGACTTTGAAATATCAACCAACATCTTGTATTGCAAATCTGTCAGCTGCATAGAAATTTCGGTCATTGCAGATTGAATAACAATTTCCGGAACAGTCGATCCTACAAGATGGTTAGACCTCTTTATAACGACAGAGAAGTCTAGATCTTCAATCATCTTCAAATCCTGAGACTTTCCAGAAGGAAAGAAAAACTCAGATGATAATTCAGTATTTCGAATTCCTGCAGTGATAATTTCGATTTCTTCATTGGGATCATCTTCTCGAGGTTCAAAGTTATTCGTCGCATACAACTCTCCCAAATTTGCTGTAATCGTATCGTATTTTCCACTGGTGACTGTACGAGGAAAAACTAGGATCGGAGCAGCTGCCGAAATATCAAATCTCATATTTGATTTGCCCGAGGAAATCTCATCTGCCCTTCTCATGGCCATATCTCGAGCACGATCATAAAGTTCTTTCATTCGAAGAAACTTGAGAAGGAAAGAATTGATTCTTCTAAATGATTCTTCATTGAACATCACTTTAGGCGAGCTAGATCTGAGATAAATAAAAGAATCATATCCAGGATAGTTGTCCTTATCAAGTGGATCGTAAGTCTGGTACTTGAATAAAGCAAGCTCATCACCTTCAATTGAAATAAGCTTTCTAATCGGAGATTCAGCATCAATTGTATCATTAATATCGTCACGAAGAACAAAATTACCGACACGGAAGGTCAACGACATTGGTCCACCATCCATAGCAATATCAAGAGCCGCTTGATTTATTTGCAAAGTTGCCAGAGCAACTCCATCGTCATTCAATACAATTCCAACGGTATCAAAATTAATATGGATTCTCATTTTTTCTAAAACCTCAGGTTGGCTGACTGGTGCTATGAGGGTTTTATCTTCATCCTCGATCGCTTGCACTGCTGCATTAGGAAGCTCTTCAGGTGAAGTAAAAGTGGTCATTATAAAGTTTAGTAGAGTCAGCGTGCTCTTACTTGTTCCGATAAATGTAAGAGTTGACATATCGACTTCGACTGATTTATCAATTCCTTCAAAATCAGTCAAAAAGTTCGGAGAGTCGCGCGAAGCTTGTGTGAACTTAACATGCAGAAGGTCTTCAAGAGATTCTCCATCTCCAGATGTTATGAGTTTGGGAAATTGCTGAATTTCGTTTCTGTCGATGTAATCTTCAACATTTAAACTCTTCAAGACGAAGTCCGCGACTTTGTGATCACTTGTATTGTAATAGACGAATTGGACTCTATCCAAAAACAGAATAACAAGCAAATCCTCAGAAAGCTTACCTGTTTCATCTTTTGCTTTGTACAGGTAACCTTCAAACTTTTCTACTGTGAAAGAGAATTCAAAGAGTCGTTTCTTGGGATTTTCGGCGGTAGAAAGAGTGGATACAGATGTTCCGGCCTCGCTTTGGGTCTCAGAATTACCGGTATTTTCAACAGGCTCATTAAACTTGAACTTCAAGGCCTCGTCTTGGGCAACATCGGGATCATCTCCAAGATTAGGAATCGCATGGTCAATTACTTGCATCATCGTCTTATACTTCCAATCTGATAAAGCCATTTTCAGGACAGGGAGGTTTCCCGAAATCTTCATTTTTGTAAGATTAGGCGATGTCGGCACTATGCATATTTCCAACAGCAAATTCATAGTGGAGCGATTCAGAACATAATAATCATAGCTATCCTCAGTATGAAGCTGATTGAAAGTCTGCTCAAAAGAAGGACCAATCAGCACCTGCATATCTTCAAGTTGCAGCTTAAACTTATCGTACATGACCGATTCCAACCGCTTCCAATCATCATCATTATAAATCGATTTTTGCTTGGCTTGAATCTCTTTCAAAACTTCGGAAGAAACCAATTCACTGCTGATATTAACATGACCAAAATCAATAATAGCACAAGAAGCATTAGGATCAGTGACACTTAGGGGAATAATCACCAATGGAGCTTGCAAATCAAGTTTAGCATTTAGAGTCTTGTGCTCTTGGAGTGCGTACTCCAAGCCAGCACGCGTAGAATTGGTAATTCCCTCCACTGTTGAGCTAGCTGCATGCAACAGCAACGATAGCGATTCATAATGATCTGTTGGTGGCTTGAAGAACTTGGAAATCTGTTCAATAAACCGAGGGTTGTAGTAAATTTCCATACTTTTGAGCTTTGCCGTGATGATTGAATCAGCAGACAAATCTAATGGGTTCATCTCCAGCATGAATTGAAAGAACGGCTCAATTGTAGATATTGAAGCATCAGAATCAGATGATAATGAAGTATCATTGTGATTTGAGTTATCCCCAGCACGCTTGACCCGGGCAATTTGAGGGAAAAGTGAGCCTTCAGTCGTACCATCATTAACCCAAAACTCATCAATACTAAAGCCATAAAGACTAGAGTCAACTCTTTGCAATAAGGTAGACTTCATGTTGTTGAACTTAACAGAGGCGATTTCATGTTTCTCTCCATGAGGATGTTGAAGCATTGTCAAGCCTCCAGACTTCAAACTGACATCTAGCTCCATCTTGATCGTTTCCCGCGGATAATCTTCAGCCGTCTTGCTTACTTCATTCTCATTCCAATCAATGACATCATAAATTTCTTGCTTTTGCTCAGATGTAATTTCAGGAGATGGGTCGATATCAGTAGAAGGGTCAGCAGGCTTGGCAGAAGAACCCCAGAGCCAGCTTCCCCAGCTCTGTGACTCAGTGGCTTTCTTTTGAGAAGGTAGCTCAACTTTTTCCTTTTTCAGCTTTTCGGTGACACGTCGTCTGTACATTTTTATATCTTCGTAAGAAAGTTTCTCTTCCAGTTGCTCAAGCTCGGTCTTCTCCTCAGGGGTAATAGTCTCGAGACATTTAGCACGGTATAGCTTGAAATATGACAATCTATCATCCCGTCGCTCAGCGAAATAATCCCAAGTCCACACTTTGTTTCGCTGGTGAATTTCAGAGAGAACAACATTTCCCGCGTATTTGATCCAAGCTTTTGGGTTCTCTTTACAGCTCTCCTGTGGCTTAAATTTACGGAAACGAAGGGTTCTGTAATAGACATGGAACAGGTCGCTCAACATCAAAATGTCGCGGTACTGATCGTCGTCTAAGCTCAGCCCGATATCGTCAAAAAAGAGTTGGGCCAGAACTTTGGGAGACGCCAAACTGAGATTCTTATTCATGACAATCTTTCCCATTCCAGATACTGGCTTCAAAAGAAACTGATTGCCCTCGATTTGAATATCATCTCGGGAAATGAATTCGGTAAAGCTCTTTAGAAATTCATCTCGTGTATTGCGAGTCACAAAATCAGTGTCTGTATTCCAGTAAAAAGCAAGTGAGTTCAATTTAGCTAGCTTTCTCGTTGCCTGGCTGATGTCTTCAATAAAGGCGGCCTGCCAATTCTCGTCGGTTGAGATAGCAGAGAGTTCAGATAAGGTAAGTCCTGCCGAAAATGGATGACCATATACAGAAATAGAGTCCTCATATCGAACGTGAATGTTTGTGATTGAGATTTGAAGGTTATCGATGATTTTGGTAGTGAGACTCTCAACAAAGCTTTGATTCTTCTGCTGATCTTTTTCGCTAGAATTGAGCGGTTTTGCACTTAATAGTAATTCATCGTCGAGGAGCTTTTGTTGTTTCAAATTCTGGGCTCGTCGATTTTCTTCCTCTTCGTCATACTAGTCCGTTAGCAATAAGTAAAAGGAGAACGATAAATATCTCACCTCATCATGAGAACGTGGATTTGCCAAAATGTAAACATTTTCAATTATAATCTTAACCGGTTTTGACTTGAGATTTGCCCATGGAATTTGCAAAGTGAGCTGGCCCAAATAGCCTTCTACAACGTCAATCGGCAGCTTTAGTTTATCAAGAGACTATTAAGAATATTCAATTAGCTTCGTCTAGGCAATATCTAAATAGGAAGGGTGACTTTAACCTATCCCATGTCGATATAACTCACCTCTTTGCGAAGCGTGAGGTTCTTGAGCTGAACGTCACCATTCCAAATTCCGATATTCAGTTGTTTTGGGTCGAAATTTTGAACCTTTATCGTTAGTATAAGGTAGTTGACCTCCAGAAGAAGCCTACATAGGCACCCTATTCCCAAGTTAGTAAACAGTTATGCGGGGATCTGCGTATGGGAAAAAGCGTGTACGCTGTCTCCAAAAGTATCCCAAAATACTTACCAGAACTCTATTGAGTACTGTCGCCACCAAACTCTCGAGCATGAAGTGGACAGAAAGCGGTATTCAGAGCCCGGTGGAGGTGGAGGTTGAGGGTGATCAATGTGGTTGACACGCTGACAACTTCGCCTCTATCAAAGAAGCCCATCTCGACTCTGAAAAAGGCGTTTCCGACCCTCTGAAATTGCTGTGGTACAATCGGAATATATCTGTGAGAATTTGACATTACGCGGTTTTTAGCAGTCATTTTACTCGGCTTGTCATGCTCGTTCGACCCTGTTTGTCGAGAGCAGGCTCGGTTCTATCACTCAAAGGTACGTACCATTATCGAACTTCAATTCGATTTAAATCGGTATTGAAGTGTTTTCATGCACCCATATGGATCTCAGCTAATCAATTCAGGCCTTGTGGGGAACCGCGCCGGTCGCTTGCTTTTAAATCCTAGTTTCAGCAGACTGTTTTCGAACTTGCCTCGGAGAAAACGCTGCAGTAAAAAAATTACTACGACCAGGAATTTACAGAGGTCTGTTTCATCGTACTATGCAGCTGCAATCAAGTCAAACCCTTCAATTCCGCCCACGCAAGCCGTGAAGACCCAGCCTCGATACCGCGTGCCTTTACTTTCTGCTCCCGGGTACGTGGGGCACTACACGTCTCGGGTGAATAGGCCTTATAATGAGGATCGATATCAAGCAGTGGTACTAGATCTCCCTTCTCGCAGCACTTTTGCTCCACGGTCCTCTGAGGATGGAGGTACACGATCAGTCTTCCAATACTCTGTCTACGACGGTCATGGTGGCTCGGAGTGCTCACAGTTTCTTGTCGACCGATTGCCACAAATTATTGAGGGGTGTGACATGAATAGCGGAGATCATTTAAAAGAGGAGTACAAGGAAAAGTATGGGGGATATTGGCGCCGGTGGGGTCAGCGGGAACTGGACCAGATGCGACGCAATATGGATCACGACAATGATCTTTCTCTTCGAATACCATTGAGTTTTCTAAAGGCTGACTTCGATTTCTGCGATCAGTACGAGAACTCTGGAAGCACCGCTACCTCAGCTTTCATCTACCCCCGCGACCCTATTCGTCCTTATTGGCTGGGCGGTGAATCACATTTATCGGTAGCACAGGTTGGCGACAGCCGATGCATAATTGCGGACCGGACGGGAGTCGCACACCCTCTATCCGACGTCCACCATACATCTTCGCCAATCGAGGGCAATAGGTTGCGCAGGTATGCATCAAATTTTATGGTGGATTCATTTGGAGAAGAGAGATTTGGGTTTTTTGCAAACACCCGTTCGTTTGGCGATTACAGGATGAAGCGACAGGGCGTCTCAGCTGAGCCCGATGTTTTGGGTTGCACCATTGGAGAGTCTATTCCTATTGAACATTCCATTGGAAAGCTGGGAGGAATGGAGCCATTTCTGGTCTTGTGAGTATTTCAAAAGAATAGGCTGTGTAGACTGTCTTTACTAACTTTGTGCAGGTGCAGCGACGGCGTGACAAACTACGCCTCTGATCAGGAAATTATAGACTTGGTCATTTCTACGGTTGAGCAGCTAGGACACAAGGCCGGCACGCCGCAGCGTGCAGCTGAGGAAGTCGTCAAGTTTGTAGAGGCCGTTGGAGGAGACGACAATGCAACTTGCCTCGTCATACGGTTGTGTGGATGGGGTCACTGGCGCTGGCAGGGCGACGTCACGGGCGAGAATCGTGAGTGGAGGCTCAAGTCTGCTGGCGATATGCGGAGGCAATAATTTACAGACTTGATAACAGATGGGTAAGCGACACGGAGAATGCGAGAGCGGGCATGGTGCATATTAGGGAACAGTGAATAGAATGCGGAGGGTATTAAAATAATGGATCTACAGTTTTCCCAAAGACCGAGGAGTCGGCATGTAGTCTTCCGCAAGGATAAGTAGGAATCCACCCCAGTTTACACCGGGCCTTTCTTCGCCCGGCCGAGTTGCAGCTCCCACTTCCGTAGTATGAAACAAAGCTCATTAGAGTTTTGGGGGGGGATTGCGGCTCAGTCCGAAAATTTCCAAAACATACCCAAGTGTGACTTGCCCAGGCGCAGTCCCTCCCAACCCCCCCTTCTTCTTCTTTATATTCCACAATGCTCTCCCTTTGGCAATCTACGCTTGCTATTGCTGGCCTTTCCACTGGCTCGGATGTTAAAGCACGCAAACGCTGCTTTGATGAACTGTCGCGTGTTGTCGCAGAGCTCAATGAACGGGGCGCCTCCAACCCGGATACTGACGAAACCGGACTGCGCAACTACTACCGTGTTCTCTCCTCCTCGCACAACCTCATGGAGCCAGTATATGCTTCGAGCTGGCTGACGTACTCAAAGACATTCTGGCAGCACTGGGACAAGATCACCGGAACCCTGAAGGAGCTCGAGCCGAGCTTCAACAAGGACGAGTTTGAAGAAGGTCGGGATGAATAAATTTGCAAATCTTAGGGGTGTGCGATTGCTCTAGAGAGGGTTCTTGACTGTGTGGTGGAAGCACCCCGTCGACGTGTACGTGTGAACGCTGGGGTGCTCAGATGAACGCTGGCGTCATGTTGATTTGCTTCGGATAGACGGTATATTGCTTAAATTGTTAATTTTGCGTACATACGTAGAGTGAGGCAGGGCAAAGTTAATCTACGTCAACCTATTATAACGTCTGTTGCTAGAAAACTACAAAGCTCGTATAAATGTTTATATAAAGATATTTTTAAATCAATTGATCAACTCCCAAATAATCCCAACTTGCAAAACACTAAGAGTACATTTATATTCTGACCGACCTTGTGAGTCGGCCCATTTCATCGTTTATCATATCAAAAATAGAAATACAGTCCAATTTCACTCATAAAAAAGCCAATCACTACTTAAAAAGATAAAAGCGGTGGTGACAAAGAACGAGTAATGTTGCACATCAAAAGGCAATTACCAGAACGCCAAAAGGAAATTGGTAAAGATAATAACACAAAACCGGGAAAGAAAACAAACTGTTGAAAACGTGGTATAAACTTCAGAGAAAGTCCCTTGCATCATTCTTCCGGTTCCGCTTCAAACAGTGGTGGATAAGGTTCAGTTAAAAAAAAATCATTTCAGTCATAATAACCCAAATGAGAATACTTTTGCAATAATTTTGCATTCTCACTCAGAGGTAAGAGAAGACTTAATCGCCATAGACACCATATTCGCCTTGCCAGCGACCTTGTTCAAGTCGAGCAATGACATCTTCGACATCCTCTTCCTCTTCACATAGCTCAATGGCCATGTACTTTATCTGGTCCCACCTTGTCCAAAACAAGGCAGACATTCGACGGGTGTGGCCATCTTCCTCGTCCATCGTCATTTCCAGATCGGCTTTGGCTACCGACATGCGCTCTTTAAGATGCTGCAGGCGTCGGTTGTCAGGGAGCTCGGAAGCACTGAGCTTGTGCTCACTCTCTGAATGACTCTCGGCTCCGGAAAGACTGGCTTCGTTGTAAATTTCATTCTCCGCATTGGTCGTACCATCATAGTACATCGCCCAAGCTTCGTCAATGGCTCCCTCGAGGTAGTCCAGGCAGCGCTTCCTACATGGTAAATCACTCTCAGGAAGTTCAAGTCGTCGTCGGTGCACACGTCGGACCTTTCGCAGAGGGCCTAGCTGGTCATCCTCGCTTCCAACGTCGCTTTCCTCAGCCGTAGAACTGCTGGCATAGTAATGGGAATGAGACAGCTTACGAGATTTGCTCAACCGTCTGGGCTCTCCATTCGTGAACTCCGCTCGCTTCCGGTTCTGACTCTCCCGCTGCTTGCGCGAGTAGAGCGAGGCAAAGAACGATGGCGATGAAGACTGGCCATCGCCGCAGCTGAAGGCACGTGCCATCATATCAAACGTTGTCATGGTGATTAACCCACGCAGTGTGTGTCCTCAAATAACGCGTTCTGATTGGTCAAACCAAAAATGGGTGGCAAATTTTGCGGAGCAGTCAAAAAGTTTCAGCGCTAAAGCTAAAAAAAACCAGGGAGAAAGAGAAAAAGGACAAGCTAATGTTTTCTCAGTTTTCACACCCAAAATTTGGTTTTCCTTTTTGGCAGCTCAGAGGGAGAAAAAAAAAAAAAAAACGCGGCTGTTTAAGTTTTTTTTTTCTTTTTGGCTTTTCCCAGTGACGGAAAAATAAAAAAATTAAAAAAAAAAAAAAAAACCAGAATGTGTGATTTGAAGTGGTTGTCATGACAACAGCCCCCTGTTACGGTCTACTAGAACTACTTCTTCTTCTACTCTATCTAGGAGCTGCTCGAGCTATGGGAATGTCAGTCAGTGCCCTTTTAATATCCCACCAAGCTTGCCCAACGCTGTAATTAAGAGAAATGTGCTCGTTATAAGAGCTTTCTTGGCGGTTCCAAAGCGGCTGGTTTCGTCTCAGATTGAAGTCCACCAGACGTGCGCCGCCTTGTAAGACAAACCAAGTACTGTGGAAGAACGGGGTAAAATTAATGAAAAAAAAGACTTCATCGTTGGTTTTAGTGAGCGAGCAGTGCGAATATCGCTCGCTAAAGAAAGGAGAGTCCAGGCGGGGCCACAATTAAACTGCAATCCATACCCGAGTCAAACCCAAACACTGAAAAAAAAGTACTCGCATCCGACAGTTTCAAGTAGGAATCCCTAAAAAAGAGCTAATAGTAAACCAAGATTCAACAATATTCATTGCTGGAAGTGTCTGGAGGGAGAAAAAAACGCCATGGAATAGCGGCATGACGGCCAGTAACAGTATGTGAGGTCTAGAAACACATATAAAAGAGGACTTTTTTTTCTTTTTCGTTCGGAGCTAGACATGAAACGTTTTCAGAAAACGGCGGCATCACAAAAGTCCACCCAGCGGGGGCACCGGTCAAGCCTTTGTGGAACGGAAATTCCGCGGATTTCATATCCCTAATGGTTTCACCAGAAAACACCAGGAAATAGATTTGATGCTGAAATCCTTCCTCGATAAACAGCGGTAGAGCAAAAGTGCTCTTTGAAAATGCGATTTGGCAGATTCGGAAACCATTGCCGAAGAGCAAACAAGAAGAAGAAAGAAATCGTCCGCACCTTGATAACACATTAAATTGTTTCTTTGTAGATTTTTTAGTGTCTGACAAAGCTCAAAATAGAAAGATAAAGTAGGATAACGTGAAAACTGCAAGTCATTAGCCACACGCACTCCAGCTCAGTAAGCAGCCTCAAGTGGAAAATGAAGAGAACGGTAAATAATAAACCATCCACACAGTAGAAAATATTCCTATATATCAGAATTATCAAAATAATCGCAAAAGGATCGCCATGATAAAAAAGAATTTTGCGTCCCAAAGACCCAGGGCTTGCGGAAAAAAGAGTGCGTCGCCCGTATTCCTGTCTTTATGGAGAAAAAACCATGTAGGTAGACATTTCTGAGTTCAAGTCAAGTAGCTTCTCAAGACCGTAGCAGAGTTTTCATTTACCGGTGCATGCACCTATCTGGCCAGGATGAGTCGGTTGTGGAGAGCGTCGCGGGAAGAGACAACCGGGACAGTGAGAACAATTTTACCCGGCCTAAATCCTCAAATGGCTGTCTCGGCATCCGAGGAGGAGGAAAGCAAAATGCTGGAGTGATTGGAGGAGTTTATAAAGTATTTATTGATTTCAGTTTACGGTACTCTCTATGTTGTTGTCTTTTGCAAGTGTTTTGTTTCTGAGTTTCGCCTCTCTGGTGTGGGTGATTTTTTTGTCTACCCGTGAACACACTCCCGCAAACCCTCGGTCTCGCTAAGCTGCCCGTTTCGCACCGCCACCCACGACAAAATAATGCAAAGCCCGGGTAAAAAGACAAAAAAAGGAAGGAAAAAGAGGAGAACCTTTAGACGGAGTCAATAAGAAAAAAAAATCCTTCCCCAACAGCTTGAAAGGGCAGCGTTTTTTGCTCGGTATCACAAGATCTAACGCAATTTATTTCGTTGGATTTGCACTCAATTTAACTTTAGCTCTACACACTCCTGGCTTTTCCGTGCTGATAGCTGTCTGCCTCCTCTCTCTAACAAGCCCGGCGCGCCCCATACTGTCAGGCTCACTATACTACCTTGCGACAGGTATAGAATCCAATCACCACAGTCTGTAAATCAGCCTCCACCAAGCTAATAAAAACTCATAGACCTTAAATAATCCAACTTACGATATCACATTTCTTGTCTCTATCCATTTTAACTCTGACACTAGGGCAAACCAGTCTTCATTCTGGTGAACACTTTTGCAAAGCTAAGATTGAAGTGGGAGTAGACGCAGTGGTACAAAAAGGGCCAATCAATACACTTAAAATCAGCTCCTTATTTCCGTATATTAAAGGAACACACATATCATACTAGCGCACAACTCAAATCATAACAGACTGAACTCTACACTGCTTCCTGTATGCTGTTGTTTTTTTTTTTTTCGCCCGGTTAACTGACCCTTTAAATACTAATAAAAAAGTGTTCCAACGGCCAGCGCGGCTTAGCAAAAAAAACTTCAAGGAAATAAGCGGGAAAAAAAAGAGGCTTTTTTTTTTGCCGTTAGTGCGCGCATGGTGGGAACTTTTGTGATTATCTCATTCTTAACCAAGCATGGGAACAGCATTCTCCCATCTTCCCGAAATTACCAACTTCCCTTCTCTCCCCTTCCTCTTCTCAGTGTAGATCCCTATTAGCTTAGTCTGCCTAGGACTCAGACACCAAAAATGGAAAAGCCGGGAGGGTAGTTTAACCTTCCTTTTCTTTTTTTTTTTTTGCCCGAAAACAAGATCGGCAACTTTGCGTTCTTTTTTTCCGTTTACTTTGTTCTTTTTGGATTGTGTAAGCCTTCCAACGCAATCGAATCGGCATTACGCACTCTGATTAAACACAGAGGACAGCGAGACCATACGTAAGAACTGTCTTATTTCTTTTTTGCTCCCCCTGCTGGAACTAAAGGGCCAAAGGCGAGGTTAGGCAGAGCACTCTATCTATTCTATTAAAAAAACAAATAAAAGTGCTAGTAGAAACATGTTTTCAATTGGCTGAGGGCTAAATTTTGTTTTGCAATCACCGGGGACACCGGGTCAACTTAGTCACCAGTGATTTATACCTCTCACCCCACCCACCCACTTCCCTTCCTTTATTTATTCCAGGCTACTTGCTGTGGACAAAAGATATAATAGACACAAACGTCATCAAGTAGGATAACCTAGTTTTATCTATATCGGTTGAAGCTACGAGTTCCTTGCCGGAATGCCAATGTAGACTAATCACCATCCCGCCGCTGCTTCCCGATTGAAAATAAATAGTGAAACAAGCAGACAAAAACAAAAGCAGAGAGAATTGTGTCGCAATTTGTTTTTTGTTTTTCTTCTCTTTTTTCGGAGTGAGCGTGAGAGGCGGAAGAGACAGCGGGTGGCGGACGGCGTTAGAGAATACAAGGGGACCGGTAGCAACTCAATTATAAAGATACAGGTCTGTTAAGAGCATTGTACTGTACTCTGGACAGTCTAGTAGATCCGTCGTCCTCCCTTGTCCTTTGTTTCTCTCTCTCTCCCAACTTACGAATCACCCAAGCGTCTCGCTCAGGGCGCGCCAAAAGTTGACAAGCGGAGACAGGAGCGGGAAAAGGCAAAAACGGGCAACAAACCAAAAACAGGAAAAATGTTTACAGAAAAGTGAGTTTAAAAAAAGGCGAGTGGAGAATTGGCCCGCCCATGTGGCAGCAAGCACCGCGGTCTCGCTCACCCAAGCGTAAGCCTAGCAAAGCTGGTGGACTCTTTCAACACCGCTCCCCACTAAGAAAAGTAGAACCTGTTTCCCCTTTCTTTTTGTGCGTATTTTCTATTCCTTTTTACTTTTTTTTATTTTTGATTTTAAAAAAGACCTTTGTATCTGGCTTTTCTTTTCCCTTTTTTTTTCCCTGCTGGAAATCGGCAACTTCGCGTCTGATTTTCAGTTGGGCAAGTCTCTTCGCTGAGCTGCGCCGCCCTTTTTTTGTCTGCAAGCCCGCGACGGCTCGGCCGGTTTTTCTGCCCCTCGCCCTCGCCCTCGCCCCTCTCTCAGTTTCCCTTTTTTTTTCTTCTTTTCTTCTTTCTTTTTTTGCTTCACACTTCACTCTCAGTGGTTCTTGGTTTTGCTCCCCTAACAGAACAGAGCCTGCTCTTTTTCCCGTCACTAATTCCGGCCTCCCACTGAAAGAGACAGGCCAGAGCCGCGATACAGCCGCTGAGCAAACCGCTCCCGAGCTTTCTTGCACTCATATATAGACTTGGCTACTATTTAATACTTCTATTATTTACAAAATAGACGATATGCAGGTTGAAGTACCTGTTCGCTATCATTTAGCCGGCATTCATGATTCTCCGAACCAGTCGCCCATGACTATTACGAATCCGTTTATGCTACCAACGCTTGGTCTGACTCAGAATAGTCCTTCTGCTATTTCTGCAGACCTCTCAAACTACACTTCTGCTGTTTCCTCTCCTGCTTCGGCGGTTTCCGGACCTTCTTCGTCCGTGCCTGCGTTGCCCCAATCTACAACGGGAGCATCGACTTCTGCCCACTCGTCAGAGTCTACATCCCGAAAGCGCTCCAAACCGGATTGGGGCGCATTTTACAAGAATGGTTATCCAGAGGATGTCATTGTTATCGACAGTGATGACGAAGATACCAGCACTGATGTTTTATCAAACACACTGGCAGGCGGTAGTACAATCGCCGCCAACTTGGCCTACAGCGCCGCCCCACCTACAGAGGTAAGTAAAGTTTTTTTTTTTTTTTTAAACTTCATTTTTGTTTTCACTCTTTGAAAATTGCCTTGCTAACCTGTGTTTTTGTTACAGGTCAAAGCCAAACGGAAACGTGTTGGAGGAGGCACAGCAGCCGTGACCGTGACTGCGAAGACGGCGAACGCCTTTGCTCCAGCAGCTGCGGCGTCGGAGGCCACAACAGCGACCTCGCGGAAACGAAAGGCGGCAGGCGGCAGCAACAGCAACGCCACCGTCGACGTCACCGGAAAACATCAACCGCTCACTCTACAAAAAGCAAAAGCCATTCATGTTCCAATAATCGCAGATGCTGCTCCCCGTCAAAATACTTTACCGGTGGATGACAATGATGGCCATTTTGTGATTATTCCAAACTCGGTAATTGCGAATCGTTATCAAATTGTGCGCTTGCTGGGCCAGGGCACATTTGGAAAGGTTGTGGCCGCTTATGACCGTGAGACGAATACCCATTGCGCCATCAAAATTGTGCGATCCGTACAGAAATACAGGGACGCGAGCAAGATTGAGCTGCGAGTCTTGGCGACGCTTTCTATGCATGACAACACTAACTCAAATCGTTGTATACATCTTCGCAACTGCTTTGACTACAAAAATCACATTTGCCTCGTCACCGAGCTTTTAGACATCAGCGTTTTTGATTTCCTCAAGGAAAACAGTTTTCTGTCGTTTCCTGACAGCCAGATTTTGCAATTTGCTCGTCAGTTGTTTACGAGCGTTGCCTTTCTTCACGACATTAATCTCGTTCACACTGATTTGAAGCCAGAAAATATTTTACTGGTCGATTCATCTTGTCGACTGGAGTCGTGTCGATCGGCCTCGAACCCTGCAATCAAGGTGCGGTCCATTCTCAACAACTCTGATATTCGTTTGATTGATTTCGGCAGTGCTACCTTTCAGGATGAGTACCACAGCAGTGTCGTTTCTACTCGTCACTATCGCGCTCCTGAAATTATTCTCGGAATAGGCTGGTCCTTTCCTTGTGATGTCTGGTCTTTGGGCTGCATACTTGTCGAATTTTTTACCGGTGTTGCTCTCTTTCAGACGCACGACAATTTAGAGCATTTGGCCATGATGGAGGTCGTTACCGGTAAACGAGTCGATCGGCATTTGATTCGCGCTTCAAATCGAGCCGGTGAGCATTTCTTTACTAGATCTGGTAAAGTTGATTTTCCCAACAGCAACGTCATCAAGTCTAGTATACGGTTTGTCAATTCAATGAAGAGCCTTGACAAGTTAATTCCACCTACTTGTTCGTTTAATATTGCTTTCTTGGATCTCTTGAAGAAAATATTTGTTTATGATCCATCAGAGCGAATCTCTGCTCGAGATGCTCTTGCGCATCCCTGGTTTCGAATGGATGAATAGAGTGTCGCATCTCTCTTTGGTCTTTATTCCTTGAGGGTTTGTCTACTTTTTGTTTTTGGAAGGCCTTGGGATCTTTCTCTTGTCTTTGGTTTTCTGCTTTATTTGAGCATCTTTAATTGGTTTGGGAGGGAGGAGGTGGTGGTTTGGTTGGTTTCGTACGGGATGTTTATCTTTTTTTCTCGCAGTTTCTTGTGTTTGGTTGGATGATGATACGTACCTAGGCCTAGGTATTTGGTGACGGTGGCAAGGGTTGTGGGATACGAGTGTGTGGGGACATGCTGGATTATTGTTCATTATCATTATTGTTTAAATGTGCGTCTGACTGAGTCTGACCCTTGTGAGTATGGTAGTTTTCACGTTTCTACCTGTGTGAAAGTAGTGACTCGAATCGCACTGGAATCGGAGCGGATCGTATGGCTGGCGACGTATGCATCAGAGGCGTTTGTGAATGTTTGTTTACTCTAATATTGATTATCTTTGGTATTTTAAGCGTAACTTCGGATCTTGATTTTGACTGGTAGCCGAACCTGTGCGCGATGTATGAAAAGGAATTGTATTGGATATATTGTGTGCATCTATGAGGTCTAGCAATTGATCAATGCTGATTCTTTATGAATCGTGTATATATATCCGAGTTTAAGAGCGAGAAATACCAAAAAAAAATAATTTTTTTAAAAAAAAAGATATTTTCTGTAGTTTTATAGACGGCCAAGAGCCCGCGTATTTTAACATCTGAAAACACCCTCCAAGAAAAGCATTAAATATACCAAAATACAAACCTGGCTTCTACAATCGCTTGCCAGTACTGAGAGACGAGAATTCCGTAACCTGGCTCCGGCCTCAAAGCTCAGACACACAGATGCGGCGCTGGGCGCTGGGCTCTGGGAGCTGCTGCTTTCCCCAAAATCTATCAGCAGCACATCTGCGCGCTGGCGCCCCAAGTCTCACCCCAAGCAAATGGAGGTGCCGATGCCACCACCGCCAAGTGATGCGAGATTCGACTCGCGTGAAAAAGCTCGAGCATTTGCAGTGAAGTGGGCCAAGGACCACGGCTATGCGCTCGTAACTGCAGGCTCCAAGCCCAACGGATACAGCCTGGTCTGTCACAAACACGGCACGTACCGCAACAGCCATAATCTGCAGGACCAGGACCGCAAGAAGAACACGCACAGCTCTCGGACCGGGTGCACGTTCAAAGTTGCCGTGACCAAGCCCCGCGGCGCCTTCCTCGAAGGACCCGTCTACTTTTTCAAAACCAGCGGGGAGCACAACCATGATTCGGCATCTGACGCGCGCTTGCTGACGCCAAACAGGGTGCGCCGTGACCCCGAGGTTATTGATAGAATCATATACTTGATTGACCAGGGCTTTGGCGCGACACGGATCGTGAATTTGCTGAGCGAATCACATCCCAACACTCCTTTGACCGCAAAAGATGTCAATAACATCAAATACAAACGCAGAAGGGAACAGACGTCGGACCTCGAGGCAACTCAGTCTTTGATATCCATCCCAAACGACAAACCCCACAGCCTTACCGGACACCGAGCTACGTGAAGGAAAAAGGCCCGAATATCAAGCAGAAGCCTTAAATGAAATCCTTGCCGACTTCAATTCCCAGAAGAGGCGCCGTCTGCTGCACATACTTCGACTGCGCTGCTACAGGCAGCAATGGGCTATTCAGGAACCTCTCGCGAGACTAGTTCCATACAACACTCACATGTCTGCACGCCAATACCTTTGATACCAGCCTGAAGGCAAACCGACGCGGCGAAACGAACACGCAGTTCTCCCGGGCATTCCCACACCTTCCATACACGGATACGCCCGGGGTGCCAGGCCCACGTACATTCTACGACTGGTAAAACTACCCTGTAAAGTGTGAGAGCAATCGGACACCAAAGTTGGTCCAGTATAGAAAACAGAAAACTTTTATTCGAGATCCCGACAAATATAAGAATACACATATTACACGTCCTTAACGTAGGTTTCAACAGGTCTGACAGTAGTAGTTCGCATCGCCTCTCGCAGAGCCATGGTGGCGTACTGAGACGCAGCCAGCTTCATCTGAAGCACGACAGAGGTCTGTTCGGGCAACTCGGACTCGGAGAACTCACTCGCGTCAATGAGTCGCTTGGGGTTTCCAGAATCAGGCGACTCTCCAAGCTCGAGCATGTCCCAATCGGTGCGGACGAGTTGTTGCAACGGATCACGATGCTGGACCAGCGACCACGTCACGTCTCTGGCACGAGCCAAGAGCACACGGTACATACCAGCAAGACTAAACTCACGTATAGGATGGCGCATGTTCAAGGGATCAATGCCGTCCTCACCCATAACTCGCGTATACTCTTCTGCGAGATTCTTAGGGTAAGCAATGTCGAATCCCGGTGTGGGAATGACAACATCGTAAATGCTGAACTTTCCAGTCACAACTTCTTCCTCGGTGACGGGTCGTGCCTTCAGAAACGTATCCTCTTCCTTGAGATCCTCTACAAAGGCCTCCTCATCGTCAGCCTCATCAGTTACGTCTTGCTCTAAAGACGAATCAGCAGGCCGCTTCGAAGACTCTGTGCTGGCATCAGAGTCAAGTACAAGATCACCTAAGACAACGTTGAAGCCAAAAGTTGCGATTCGGTAACTAGCCAACCGGTTCCAAACGTAGCTCTGGTATGAATGTCCATACATGATACGAAGGTTACGGGGGATCTTCATAACGGCGTCCAAGTAGTTTTCAGCATTGTCCGGCTTGGCAAGCACGCTCAAAATGGAAGTTTCAGATATTCCTCGGTCGGACATAAGACTGAGCGCCTTCGCAGCATCTTTGGTATTGTGCCAAACCAGACGAGCCTCTTGACTTCCAGGAATAGTCACCTCCTGGGGAGACAAGATCAAATTGACGGCCTTTTCGTAGTCGCTCTTGAGAAGGGCAGCGCCAACAGAATGAGTCGAGATCGAACAAGTACCGAAACGTTGCATTCCAAAATAGTTTATAAAGCCATGGTCTCGAAGAACAGTCAAGGAGCGCTCAATGTCGGCAACATCTCCCGATTTGGCGGACACATTGCGGAGCGTCAACAAGAACTGGTTGCCCGACAAATCACCCAGCGAAACCATAGATTCGCCATAGGAAAAATCACCCAAACGAATGCCCCGTAACACGTTATTGAGATTAGCCAAACGCGAGGGGTTGATGCCCCGAATGGACGCACGTTGAACGGTGACGCCTCGACGGTCCTTTGTGCCTGCAAAAGTAATGTTCTTGATATGCAACCTCAAATACCGTCCCACAATACGGGCAACCTCCAAAGTCTCCTTGTTTTCCTTGTAGAGATTGAAGTGCACATAGCCCTTGGCAGGTCCCATGTGGCCAAGATTGAACTTCATAAGGTTCTTTCCTCTCTTGTTACGCTTTGGCTTTCTCTGACCATTGTTTGAAGACCCAAACGGAGATCCTACCTTCATCGCAATCAAAGTATCCGAATCTGTCGTTTTCGTCTCGAGCGCAGAGTTGAAGGCATTGCGAATGAGAACGTGCAACTTGGTTCGCACATCTTTAGAGGAAAACGATTCCTTCTCTGTTAGACTCGAGCAATAAAATATTCATCTTCCACAAACCTTTGTTTCGTATCTTCCCCCAGTCTCTATGAGTTTTTCAAGACTTTCGACTATGCCTTCATTACAAACTTCAACTAGGTCGGCACGCAACTTGGGGTCAATCTTGAATTCCGGTCGCGCTTGAACTCCGCCTTCTTGAGTTTCCTTGCTGCCGTCACTGGGATCAGTATCTGTTTCGGCAACTTGACTAGCGGGAAATGAGTCTTTGGAAAGCCCGATATCTCGAAGGTAAAGCGTTTTACCTTCCTGGTCTATTTCATTAACCAAAAAGTCGGTAAATCTTAAACCCGTAGTCAGCCAAGAAAGCTCAAAATTCTCATCAAACTCACCGTTCCTTGATTGTACCCGAAAATCCATCTAGACCGGGAGTGAGAAAGGCCGTGATACCAACATCTTCCTCCAAAAGCGTGCCCGAGGGAAATTTCTCGTCTAATTCAACCCGAAGACGCTTCTTGGGCGGCTCTTCTCCAACGTTTTCAGACATTTCGAGGTTTTTTTTTTTTCGCCCAAAGCTGTCGGAACGATCC
This sequence comes from Trigonopsis vinaria, assembly GCA_030582095.1. NCBI lineage: Eukaryota > Fungi > Ascomycota > Trigonopsidomycetes > Trigonopsidales > Trigonopsidaceae > Trigonopsis > Trigonopsis vinaria. Next base: position 797,837 of record JAKTWP010000002.1, on the reverse strand, counting down.
AAACAGAAAAGTCTTGCAACTCCTCAACTCCCGAGCTTTCTAACCTTGTTGGCTTCTTCGGCATTGGCGCGTCTTCAGGAAGAAGAAAAAAAAAAGAGTAGACCGACTAAAATATCCGAAGTTTACTGCACTCACCAAGTCTGCTTCTTTTCTAGTCAAGTCTTCTTGTGTCAGCCATGGCCATCGAACCCGACTCGACATCCAACAAACGAGCCTACACCGGAGACGGCACTGGTATTAGCCTTCCCGGTTCTCAGCCAGGAGGTGATACCAAGCGTGCGCGTCTTGATGACGCTGCTGGTGCCTCTGCTCGCTCCCCATCGCCGCTGTCGCGGGCCGCCAGCGCCGAACGTCAGTTAGGAACACCACCTAGCTCGAACCAGATAGGAACGCACTCTTCGAACCGTCCTGCTGTATCTTCAAATCTGTCCTTCAGCCGGACACTGCAAAGCCCCTCGGGGATGTCTCCTGCACCTGCTGCTAACAGCACTTCACGACCCCTTCCTACTCCCCAGACCTACATCAACCTCAATCACTACCCAAGAAATATGGGACCTCCCAACACATCTGGAACACCGGGACCATCTGGATTGAGTTCTGAAACTGGAGCTTTATCAGGTAGCAGCTCGGCGACACACCAACCAGGTTTCGCCACGACAGATGCTTCGGCTTCACAAAGTGCACGTGTCCCTTTAGACCCACAGCATCTATCAGATGCTCTTATCGCTGCCGGTGTTGACCAGCGCGAAGAGGAAGCCCTCTTGTCATCTACGCTTCCCTTTCCCACAGGCGCTAGTCAGCGACCAGGCGCTGTGGACCCTTACAACGCAGTATCGGTACTACAAAGCACACCCTTTTTGGACAACACACAGTTGCTGCAAATGGTGAATCGAATTGTACAGGAGAATGGCGTCCAGAGACTCAACGCCAACCACGACTACGAACTATTAAGCCTCCTTTCAACCGCCTGCCAAGAATGGATTAGCGACATTTTAACTTCAGCCGTGGTTTCATCGCGCTATCGACAGAATAACGAGCGCAATCTGCAACAAAGTAGTCTGGCTAAAGCTCTACGACAGCTTGCCATCAAGGACAAGGAAACCGAAGAAAAGCGTCTTATTCAGAGAACAGCGCTTTTGATGGCATACGAAGCAGAAAATAGTGCGGAAGGAGAGAGTGTCAACCCTGAAGACGGAGGAAAAAAGAATGGTGGAGGACCCGGCAACACACAGGGTACAGACGAAAGCCAGTATCGTGCCGCCAACGCCACCGCAGCTATGATGTCCGCAACTGGAAAGAAGAAATACAGCTGGATGGCTGCAGACACCGGCTCAATGTCATCACCGGGAAGTGGAATAGGGTCTGCCTTACGAAACGTGATGGGATCAACTTCGGCCAACGGTGACGGAGGTGTAAAGATCAGAGAGGCACGCGAAGAGCCCTATGTTGTTATGCGAGATTTACTTGGTGTTTTAGAGAACCAGAGAGTCGGAGTGGACAAGATTATCGCCAAGGGCTACAGTAAGATCCGTGACTAATGTCTGCCTACGATTTCCATTTGTTTTGTATTTTTAATATTCGCCATTGATGCTTTTTTTTATGTTTGTTTTTAATTTCGTATGGAGAGTAGAGTTCAATGGCATTGCTGTTTTGGCGGTGTTATCATTTTTTTTGGCAACACGACACTTTTAAACGATAGGTGCGATGGGATCTCAGGTGGAACGAAGAGCAAGCAAGCGTGGAAGCAAGGGCTCAAATGCCGCTATAAAGACGGATGAGACAAGCCCAGAGAAGATGACCGCGCTCACTATCTTTCTTTTCATTCCCAATCTAATTGGATACGCCCGGGTGATTCTCGCCGCCGCTAGCTTGGCTTATATGCCGTGGCATCCCAAGTACTGTTAGTAAAGATTTAAACGGGTGCTAGGAATAATAAATTCTGGTTCCTAGTTTGCAATGTCTTGCGATTCTCACTGCAAAGCTTGCGGAGAATAGTATCCGGCAACTGCGGTTCACTGTTCCCGCCTTTGCTTGAGAACAGCGGGTGACATAGAAAGACGATGTACTAACACATGAATTATAGGTTCTACATTATATGGTGTTTCCTGTTTGCTTGATGCCTTGGACGGAGCCGCTGCTCGAAAGTATAATCAGAGCACGCGCTTCGGTGCAATTCTCGATATGGTTACTGACCGCTGTACAACCTCATGCTTGATTTGCTTCCTTTCTGTCGCATATCCGAAATGGATCCTAATATTTCAGTTTCTTCTTTCGTTGGATTTCGCATCACACTATATGCATATGGTGGCCATGCAGCAATTGGGCGCGACTTCTCACAAAAAGGTATCCCAAACGCGCAGCTGGTTGCTCAATTTATACTACACAAACACCACCGTCTTGTTTGTTTTCTGTCTTGCCAACGAGCTCTTCTTCGTCGTTCTCTACTTGGCTTCCTTTCCCCTTCGATCACCGCCTTATCTCGGTTACTTCAAGGGTGTCCCTTTGAGCTACGTTACTATACTCGGAGTTTTGACTTTCCCTGGATGGTTTGGCAAGCAAATCATCAACTGTGTCCAGCTGTATCGTGCTGCACTTGATTTAGCCAACCTTGATGTCGAGGAGCGACAGGCAAATATCAAAAAATAAATTAACACAAATATTGGAATAAAATAGAAAGCAAACAGTAAAGCAGCTCAATGAATGTTTGAGACTTGTTTTTCTATTCGAAATGCGGAATAAGAGTAGCTAGCTCGGAACATCTCTGCTTGAGAGATTGTATATGGTGGCTTGGTTGGGAATCATGATTTTATTTTAAGTATCCAAGAATAAATATTGATTATATCAATATTTATTTTACATTGAACAGGTACCATTGCGTTTGGAAGAAGTGAGATGATTTAAGGGCGAGGTGGAGGAAACACCAATGTAAACAGCAGTCCTTTCAACATATGTGTCTGGGGTATTCGATGATAATATAATTTAGATTAATTTAATTGTTCTTTAATTCATATTTAATTCCAACCGATAACTCCTCCACCCAAAATTTCGTCGTCTGAGGTAATTGACACTGCCCTACCGATGACTCCCATCTCATCAACATTTAATTGTAGCACTCGATCAAGAAGAATCGAGCCTTTTTTAGATGCGGGGAGACAGTATTTATATATCACTTCTGAAGAGATAAGATGCGTGAGGTCGCCATCAGAGCTATAGTTTTTGGTATTAGTATTCGTCGATATGCAAAAAAGAAAAGAGAGCGTACTGAATCTGAACATATAAATTTGAAAAAGTAGACAGTGGCGAGATTTCATAGTTTAGCTGCGTCGGAAGCCCATTAGATATACCTTCGCGAGGTTGATCATTGTTTGACAGATGAACGAGTGCCGTGAATGGTTGTTTTGAACAACAATGCACTCCAGAGATACTTCCAGGTAGAGAATAAACGCGAGCCACAGCATTGCCTATGGCAGGCCGGGCAAGCTTGCTGCATTCACACTGACACGACACCGTCATCGAGGGTTAAGGAAGGAGAATAAGCAAGAACCGCAGAGTACCTCATTCAAGGACAAATTTGTGACGATATTCAATGTCATCTATTATATAATCCAGCTTTCAAACATTGCATTTACAGTTATTTAATTTGCGCATGGAATTTGCGCATAGAAGCGCAAATTAAAGAACCCGAAAGCGTAAACGGGGGATTCAACAGAAAAAATGTGGTTAAAACCCGATAGAATATTCAATACTATATACGTATCGAAGGTCACCAAGCCAGATCATACCTCGTGTCGTTATAGCAAAGGGGGGACCCGTATGGTTATACAACTACCCTGGTACTCATTATTGAATTTTAACCAAGAACGCCAATAGTGAAGATCGGACGAAAACCAAAAACTAACTCAATTCATTAGTTGAAGAAGCAATTGAATGAGAAAGCTGGGATTTGATTCTAATCTCGCTTAGTCAACAGTGAATTTCATAGTCATTAGTAGTCCGAAAAAAAGAAAGCCAGTCAGCTTGCGTGAAATTACGACATCGGATTGGTCATTCACATGGAGACTGAAGGCCAAAATCGCTATAAAAGGGCACGAATTCACCAAAGGATTTCGCACTGCCCATCAGCACCAGTCACTTTAGCAATGTCCGAGCAGCCACTAATCAAGTACACTCTTCCAAAGTTACCCTATGAATATGATGTAAGTTCTTCGAGGTAAATCTTTTTCTTGCAAACAAATGGCTCACAAGCACACAGGCCCTCGAACCTCATATCAGCTCCAGTATCATGGAGATTCACCACTCCAAGCACCATCAAACCTATGTCAACAATCTGAACACTTCTTTTGTTCAATTGCAGGAAGCTGCCGTAAAGGGAGACGTTCAAAAGCAAATTGGTTTGCAATCGGCAATCAAGTTTAACGGCGGTGGTCACATCAACCACTCCCTCTTTTGGCAAAACTTGACTCCAGCTTCTTCTGATGCCACTAAACTAAGCCAACAAGGACAACCCAAACTCTACAAAGCGATTGAAGCCAAGTACGGAAATGCCGAAGCGTTTCTGCAGCAGTATACTGCCGCCCTTCTTGCCTTGCAGGGATCAGGTTGGGGTTGGCTTGTCAAGTATGGAGACGATTCCATTGGAATCGAAGTAACCACTAACCAGGATCCCATCAGCTCTCCTTTGGTTCCTTTGGTTGGCATTGATATGTGGGAACATGCCTACTACCTGCAGTACTACAACAACAAGGCTGAGTACATCAAGAATATCTTCCAGGTAATCAACTGGAACACTGCTGAGGCACGAATTTCTGGGGGTATTGGTGAACTCAAGCTGTGAGGAAGGATATTTGGTAGACTAGATATCTCTGCGTGAATCAAATGCTCCTTGCAAAACACTTTAATGATATAAAGCCCCAATAAACATCTTCTCAGTAGTCTTAAACATCAAAACAAATCAAATTTCTCCGAGAAAACTGCAAGTTTGAGAGCAAAATTGCAGAAAGACGCTGGCAGCTCAACCGAAAGCAGCGCATTTGTAAACGCCACTTCGAATAGTCATTTCTTCCTTTGATTTCCTTTTAAATACATTCACCAACACAATGTCGGCCAAAATAATTCGAGGAATGGCAACTGCCGCAAAGGCAGTCTCTGACAAATCAATTTACGTTCCTTCGTCGGGATTCTATCCGGCTGGTTTCAAGGTTGCGGGTGCTCGCTGTGGAGTGAAGAAGAATGGCAAGCCTGATCTTGCGCTCTTGGTTTCCGAAAAACCATGTACGGCTGCTGGTGTCTTTACCAGAAATGTCTTCAAAGCTGCCCCAGTTCTAGTCTCGAAGAAGATTCTCGATGAGAGTCATGGCGAGAACATCTACGGCATCGTAGTCAATAGCGGAAATGCCAACGCTGTGACGGGTGTTGGAGGCTTACAGGATGCTCAAAAGATGGTTGATACTCTGGATGATTTGATTGGCAAAAAATCTACAGTCTCGCAGAGTTTGGTTATGTCTACAGGTGTTATTGGAAACCGACTTCCCATTGATAAGATCCTTACTGGTGTTAAAGATACCTTCCCCAAACTCAAAAGCACCCACGAGAGCTGGCTGGAAACTGCAACGGCATTGTGCACAACAGATACCTTTCCGAAACTTGTTTCAAAGCAGTTTACAGTCGACGGAAAGACCTACTCCATTGCTGGTATGGCCAAAGGTGCCGGCATGATCCACCCCAATATGGGCACCCTTTTGGGATTCTTTGTTACTGATGCAGCAATTGAAGGTCAGGACTTGAAGGAAATCCTCACGCACTCTACCGACAGAAGTTTCAACTGCATTTCCGTTGACGGTGACACCTCGACTAATGACACGATCCTTGCTTTGGCGAACGGTGCTGCTGGTGGGCCTGTTATTAAAAAGGGTACTGAGGCCTATGAGACGGTCAAGGACGCCATTACCGAGTTTTCTGTCAGCTTATCACAGCTTGTTGTTCGCGACGGTGAAGGCGCGACCAAGTTTGTGGAAATTGAGGTAGAGGATGCCCTCTCTTACGACGATGCTAAAACCGTTGCTAGCACAGTTTCTCAATCTGAGCTTGTCAAATGTGCCCTCTACGGCCGAGACGCCAACTGGGGACGTATTTTGTGTGCCGTCGGCTACTCTGGCATCACAGTTGACCCTTACAAGACTAACGTTTCTTTTATTCCCACCGACGGAACACCCGAGCTTAAGTTACTTGTTAACGGTGAGCCGGAAAATGTTGACGAAACCGAAGCCAGTCGAATTCTGTCTTTGGAAGACCTCAAAATCAAAATCTCCCTCGGTACTGGGGGTTCTCACAGCGCCAAATTCTGGACCTGCGACTTGAGTCATGAGTAAGTGATGATCTAATATATATTGTGGTAACACTACTAACTTTATCTAGCTACGTTAGCATTAACGCCGACTACCGATCATAGTCTATCGGCACTAAATTAGCTTTGCTCGTACACAATTCAAAACTCAAGATTTTTATAGTATAATAAATAAATATATACCATAATGTATAGAACAGTTGTGACTGAAATTTATTCTTGCACGAGTCGGGAAGAGAGTTTTCTCACCCTTTCAAAAATAAGCCAGCTGAAACATAAAAAAACCCTCGATTTCTTCTTCATTTTCGCTGATTTTCGCTGTACAAACAGAAAAATCGTCTGAATTTTTCGACTTTGCGAGCGTTTTGCCTCGGGTTGCCCCACGCGACACGTGCGTCTTGCTGAATTTGAATTTTGAAGCCCTTTTCAACTGCGATATCACGAGAATTGCTGGACGATGAGCGGGCGTGAGTAGTTTTGTTAAAGGAAAGCGAAAATATTATGAAGGTTAACAAGTATAGTTCGATTTATTGATTTGGTCAAGCCCTTTTTGCCCATCCTCCCCGAGGTGGCTGCCCCTGAACGCAAGGTAGGCACGGGCATGTTTACTCTGTCCATCAAGCGCTAACCCGAGGCCCCTTTTTAGATTCCGTTCGAGCAGCGAATTGTATGGACTGCTGTCACCTTGATGATCTTCTTGGTCATGAGTGAGATTCCGTAAGTTTCAGCTAAGCTAGCCCAGCCTGCCCTCACGTTTCCATTCTGGCACGAGCTTGTTTCTATCCATCCGTTATTACAAATTCTAACATCTATCCTTCTATAGTCTTTACGGTATCACTTCCTCTGATGGATCTGACCCTCTGTAAGTTTTGGGATCAAGATCAGATTGTTGAAGAATTTCTTGAATCTAACGCAATCAGTCTTTGGCTTCGTATGATGTTGGCTAGTAACCGAGGTACCTTGATGGAACTCGGTATCTCGCCTATTATCTCTTCTGGCATGGTTTTCCAGGTATGTTTTTGCTGCTCTACCTCCTCGTGCGCACCAGGCGCTGACACCGATCTGTTTAGCTTCTCGGCGGAACCCATATTATTGATGTGAATTTGGACTTGAAGAGCGATCGTGAATTGTATCAGACCGCTCAGAAGCTTTTGGCTATCATTTTATCGTTTGGACAGGCTACTGTCTATGTCTTGACTGGCATGTACGGCCCTCCCAAGGAATTGGGCGCTGGTGTCTGCTTGTTGTTGATTCTTCAGTTGGTTTTTGCTAGTTTGGTTGTTATCCTTCTTGATGAGTTATTGCAGAAGGGATATGGTCTTGGATCAGGTATTTCCTTGTTCATTGCTACTACCATTTGCGAGCAAGTGTTCTGGAAGGCTTTCTCTCCCAAGACTGTTAATACTGGACGTGGAAATGAGATGGAAGGTGCCGTTGTTGGTTTAGTTCATCTTCTTTTTACTCGTCGTGACAAGAAGCGTGCTTTGTACGAGGCTTTCTACCGAACCAACCTTCCCAACATGACTCAGTTGTTGGCCACCATCCTTGTTTTCGGATTGGTCGTCTACTTGCAGTGCTTCCGTGTTGAGATCCCTGTCAAGAGCAGCCGAACCCGCGGTGCTTATGGCTCGTACCCCATCCGTTTGTTCTACACCTCCAACTTGCCCATCATGTTGCAGTCTGCTCTTACTTCCAACATCTTCATTATTTCTCAGATGCTTTACCGACAGTTCCCCAACAACTTGCTTGTTCGCTTGATTGGTGTCTGGGAAGGAAATGGAGGTTCCAGCGCTGTTTCTGGTCTTTCTTACTACCTCCAGCCCCCTTTGAACCTCACCGAGGCCTTCTTGGATCCTATTAAGACAACCACATACATCGTGTTTGTTCTTGCTGGCTGTGCTCTCTTCTCCAAGACTTGGATTGAACTCTCTGGCTCTTCTCCCCGTGATGTTGCTAAGCAGTTCAAGGAACAGGGTCTTATTATTGCCGGTCACCGTGAAGTTTCCGTTTACAAGGAGTTGAAGAAGATCATCCCCACTGCTGCTGCTTTCGGTGGCGCCTGTATTGGTGCTCTCTCTGTCACTTCTGACTTGTTGGGCACTCTTGGATCTGGTACTGCTATCTTGCTCGCTGTTACAACCATCTACAGCTACTTTGAGATTGCTGCCAAGGAGGGAAATGCCCAGAGCTTGATTTAAGCGACAAATATTTATATAATACCACTTGATCCCGAGGACGAGTGCGTGTTTATTCTGCTGTAAGCAGACCCAAAAGAAGTAGGAAGATTCCGAAAAAGTTGAAATCTGAAAAAAATAGATACTGTAGTAACACTTCACAAAATTACTTTGGCGTAGCTTTTCCCTTTTTTTTTTGGAAGCTCGTAACTTTTTGCACTCCACCTCTCCACTCCGCCTCCTAGCTCGAGCTCGATGGGCTCGACAGAGGGAAATGGCTTTGGGCAGGGTTTGCCGGCTGGGGCGTTTGGTGGTACTTTTAGCTTTAACCAGCCATCTGCATTTAGCCGCTCGCCAGCCCTGGGTGTTGGCCCGTCTGCTGGCATGATCAACAGCCAGCCTTCGTCCCTTTCGAGCAACACGTCGGTGTTTTCTAATAAATCGACTTCAGTATTTTCAAATACGGCGAGCGCGTTTAATTCAACTGCAGCTGTGCAAAATCCATTCAAAGCAAATGCCGAGAAGCAGAGCTCGCAAGTGTTGGGCAGTCGACGTCAAAGTGTAAACGCTGACGGCACTCTCAAAAGTCCTATGTCGCGTCCCGAAATTGTCAGGCCAAATAATTCAAGATTGAGAATGGGCAAGCACGAAAAGGCAGGCTCGAAATCAGCAGCGAAGCCGGGTTCTCAGTCGATTGATCCATCTACGAGAGCCGCCATGCTTAAATGGGATCGAACTAACCAAGCTATGATGGCCAAATTGGAGTCTAATTCAAATTTAGATATGAAATCAATATACGAAAAGGTATTTGGATGGGAATACACGCAAGTACTTGCTAACACTATCAGATGCAAGCCATGCGCGATAAAGAACGCGAAAATATGGAGAAGGGCGGTTTGGTCGATCGTCAAGATACTCAAAAATCCTTAGATGAAGCTATCAAGTTTGTTGGTACTTGTACAGATATGTGCCCTGTTTACGAGCGCGTGCGACGAGTATACGAAAACGACGTCAAAAGTTATGAAAAGGATTCACAAACAGGAAAAATTGATAGAAACTTGGCTGTAAAAGCTTTTGCACGACCGGCTGCAGGTCAGCCCCCTCCATTGCCGTCTGATGTTCGTCCTCCACAAGTATTGATCTCGACTCTCAATTATTTAATTGACCATATTGTTCCTCAATTACCCAACAGTCAGCTATTTCTTTGGGATAGAACTCGTTCTATTCGACAGGATTTCACTTATCAGAATTACAAAGGTGTCGAAGCCATAGAGTGTAATGAAAAGATTGCTAGGATACACATTCTCACATTGCACATCATGGCCGGATCAAGTATCGAATATAGTCGACAACAAGAGATTGAGCAGTTCAATAAAACTCTTCAAACATTAGTTGAACTATATGATGATGCCAGGAAAGAAGGGATATCATACCCGAACGAAGCTGAATTTCGAGCTTATCAGCTAGTAAGCTTTCTTCGAGACAGCGATGTTGAGAGGGCAATTGAGAGTCTTCCAATTGAAGTATTCGACACGCCAATAATGCAGACTGCTTTACGGCTGCGCGAGCTTGCACAGCAGAATAATATCACTGAGCGTGGTGTCAAAATTACCGAAGCCGACGCGAATCTTTCGATCCAGTTTTTCCGCTTTTTGAAAGATTCACAGTTCTCTTTCTTACTAGCATGCGTAGCAGAAACGCATTTTAGCGATATTCGAAAGTGGGCACTTAAGACCCTATCTCGAGGCTTTCACAAAAAAGGCAAACCGTTTTCACTTTCAACCTTGGCTGAAATGTTGGGATTTGATACATTGGATGATGCCATCACTTTTTGTCGCTATTTTGACATGTCTGTGAATAATTCTTCAGACGGTGGTACTGATGTCGACCTCGCTAATTTAGATGATAACGTCACGGCTAACAAACCTCCATACGCTCAACCATTTTCAAAATTACTTGTCGAGAGCAAACGCATGGGTATCTCACATTCGAGCATTATACACGGTGATTCAAAAAGTCCTACACTATCAGCGAAAATACCTACACGAACGAGCAAACCAACTTTCCCCCGCCAACCTTCTTCTTCTGTCTTTGCGAGTCAAAATATAAATAAAAGTGCAAATGTTGATCTTGGAAAACCTGGTATATTCAACAATATTTCTTCCCCGTCAAATCCTTCTTCCAACGCATCCACACCGTTTTCTTTCACTTCTGGCAAGTTACCTCACGCGAGCAATGCATCTTTCACAGCTACACCAACATCTCGAAATCTTTCAGTGCCTTCTAAAGAGCAATCTGGATCTTCATTTACATCGTCTTTTGGGAGCACGCCGGCGGTCGCGCCAAAGCCGATCGAGACAAAGCCGTATGTGGCCCCCAAAGTGGAAAAACCGGTTATTGTTAAGGTTGAGCCCCCCGCGCCCGTAAAATTAACAAATGATGAAGTTACACTTTATAGCAAAGAACTCAGTGAACAGGTAATGAAGAAAGTCATTGGTGATGTCTCAAAGTCAGTTGTTCAATCAACTGTTGATAGAGTCAATATACGTCGACAGCAGATTAAACAAGATATTGAAGTCTTGTCTGAGGAACTTTGGAATGCTTTAGTGAGAGAGAATATATACATTGAATGCCTAAACGCCTTGGCAGCCAGGTTTATGAAAGACTCGATCAAGCGCAGAGCCAAGGAAATTCTTAAAAGGGCCTGTAAATCGGCGATGATCCGAAAGGTTCATCGAAAAAGGGTACAAAGAGAATTAAGCGAGGCTCAGAGCCTTTTAGGACGGCCGTATCCTCAGCTTCATCGGTCGAAATTCGACACTTCTTTTCCACCGGAAGAAGAGAACTTTGGCAAAAATTTACTTGAAGAGCATCAAGCGTTGGAACAGATGTGGGAGGCTGAAGATCTCAACTCTATATTTTTCCCAGCTGTGAGAGAAAACTATGAGAAAGCCTCAACACGACTACCAGCACAATGGAAAATTGTCATTGCCTCGCCCGATTGGCTCCTGACTTCCACCCAGTGGCTTCTACATAAGCTAGGAATGAGGAAGATGAAACCTAATGGACCATACCTGGCCACTGTATCAGACGGGCCGCTAACTATTACCTTTGAGTCGCTATCTACATCGACAGACTTGCGGCCGGTCGGAGCAGTGTTATTTGAGACTGGATATAACTCTCAGATTATTAACAATATCGATAAAAAGATTCAGAACGATAAGGATATGCTTTGGGCACTTGTAAACAAGATTTCCAGCAATTCCAACTTGAATTTTTGCCTCATGCTGGTTTGCTGGGCACCAGCTGATGTATTTGTTCCGGATGTAAGTGAAAATTTTAACGAAGACGTGAGGATATCTTACTAACTGATTCAAGGTCTATCAAGGGTTGGATATTGATGGACTCTGTCAAGCGTATCCCTCAGTTCAGAGTATATGTAGCTTGAGAATTGACAGTCTTGCAAAGTCGGATCTGGTTCCTGCTTTGCGTGCTATTGCTGGAAGTGCGAGTTTTAATTTAAGTGCATCTGGAATGCAACGTTATTATGAGCGAAAGCGAAAGGCCGACGAGGAGGCTAGACGAAACTCCGAGGAAGCACACAAAATTTCCCGTCAAAAGGCATTAGAGAGAATGGGCAGGCATTTGAATTCGTTCAGGATCTCTGACGTGGCTCAGTTTGCTGTGCCAAAGCCTGCCGACAATGGTGCTTTGAAAGAGACCCTGCTCCCCTATGAAGCTCCGGCGCCTGTTGTGCCCAAGGGTGTTCAAGAGCTTTTAAACCTTATTGGGTCGGTAAAAGGACGTGATGAATGATACGCTGAACATGAAAAGTGCATTCAGTTGATGTATATTTACTGTACGATATCGATGTTATTTCTAGTTTTTTGCCTCGTAGCGATTATACCACATAGTAGAGAACCTTCCACGATCTCTAACCTCCTATTAAACAGTTTATTTAAAGACTTTGAGATGTGTTTTTAGGAGTGACTTTCTTCCTTTGCTGCAATAACCCAATTTGAGTTCTCGTTTCCTCCCAACCAATTCATATCTCACAACGGCAAACGATGAGCACGTTTCATGCCGAGACTCAGCTGGCATTAGTATGTGTTTTTCTTCCATATAAACTCTCGATATACTAATTGATAGGATGAACCTTTGTTCCGCATTCCCCACCAGCAAATGCGCAAAGTGTTCAAGACTACCCAGAAACACTTTGAGCGGGAGGTTGTTCACATAAAGGCTTCGGTCAAGAGCATGCTGAAAAGGTGCAACGATGATAGTGTAACATCTGATAATGTACTTAAATCCGAGCTACTGGCGCAGATTGACTCGGCGGTGGCCAGGCTGAAGACGCTCCGGTCAAAGATCGAACAGCTGAATGAGACTCAGAAGAGGCTCATACAAATGTCGCGCATAAGATGCAGTAAGATTGGACAACTCAGTGAAATATCTGACTACCAAGACAGCAAATTTGATGTCTGGTGCCGTGAGCGACTGGACAGATTGGTCGTGGACTACATGTTAAGAAAAGGCTTCACCAAATCGGCCGATTCTTTCGCAAAAGCAAGAGATATAGAGGTACTTTTCTGGTGGTTTTATAAGCGTTTTTGTCTGACTGAATAGCTCTTTGTCGACAGTGATGTACTTAACCACTGCAAGAAGATTGAAGCTAGTCTGCGCAATAGATCTACAGCGGCATGTCTATCGTGGTGCCAGGAAAACAAAGCACATCTAAAGAAATCGGGAGTATGTTTAGACTGCGTGTAAGATTGACACTTGCTAACCACAAAGAACAACCTCGAATTCCTTTTACGAGTACAGCAATATGTTGAAGTTCTACGTACAGGAAGGCCACGCGAAGCGTTAGAATATTTCAAGAAGTATCTTACCAATTATTCTCTTTCAGAGCCATTTAAATTATTGGGGGAATTGTCAACTTTGATGGTTTATCCACCTGACACGACCGGCATCAAACGTTATGACGTGAGCGAGCTGCAAAAATTGTGTATTTCTAGCTAACTGTCTCCAGGAACTATACTCAGACGAACGATGGGATCTGCTGATAGACAAATTTGTTACTGCATTTTATTCTCTCTACGGTCTCCCTTCAGTTCCGCTGTTGCAAGTTTCTCTATCGGCTGGTATATCAGCCTTAAAGACGGCATCATGCAGAAAGTCTTCGAAAGAACCGATCGGAAATCAAAACATGATGCTTTCAGACCGATCATTGTGTCCAGTGTGCTCGACGGAGCTTTGTGACCTTGCTGCCAAACTCCCAGGTGCATTTCATTCGCGCAGTCTACTAGACCAGGATCCTATGGTGCTTCCAAATGGAAGGGTATACGGCTTTGAAAAGCTCAAACGCTTTTCCCAAAAGGTTGGAGTCGCCAAAGACTTCGTCAAAGATCCTCGTACCGGCGAAATTTACAAAGAGTCAGAGCTGAAGAACATCTTCCCTAGTTGAAAGATATGCTATAGTATGAATAATGATTATGAATTTATGCAGTATCGTAAAAATTTAGTCACTCTGATCGTACTCTTCGTATTCGCTATTTTGATTGTCGTCGTTATCATTCCTTTGCTTTTTCGATATATCTTCATTTCCAAAGCCAAATGTAGTTTTACTTTCCTGCCTTGCAAATATATATGTTCGCGCTTTTCTCGTATGCGCTGGCTTGGCCGTTTCACCCTTTCCAGCCGTAATTCGATGTGTATAGCCCGGGAACTCTTTCCAGGGAAAAGCGCCCGATCTTATTAATTTAAGACCGGTATCCTTCGCGAGAACTTTGACCTTCCAGTCTTCGTAAGGTGCTCCTTCAAATAAAGTGACTACAATGGTACCGTTTTCGGTGAGTAGCTTTTTGGCGGAGCGGAAGAAGTCCACCATCAAGACTGATTTCGTGTTAATTACGAATTAGTTTAGCCAGAAAAAGCTTACCTTGATGCTGCCTTATATTTCTTTCAACATTTGACACCGAGTTTCCCTTGTGTGGAAAATGGAACATGACTCGATCAAAGAGTACCAACGGGGTCTTTTTGAACTTTGCAGTCTCTGCTATTTTGCAGGCGTCAACATTATAGAGAACAGTAGCCTTTGACTCTGTGAGTTTGTGCACATTTTCCGGAAAGGCTTCCTGATATTTGGTTTCAGCTTCTTGCTGGCTGTCGAAAATAGTGGCCGTCAAATTAGTTGAAAACCCGTATTTTTCGGTCAAACAGGCAGCATAAGACAAGTCACCTATTAAATTTAGCATATTGAACACGCAAGATGTCGGAATGTTGCATACCTTCCCCTACCAAGAGCACGCTGTCGCCGATGTTGAATGGGATCAGTGGCCTGGGAGGAGGTTGGGACTTCGAAATCTTTGCCTTTTGTGCAGCTACCGCCAAATCCTTATTTTTCTGCTTCTGAAGCTGCTTTTTTTCCTCGGCTAAGATGCCTTTTAGACTGGCAAGTCCAGCCGCGAGCTTCCCTTTGGTTTTCACCTTCTTGCCCATTTTTTGTTGAGAGATTGAAGAAGTTGGAAACTCGTTTTTTTTTTTGAGCTACAGAGCAAAGCCAAACATTCAAATTATTATTCTATTATTAAATACATCTCCCCATTTCAGAACCGACACTATCCAAACTCCGTAATAATATACACCAAAACCGTTTAGACAAAAGTCTTATTCATCGTAATCATCTTCCTTCTCTTCATAGTCATCCTCCTCCTCGGCATCGTTGACTGGATTCTTGGCGGCATCCAGCTCAATCTGTTCGGCAATGCTGGCTTCCATTTTAGCGATTGAAATTGCACTGTCCTCGGCTCTGGCCTTGGCAAGGGAAACTTCTTCCTGCTTGATGCGAGCATCGTGTTCTCGCCTCACTTCCTCAAGCTCGCGTTCGATCTGCTCAATTGGGGTGTAGGTGCGGCCAGAAGCCTTCTCAAAGTCTTCTAGCTTGACGGTCCGTCGTACCGACAATGCATCATGAATCCGGTCGAGATTCTTGCGCTCCTCCGAGTTATACTTGGCTTTGATTTGCTTTCTTGAGCGATTGGAGAAGATTTGAGCAATCATGTTGAAGTCTGTACCAAACATAGAGAGGGCTTCATAAAACCTCTCGGTTTCAAAGGCGTCCCATCTTTCTGTACGCTGCTGGCGACCATAGGTTGCACTATTGAAAAATTTAACTTTCTCATCGACCTCAACTTTATCCTTGTTCTCAGCTTCGGCCTGAGCTTGCTTGTGTCGGTCGATCTGTAAAGACTGCTCGTCGATTTCAATCTTTCCGTCTTTGTTGACGTTAAATTTAACTTTACTTTTTGCTGAGCCTTCACCAACACCTTCTTCAAGAGCTTTAAGGGCTAGCTTTTGATCTTCGTCATTGGCGCTGTTGGGCGAGATGTACTCTTTGTAGGCGAGACTTCCCGAAAGATATAATTTTCTCCTTGCTTCCTTTTCAAGCTTTTCCCTTCGCTTTTGCTCTTCGAAAGAGTCAAAATTTGAGCTTCGTCGACCTACGTGGAGGTCACGACAAAGCTCGGCCATTGTGAACTGCCCTTCATTGAGCTCATAGCGATCGGCCTCTTCTGGGGTCGTGGATCGAATAAATCGCTGCATCGCTTTGCGCCTTTCGGATTGCTCGAGAGACTTCCTTAGTTCAAGCATCTTTTGGTCGACATCGACCGGTGGAGGAAGAGCGGGAAGGTCTTGGTGTAAGCTCTTCAAAATCTTGTGTCTCTGAGAACTCAGTTCGCCCTGCATTTTTTCCATGGGGTGTATTCTCTTCATACCAGCAAGAGTTTCGAGAGCATCATTTTCGCGATTAGAGTTTTCCAAAGGTGCAGTATGTTTTTGAGCTACAACAGCGTTTTCCGGCTCAGCAGGAGGAGGAAGCTCATCTTCAGAGCTGTCAGAGCTGTCAGAGCTATCGGAATCATCCGAGTCCTTTTGTCGAACGACTGCCGTCTTTGTTGCCACTGTCAGTCGTTCTGATTTAGGCGCGGCAGTAGGGTTATCAGTACTGGGTTTCACGCTGGGTGTCGTGCGCTTAGAAGATTTTAGCTGTGGAATAGCATTTGGCCTGCGAATGAGCTGGGGAGAGGGTTCACTCGGAGCTTTAGGTGGTGGAGTAGGTCGAGATATTTCCACTGAAGGTCGAGTTTTACTGAGATGCATGGCATTTGAAGTGCGTGCAGCAACCGAACTCAGTCCCTGAAGACGCATAGGAGGATTAGATGTTCTATTTATTGACGGTTGACTTTTTGTAACCGAACCCGTAAGGATAGTGGGAGGTTTATATCTGCTGCCCGCCGTAGGTGTCTTTGACTCTTGTTTTATGGCGTTGTCCGCACTCTCTGACGACTTATCCGCAGAAATATGGTTAGGAGGCTTTCGAGGCAGCGATGCCAGCAGTGCTTCACGCGATATCGGCTCTGTCAGCGGCTGTTCGACTGCCACCTGGCGATTTCGAACCTGGCGCTGTGGATTCTTGGGAGCAAAACGAGACCCACCCTTGTCTGAGTTGTTAATAACACTTTTCCCATATTCAACAACGAAACTTACTGATCACAGAACTCATCTTTGCCTTTGTTTTTGTTTGAAGGGAAAAAAAAAATCGCCTGGGTGAGATGGTTTAGAGAAGTCACGTGTCGAGTATTTAAAGGGGGAAGGGGGCGCCAGACAGACCCGGCACTTTAATACAGCGATGAAGTCGGTGGACAAAGAGCTGACGTTTGTGAATTGGATGTATGACTGTCTTATTTGGACACTGTCTGGTGAGTTTTTGAGTTCTTCCTTGGGAAGGGCAAGGGGAGTAGTGGTGGCTGGAGGGTGGCTTTGTTGGGGGCTGGAAGTTCAATGGCTAACAAGAGATTAAACAGTCATCTTTGATTTATTCTTTCGGGAGATTCAGAGTCGTGGATCATATCGAATTCCCAGTAACGGGCCTGTCTTGTTTGTAGGAGCTCCTCATGCTAATCAGGTAGGTTGATAATAGTCTGGGGTAGCACGTTTAGGATACTAACCGTATAAAAAACAAGTTTGTTGATCCCGTTCTTTTAATGCGACAGGCTTGGTTCACTAGTGGCCGTCGAATTTCTTTTATGATTGCCGCGAAATCTATGGGCGTCATCGGTGTCGGCATTATGGCTAAGATTCTCTCATCTATCCCCGTGGCTCGGCCCCAGGATAGTCTCAAGAAGAAGGAGGGCACTGTGATTATCCGCGATTTAGACGACTCTACTCTTATTGAAGGTATTGGCACCAAGTTTACTGTAGACTGTGCCGTTGGTGGATTGTTGGGGCTACCCAAGTCTGCCGGAAATGCCCCAATCACAGAAATTATCGACGATACCCATCTTCGTATTAAGAAACCGTTTAAAGGAAAGGCTCTTGAGATGGTGAAGAGAGGCTCAAACTATCTATTTGCAGATAAAATGGATCAATCACAAGTTTATGAAAAGGTATTTGAACGCTTCCACTTGGGAGGCTGCGTTGGAATATTCCCAGAGGGTGGTTCTCATGACCGTCCCGATCTTCTTCCTTTAAAGGCAGGTGTAGCAATCTTGGCTCTGGGTGCCTTGGAGAAGTATCCCGATTGTAACTTGAAGATTGTACCCTGTGGCATGAACTACTTCCACGCTCACCGCTTCCGTTCTCGTGCTGTGATTGAATTTGGAAACTCAATTGAGGTTCCTGCTGAATTGGTTGAAATGTACAAGAACGGCGGAAGCGGGAAATACGATGCTATCAGCGAGCTCTTGGAAATAATTCGAAAATCCCTTTTGACTGTTACCGTTCAAGCTCCTGATTATGATACTCTCATGGTTATTCAGGCAGTTCGTCGTCTTTACAACCCTCCAAATCTTAAATTGCCATTGTCTGTTGTTGTCGATTTGAATCGAAGATTGCTTAAAGGCTATACAACACACAAGGACGACGAGCGTATCATTCAGCTCAGTGCAGCCGTTATGAATTACAACACTTCTCTACGGAATTACGGCTTGCGAGATCATCAGGTTGTCAGTCATGCCAAGCTCACTCGCTTGCAGGCAGCTGGAAAACTCTTGTACCGAGTCTTTTCCTTGGTCTTTCTATTGGCCGGTGCTGCCCCAGGTGTAGTTTTGTTCAGTCCAGTATTTGTTGCTACTAAAATCATTTCGAAGAAGAAGGCTGCTGAGGCTCTCAAGGGTTCTTCTGTGAAGATTGCTGCTCGTGATGTTCTGGCTACATGGAAGGTTTTGGTAGGAATGGGTCTTACTCCTGCTCTCTACTGGACTTATGCCTTTATTGCTGCCTTTATTACTTATCGCTACGAACTCTTCCCTTCTCTCCGACCTCTTTGGCTCTTGACATGGGGTTACGTCATTTTGTTTTCTTTGATCTCCTATGCCGCCCTCCGAATCGGTGAGGTTGGTGTGGATATCCTAAAGTCTTTACCATCGTTGTTCCTCTATTTGACTCCACACCAATCTGAGCCTTTGGCTAAGCTTCGTTCCCAGAGAACCGAGTTGGCTGCCAAGGTAACTGATGTTATCAATTCTCTTGGCCCTGAGATTTTCGACGACTTTGAGGATGTTCGACTTGATAAAATGCCTGGCCAGCTCAAAGTCCAGCACGAGATGGAGCTTGAAAATCCTACAATGTCTTGGAATCAAGATAAGCTATACAGCAACAGTTCTCGTGTTATTAGACGAGATAGCGATACCTTTAGTATCAACAGTAGTGAATTCGGACTTGGCGGATTCAGTCGCGCAATGTCCTCCACATCTCTTTCAACCGTGGGCGACACTTCGCGTCTTCACTCGCGAGCAGCGTCGGTGTTTTCTGAGTCGAAGCCTGAAGATTCCACCGAAGCCACGACGGTTGAGAATCCTGGTGAGCGTGATGCAACAGATGACAAGGCTGATTTGATTTCCGAAGCGATGCAGATACGTCGACGTCAAAAGTGGGATGACAAGCCAGAGTAATTGAAACCTTTGGTGTATTGCGATTCGACTCAAAGCCTTACAAGAAACCCGAAATGGGAAACGGGAAACGGGAAACGGGATATTATAATGTATATTATGTTCAAAATACTATGTATTTTCTAGTCTTAAGTCTTTTGCTAAGTGTAAAGCCAGGCGTAGTTTCTCAAACGAATGCGAGCGTTGCTCCAATTTTTTCTTCTTCAACCCACAGCGCCAAATGAATGAATGCAGCTGACAGGAAAAAAGAGCCAGACTTTATAGTATTCGCAGGTGCTCCTGTACTAGACACACTAGAATCAGGTCAATTGATTTCTGCCACCACCGCGTTCCAGTTCTTCTCTCCCAGGCTCACTGGATCTACAAGCGAAGAGACCCCCAGATGGCGTCGGATTACTGACTGTCAAGACGAGCATTTTCAAAAGACTATATGGAACTCGCCACAGACCCCGAGACAGGCGAGTCAGTTTTCGAGACAGTTTGCGACTCCGTCCTACAATGAAGCAAGCCAAGACTTGATGGACGAGACTATAGATATCACTCCCTTCGACCTTCAGCGTATAAGCTACATATCCGATCTTCCGACACGGGAGCTACTTGATACCAAAGGTCAGCAAACTGTATCTCTGTTGGGGATTATACTCGGTATCCGTCCAGTCGCGAGGACCCGTTGTGGAGCTACGTTTATAAAATTGATTCTTGCGGACTTCAGCTGTGTACATTCAGCTACCCTTCCATGGTCGAGCTTCTCCGGCGCTTCAAACCCCCCAGACTATGCCACTGGTATAGAGGCGACGATTTGGGACCCCGCAGAGGCAATCTTCCGTCTGCAAGTGTACGATATCGTGTCTATATCCCAGGCTCAAATCATGTACAACAAGTCGGTGAACAGCGTGTGCGTGAATTTGTCGTCGAGACAATCTTCTTTGTCTATGGTGTACAGACCCACAGTCATCAAGGGAACCACCATTAATTTCCAGAGGTCCAAGTACCACATTGACCAGCAGCAACGACGTGTCGAAGATCTTTTGTTTTGGCTTCAGAATCTTCTGCGAATGAATAGTGAAATGACGGTAGACCGCTCTTTCTTATCTACTCAATCATCAACATAATCTGAATTTCAAATCGGTATAGAGTAATGTTTTATAAACCCGCTCATAACACGTTGAAAGACTGCTGCAAGCTACAGCAATACGACTCACTATATTAGTCTTTCTACATATTCTCATTTGGAAAGTGTTGTTTGGATCTGTGAATGAAAAGTGGTGGTATGTCGCTTACTAAATTAGGTTTCTTGTCAAAAAGTTTGTAAAAGTATCCCCTCTAATATTAACATTGTACAAATTTCTCTTCCGAAATGCAAACCAATATAGATGTACAAGAACTGCCACCACAACACAGAGGCAGTATGTTCAAAACATTTATTTCACAAATGACCAATGAGAATCCCAAACAGCTTTCAAAGATTGGATCATAAGAGTATGATTCGTAAACACGGAACATTTAATCTTGGTCACCAAAAGACTTTCCACGGTACTTCCACCATCTGGGCAAGCATGAAAATCCATTCTTGTCGGCAGTTTCAGTACGCCTGCAATTACAAATCGGATTATTCTTATCGTGGTACGACTGGTCGTAAGGGCAATGACCGTAAGGATTATGCCAATACCCGATGTCACCGAAATGGTAAATTTGATCCTTTGGAAGCAAAACAGAAAGAGCAACAGAGTGAACCGGAGCATCACCCCATCTCTCATAAAAGAAACCACCGGCACGGTCCAGGTAGTCAAAATATTCAGTATAGGCTTTGGACCTCCAGAAATTGAGATTGGCAATCTCAAAATTGGACCAGAAATGACATCCATTGTACTTATAAGAGGGGTTAATCTCTTTGTCGCCTTCTTCTGAAGAGTGACCATTATCAACAATAAAATCTAAAGAGTTATCTGGGGCAATATACTGAGGATTTTTGTTTAGGAATTCAACAGTCGTAGGCCACAAGGTCTCAATCGTATCCATAAACTCAGGAACAGATTGAACAAAGCCGTAGGTCTTATTGTTTGAAGCCAAAAACTCAAAGGGATCATAGGTGATTTGGCAATAGAAGTGCACATCAGGCTCAACTCTCCAATACCAGTCATAAGACTTCAGGAGCTCATGACGGAAAAAGAATCCCGAGTTGTATCTACACATGTGCCTATAAGAAAGCGAGCCTCCATAAATGTATCGGTCGGTATTTTCATCCAACTTACGGAGAACGGTTTCGGAATCAACATAGTCTGGAATGCTCCACTGGTCTTCTCCAATGAGTCCATAAAATGTCTTGCCAGATGCAGCCTCAGTAGTGCGCTGAATGAATTCCTCAGAAAAGGGGACGTTATTCAAAAAGACCCATGGATAGTGATATCGACGGTTAAAGGTATCCTCATTCTCACGAATGGAGTTGACTGCACCGTCAACCTCACGATTTCGTGCAAGCATGACCAAAGCAGCATTCTGCTTTCCAATTTGCTCATGTTCAGCGGCCGGATTGTAGTCTGTCCAGTTTTCGTTGGTGAAATCGGGAAAGGGGGGTCGGAGAGAGTCAATCACACTGGTGAGATCTCCCACAGGCTCCTTCTTAGGTTTTGGCTTGGGTTTTGGCGTGGTATTCCCCTCTTTCGACCAATTATTTTCTTTATCCTCCTGCTTGGCAGACTGATCAGTTTGATGTCCGTTTTTGTCTCCGTCAGAAGAGCTCTTTGAACTGTCAGATGAACTATCCTGCTCATTTTTAGAGGAATCAGACGACTTATCCTGCGTGCCATCAGTGGCATCAGAGGATTTATCAGAACTTGTAGACGAATCGTGTTGATCGGCATTATTTTCAGAAGGAGTAGAATTCTCATGCGATACCTCTGATTCGCTATTGGAAGGGGTGTTTTGCGAAGACTTATCCGTATTCAGCCTGTTAGCATCACTGGCTCCAGGAGGAGGTTTGCCACCACTCATATATCCAGCAGGTAGCAAGGGCGAGCTAGCGCCCGTGAGTGCGTCCGGCGTAGGAGCCGAAAACGAACCCGATTGCCAGAAAAGCGACGCAAGAATCAAAGCCAATGAAACGGCCACAAGCAACGGCAACCTTCGCATCAAAAGACGGCGAAGTCTACCATTGCCAGCCATGTTAGTTTTTTTTTCCTTTAAACAAAGAACTCGTGGAGAGCTTTTGGTAGCAACGTTGTCTGCGCACTGAACCGACAAAAAGAGAAGTGCTGCCGTACTTAGCTAAGCATCGCTAGAAAAACAAACACTGATTAAAGTAGTAATCAGTGTCTTCAAACATAAAGATATTTAAATTTTTTTTTTAACCTTTATCGAGTTCCAAGAAAACCTCGGTTCCGAGGTTGGATAAACAATTGAAATTCATGAGTAAATTACAAATTAAGACAAAATGTACTAGCTAAATGAACCTGACTCGATTAGGAGCAATTGGTTCAGTACTGGTAAGCCTAATTCAAGAAACGCTAATAAGACTAATGATAACCTCTACTGCTCGAAACCTGACTGTTCTAATATCATATATCAAGTATTAAAAGTATGGGAAAGCTCCGTTTGCACTTTTTTTTTTTGCCCTGGCACATATATGGCCTTATGTCACTTTTTTACCACCTTTCCGTTGACTTGGCGCTAAAAGAAGCATGGCGTTGCCTCGGGAAAGAAAACGACTTTACACAAACAGGAAACCCGAAACCTTAAAAGCCCCACGATAGTTTTATTTAGTTATACCAACACCTCAATTACTTCAGAATTAATTCTTTGAACATTCGAATAAATCCTGGGACAAAGAAAATCCATCTCATGAAACATCTGCGGTGATCAAATCGGACACTTGTAAACTGACTATGTTCCTGGTAGGCTGTCGATCAGTGGGTGTCACTATTGTCTAAGCTTTTGTTTGGATTTTCAAAACCGCTACTGCTACTGTGAATTATGTATTCAAGGGGTGCATGAAACTAGAGGGGGAGGCTGTTGGTTACCTGCTGCACCTCTTCCAATGAGGCGCCAGGAACGTCGATCCAATCTGAATCGCTGCTTAATTCCAGTAGATCTTCTAGCTTTCTTTTAGATGGGACTATTTTTAGCCTGGCCATATTTTTAGAGCGCGTTCGATCCATGTCAATAGTTGACTGCGGCCTGTCCTGCTGATCATCACTCTGCTGTGTTTTAGGTGGAGTGACTGGAAGTACACCCGGAGATGAGCTCACTACGATCGGTGTACCTTCTGGGCTACCTTTTGGTTAGCTTGATCGATAAAACGCAATGTTAACATTACATTGATCTGGCATTTCCAACTGCCTCCGCTCTTGGATGTGATTCATGTTTCTTCTTCGGATTAAGAGTGTCGTTAGGACATATTTTCAGCTTGGCTGCTGTTATATCTGTGGCGTTTGATTCAATGGGATTTCTAAAGATGAAATCGTCAATTTCTGCCACTGACTTAATTAGCTTATGGATCTCAAGAAAGTATGTCAATACAATATTACAGTCAGAGTCCTCAAGCCCATCGCTAAATTCATCATTGCGTGAAATTTGCAAGGATTTTTTTGGAAAGCCATAATCCTCAATTGTCAGCTGCTTGGAGAACGAGGCTTTACTAAGTCCGGGAGAATATTTGCAAGTGCTTTCAGTCCCAGCTTGAGAAAGTTAGAATAAGTGATTTCAATTTTCTGTTTTAAAAGTACCAATATTTTCGACAAAAGCTGAAGCTAAAATAGTTTCTTCGACTGACTTCAGAGAAATAGTAAACTGTCTGCTATTTGGTTTACCGAGTTCATACAATCTATGACTTAGCAAAACTATTTCTAATTACTGCAGGAAACTCACGGAATTCTTCGGAAGTCCACGAATTGACCCAAGGAAGTTTCTACCAGAATTCCTACCATAATAAGTTTAGTCTTCCATGTTTTCATAGGATTCCTTTGTTTAGATAAGATAGTAACATTCACTTCAATAACGGGACCATTGCTATTTTGAATCTAGAAGCGATTGAGGTGGTTAATAGAAATCTATCAGATGATGGAAATTCTCACCATTTTTAGTTTTGTTATACCAATTTGGAACTCAGGAATGCTTGAGACTTCATTTAGTATCTTTTGAGCTCGTGATGGGTTTATTCCAAGACATATTTGAAGTCTCCCTATACCGGCTTCCCGGATATCTGCAAGAGTTTTTAATCCGCTTTGTATTAGCTTTCTTAAATAGACCGGACCTATTCCCTCGAGCTGCTTGGCAGGATTGGATATATCGCTCCACAGCCTGGAATTTATGCTTCTACTCAGCAGAAGAGCATTTTTTAGTGAAACGGTATCTTTCTCTTCAAATTTGATATCGACTAATAGTTTTGCCAGTCTATCAGCCTGCTTATACACGCATGATTTTTCAAGATTAAAGGTATAGAGCAGTTTTTTTGCTCCTGAATAATCTGGGTATTCGGCACCTCCCAGCTCAAACTAATAAACTTAATATGCTTTGTTATAATATCCCATCTGACGAGCTTACTTGAACGAGAAGACTGATTTTGTCACTATTATTGTGGGTTCCTTCTATAGGGTATCTTATAGCTTCCAGTTTATTGATTGCTTTGAATAATGATTTCTCGTTCCGGCTCAAGACGATATCTTTGAATTCTGAAGCTTCCGACAGTAAGGACAACTGAATATTCAGTTAGATTGAAAAATATAAGCTGTTCTTCTTCTCACCAGCTTTTGTACACTTAAACTATTTTGTGCTGACATAAAGAGTTTTCCGGTAGCAAACTTTATATTCAACTTTGCTAGAGACGAGCCTTGGGGAGTGGTTTGGATAGATCCTCTCTCTGAAAACTTAGCGAATCCAGATTCCACTATTTCCTCTAGAATTTTATTACAAAACGTGTCCAGCCAATCGTCTACCTCTCGGAACGTTGAGATGCCTAAGTTATAGTAGTGTGGACTAGACTTCAGACGGACATAGAGAAATGTTGACTTTATCCAATCTGTAGCAGCTTCTCGACTGCTTATCAACCCTCGAACAATTTCAGCGTTCTAAATTGTTAGACTTTTTGTACTTAACCTTGGGCGAAGGGCAAACCATATATTCGATCAGGTCCAAATGAAAACTTCGACTGTTAGCAATGCTAAAAAAAGGATTTAAAAGACAGACCAGCTATTTATCCGTTCAATTCCCATCAATAATCTCGTGCAAAGGGGTTTATTTTCGATACTTGTCATTATAATGGCTTTTCAAAGTTATAACCTGAGAGTGTCTGTTGATCATAAGCCCTTACCGGTTCCTGTACTTTCAAATTGGGGTCTTGATGAATTATTAACAGGCAATGAATAAGTATGATTTCACTGACCTTCCAGCTCGCCCAATCATTTGAGAAAGTTCCATTGAGCTGTATTGCCTGAATTTACCTTCTCCCCATGATGTAGTTCCTTTGATTATAACCAAATAGGCCGGAAGGTTCACCTATGTTCTAAGTATGTGAAATCCACGGGTTCGAAACACCTACCCCGACCGCTAAAGTTGAAGTTGCACATAAAATTTGAATACTACCGTTGATAAAACCCTTCTCAACAAGGAATTTATCATTTTTTGATAATCCTGCATGGTGATAGGCGATACCTTTAGCCACTAGGCCTTCAAGCTTCTTATCGGTAAATTTCTTTGATTCTACCTGCTTGATATTGCCTGAAGTAGATACCCCAATTAGGCTTGTCGCAGTAGCCATTGTTATATTTCGTGTTCCACAAAATATCAACGTTGGTTTTCTTTTTGAGTGGCTGTTAATTACCCCCACAAGCCTAGCTCTATTAGCAGGTTTCAATTTCTAGAGAGACTGGATTTACTTTGAATCCAAAACCTTGTTTAAAAGAAATGAATTATTCGGATTTGATACTTTATATCCGTAGACAATCCTTTCCAACTGAACAGGGCGGAACTCTTCTCCAAAAGTCTCCACAGTTGCTGAGAGTGCTGATCTCGTTTAGAGTTGATAAAAAATGAAATACCACAGTCACCTACAATTTCCGAGCTGTGTGCTACCTATCCATTTCCCGATATCATTCATATTTGGTATCATTGCCGACACTGCTATAACCCGAACCGGCCAACCGAGAAGTTTCACACGCGAGACCAGAACTTCAAGAATGGCGCCTCTTGGCTCATTCAATACATGGACTTCGTCGATCTTTGAGAAGTAAGCACACGTAGATGCTGTATAGTTTTTTCTATCTTACCATCATAAGCTTGAAGGTATCAAAGAATTTAGAAAATCGTAAAAACTTTTTTGTGATTGAGTCCCATTTTTCAGGAGTGGATATTATTATATGATAGTCAGAAATATCAGCAGTATCGTCAAAGCTCGATTCTCCGGTTAAAAGCATACTTTTCAGCCCCAATTTTTCGAATATTTTTGACCAAAGAGTAAATTTTTCAGAGCAAAGCGCTTTGACTGGAGCAATATATACTGCAGTAAAATTTTCCCCATAATTTGAATGTGCTCTGAGTATAGCCAGCTCGAATAGAGTAGTTTTACCCGAGCCTGTCGGTGCGGAAACAGCGTAGTTCGAATCGCCATTGTAAAGACCCCCGAAACACTTTGACTGAACTGCATTAAAATATTCAAAGGAGAATATATGATGATATATGGTTGGTAAGATATCCCGAACTCGTACAAGCTCAATACCATGACTTTCTAAAGGTGCGGCTGAAGTGATATTAAAACCTTGATTTGGCTCTTTGGATATCGGCTGATCAATCGTGGTAGAAGCGAATAAATTTTCAGGTATTGTCAAATTTAGTTCATGGGGAGGATTCGAAGGTAAATGACCTCTGCTTGCATGATTGTTTTCAGCCTCATGGTGAATTCTGAAAACTCCCAGAAATCACTGCTGGTATTGCATCGACGCATAGTAAACAAGATTATCTGCGACTGAATAGTGTTCTTTACTTATCAGGATATCCCTCCTTTCGCAGAGTATCTCGACAGGTAAAGAATAAAGAAGAAGGAAGAGGAATCGTGTGGTGGAGCAGTCATAATGCCATCTTCGCTCCAAAGACAGAAGTTAAAGATTACCCATCCATGTTTCTACTCGTGATGAAACCCTTTTGATTTCAATTCTGAATAAACGAATGCAAAAGTAACGAAATAAAAATAAGCTGAAACAAATGCCAGCTCTGTCTCGGTTCATTTGAAAGGTTGAAACTGTTCCCCTGCCGCTAACCGTTAGGTGACTACAGTTTGTCTTAATCCTATGGAAAAATAGTTTCAATTCGGCCCTATATATTCCCTTGACTATAATTGAATGTCTTGATTAACAAAGCAATGAAATCTCTGCCGCTGGTTTAATTTCCAAAGAACTTTTTCACTCGAAGTTTCGTCGCTGATACGGGCGATATTATTATTGTATGACGTTTACTTCTGACTGACGTTAGCCGCATTGCCTACGTAGCCGCTGAGGCAGTGCACACATCCCGTAGACGTTCCAGCCTTTTTTTTTTTTTTTTCGTGTTTGGTGTAAGGCGAGCATTAGGCATAATTTACCTAATTTCAAGTATTATTTGCTTATCGGCTCTTCTCCAGGTTCCTTTGATTCTATAAAATCGCCTCGAGACCGTTCGCTTATATAGTTTTGAGCTCGCTAAACAGAAGTTTCAGTATTTCGATCTACATATAAGGGAGGCTGTCTCAATTCTTTCGAGATTATACTGACTCAACTTAAAAAACTGTTCTGATAATACTTTAAACCTTATTTGGTTTCTGTTTCTCGAGATGTCTGAACAAACACCTCTTATTGCGGGTACCTCGGCTTTACGGGTACGACGTTCTAGTACAACCATTCACTCATTCCAGGGAGTTGTTGGACGCTTTGTTCTCTCTTCTTATTTAAACATATTGCTTGTTTTTGTTCCTATAGGTATTGCTGCCGGCTACTTCAACTGGAATGCTTCTATCGTTTTTATTTTCAATTTTCTTGCTATTATTCCCCTTGCTGCTCTCTTAAGTGATGCTACTGAAGAGCTCTCTTTGAGAGTAGGACAGACCTTGGGAGGTCTTATGAATGCTACCTTTGGCAATGCAGTTGAACTTATTGTTTCAGTAGTTGCTCTTCTACGAGGTGAGATCCGCATTGTTCAAGCTTCAATGCTCGGTTCCATTCTCTCCAATAGTCTACTTGTTGTTGGATGCTGTTTCCTTATTGGTGGATTCCGATTCCGCCAACAGACTTTTAATATGACTGTTGCTCAAACGATGTCCTCTTTACTAGGCGTCGCAACAGTATCTTTGCTTATTCCGGCAGCTTTCCATGCTAGCATAGGCGATTCTATTAAGGATGCCAATCTTGTTCTACTTTTGTCGAGGGGAACTGCTATCATTCTTTTGAGTCTTTATGTTTTGTACTTGCTCTTCTCGTTGAAGACGCATCGCACGCTCTTTGAGGAGGCTGAAGAGGAATCCGAGGAGAGTGAGATTCCGACAGTGTCTGTCTTTAGCGCTATTTCTGCGCTCATTATCGTTACACTCGTCGTTGCAGTATGCGCCGAATACATGGTTGGTAGTATTGATGCTATTGTCGAATCCACTCACTTGAGTAAGACATTTATTGGTTTAATTTTGATTCCTATTGTTGGAAATGCAGCGGAGCATGTTACAGCCGTTGTTGTTGCCTATAAGAATAAGATGAACTTGGCTCTCAACGTTGCTATTGGCTCTAGCATTCAAATTGCTCTTTTTCTGACTCCTTTCTTAGTTGTTGTTGGATGGATAATTGGCCAACCAATGACCTTGTATTTCAGTACTTTTGAGACTGTAATGATGTTTGTGACTGTATTTATGGTCAATATGTGCATCCAAGATGGCGAATCAGACTGGCTAGAGGGCGCCATGTTAATTGGTATTTATCTGATTATTGGTCTCTCCTTTATATTCTTCCCGGATGGATTATAGTGGTGAGTACACTGAGCTAGCAGTGCTATCAAAAAACAACGGACAATAAGAATGATCTTGAACAATAATCAACATTGTTTTTATTCTGGTATTTAATATTAGTTATAAAATTTGGGGCTTGATTTTAATAGGCTGTATTATAAGCTATGCAATATATAAGTATGTTAAGTCTACAGAGGTGTTGGTTTTAAAAGCAAAACTATCCTATAATTACACGTACCCACTGCTACCATTAATTGATCAAATATTTCCATCCCCCTCCTGGAATTTCTTTCCAACGGCTCGAATCGGGAAGAGTCTTAATCTCCGCTCTAAGCAAGTCCAGTATTGCCCCACCCGTTAAAAACTTCCATGGTTCACCCTTACTCGCTCTGAATGCATTATGAATTGAGCTGATATCAATAGGAATGTCAATGTCGTGCCGACTAGTCTTAATAAGCTTAGTTGAGGGGCAAACGCGATCGATATACTCCTTCAAGAGCGACGAAGTGTTCCAAGGTCCGACTACTTCATATCCAGGATCCTTTGCATGTATCATAGATTCAAGGTTGCAAGAGCAATGCCCATTGTTCCGGCATTCTTTGCTTGTACAAATATAAACAATGCTGCCTTCATTGACTAAAGCCTGCAGGGTATGTCGAATCAAGGCGCCAAATGCACCTTTAGCGCTCCCCTTAAAGGGCTGTTCACCACGACACACTGTATCATTTCCACTCTGCTTTATTATTTGTGAAATTTCCTTGTACTGCTTGCTGCTGAATTTTGGATAGCCCCGTAAGCGACAGACGCGCCGATGAGTACCCAACAGATAACTCCTCTGGAATGCAATAATATTGGAGTCTACTAAATGGCGAAGAATCATAATTTTGAAGCAACGTAGATTACAAAGGTCGTGACGAAGGGGTTGGATGAATATGTCTCCTGTGAGCATCTGAGTAGCCTGAGATTGCTGTGCGCTTAAGTGATAGATCTTGGGAGACTGTTTAGAGACAGCGTTTATTCCAGCCGCGAAAACAGCACCTGGAATGGCTGTTTGAATCCATCCATTACCGTATATGTCTAAATTTATCGATTTCTTGACATTCGAGCTACCATCATCTGACATCGACTCATCCAACATCCACGGATTTTCAAGCTCCAACCGCATTTTGTATATTCTCTTCCAAACAGATGCTTCTGATTTAGTATCTCGCAGTATTTTAATCTTCATTCCCAGGACTTGTGTCGTTTTAACTTTGCTTGACTTGAAGGCATACTGAGTGAGGTACCCTTTGATTTTGACAATTGATCCACACGTCGGCTTGATTAATTCAATTTTCTGGTGAGCTTTTGCATCGCTAAACTTGATTTCAAGTCTGCAACCTGAAAAGTCGTCAATTTCAAGAAGCGAAAAGCCGTTGAGGATCTCGGATTTTGTAACCATTCCCGCAACCAAAACACGCACAATGGGATGATTTTTATAAAGGAAAATATTATGACTCCGTATGGCATTCGAGCCAGACCTTTCCAAACCCTGAGATTCATTTGGCAATGTTTTGAGACCTATTGGGACCAGGCGTTGTACAACATCGCTACATAATAAAGGAACAACCTGAGAGTATATTAGAGAAGATATAAAATGCTGCTGGTGATAGTATATCAGTTGCTCTTCCATCATCAAAGTCAGCAGATCATTGCCAGCTTCCCTATAAAGCAGAGGTTGTTTATATTCCATTTAGAAAACGAGGTGACGAGAGGGTAACCGTTTAGGGAGGGACAGTATAAATAGTGCCGAAACACACCAAAAATTTTTTTTCTTTCTTTTGCTTCACTCTTTCCGCCGTTCTCTGCAAAGTTTCTGGGGAAGGGCCACTCTGCTTGGTAAGTTTATTTTATTTGTTATGATTTCAGTCATTCCGAGAAGGTAGAAATGGGTGGAGTTTTTATGATGAAACACATGCTGTGCACCAGTCCGAAGAGACACATGTACTCGTCTTGATACTGTGGACCATATATACCCAAATTTCTGATGTCTATTTCACCTTGTTTTTATTTTTTTACAATCTGTGAATGACTGGATCGTTAGCTGATGAACTCGTTTGAAAAGTGCTAACTAAATCTATAGAAAAATTAGAGAGTGGATTTTTTTTTTTAAAATGCAATTTAAATAATTGAATAATTTTTAATGCCAAATGATTCGTAGATTGTAGGAATATTTGCAAATGGCCTGGCTGAGGTTCTATGGAATTTTCTAGCACGTTGCTTGAGGGGATCATAAAGTCTTGATGATGTCGAGACGGTCAAGGTCTCTCTCTCTTCACACATATACTCGCTTTCCAGAAACCAACTTGAAGCAGCGATAGAGAATGGTCCTACACAATCCTAATAACTGGTATGGTCTTCTTTTTTTTTCTTTACTTATTTATCAATGTAGTTGTGGCGACTAAGACTAACGTAAAAAAAGGCACTGGGTCGACAAAAACTGCATCGAATGGTCTCGAACGTACTTTTCTGAGCGCTTAACTGGTCTCAAGGGGACTCATGATGGTATTACTGTCGAGATTAGCAAGCTTGCAAATCTTACCGGTGACGTTGACGTCTCCCAGCGCAAGGGTAAAGTCATCTCGCTTTTTGACATTCGACTTGTTCTCGACTGGCTCTCGGAGGTGGAGGGTGACAATGTTCATGGGTCTATTACTATTCCTGAACTTGCCTACGACACCGAAGCCGATGAACTTGTCTTTGATATCAATTCTTCGACTGACGGATCCTCGGACAACCGAGACAAAGCTGTTGCCGCCATTCGGGCTTCCCTTGTTCCCCAGCTTCGAACGATCCTTGTAAAGTTTGGACCTGATCTTATTCATGAGAATGCCAAGGACATCCAGCACCCCGATTCCGAAGTTCACTCCAAGTTGACCTTGGAACAAGCAAAGCAGTCCGCTGCCCAGTCCGCTACTGCCGTAGCTTCTGCCCATGGATCCAAGGATACCAAGAGCTCTGAAAAGGCTGGAAATGCCCTCTACAATACTACGACCCTTACTTTCAAACCATCATTTTCCACTTCCGCTGATCAGCTCTATCAGACCTTTATTGATCCTCAAAGGGTCGCTGCATGGACACGCAGTCCTCCTGGAAAATTCGAACCTCGCGTTGATGGCGAATTTTCATTGTTTGGAGGAAACGTAGAAGGAAAATTCACAAAGCTCGACCCTGCTCGCAATATTAGTATGAAGTGGCGGCTAAAGGACTGGAAGGCTGGTCATTACTCGGACCTCAACCTTACATTTAATGAAGGTGATGGTGAGACTGTTCTTGACGTGATGTGGAAGGGCGTTCCTGTCGGACAGGAAGATGTTGCCCGTGGCAACTTTGAAATGTACTATATCCAGTCCATCAAGATCACATTTGGATTTGGTGCAGTATTGTAAATAGATAATTATGCTACATTTTTTTTATTTGAGGTATTAACGTACGATTTCAATCAGTAAAGCTTGCATTGGTTTAGAAGGGAGGATGCTGCCAATAAAGAACGTCTTTAAGAAGATATTGAACTGTTTTAGAGATTCTGCCTTGTATGAATGAAAACGCAACAGAGACGCACGTTTCGTTTCGTATATCAGGCTTATTTTAAAAAACGCCCTGAGAATGTTTCAGCTCATGTTTCTGTTTTTTACATGTCAACTCAGATTGGATCACTTTTTTAGATCGAATGATCTCTCAAAAAAGTGGGTTTTTACTCTGTCTGAGCTGCCAATATTAATTTTTTTGACATCCCGAAGATATCAAAAGGCAATGAAAGTAAACATATCACCAAAATCAAATCAAATCTACTTTACCTGGGATGTGACTACACTAAACTTTGGGCCGAAATGGTCACGTGAATAAAATCGCCATGGCAACCAGACGCGTCCGGACAGCTCGGTGCGACGCGTGTCACGGTATTTTTTTTTTTTCTTTTTCTTTGGTCAGGAAGCGCGACGCGTCGAGCCTTTTTTTTTTGTGTTTTTTCTTGGTGAGCGGTCCGTTGCACAAACTTTGTAGACGTCCGTTGCACAAACTTTGTAGACGGGAGATCTTTTCGAGCTACAGGGGTTGAAGGAGAGGCGGAGTTGTGATCGGGGCGGGAACAGGTCTATCGTGCGTAGTAGTTGGAATCAAGTTCCCCTTTTTTCTTTCTCAAACTAAGAACTGTTGTCTCGCCTTAAAGACGCTACGTCTGATGTAAGAATGTAAGGGCGGGTTTAGAAACGCGTCTAGTTCATTGTTGATAGCTGTGCCCCTCTGCTTGCTCTTATTCTCCTTCTTCGCCCTTTCCCCCGTTGGCAAAGGGGCTGGGCCTCTCGCAGTTTCGAGGCGGGTGGCCGTGCAGGGGGTGCGGCTCAGTGCGGCTGACCAGGGGTGGCAGGGTCTGGAGGGAGGAAAAAAAGCCACCCTGAAGAAAGAATAAAAAGGGACAACAATTTCGAGCTTTTTCGCTTCTCCAGTTTTCACTCACTTTACATAAAGTATTCTTCATACTTGACTGCCTCTTCTCTGCTCTTCCGAGTTTGTCTACCCTTTGCACAGCCGCCGCATCCTCTTTATTGTTGCTGCTGCATCTTCGCTCTTTGTTCAAGTGTCTGGGTTTAAAAGGTCCTGGATTATATTCTTTCTCTGATTTATATTCCTTCTCTTGAAATATTATTACAATGTCTAATAAGCGAGCTCTCGATATCTTTATCCGACAGCGAGTCTCAACCAAGATGATTGACCACCTTGAGTCAACCACTCTTACCGTCATTCGTTGTGATCCCGCCCCTGAAGGCTACCTTCCCTCGCCTCCTTCAACACCTCCTTTGGAAGCTGAGTCCAAGACTAGTGTTCGTGAGCAAACTACTAGCACTGTTTCTCAGCTCCCATCGCTGAAATCATTTATTACTACCTTGGTTACCCGATCAAACGTTCAGACTGCAACTCTTATGTCTTCGTTGGTCTACCTTGCTCGCCTCCGACACAGGCTACCTCCTATGGCTAAGGGCATGCCTTGTACCTACCACCGAATCTTCCTTGCTGCTTTGATTTTGGCTGCCAAGTACCTCAACGACTCTTCACCCAAGAACAAGCACTGGGCTCGATACACCATGGGCCTCTTTTCCGTCGAGGAAGTTAATTTGATGGAAAAGCAGCTTATCTTTTTGATGGATTGGGAATTGCGAATCACCGACGATGATCTCTACGAGCAGTTTGCCCCTTTCCTTCACCCCATCAAGCAGCAGCTCCGACGAGAAGAAGAACATCAGTTGTTTTTGATGCAACAAAAGCAGCGACAGCTCAACGCCTACTACTCACAGGGCACTCTTCCCTCGCCGCTGTCTCCTTCTGCTTACTGCCCTACTCCGATCTACTCTCAGTACACCTCTGCAACACCGCGTCTCGTTTCATCGTCGACAAGCTCAAGCTTGGCCACTGCTCCTTCAATGACTTCGATTTCTTCGGCTTCTTCGGACGACTTTGATGAGCTTGCTACTCCTGACGACTTTGTCCACCAGCAACCCTTCAACTCTCGAAGCTTGTCCAACAAGCCCACTAAAGATTTCCAAAGACCAATTGTCCGATCTTTGTCTTCAAATAGTGATCAGTTGGCATTCTCTCCTCCTCACGCCAAGACTATTCATCCTACCAAGTCATTAACTAGGATGCCTGCTTACAAGCCTGCTGCTGGCCGAGTAGGTGAGCCTGTTCCGGCTTCTGAACTCAATACTCAACACCGAAAACATAATGTCTTTTCTAGATTCTGGACTAAGGATGCTGCATACCACAACACCCGTCAACAGACATCTGCTACTACTCGCGTTTAATTGGGCTGGCCCCACACATTCTCTTGAAACTTTTTCACTCTTAAAAACGGTCATTTCTTCTGCATATATAACACATTCATTCTTTCATTGGTTTCACTGCTATTTTTTTCTGGTTCTAGGTGTTTTGGAACTTTGAGTTTTGTATTTCTATTGGTAATTGGGAGTAATTAATGCATTTGGGTTTTAAAATTTATTTTTCTTTGTCGTAGTTTTTCGATTGTATATTTTTCTATTTGACTTGGGAGTTGATCCAAGTCTAGGGACTTAACGCGTGGCTCAACCAGACGCGCCTGATTGACGACGCGACCCGCGACGCGCTCGCCTCGTTCAGGCCACTGTCCAAAACTCTCTCTCTCTTTCTAAAAGGCTGGCCTAGACCGCAGGTTTGCAAGAACTTTTAAACGTGTAGTTCAGAGTCGTGGAAAGAGGTAGCCGATCACCGGCAGGCGCACAGCTAACAACTATCTGGTAGATCTGCGAACAAAAGAACCTATACTAGTTTGAAGCTACGGGAATTGATCTGATAGCACGGTCTTCCCTGTGTAGAATATATTCTTTATCTCTCTTTGTTTACAGCGTGGGAGTCTACTGGTGGATATAGAAGAGAATTAACCGACACGTACAAAGCATCCGCTATCACCTTGGCTTTGTTTTTAAGAAGAAACTCTGCTATCGGTTCAGTACCACCGCTGGATCCGGCATTCCGTCCTCACATCTGATCTCTATCACAAAGGGGGGAGGCAAGGGGGTCACATAACCTTAAACCGCAACACATAGCGCAAACAAGTCTTGGTGATATCCATTTTTCTCCAAAGGTACGGAGATCTAATTCACAATATTTGAGTTGCCTAAACACGCACAAATCAGCCAAAGCATGGTCGGGAAACTCAAGACTACAATTATTGTTGACGTGCGGCTCGACGCGTTCTTTCCCAAACGCCGCATGCAGATGACATGCTTCTTAAATTCCAAAGCTCGCCGGTTTCACACACGCATGCAGGAGAAGGTTTTGCTTTTGGGGGCCACGCCTGGCATTGTTAGGCCGAGATGCCGTTTCAGTTGTGAAACCGTAGATTGTAGTAGTTTGTATGCTTTACATGCTAAAGTCAAAAAATAACTACGGAATCTCTATATCGAGGGGTAGTGCACCCCGGCTATATAGTATCATCAGATTTATCCCATTATTTGTTCCTCATATACATAATATCATTAATGCTCCTTGATCCAGTTGCAAGGGAAATTGTCTTTTTAAAAGAGTGCGTTTTGCTAGCAGCAAACGTAAAAGAATAGAAGAGAAGGTTTATTTAACATGTTCTTTGCTGCCTTTTGCAAGGGTGTCGGCCTGCAAAACGTCGATTTTTTGTAAGGAAGCCTTTATACTGTTGAGGTCATCCTGGGTAAGGTCTTTGAGAGGGTGATTGACTGGCTTCAGTTAGCTTTATTCAGCAGCTTGTCTTGCGTGTAGTCTCACCATAGCCAATAGGAGAAGCAATGGTCATGCCCAAAATGCTGAGAGTTGCGACGAGAAATGAAGTCTTCATTATGTTATTGAGATGCGGTAGATGATGGACTAGAGGGAGCTGATCAATAGAGAAATTGGCAATATATATACCCTGGAGTTATAAATAGCAAGGTGCAAATTTCCTGACGAAAAGGGGAGATTTCTGCAAGGCCAATACGTTGCCGGAAAACCTTATTATCCCTTTATCCCTTGCCAGGGGTAACTCGATCTAAGTTTCTGCAAAATAATTTTAAACAGCAAAATAAAACAAAAAAACCTATTTCTACTTGGTCAATTGCTTTGGTTTCTTTTTATTATAGTCGCGTAGTTGCTGTATATTGATGAGATGAGACTGTTCCCCGAAGGATGCGCAAAAGTGAACAACGTAAGAAACACGTTTAAAACCATTGAATGGAAACCCAGCTTGTTTATTGCACCAACAGGGTTAAAATTAATACTTTTATCAATTGAAGTCTCGGGCTTCATCCCGAGATAGACATCAAGCGCATTTTACTTTTATGCCTGCGCGAGTAGAGAACGAACGGCAAGCGACAAAGAATTACCGGAAGATACAGCACTAAACCGAATTTCCAATGCCAAATAGCATGCTATAACGAGCTTACACGGGAAAGTCTTGCGTTGGAACCAATGACTATCGTCTTCCACTGTACCGTCAAGCCCGAACGCTATTCTCTTTTATACTAGCCGGGCAAGTAATATTAGACCCCCGCTTAAGACGGCAAAGAACAGGTCTGAACCGTATATCACATGGTGAAATAAACATAACGAGAACTTTATCAAACTTTACCAGAACCCAAAGTAGTATTCCTTTTTTTTTTGGTTGGTTTAAAGTGAGTATCTTTATTATCAAATTCTTATCTCTTACGTTGTTTGTGATAAGGGATTTGCTTTACGGGGAGAAGTGCTGCTATCTCAATGGCTCCAATGGCTCCAATGGCTCATAGTCACTCACATCTACATGACATCATTATGATAGCTTTTATTGTTGGCGAAAGATCAAGCCTTTCTTTTTTTAATTATGTTTTTTTCCATTTAAATCACTCCTGTACTGATACGTGTTGATAGGAGATGATTCAAGCGAACCTTCCGTCTGATTCAGCAAGATCAATATCGTGTGGATCTGCAGAAGCATTGGCATCCAGCTATTTCTGGTTCTCAATAACAACAACAGTGACGCTTATGTTGTTTATCCTTTACCGTAATTTATTGCAGTAAACATTCTAATGGATCCTGCTTGGGCTATGTAGTCGACACAGTACGGTGAGATGACTTTATCTACACCGAAACGAAAACATGGACACTACTGGAAAGAGACATAATTCAGACCTTTCTAAATCTCCACTTATTGCGCTTAATGGTGTGCTTGATGGTGTATGGGCCGATGATAAGGTAAGCCCCAGAATCATACCCGTTTTGGGGATATTACTCCACACAAAACAACCAGCCAAACAAGAGTCATCACTACACTGGTGATCAAAGATACTGACTATCTTCCCGGTCAAAACCGCGCCGGTTCACCGCACCATTTCATATCGTTGATAGGAAATGGACGGATCTGTAAACAAAAGACGATTCCAATAAGGTGGTAATATAGGTGGAAATTAATGTGCGGGCCGAGTTCAAAATGCCGAGTCTCTTTGATAAGAGAAACGCTAAACTTAGTTTGCAAAAAGTTATCTGAAGCATTTTTAGTTACAAATTAGGACATGCATTCGACGGGTTGGAGCTTTTTTCTCGTTAAAACGCTTCCCTGTTTGGTTTGTGTAGGATAGATAGTGCATATCGCACATTAACTAGCGGTAAAGACATGTTCTCATGGCAGAACAAGGGGCCTAGATGGCTCCCAAATTAATCCAATCTTGTGCTTCATATGGTAGAAGTCAGAATAAATTTCGACTCTAGTCTTCGTGGAGCTTGTTATCTGGTTTTAAAGTAGTTATAGAATTGCCGGTGGGTTGATCTAAAGACCGGCAAAACACTACGCCAACAATGGACCGGCTTCCAGTGAAAGCTCATCGCTCTATTTTGGGTTATCGCGTATTACAATAAAGTTTAGATGAAATTACAAAATAGCCGATTCTCTATGAAGCTGCGCTTTGGGCGCTAAAAAGAAGATCCCCTTTTAATCACCCCTCATCGACATATAAGGCCAGAACTCGGTCTATATACTCTCCGAGTATGAGCCAGGATATTACCAGACAGCTATCACTCGGTCCTGGCCATGTTTATGAGCTTCATCCAAATTCTTCTGCAGATATCAAGAATATCGTGAAGGGACTAGATGCCAGCCAGATTGCCGACCTAGCTATTGACCCCAAGCTTGCAAAAGACGACAATGATCTGTTGGCAGAGATGGGCTACCGCCCCGAATTGAGACGCCATTTTTCTACCATCCAGGTGTTTGGCATTGCTTTCTCAATAATGGGACTTCTTCCTTCTATCGGAACTACTATGGGAACTTCCATGACTGCTGGATCTCTTGGTATGGTCTGGGGTTGGATTATTGCAAGTATCTTCATTACAATTATAGGGGCGTGTCTCAGTGAGTTGGCTAGTTCTATTCCTACCAGCGGAGGTCTTTACTACTGGACCTTCCACTATGCCTCTAAGAAAGTCAGGACCCCCCTTTGTTATGTCGTTGCCTACTCAAACTCTCTCGGACTGGTTGGTGGTATTTGTTCCATTAACTACGGGTTTGCCGTTCAAGTGATGGCAGCTGTAGTGGTTGCCCACGACGGAGACTATACTTATAGCAACGGTGAACTATACGGTATACTTGTCGCCGCAATTGTTCTGAGCACTTGCATATGCTCAATTGCTTCCAAGGAAGTCTCTCGCTTGCAGACTGTCTCAATTGTTAGCAACTGTGGGCTGGTCTTGCTGTTTATCATTGCTCTTCCGGCGGGGGCAAAAACGTTTAGATCACGGGGATTTATTTTTGGAGACTATGAAAACCTATCTACGTGGCCAAAGGGCTGGAATTTTCTCTTGTCGTGGATGAGTCCTATCTGGACTATCGGTGCATTCGACTCCTGTATTCACATGTCTGAAGAAGCAAGTAACGCAACTAAAGCGGTACCACTAGGCATTGTTTTTGCTTGCTCCATTTGTGGAGTTCTTGGCTTCGTCATTGAGATCGTTGCTGCTGCTTGTTTGCCTGAAGGAGTGACCTATAGTGATCTCATCAACGGAAATCTTCAACAACCATTTGCTCAGTTGATTTATGAAGTACTAGGCAAGAAGTGGTGTATTGCATTTATGGCTTTGATCGCCGCATGCCAATGGCTTATGGGTGCATCATTGCTTGTGGCCACTAGCAGACAAGTTTGGGCATTTAGCCGAGATGGCGGCTGGCCATTTTCCGAATATATAAGACCTGTTAATCAGAGGCTCTCTTGTCCTCTCAGGGCTGTTTGGTTTTCAGGATTTTTGGCTTTGATCCTATCGTTGCTCACGCTCATTGATGCTACGGCAGCGAATGCACTCTTTTCCCTAGGTGTAGCCGGAAATTACTTTGCTTGGGGCACTCCTATATTTTGCCGCTGGATCTGGGGTCAGGAGAAGTTCAAACCTGGTCCTTTTTACCTAGGGTCCACGTGGAGTCCCATTATCAATGGCATCTGTATGGTCTGGATGTCCTATGTTATGGTGATGTGTATGTTTCCATCATCAAAGACTGTTACGCCCGGAACAATGAACTATACAGTTGTCATCAATTGTGCAGTTTGGGGATTTGCGCTGATTTACTATTATGCCTACTCTCACAAAACCTTCTTTGGACCGCGAAATACACTAAATGAGAGGACGTATACAAGTGACGATGAGAATATGATTGAGGGTGTGCCTGTGGATAATGTAGAGGAAGTCATCGTGGAATCAACCAAAGAGAAGTAGTTAACTCTTTGGTTTGGAGAGGTGGTTTATATAATATTAGATTTAGTTTGCTTATGATTATTTCTTTTCTGCAATCGTGCTATGAGCCACTACCGTCTGCGCCCCCAACCAGACATGGGCTGATGTTGGTACTCGACTC
This sequence comes from Trigonopsis vinaria, assembly GCA_030582095.1. NCBI lineage: Eukaryota > Fungi > Ascomycota > Trigonopsidomycetes > Trigonopsidales > Trigonopsidaceae > Trigonopsis > Trigonopsis vinaria. The sequence continues at coordinate 757,024 of JAKTWP010000002.1, read as the reverse complement.
AAAGAAATATATTCGCAATTCAAAGGGAATGTATTCGCAATCCCGTCGCGGTAGCCGTGCACAAAAATAAAGTAAGTCGCACATGTCAGTAAACCCGGGGTGTGCAAGTGGTCTGACTATAGTCATCGATCAGGCTAATCCCCCGGGTTATTAGCGACTGCCTTTTCCAAATGATCTGTCAATAGAATGCCATCCCCGCATTCCCGTCCGTACATGCTTCCACTTGAGCACGTAAATAATCCCAGACACATATGTGCCAACCAAAACACTGCCTATGCCTCTGTGTATATCAGATCCAATTCCAATCTAAATTCAATAGTTCATTTGTGAGCCGCAACACCAGGGACAACCTCTCCCCCCTTCCCCCCAAAAAAAAGAGCCGAGCCGCCAATCAAATTGCAGCACCAAAAAGCCGAGCCGCCAATCAAAAGCGCCCAAAGTTTTCGGTAAAACGCACAACTATGTGTCCGTTGCGACGTTCAGTGCGGCGCTCCCAACTGGCAAAATTCATCATCATTGCACCAAAAGGCGAAATCGAAACTTTTTTTTTTATATAAAAACAAAGCAAAAAAGAAAGACTTAACCAAAAGTCTTTTTTCCTTTGAATTTGGAGTTTAACAAATGTCTGAGCTTAGCGAAGCCGCGAAAGAACGAGCGAGCAGAGAAAATGCCGAGGATTGGTACATTAACCGCGAGGCTCCGTTCGCTCTGCTCGAGCAGCCCATCAATCGGCAGACCAGCATTGACGCGGTCATCATCGGTGCCGGTTATGCAGGCATTGGAACTGGAATTTTACTCAAAAACAAGGTGCCAGGCATTAATCTGACAATATACGAGAAAAATGGCGGCTCTGGTGGAACTTGGTACGAAAATGTCTACCCGGGTGTACGATGCGATGTACCCTCGCACGCTTACCAGTTTTCGTTCGAGCCAAACACTCGCTGGACTGAACATTGGGCTCCTGGTGCTGAAATTCTGGAGTACCTTCAAAATACGGCTTCGAAGTACGGCCTTGACGATAATATAAAGCTCAACACCACCGTTCGATCTGCCAAGTGGATCAAAGAGAAGAACAAGTGGGAGATTGTGTCCTTCAACAGCATCACAAACGAAACTACTACGACATACTACGACGTTGCTATTCCTGCGCTCGGCCACTTCAACAAATCAAACATTCCCGCCTACCCTGGACTAGAATCATTCCAAGGCAAATACTTCCACAGCGCTGCCTGGGATCCGGCAACCCACCTTGAAGGCAAACGTGTTGCCGTGGTCGGTAACGGTGCTAGCGGCATTCAAATTTTGCCCGTGGTAGCGAAGCAGGCTGCTCATGTTGACCACTATGCTCGTTCAAAGACCTACATTGTGAGCAGTGTTGGAGAGGGCTACGACGAAGAAACGGTGACGTTTGATACATACAATCCGGAAACATGGGACAAGTTTGATGCTGATAGCGAGCTTTATCTTAACTATCGCAAGAAAATTGAAGATTCTCAGTTTGAGCGATTTGCCTTCCAGATCAAAGGATCCGAGACCAACAAAAAGGCCCAGGAAGCCTTCAAAGAGCTCTTCAAGCTGCGTCTTTCACGGGCTGCAAATGCCAGCGAGATTGATTTTGAGAAGGCTTGGCGTGACTTTGCTCCCGACTTTTCGGCAGGATGTCGTCGTCCCACTCCTGGCCGAAACTACGTCCAGGCCATTCACTCTCCGCAAGTCACTTTGATCCGCGACCCGATCAAGGAGTTCACCAAGGATGGAATTATTGCTTCTGATGGAGAATTCAGACCGGTGGACTTGGTCATCTTTGCGACCGGCGCCGACACCTCGTTTGTGCCTCCCTTCCCCATTGTGAATGAGAAGGGCGACAATATTCAGGAACTTTGGGGTGTTGAGAGCAAAGACGGGCGACACAACATTCCCAAGAGCGGCCACACGGGATACCCTTTCACCTACTTTGGAATCGCCGTCCCCCACTTTTCAAATCTCTTCTTTGCCTATGGCCCTCACTCTGGTAAGTTTTTCCCGCCAAAGGATTGAAGCCGCTTAGAAACTAACTCTGTATAGGTAATCACGGTGCCAGTGTGCCATTCTCGATTGAAACAGGCGCCGTTTACATTGCCAAGATCCTGCGGAAACTCTCACGCGAAGGCATCAAGACCATCAAGCCTACTGTCGACGCTGCCTACGATTTCGAAGAGTATGCCAATGCTTTCTTCCCCCGAAATGTCTTGTCTGAAAGCTGCACATCGTGGTATAACAACGGTGTCAAGGGCGGACGACTGACTGCTACTTGGCCCGGAAGTGGCGTGCACCGGTCCCAGGCTCTTATTAACCCCCGATGGGAAGATTTTGAGTACACACGTGACGCATCCGAGCCCAAAAATAGATTCTACTGGTTCGGAAATGGTCTTGTAGAGGGTGAGGACGAAACAAAGGAAAACTACCGCAAGGTTGACTTGACTGCTCACCTTCGACCGCACGACAAGATCGACTTGCGTTCCTATCTCGAAAATTGGTATGATTTTTAGTTTATTAGTTGTATATAGATTAAGAGTTGAGTATTGGGAACTTGGAAAGTGTTGTAGCATTACAAGAATAAAGATGTATCAATAGTTTATATTCCACCTCAAGCTTACTACACTTTAGGAACTACTTCACCAAATAAATCACGCACCTAATAATCTCTTTGTGCTCCCGTCTTCTGCTTATTTTTATTCTCTTATTTTTTTTTTAAACAATGAACCCTTACAGTCTTACGCCTTAGTCAACATAGCCATCGAGAGTTTGAAGATTATTGACTTGCAGCACTAATCGTTGATTTCTATATTCCACACAATCGCTCCAACCCAAGTTAAATACGCTTTTCCAAAACATTAATGCCTCTCTTGCGGATATAAAACAATTCCTCAGATACAGCGGCAGCCTTGGTCACCGTCTCCAAGTAGTGCGAATCAATGTCGAGGGGGTTGGCACGACCCGGAACATTGTAAGAAGCCAAAAGATCAAAAATGCCTTCCTTGACGTCTTTTGTGAAGTAAGCATGGAAGAAGATGTTGTCGGGAAGCGTTTTCAGTCGCTCAGACTCCCATTCTTCTCTTTCGCTGAGGGGTGGCAGGTTTGTGTGCCCTGAAAATACACCGGCGATAGCTGCGGCTTCAGCTTCCAAGGCATGAAACTTTACCGGGGTAATGACGAGACCAACGATTGCCAGTGTAGGATCGTTCTTGAGAAAGACATGCAGATACACGTCCTTGATACGGTCGTTGCTTCCACGCTCTTCATTTCCAATTTTCAACACATTCTCTGCAAATGGTAGGTGGAAGTGGTAGCCAGTTGCAAGAATAACTCGGTCGTACTTCTTGCGAGTGCCGTCCTTAAACTCGATGCTACCGTCCTCTGCATGGAAGCGACTAATTGCACCAGTATTAATGATACCTTCTGATTCTACAGCCCTCCACAACCATGGGTAAAAGAAGTTGTTTGCACGTCGCGAAAGAGAAACAGACTTTGCAACAGCAAAAATCTCCTGAAGGACATCGACAGCAGAGAGACTGTTTCCAATGATCAGCACGTCCTAGCAAAAAGTTAGAAATTGCCGCGAGAGTACACGTAACACAAACCTTGTCCACAAAGTCCTTTTCACCTCTAAAAGACTTTGAATGAGTGATAATCTTAGGGTACTTGATTGCAAACTCATCAAAACCCTCAATGACAGGGAAATGAGGATAGTGGTAGTGACCGACAGCAATAACCACTCTGTCAAACTCCTCTTGGTACCACTCATCTTTTCCGGTCGACCCACGGCGTCGAAGTGTAAGCAGCCACTTGGACTTGCCATTCACTATCTTCTTTTCAAGCTTCTCAACACCTGTATTGAGACGAATTGCATCCTTCAGATGCGGTTTGTCTACTGCCCGCTCGAGATGTGCTTGAATTTCATCAGCACTTCTGAAGGGTTCAATATCTGGGTATTTCGAGGGAGGGTGACTGGGGATGTGCGAGAATCTCATAAATTCCTAAGGGTAATTAGTCTTGATACGACACATCTGACGCATTGCTAGCATAATGAGTCAAGCTGATAAATGTAGCTTACGGCGGGAATATTCGTAAACAATGTAGGATACACTCCACCATTGTCCCATTCAATATGGCTCTCATCGGGTTCTGTAATAATCGGAGTTTCAGAGGTTGCCGAGGCTAATTGATCCTTTGCGTTGACGGGAAGTGATAGTGCAGGTGCAATGATCGTGGGATCATTGTAGTTGCCCGTCTTTAAGGATTTTTGATCTGGAAGAGACGGATCAGTCAGGTATCCAGAATCAGCCCTGCACTATATTAGCATCTCCGCTCAGCCGACAGCACACATCCACAAACCAGACACCGCCGACACGGTTCTTCTTTTCAAATAAAGTAACGCGGTTAAAGGCAGGGTTCTTTGGAAGATACTCAAAGTCAGTCGAGGAACCCGAGCCATCGTTTGCAGGAGTGGCCGTGAGCTCCAGCAAGGTAGCTAAACCACCAGGACCGCCTCCAATGATAGCAATTGATTCAGTAGCAGGATTAACCATCGTAGTATATGTTCAATTGATGACTCAAATACAATGTCTTTATAGAGCATTCCCTCATCGCCATTGTCTCCGTGCTCTTCGGTAACGATGACGAGATTTCGGCTTTCGCCATTTACGCCCAAATTCTATTTTAAAGGTGAGGATTTACGAACGACGACGATCAATACAGAAAAAAAAAACATTAAACCTCCATTCTTCTACATTCGACCCCAAACAAGCTTCTCCACACTTTCGTAGCGCTTCCGTGTTAGGCGAATGGCACCCAGATAGCGAAACTCAGAAATTGCCTGCAAAAACTCAGCTTGCACCACGTTGAACCTTTCCACCTTGTCTGCGTTGGCCTTACTCATCCTTCGACCCTTTGCCTTCTCGTCTGGTGGATCAACCCCCATAAGTGACTGATATGAGTTCCACCAGTCGTGAATATTTATAATCACGCCAGATTCGCGGTAAAGAGCGTATATTATCTCTGTGGGAAGTGAATCCTGTCCGACGGATTCCGGGGGATCTCCGCCGGTGTACCGGTGCGAATCGGAAAGGGCACATTCCAATGCGCTGCGGTAGTGTGGATTTACCAGCTATCGAATTAGCATTTAAATAGTAGCGCAAAAAACGAAAACTTACACTGCTAAGAAGATCGTGATTGTCGTAGAAGAACAGCTCGTGCAGAGCAAGTTCGGTATAAGGTCGCAGCGAGCTCCTGAAAATGAGTTAGAAGGCAGGCAATATAGTATACACAGAAAAACATACTGGATGAAATCGTCTAATTTCGTCGCCAGCTCCTTTGTCATTTGGTTGATTTGTCGTGATTGTTTTGCGCTCATGAGGACATAGTCTCGGTCCTTTGGATCTAGCTCATCAAATGCAGAAGAGTTGATATACTCGGAAAGATCAAATGGAAGTAGGCTTAGGTTTTGCGCTTCTTCCAAAAACTTTTGAAGCTGAAAGGAGCCCATGGTTCTAAAAAAAAATTAGTACTTCTGAGCACATGAGCAATATGTACGTACCCAATTGCGAAAATAGCCCTTCGAGCATACGCGCTCTTTAGTAATGAACCACTTAGGCCGTGAACATAAAGCTCCGCCAACGTCTTTTGCTTCGAGACATCAATGCTTGTCTGCAGCGAGCTGATGAGAAAGAGTGTCAAGACGCAATTCTTAAAGCCAATTCGATATTCGGCGACTTTTTGCCGAACAGTAGACAAGTAGTCGAGCAAGAAAATGTCATCTTCTAATAGGCTGCGCACAGTATCGGGCTGGGAAAGCAAACCTTCAACTAGACTGTTTTATTTGTTAGATTCTTGTTAAAAGTTCCTTTATATGTCATACCTTCTAAATGAAGGTATATTCCGTATAATGCTTGCATATAGAGCAATCTCCTCCGAGTTGAGAAACTTTAGATCAACCTCTCCCATAAAAGCACCTAGTGACGAGCCAAAGAAATGTGACATGTAGGAAACCTATACAATTAGATAAACTGGAAACCATACTAGCAGAGGTAACATACATGCATGCCAATAGATATGTCGTCCAAACTGGCTCCGGTATTTTTATATCGTCTGTAAAAGTCACCAATCACTCGGGGCCCCACCCATAGGTAACGAGGATCTGATTGCTGGAGTAGCTAAATAGTATCAATATGAGATTACTGTATAACGGATGCGTATTTACCGAATGAAAAATCAGATTAATTGCGGCATCATCATTTCCGCTACCGTCGAACCTGGCAGACTTTAGATAACCCATAGACGACCTTTCCAGGCTATCTCTAAACACATCAAGCGATGCTGACAGAGCAAAGATAAAAACAACATCTAAATGCCTATGGTATGCACTAGAAAAATTAGTAATGACTTTGACAGAGTTATCCCGCTTACTTGAAGAGATAAATCAAAGAAGCTACAACGGTAGGGTCAATCGCCTCAACGTCATCAAATGAAATAACAAGACACCCATCAACATGAACAGACTCCCACCATTTAACAAGCACTTCCATATCGTATCGGGTTCTGCCATCAAGCTAAAAAGTCAGACCGCGTACAATAGAAAGCACAAAACAAACCTTTGGCATTGCAGATATATCACCATAGTTTGACAAGTGTATAGCAGAGTAGATTAACGATCGCATAGCGACTTTTGTCGATGTACATTGCTGAGCAGATAGTCGAATCACAACATTACCGCTTTGCTGCAAAGACTCTTTTATATAAGTCATTGCAATGTCGTTACTTGAACGTTCGTGGCCAAAGAGTGTGAATGCTGCTGGGATAAAGTCTCTAAGAAGCGGGTCAGTGTCCGTCCAAGTTTTAGCATTGAAAGCCTTACAGGTCCTTATTTTCGGAGTTTTCATTGACAAAGTTAATTACTTTTGACGAAATAGCTCCTTCGAAATTGCCAATGACGTTCTACATCTTGTTAGAAGTGTGAAGCAAAGCAGGGGGGAACCTACATCAACAATCGTCTGACACTCAAGCCAGGTCGAGTCAAACAATGTGCTTCGAAGATTGAACATATACGGTGATTCCATGTAATTAAACATTCGTTTTAAATGTGACGAGTCTTCATTTGAGCCAAAGTAGACAGACCCTTCAGGAGCTACAGAATCTATCAAGTAACAAGTCTGCGAAGAAATTAGTTTAAAGGCTCTTGAATAAACGCCTTGGCTTACTTTTCGACCGTCCTTGTCTGCATCTTCTGTTTCAATCAGATCAATTTCAGGATCTGATTCGGAGTCCATGGCTTGTGTGGTTGCCAGTCTGTAGGTACGATCTCGACCACTTGACAGATGAGCAACCGAGCTTAGTAACAGATGAAATTCACTACAGCTAAAGTATTTAGGGTGATATATTTTGAATTAGTTCATGGAAGAGCTAGATTTTTGGTTATCAGTTCATGTCTATACTAAACATGGCCATCTCCCAACCAACAGCAGAGCATTCGACGCAATAGCGTGACAAATAACCAAGTAATTTATTGTTGCTTTCAGTAAAATTACTTTTGAAGAATATTTGGCTTGGAAGCATATAGTATGTTATCAGATCTGTAAAAGATCCAGCGCCGCGAAAGTACAAGAGAGGATCAATAGTAGAGGATCTATAACTTGAACGAGACCACATATTGACTCTGGTTACAGTATAGAGCCTATAAGTGTAGTCTTCTCCATCGGTTACCAGAGCTATAGCTTAAACGGCCCCCGTAGCCTGTGAATCAAAGTTCTCCGAGAAAGCCATGTCTAGATATCTACTACGAGCTATGCCGAAATCTCAGCTACATCAAAATTCGAATTAGCCACGCCCTCTGTTATTCCGAGACCGTCCAAAAAGCAACCGAGCCAGGTACCGTAAAAAGGCACGTCAGACAAAAATTACGGTCGAATGGACACCGACTAAGACGAAAAAGGTAAATCTTTCCAAATTTATACCGAGATTTAACCACCATACGCCGTGACTCAAAATCAACTGATCCACGATCCCAACCGGTCAAGCCAAAGAGTACCAATGCCAAAGCCAAAGTCAAACAACTGAATTGGTTTAAACTCATCAACATCATCTATTTGAATATTTATATACTGTGACTGTATCTTTAAAACTCTGGGTATTGTGAATTATAAACAGTCAACTTAAACCCCCAAACTTGGGGAAAGGGGAAAAGAGAGTCGGCACCGAGACATTACCAGGCGCGCCCCGAGTTGAGTGAACATGCCCCCCTCGGCTCCGAGTCAAGACATTTCAGCCAACCAAAGCACAGAATTGTTTGCTGCCTCCGTCTCCGCCGCAAATGCCGTCCCGTTTTGTGATTGGCCGGCACAACGCCGAGGATAAGGCGGGGATTTGGATATTAATCCACTGGCCAAGATAAATATAAAACCTTTTCTTTCTCTCTCTAAACAAAAACAATGCTTCGACAGAGCTTTTTGAGAACGCGAGTCTCGGTGCGCGGTTTGGCCACCGTGGTTAAGACACCGTACACCGTCTCTCCCTCGAACCACGAGCAGATCGCCAACCCCGAACCTACCCCGAACTACATCAATGGGCAGTACCTTGCCTCAGATGCTTCCACGTGGTTTGATTTGCATGATCCAGTATGTTTTTCCAACAGTGCAATTATATATTCATGTAATTCTAACTTTACAGGCCACCAACAATATCGTCACAAAAGTTCCCCAGTCTACCCACGCCGAACTCACCGCCGCTGTCGACGCTGCTGCAGCTGCTTTCCCAGCTTGGAAAGCAACGTCGCTGTTGACTCGACAACAGGCTATGTTCAACCTGGTGCGGCTTATCCGTGAGAACTGGGATCGTCTTGCGGCTTCGATCGTGCTCGAGCAGGGAAAGACGTTTGAAGATGCTCGCGGTGATGTTTTACGAGGTTTGCAGGTCGCTGAGTGGTGCACGGGCGTCACTTCGCATATGCTGGGTACCAATCTCCTGGTCTCCAAGGATATGGAGACTCGCGCCTACCGCGAACCCTTGGGCATCGTCTCGGCGATTTGTCCCTTCAACTTCCCCGCAATGATTCCTCTTTGGGCTTTGCCCCTCGCTGCTGTCACGGGAAACACCTTGATTATGAAGCCTTCGGAGCGAGACCCGGGCGCTGCTATGATTTTGGCTGACTTGGCTAAGCAGGCCGGCATCCCTGACGGCGTCTTCAACATCGTCCACGGTGGTGCACCCACCGTCGACTTTATCCTCGACGAACCCCGAATCAAGGCCATCTCCTTTGTCGGTAGCGACAAGGCTGGTGAATACATCTACCGACGTGGAAATGCCAATGGCAAGCGCGTCCAGGCCAACCTCGGTGCCAAAAACCACGCCGTCCTTCTTCCCGACGCCAACAAGAACCAGGCCGTCAACTCTATTGTTGGCGCTGCCTTTGGCGCTGCCGGTCAGCGATGCATGGCTCTTTCCGTCTTGGTGACGGTTGGAAAGTCCAAGGAATGGGTCAACGATATCGTTACCAAGGCCAAGGCTCTCAACGTCAATGGTGGTTTCGAAAAGGGTGCTGATCTCGGCCCGGTTATCTCTCCCCAGGCACGAGAGCGCATTGAGGGACTTATCCAGTCGGCCGAAGAAGAGGGTGCAAACATCATTTTGGACGGACGTGGCTTCCGACCCGCCAACTACCCTAACGGCAACTTTGTTGGCCCTACCATCATCACCGACGTCAAGCCTGGTATGAAGGTCTACGATATTGAAATTTTTGGTCCTGTTTTGGTTGTAGTCAACGTCGACACCCTCGACGAGGCCATCGAGCTCATCAACAAAAACAAGTATGGTAACGGCACCGCTGTCTTCACCCAGTCCGGTCCTGCTGCCAACAAGTTTGAACGTGAAATTGAGGCTGGCCAGGTCGGTATCAATGTCCCCATCCCCGTTCCTTTGCCCATGTTCTCCTTCACCGGTAACAAGGGCTCCATCTTGGGCGACCTCAACTGCTACGGCCAGTCCGGTCTTCAGTTCTTCACCCAGTTCAAGACTGTTACCTCGCTGTGGAAGCGTGAAGACGCCGCCGAGTCTTCGGGCGCCAGCGTCAACATGCCCACCCAGCAGTAAAAGCCAACTAATGAGTCTGGTAGGGCCTAAAGGCAGCCAGTGTTTTTGCAATGATACGATGGATTTTCCCCAAGTAAATCTAAATAAGGATTTATAACATCTGCTACTCGTAAGTCGTAAAACATTAGACTGACTGCATCAGTCTCATATACATATTATGGTCGTATGTCCGCAAAAGACTGCTTTCCAGTGGCTCAGCGCCTATCGAAGCGTCATTTTCAAACAAATTTGTAAATAGCTCCACTATATTGATGTTGAGCACGCTGAGGTTGCCATTTAGCCCGTCGCCCTCGTCGTTGGTTGGGGTTCGTATTCCCGACGCAGTCGAAGTAGATGAAGCTGGCTGTGAGGGGACCACCAACAGTCCACTTAGCTGTACCGGTGGAACTGAATTTAGACGCTCTACAAACGAAACCAGCATCAAGAGCATCTGGATAATGTAGAGTAGTACGTCGCCCAGTGCTGCCGTCCAGTAGCTATTTTGATCTAGAAAATTAGCACACCACCAGAATTCACACTCATTACATACCCTCGCCTATGAATTCAATTGTCAGACCACCGTGGACGTAGCCATGGCTCGACTCTGAGGGCACCGGAGGTGATGACGTGAGGTGAAGGAAAAGGCAAAACAGATCAGCCAATGTTATTATTATAAAAACTGGACGAAATCGCCGAGGTCCAGATACCCTAAATTGTTTGGGGGTAAGGTAGTTCTGCCCGGTTAGACTGGAGCGAGTAGAGTCAGAGCACCACCCACCAATTGAATGACTGAACGGAAAATAAGCTTCAATAAAGACAAACTTGAAGTGTCAGTCTGATCCACAAACGTCCAACATACTCACTCGTGAAAGTAGATGAGCAGTAGCTGCATATAGCACATCATATCGAGTGAGTTCTTGAACCTCCGACGAAACTCAGTCCGTCTACTCTCCAGACCACTCTCCCTCTCTGAGGCCTGCAACTGTCCCGGCATCTCAAAATTTCAATCCAATCGAGACGTGTTGTGCATCGAGCTGCAAAGTTGGATCGTTGCAGCTCCAACTTCAGCACAGAAACGAGAATGTCGGGCGCATCAGAGCTCGCATCATCGGCCGGGCGAGACGTGCCTTGGGTCGAAAAATAGTATGTTTTTGTCATTCACGGGCAGTCTCGGTTTGCTTTGACGCGCTCCTGCAGACGCGTGTCAGGGGTTTTGCTAATTTAACCTAGTCGACCGAAAAATCTTGACGATGTGACCGCTCAGGATCATACAGTTACGGTTTTAAAGCGGACGCTTCACTCGAATAATGTGAGTTCTTGAGAGCATCTTTGGCCGATACTGACGGACTTGGAGTAGCTCCCCCACATGCTCTTTTATGGTCCTCCCGGCACAGGAAAAACGTCGACAATTCTTGCCTTGGCCAAGGATCTGTTTGGGTATGTTTATAGACGCGCGCCTTACACCCAGAGTGTGCTAATATCGCTCAGCCCCGAACTAATGAAAACCCGCGTTCTCGAACTCAACGCCTCGGACGAGCGAGGCATTTCAATTATTCGAGACAAGGTCAAGACTTTTGCAAAACTCACGGTGTCGAACTCAGACAAGGCCAAGAAGGACGGGTACCCTTGTCCGCCGTACAAGATTGTCATTCTCGACGAAGCAGATTCCATGACACAGGATGCACAGTCTGCCTTGCGAAGAACGATGGAGCAGTACTCTAAAATCACTCGGTTCTGTCTAATTTGCAACTACGTGACACGTATTATCTCACCGCTGGCGTCGCGATGCTCAAAGTTCAGATTCAAGCCTCTGGATACCACGGATTCATTGGCTCGATTAAAGTACATTTGCAACTCAGAGTCTGTCAAGTACGAACCAGACGCTTTGGATACAATTATCAACGTCAGTGAGGGTGATTTACGAAAAGCCATCACCTTTCTCCAGTCTGCCTCGCGGTTTTCTTCGGATTCTTCAGCAGGTGCGCTCGATGCCGACGGTGATGTTGTTTTAAATGATTCCGCGCCTGTAGACGGCGAGATCACAAGCACGCTGATTGAGGACCTGTCTGGAATTGTTCCGCGATCTGAGATCCAACGTCTGACGAACGTTGCGCGTGATCCTCACTATCAAAATGACAAGGCTACATCTCCAGATGCCGTTTTAATCTCGGCAGTGGTAGATCAGGTGATGCGTGCTGGCTGGGCTGGCACACAAATCATCAGCCAGGTAAGTACTATCCTCAAGTACACTCCTTCCAAGTTGCTAACCTCTTGCTAGTTACACGACGAGTTGATTGACTCTGACTTGGTTACAGACCGACAAAAGGATTTTATTTCTCTTGCCATTGCTAACGCTGACAAGCAACTCTCAGACGGTGCCGACGAGCGTCTAGAAATCCTTGATCTTGTTTTACAAATCTACCAGGCAATGCATCTCTAACTATTTTAATATTATAAAATTATTTCAATATTATCTCAATATTTAATAGAATTCTTACGCCGTAAACCCGAATATCTTTGTGATTTACCCGGTTTCCCCGCCAAAAACTTCGGACCAACAAAGCAGAAAAGCACTCCGAGACAAGAAAATCCACAAAACAGAATGACTTCAAAGTTTTTGAAACGCGCCTCGAAAATCGTTTGCATTGGTCGAAACTACGCTGACCATGTGAAAGAGCTGGGAAACAAAGCCCCCGCTGAGCCTTTTTACTTCATCAAGCCGCCGTCGGCGCTACTTTACCCAAACGCCGGGCCGTTCTTGGTGCCCAAGGGCGTCAAGGTGCACCACGAGGTTGAGCTTGGTGTTGTGATGGGAAAGACCCTTACCGACTTGACTGCTAAGGAGGAAGAGCGGGCCTTTGACTCTATTGCTGGTAGGTTCTGCGCGCTCAACCGGCTTTGGAACGTGTTTACGTCAAGAGCACTAACTCATTTGTTAGGATACTGTCTTGCCATCGATATGACTGCTAGAAATGTTCAGAATGCTGCCAAGAGCAAGGGATTGCCTTGGTCTGCTGCAAAGGGCTTTGATTCCTTTTGCCCGGTTTCGTGAGTGCTTTTGATAGCGGCGCCCGTTGGTGGTTCGATTGCCCCGCCACCGAACATGTTTGCGGTGAATGGCTTGAATCATTAAACGGACACTCTTCGACACGAATTGATCTTGCTAACGGTTCAATTTCTAGAGACTTTATTCCCAAGGAGCAAATCCCTGACCCTTACCAGGCCCGGCTCAAGCTCTTTGTCAACAACGAGGTGCGTCAGAATGATCTCACGAACCTGATGGTTTTTAAGATCCCTGATATTCTTGCTGCCATCTCACAGGTGATGACATTGGAACCTGGTGACATCGTTCTTACCGGTACCCCCAAGGGTGTCGGGGAAATCAAAGTCGGAGATAAGATTCACGCGAGTGTCACTGTCGACGGTTTGGTTGTGGCGGATATTGATCTTGTTGCTGAGCAGAAACCCGGTCCTTATGAGTTCAAAGACCCCGCTGCTGCTCTATAGGCAATGAATTGACCCGGTCACCAGCTAGACTGTGAAGTTTTTTTTTTGTTGCCCATTTGCTCTCTACCATCTAGTGGATTTCTTTTTGTTGTATGAATAATAGAGCTCGCTTGTCTGGGCGAGTACGTGTCTCTCGAGTTATCATCACTGTTGTTGTTTTACTATTGTACAAATCCGTATGCTCCTCAATTTTATGATGCACTCCAATATCCAAATGACTTAAAATCCAAATGAAAACGCCTTCTCTGAACCGATCGTCTCATTGAATCCAAATGAAAAAGCCTTATCTGAAACGTCGCTCTTTAAAGGGGTTGAGTTGACTGCCGCCGCCCATAAACTCTTTGGACGACCGATTTCTTCAAGCGAGGAATCAAGCTCTGCTCCGTGGCCTTGCTGCCTCAGTCGGTCGACAAACAACTCGTAGGCGGCCTGACCGGCGTTGCAGTCGTCATCGGCGCCAAAGCCCGAGATCTGGTCCTGTTTGGTTTTGAAAAACCTGAGGACGTTGGGAAGACAGCGCCTCGGCACAAAGTTCTGAGTAATGGCCACGGTTGTCGAGAGGTTGACGACTAGATGCCACCAGCCCGAGGGCACGTAGACGATTTCGCCCTTTTTGCAGATTCCGTGACAGAACCCGGGACTCTTTGCAGCGATGTTATAGTATGTGATAAACCACTCTGCAATCGACAGCGGAGAAGTGACTTCGCTTTCGTCTTCAGACATATAGACACCTGGAGGCAGTATGTTGGGAGGAAACATGATCCAGTACTTGGAGCCGTCAAGAACAGAGTTCCATGCACTCGTACCGTTGGGATCTTTGTGGAAAGTACTTCCACTTCGCTCTGGGCCGAGAATGAGCCACCGGTGATCGGGGCGGTCGGATCCTAGCACGTTAAAGAGATCGGTCTTGAAGATGTCTGGAACGGTGTAGCGGGAGGTAAGGTCCGTCTTTTCAGCAAAGCTTTTGTCAAAGAGGTACAGCGGCGATTCGTCTTGGTTACTGAGCATGTACTGTCGATATACGCTCAGCTTCCACTCGACGTTTTCCTGGATAAAGGTCGTGTCTCCGTAGATCTCGCAGAGCTCGTCAATGTCGAGGTTTGCCGGCCACTCGTCCGGATCAGCCTTCAGTATAAACGGTTTTGCCCACCAGCCAGTGGTTTCAAAGTCGTCGGGGGTCAGGCTGTCGAGGTGTGGGATCGCATGCTGATCCAGCGAACCGTGCTGCAGAAATGAAACGGCATATGTGTGAGCGCACTGAAAGGGGCGGTAAAGCACGTCGGAATATAGTGGACCAGCAGGCAAAAGCAGTTCCGTTTCAAGATGCCAGTACGTCCTCCGCCAAGATCCGTACCAGCGCTCCGGCGCGACCGCAGTCGATGTAGTCCGTACCCGCCAAAAATCATCCAAGGAGCAAAACGCGAACCACACACGAGACGCATACCCAAGCTGACGCACGCTCTCCGAGTCCAGCGAATCGAGCAAGTCCATCAGCAACTCATCAGGCCATATCCCAAATACACCCAACTGAGACGCCCGATGAGCACGAAAAACCTGCTCGGACTCGGGCGACGCAAGAGCATTTCCAAGCGGCATAACTCCAAGCGCATGACGATCAGAAAGCTTCACCTTTTTGTGTTTACTCATTGATGTGTTTTTGGTTTTTTTTTTTTTTTTCTCGGGAAAGCTTTGAATGAAGGCTAAACAAAACCAATGCTCACGACCTCGCAAACCAACTCTCTCGCTAAATCAACAAAGGGGAAAAGAAAGAAAAGTCACGGTTTAATTGGGAAAAAAAAAAAGCTGAAAAATAAGCTACTTTCAATCTGATTACCCCACGCACCATTTCTCCCATCTATTATTTAACTTAATAAAATGTTTAACTTAAGTTTTAAAAAAAACTATTTGCGTGACTTTTGAATCACGGACTGAAAACTTCACCACAAAATTAAAAATTTCGCTTCAACGCTGCCCAAAAAAATTTTTTTTTCATTGAAAAAAACTTTTTTCTTTTAAAGGAAATTCCCCTGATTTCCTTTTTTTCAGAGTCTTTTTGTATTTTAATCGTTTTGAATTTTTGGATTCCACGATGGCTGACAGTTTGAACGACGTTGGTGGCACTATTGAGTCCAACTATGATGAGGTTGTCGATAGCTTTGATGCTCTCAACTTGAAGCCTGCTTTGTTGCGAGGTATCTTTGGTTACGGGTTAGTTTTTTTTTTATAGTGCTTGGGTTTCATGGCACTTGAGAGTTTTTGTTCTTATTGATGCTGACTTGTCTTAGTTTTGAAAACCCTTCCTCCATTCAGCAGCGAGCCATTCTCCCCGTCATCAAGAAGCATGACGTTATCGCCCAGGCCCAGTCTGGTACTGGTAAGACTGCCACCTTTTCCATCTCCGTTCTCCAGAACATCGACACTGAGGTTGCCAAGACCCAGGCCCTTGTTCTCGCTCCCACCCGTGAGTTGGCCTTACAGATCAAGACCGTCTTCAGCGCTTTGGGAGACTACTTGAACGTTAAGATCCACGCCTGTATCGGTGGTACCAACGTTTCTGAGGACCGTGCTGCCCTCCAGTCGGGTGTTCACGTTGTTGTCGGTACCCCTGGTCGTGTCAATGACATGATTCAGCGACGATACTTCCGAACCGAGGACCTCAAGATGTTTGTTCTCGATGAGGCTGATGAGATGCTTTCTCGCGGTTTCACTGACCAGATTTACGAAATCTTCCGATACTTGCCCGAGACCACCCAGGTTGTCTTGCTTTCGGCTACCATGCCCAACGATGTCCTTACCGTCACCAAGAAGTTTATGCGTGACCCCGTCCAGATTCTCGTCAAGAAGGATGAGTTGACCTTGGAAGGTATTAAGCAGTTTTACGTCGCCTTGGATGCTGAGGAGTGGAAGTTTGATACCCTTTGCGATTTGTACGAGACCATCGCCGTCACACAGACTGTCATTTTCTGCAACACCCGACGAAAGGTCGACTGGCTTACCGAGAAGCTCCGTGAGGAGGACTTCACTGTCTCTGCCATGCACGGTGACATGGACCAGGCTACTCGTGATGTCATTATGAAGGAGTTCCGAACCGGCTCTTCGCGAGTTTTGATTGCCACCGACTTGTTGGCCCGTGGTATCGATGTCCAGACCGTTTCTTTGGTCATCAACTACGATCTCCCTGCTAACCGAGAGAACTACATTCACCGTATCGGTCGTGGTGGTCGATTTGGTCGTAAGGGTGTTGCCATCAACTTTGTCACTCCCTCTGACACTGCCGCCATGCGCGACATTGAAAAGTTCTACAACACCCAGATTGAGGAGCTTCCTCTCAACTTGGCCGAGCTCATCTAAGCTCTCTCTAAAGCAAAAAAAAAAACATCTTGAATTTGGGAAGGTCTTTTTTCTACAATGTGATTTGTGGAGTTTGGAATAAAAGTGTTGTGGATCGAGAGGCCAAAGCGAGGTGGGTGCCTTCTTCAGGGATAGCTTTGAACGGGCAAAAGCTTTTTATTACTTTCTGTACTTTGTATTTCTCTAGGTATTTGACATAATACAGACGCTGCTTTAATTTATGCTACGTAGTGGTTCCAGCTACAATCTCAGACTGCTTGGTAGGTTACATCATTAAAATAAAAACAGGGAAAAGAAGTTATTTACATATTTGTTACAATTCACTCATAACATAGTCTGTGGGAAGGGAGCACCGTGAAGCAAACAATCACGGTCCTCTCCTTTCACCGTCGTATAAACTGCTTGACCAGAGCAGGCCACCATCGTACCCTCTGCATCAGTTTATTTTTCTTATTTTTGAATTGTGATTATCTCCTCCACGGTCTCCGTCTTGTCGGCCTCTGTCCGGCGCTGCTCGATTTGGGCGAGGGCGTCAGCAGTCAGACGAGCAGGCTTGCCGTGCTTGGTCTCCACAATCACCGGTTCCGAACGGTACATCTGGCTGATGGCGGTCTGGCGCTTCAGAATGTCGACGTTGCGGCTGGCCTCGGCCAAAAGACTCTGGATCTTGTGCTGGTCCGTCTCATTTTTGTGCTCTCGGAAGGCGTCGCGTGTCCGGCGCAGAGCATACTCGCGGAAATTGTAGAGGCTGAATTGGTTGGATAACCGGAGAAGCGCTCGGTAGAGAGAGAGCGTGTGTGGCGAAGACATGGTCTTTTTTTTTTTTTGAATACCTCCAGACAAGAGCCGAATTCGAATCAAACGAGAGAAACAACTTAAACTCGTTATTTCTCAATAAAACAATAAAGCGAAATAAGAAAATCAAGGGAAAAGAAAGGAAAAGTCAAAGTAAAACCGAGGGCTTAACGCTCATAAATTTACCCGGCCTTTGTCTTTGAAACTCCGGTAACTCCCAGCGATAGCGCCCGAGGCTCCTTGACGAGGAAAGGAGTCGAAGTGTATTTTTTTTGTGTGTGATTTGTAGGATCTGGCGGTTGTTTTATAGACTCAAGGCGGCCATTTAAAAGACTACGCGGGGACTGTTGGTTGAGAGTGCTGCGTATGCTTTTTTTTTTTTGCCCGCCTTTACTACAACCGAGCACAGACAATGAACAACAGCGAGAGTGATCAGTCCGCCACCGTGGCCGCTTCACGCCAAACCTCGCGTAGAAGTGCGCTTCGTGAGTTTTACAAGATCAAGGCCAGCGACGAACAGGTTAGCGCGCCGGTAGCACCGGGTACGGCCAATGTTGACGATCCATCGTTTGATCTCGCGCACTACGTCGAAGAGCTCACTGAGACTGGCTCAATTGCAGACGTTCTTGCACAAGAAATCAAAGTCATCCAAGGTACGCAAATGTGGTTGCTCGCCAGTGCTGTACTAACACCACAGACGCCTACGTCCTCGACTCTGAACGAAAGGCACTCGTCTACGACAATTACAGCAAATTCATCTCTGCGAGCGAGATATTATCTGAGGTGTGTGTCCCTTCTTTGACATGTGTGCACAAGTACTGACCATTTAGCTCGTCGCCTCTGTCGAACCAGCCAAGGATCTCGACAGCCTCAAGAAAAAAGTCGACTCTATCAATAATTTGCTTCGGATGAAACCGTCAAAAACAAGCCCTGGTAATTAATTATATACAAAAGAGGGTGCTTACTTTAAGCGCTTGTTGATAAACTTGTACGCTTTGGCTGCATCCTCTCTGCCAACCAGCAGCGCCATTTCCTCCTCCGACATGTCGCAAAACGCTCGAAAGTTCTTGACGTTTAGCATCACATTCTTAATGTTGCGGGGTGTGATACCGGGTACGTTGCGAAGCAAGTCCTGTGCTACCGGACTGAAGGCGCTGTTTGCCCTTTGCCCCTTTTCCAAACCAGTATTGACCACAGCGACGACGTCGGGCTCCTTCTGGCTCTCCTTGAGGTCCGCAAAGATCTCGGCCGTTTGGAAGGGCGACGAGGACCAGATGATGCGCAGCGATGGGAAAGTAATTGTGAGCAGCGATATCTTGGTCTGCAAGTCGTTTGAAATCGGCGCCGTTTGTGTCAGGTCCGCAAAGGGCTCGAGCGAAAATGACTTATTGTGGTCAAACTCAATGAGAAGTGCCGGGCTTTTGTAGTACATGGACATGGACTCGACCTGCGAGTACAGTCGTCCGTCGCGGAAACTGGAAATCAAATCAGACACACTTTTTCGCTCAATGCAAATGTCCGGCGTAATCACGTAGTCGCCAACCGTCAGCTGGCAGGGTATGACGTCGATGCGGTGCCCGTGGATCAACGACGGTAGCGAGGACCGGAACTCGCGCGTGTCGACAATGACCTAGCCGTGTTGGTATTTAATTCTCTTTTTCACACATAGAAACTTACCCTTGGTTTATCGTTTGTAGCAATCACGCGCCCTCCGCCTGCTATACGTGTGTTTACCGTCCGTAGAAACCGCTCTTCCAAGGCTTCGTCGTCGTCGGCGTCGTCGGTCGTAAGCGTCACAGTCATATTCTACTACGTTAGCACACAGCCAATTGATGATATGGCAGCCTACCGCTCGTTCGTGGATCAGTTTTGTAAAGGCATCCTTCTCATAGCGCACGGCCGAGAGGTACTTGCGTTCCTCGACCGAGTTTTCATAGTACATAAAATAGACCTTGGTCGGACGATCCGGATACGAGGCTTTGTATACCTCGAGTCTGCGAATGAAGCTGGGGTTGGGGTCATATAGAATCACGAAACGCGGCATGAGCTCTTCTAGAACCTGGTCGTCGAGGTCGCCTTCGAAGGGCAGCACCGATACGAGCTCGTTTATGTCGAGCATACCAAATTGGCTCTCAAGCAACCCGAGAATTTCAACATCGTCCGGCTGCTCAGCCAGTGGCTCGAGTTTTGCTAGCTCAACATCTGCTCGCAGGGGCTCTTCGATGGGAATGCTAGTCACTTGAGCACGAGTTGAGGAGGCCGCTCCACCACCGCGTACCCGACGTCGCTTGTTCGACGGTGGGCGCGCAGACCGTCCAGCATCGCGCTGTGGGGGCGCCTGTGGCTTGGAGCCCTTCTTTTCTCGGTCGAGAGTCGAGCGGAGATTATTAAAGTCGCGCTTCCACTGAAAGTATGCTTGGAGGTTACCAAAAAGAAACGGCTTCTTGTCTGTACGGCGATTGAAGTGGTAGGTCATGTAAGATGAAATCTGTTGGCATATCGACTGAGACGAGCACATGACGAGGACGTGATTCGTCTGTCCTGGAAGAAGTCTATTGGAGTGTATTTTGTCGTTTATTTCGTCAATCAGTAAGGCCAGCTCGTGCAGCTTGGGCTGTTCCTCCAGCACAAGATGTTGGTCCAGCGATCCTGTAGCCGGATCTGGCTTCAACAGGCTCGGTGAGAGCTCTCCGGCATCCGCAATCCGGGCCTTTGAAGTTGCAAGTATTGTATTTGAAGCGTCCAGAAACAGCCAGGGAGAAAAGTTCTGCCGTGTAGAGCCTGGCGGTGGTTCCTCGGCTGCGAGAATGGTGTCGAGATGCTGCTTAAAGGAGACACAGTCGTAGTCTACAAGAAAAGTCAAAAGTTGCCGTAGCATAGTCAGATCAGACACAATCTGCTTGGACTTGTAGCTGATGCGGTGCCACACTGGGTCTAGCTTCCTCCGAACCATCAAATCAAAGGCCTGGTGCAGAGCGTTGTCAACATCCCAGTCACTGATATCCACCTGATAATTCCCCTTGCGCAGCTCAACCAGCGAAACCGATATGCATTCGAGAATCGCATTTTGAATCTCGGTCATCGCCCGCGACATGGGCACGGCAATTTCAACAACTCGTCCGTCGTCGTCCCCGGACTTTGCCTTGTGCTCAAGAGCGTTTGCGACATCGATATGAAACCGTGGCCACAAAAAGGTCTGGCGCAGAAAGAGGTTCTTCATCGTGGCAGCCAAGGGCGCAAACCCGGACGAAAAGGACTCGGGACGATCAGAGAAGGCCTTGAGAAAACCGTCCTTGTTTTTCTGTCGGTACATTCGCACAATAAATGCCTCGGACGAGGTTGTGGTCACCCTGTCGGCGTGCAAAAGCACCAGGCCCGAGATGCCCTCGAGATTGATGATGCTCGAAAGCATGTCGACCACAAGAATTCTGGATGTAATTGAAAATACGCCACCTGTAGCGTACATCTGCTCTCGTTTTTGTACTGTCATTGTGTCTGTATTCACAATCATCAGTCCAGTGCTTTTGCTCGTCGACGAAGACGATAGATCCGCCAGCCCTAGAGAGTTAGCTATCATAGCGGCACTCAAATCCATTTTACCTTCCGCAATAGCGACGTTTTCATGCTCGCTGGCTCCGACAAGAAGAATCAAATGATTCCCAGTCTGCTGGCAGGCGAAGAGCAGGTTGGTGACGATGCGAACTAGCCCAAGTCCTCGAGCCAGAACCAGCAATGCATCCTCCTGCAGTAAGTCAGAGAGTATACGCTGTTGATACGTTAGCGGCAGCGAGAGCTGCGCCTGTTCCAGCATGCTGGAGTGACGTTGACAAACTACACCGGTAGCTCTACTCGACTCTTTTAGACGGCCACGACTACACCTCGCCCAAGTTTACGTCTCAAATTAATACCTCAACCATTAATATTTATTACCAAGTACATTACAATAACAACGCCATAGCGAAACCCATAGCGGCAGAGCCAACAACAAGACCAGCAGCGACTCGGTTAGCGCCGGACTTGACACTGCTAGCGGTAGCCGAGACAGAGCTGACAGACGAAGATTCCTCACTAGCAGAGGTAGTGACAGCGGCGGTGGTGGCAGTGGTGGTGGCGGCGGTTGAGACTGAAGCAATCGCGACATCGGAAGCAATTGTAGTTGCGCCGGTGATGGTAGTGATCAAGGAGGCAGGAAGGTCATCAGCCTCAATATTGGACTGATTCTTGCAGCCAGAGTAGGTGGTAGCAGCATTCGAACTGATGATAATGTCGGCACATGCATAGAGAGTTCCGTCAGGCGACTCCTCGCGGACCTGAATGGTAGCCAAGGTTCCATTGGGGTAGTCAATAGGCACGCTACTCAAGCAGAAATCACCGAGCCCAGTGATGGCAATAGGTGCGTTGATAGTTGTATTAAAGGCATCGTCTCCACCAAGCCAGCAATCGTTACCAGTGCAAATGGAAAGATACAAATCGGTAGTAGCATGCAAATTTTCAACCATAATTGGCGATCCATTAGGGTTAAACGGTGTGCGCTCCGAGGATTGCGCAGTTCCAGGTCCGCATGGTTCGGTAGCCTCGAGCTCGGTGTTACCACCCCGCGACGGCGGATAAATAAAATGGAAATGCGCACTGGCAAAACTCAAAAGCGTCAAACTGCACAAAATCTGCGAAAACATTGTCTGAAAAGAATGTTCTTCTGTATTGAAAAAAGAAAAGGAAGAAAAAGCCGAGCTTTTGAATTGAAAAAAGAGCGCGAGCAATTAACGCAGACTTTTGCGATTAAGCGAAGTCTAAAGTAAACATAACCGATTAAGTTAAAAATCACGTAGAATGAGACGGATACTAACTTAGAAGGTAACAAAAAGCGGAAAGAGGGAGCCCAAGAGCAAAATAAAAGAGCAAATAAAGTGAGCAAAATGACAGGAAAGAGCAAATAAAAATCGTAAAACGAGTGAATAAGATAAGGGAAACCACGTTGGCAAACACGAGTGCCGAGAGTTTAGAGAACACCAGTCATAAATCGTCCGAGCAAAAGTTCGCCAATAAAAAAGCCGGCAATGATGGACATAAAATATCCGATATTGAATGTCATGGCAGCAAGCATGAGCAGGTAGCTGCTGCCGGCAGTAAGAGTATAAAGAGCTGCCAAGGGAACGTCGACGGAAAGACGCCACGGCCTTGCTCGATCCAATTTGACTCGGCGCTGGGTCACCACCTCGCGCGAAATGAGCTTTTCACTATCGTAGTTGGTTTCAACATGCTCGCGTTCAACAATAATCTCCCGGGTAGACTCTAGCGATGAATAGTAGACTTCGAGACGGTAGCGCACTACCGAGAGGGCGCGGAAGATGATGGCGAGGAAAATCAAAAAGATGCACGTTCCAGCATACTGTCCCCGGGTTCCAGGAGTCCAGCCTGAGGCAAAAAGCGAGTCCTGGGAGTTGGCGTGAAAGAGCATCATAGTGTCAGACATGCTCATACTGCTTCCAGTAGCAGAAGCAGCAGCAGTGCCGGTAGAAGTAGCCATGTTCATATCCATCATATTAGATTACTGAAGATTCTAAATCGAAAACTCAGTATTTAAAAAAATAAAAAATTTGATCGGAGTTTTTAGTTTTCAAAGCTTAAAGGTAAAGAAGAAAATCGTATAATGCTCGTCTGTTGCGGCGGTGAGCAAATATTCTTTTTTGAGACGGAGACGGCGAGCACCAACGTAAAAAGAACCACTCAAGACGGTTGTTTGGGAAGTAGCTTTGGTCACCGCAAAATGGACATGGACATGGATATGGGTACGGGCACTGACCCGATCAGAAGGCGTCTGCCGCGAATGTACTGGGCAGTCATTGGTGCTTTTCTGGGCATGGGTCTGATCTTTAATCTCAGTAAAAGGTCGATCCGCTACTTTAGGTTAGAAACGAAAACATCAGCTACTCAAATTTTACTTATTTGCTAACTCTTTAGACTACGTCAAGCCGAAAAGGAGTCCACGAGATGGCCGGCAGCCCCACACAACCGGCTAAGCAGCTGGGCAACGGCCTTGTATTCCATCTCGAGGGAGTTTGGCAACTATATTGTGGTCATTCCATACATAAACTGGATTCTCCCTTCTCTTGGTAGCATATTTTTAATGGCCTGTTACTTCGGCCTGCTCTTTGGTCTCATCTTTTACAAGATCGACAGTTTCAACTGGCTAAACTGGGAAGATATCGGCTTTCGTGGCGCTTGGATTACAATCTGCCAACTTCCTTTACTAGTTGTTCTTGCTGGACGGCAAAACTTTGTCGGCTTGATCTTGAATACCAGCCACGACAGACTCAACTTTTACCACCGCTGGGTGGCTCGAGCCGTTTGGGTGACGGCTACGATACATATGGGATTTTTTATGCGCGAATGGGGCAAATTCGACTTTATCTTGGCCTCTCTACAAGCCTCGCCAATGTACCGTAAGGGTCTTGGTGCCTGGTGCATCCTCACCTGGATCGTTATCTCCGGAAGCTTGCCGATCCGAAGCTGGAATTACCAGTTTTTTGTTATTCAGCATGTTGTGTCACTTCTCGCCTTTTTTATCATGATCTTACTCCATGCTCCCGGCTACGCTCATTCTTACATGTGGGTCGCCCTGGGCGCCTATTGTCTTGACCGGTTTTTGCGAGCAGCCTGGATGTTTATCTATAATCGGGGCATTTTCCGCGGTGTGGGATTGACAACGTACAGAGCTGCGGTAACAAGCTACTCCCCGCTCTTCATCAAGGTCTCCATTCCAGTCAAACAATCCCGAATCATCACCTGGTATCCGGGACAGTTTGTCTACCTGGCATTTCCTACACTCACCGGAATACAGTCGCACCCTTTTACCGTCATGTCGTCGGCGTCGAGTGGCAAGATGGACTTTTT
Source organism: Trigonopsis vinaria (assembly GCA_030582095.1). Taxonomy (NCBI): domain Eukaryota; kingdom Fungi; phylum Ascomycota; class Trigonopsidomycetes; order Trigonopsidales; family Trigonopsidaceae; genus Trigonopsis; species Trigonopsis vinaria. The sequence goes on along the minus strand of JAKTWP010000002.1, from coordinate 732,379 downwards.
TATCCACGTGCGAAAAGGCGCGACCAAGCGTTTGCTCAAATGGGCAGAAAAGAATCCTACAGTTTCAGACAGCGATAGTATCTCGGAAGAGTCGTTGGTGGAGTCCCAGGATTGCGGGGGACCCACACTGCCGGTTGTCGTTGACGGCCCCTATGGAGGTCGCAGTCGCGACTGCAAGCAGTTTGACACCGTCCTTTTCTTTGCCGGTGGAACTGGAATCACTTTTATTCTTCCTTTGCTATACGACTTGGCCTCCAGTCGTCTCAAGGTAACTCGACGCGTGCGCCTAGTGTGGGTCATACGCACCCGAAACATTCTAGACTGGATGCACGACCAGATTGAGGAGGTCACCAGCGCCATCTCTGAAATCAACAAGGAGGCGGCTTCAGGTGGCAGCGTCAAACATTTGAGCGTCCAGCTAAGCATCTACATCACCTGCGATGACACAGACTGCTGTGCGCCCGCTGCCGTTCAGCTATCAGGTACCACCGACAACTATGCGCCCCTCTCGAGCGCCGTACAGGACGAAGATGATATTTGCCTCTGTGGCAGTGATCCAGATGCTATCCTGCCTATCTCTGAGGAAGGCGGTGAACCGAGTGGATGCTGCTGTACGCGACGACGAGCCGAGGCCGAAGCCGAAGCCGAAGCAAGGCTCGAGCCTCTACCCTCTATAGACTCTAGCAGCGAGGACGAGGGCAAGCACATCCTCAAAGGTGAAAGCCCCGCACAGGGCCTGCTCGCGCTACCTTCTTCCGTACACATCAAAAAGGGCCGGCCGTCAGTCTACTCCGTGCTCGTCTCTGAGCTCGAGCGCGCGCGCGGCGAAACCGGCGTCTACATATGTGGACCCGCACTCTTCAACGCCAACGTGTCTAATTGGGTCACCAAGATATCGGACGAGCGCGCCGCTGGCCGCAGCAGTTATGCGATATACCAGTTTGCGGAGGCTTTTAACTTTTAAGGGGGGGGACGAGGCTATGTTTGGGTTTTCAAGGCTTTATTGGAGTTTTTCTTTGTTTTTGGCTGATAACACCGTAGAACGTACGTACACTAAATCAGGATACAGAAATATTGTTTCAGTATTCTCACCCCTGCCCCATCTAAGATTGCAAGGGGGACTCAATATATATATATATAAACTCAAAACTCCAAAAAGACCAAAATGTGTATGCTAGTTGATACATGTATTTTCCAGTTCATAAAACTCCAAAACGCAAAGCAGAAGCAGCGGACAGACAGACGGCATGCTCCATGTAGTACAGACTGGTAAAGGGTTTGCGCTACTTTTGTCGATAAAAAATGCAGGCTGGGCAAAAACAAAATATATAGAAACCTTCCAGGCAGTCTCTCGACCGTTAAATTCCCGGAAAATGTCATAAAATATCATCTTCGTCGCTTGCATTTTCGCCCGCCTGCCACTGCCGCCATAGGCGACCGGCCTCTAGCAGAACAGAGTTCATGTCCTCCATCTTGGGGGTGTTTAGTAACATCTCGCGAATGTCGCTTTGGTCAAGCTCCTCCAGCCGTTCCTTGATGGCTTGCAACACGGCGAGGCAAATAAACACCTGCTGCTCATGAGGTGGAGGAGGATTGAGGTCGACCAGCATCGGGTTCCAAAAGGGATCCATGCCTTCGCCGTGTCCGTTTTCGGCGTACTCGTCCGACATGGACGTGTACTGTCTATAGCCGAGAAGCGAGTCCCAAGCAACAGCTCTGTCACCTGAGCGCCAAACCTTGGATCCAAACCACTTGACCCACCACAACAGCCATTCGTCGCCGCCACCTCGCGAAATGACGTCTTCCTCGTCAAAGTACTTTGCCAGCTCGGGGAATCGCGCGCGAAGAGCAGCCAAAAAGAGACCTATGCGCTCGGAAACATCAGAATCGTTGGGTCCTCGCGGTCCGGATGCCTGTGCGGCTGGCGCATGCAAGATGATGAGCATCATGTATTCATACATGGTAGAAAACGACATGGGAGACCCGTGACAATCAATGCCTTCTAGAATCGGACATATCCACTCGGAAAGACCACACGCAATATGCATCAACGCGGATTCGTAGGGGACCATGGTGCCATACTTTTGCAAAAATGCCACAATGGCGCCTTCAATAGAGTCATAGCATGCTTCGATTTCAGCAGGCGAAAGTATTGTTGTATTAATCTTCAGAGGAGACAAGGGAATTGCTCCGCTGACGGATGAGGACGGCGAGGAAGTGACAGAGGTAGACTTGGAAACTTCCGTATCCGAGGCGAATTTACCGTCTCCAGAACTTTCAGAACAGCTCAATGAAGAGCTAGAAGTTGCCTGAGAGTTTAGAGAACTAGCCACCGAATCAGCGGACTTTAGGGACCACTTGAATTGATCATTTTTTGTGTGGCGACGGCGATATCGCCCAATGTCGCCTTTTATTCGCTTAATAGGAACACCGTCTGAGACCTGCTCGGTAGGAAATTCAACAGAGAGTTGACTATCCAAAACGTAGGGGTGCGATGATAAAAGAATTGGCCAAACGACATTGCGCAGAGAACCTGCAATGCTGCGTTGTCGAGCTACACGGGCCAGCCCTTCAATGTCATTGTCCCGGATATAACGTTCCACTAATAAGCGTAATTCGGGTGAGAAGCCTTCCTGAGGCTCCTTCGGAGTAGCTGGCTCCCGCTTGCCCGGGTAGTAAACCTTAGCCGGCATCTTCCTGTAAACTCCGCAAATCGGAATTTAATGCAGTCAAGGAGTTTGACTTGGAAATGAAAAACAGGCGGAGAAAAAAAAACCGCCCCAGATTAGGTAGTCTCCCAGCAGTTGGCTTTTCTTTTAAATCTCAATTACTCTGGCTGAGCACCAAGAGGAACGTCCGGCTATGCAAGTCCTAGTCCCGCGCTGCCGTTTAGAACAAAAGAAATTATCAAACAGGAAGAGAAATAATCACAAAATCCTCCTCGTGTGTTTAAACACCTGTAAACTGGGTGTAGACCAGCCGTTCACACGACCTGGATATAACTTTTGCCCTTCCGGTGGGCAACAAAAATTCCCCCCCTCCTCAGAGAGCGACAAAAGACAGTCGAGGTTTTCGCTGCTCTGTCCCACTGGAAAAAATAAAAATTTCCCAGTTCAGCTTCAGCGAAGCGCTTTTAAAAGCGGGAAAAAAGAAAGAAAAAACTTGGATTCAAAGTTTTTTTTTTTTTTGGCTTTGGCTTGGAGTGTCGCGTGCTGTGTCTGCATAAAGTGTCTGTGTCTGTGTTTATGTAAGTTTCATGTTCACATTCCGTAGAGTGCGCTTGACTACAAATACTGTTATATATAGTATTAATGTTTATAGTATTTACTTTTGATTGGTTGTTTTCTAGGTAAATTGTTTCGAAAGAGTGGAGTAAATAGTGACGTTGTAGAGGTATTAGTCCCCTTCCGGTCGTTGATTTCCCTGCGATCACTTGCAAACAAACAAACAACAAAAAACACACAGATTATCAGTCTTGCATAGAACAACATTAAAATATTTAATCCGGCAGTTTACATGCCTCTTTTCAACTGTAACTTGGTGAGAGGTGATAATTCTAGCCGTACCATAAAATACTATCTCAAACCGTACCACTTGTTACACCAGCTGCTAACCCTCACGTCACATGTTTCCACAGTCACTCCAAAAGTTTGCGCACCCTAGACGCACCAACCCTTCACCTCATAAAACCAAACTCACCGCCCTCAAAAACGCCAAATCGACAAAAATGAAGCTCGAGCTCGACGTCTTTTCCGGCAGCAAAATTTACCCCGGCAGGGGAAAGCTCTTCGTCCGAAGTGACTCCAAGGTCTTCCGATTCGGTTCCTCCAAGTCTGAGTCCTTGTTCAAGCAGGGCAAGAACCCCCGACGAATCTCGTGGACCGTCCTCTACCGACGAAAGCACCGCAAGGGTATCACTGAGGAGGCCGCCAAGAAGCGCTCCCGAAAGGCTGTCAAGCACCAGCGTGCTATTGTCGGTGCTTCTCTTGAGTGTATGTTGTTTACTTAATATTCTATGGATGGCCAACTAACTCGCCACAGTGATCAAGGAGCGACGATCCATCCGCCCCGAGGCCCGCAAGGCTTCTCGTGCTGACGCCATCAAGGCTAGCAAAGAGAAGAAGAAGGCTGCCGAGGCCCAGAAGCGAGCCAACGGCGGTAACAAGGTTTCCAAGCAGCAGGCCAAGGGTGCTCCCTCCAAGCCCGTCGCCCGATCTCGTTAAAGATGTACTTTATATAATTCAAAATTTATATGATGAGCAATTACATGACATTGTCGACTGTTTCTTTTTTTAAATAAAATGGGCATTTACGAGGTTCCTTTTTCTTTTTTTTTTCGCTAGCTTCTATCGACAGCTGCTGGAAAGCTACCCCGACTACGTAGCACTCTGATTCAGTAAATAAAAATGTTCAAAGACTGTCTCCGTGTACCTGATTCCAGCTGGCAGGTACGCACTAAAATGAAATCCCAAAAAAAACCCAACGTATAAAAGCGATCCCTCCCAAACCAGGAAAACAAATGTTCAAACCCTTCCTGGTATTATTAAAAAAAAAAAAAAAGAAGAAGAACGTGTAGTTCACATTGTCTGTGATGCCACTGATCCGCCCCGCTCAAAACCTATCTCCCAATGGACTAGTCGTCGGGCTAAGCAATAATATGATGCTTGTCCGATATACGTATCTTAAAACTTCATGGCCTAGCGACAAATTAGCAAAAAGAGAAAATATCTACAATGCTTTATGCTTACCATCTGTAGTCCTGAGGTTTCAAACTGGCACTTCTTGTAGAATGGCTCGTTCTTGGCCGAACAGTCCAATATACACTTGTATGCACCGTGCTTTTCAGCAATAGCACATAGTGTCGCAATCAGTTTAAGTCCCAGACCCTGTCCCTGAGCCTCGGCAGATACCGCAATGTCCTCAACGTGGCCCACGATCCCACATTCATGGATGCTAAAAAGAGATTAGCACAAATCAAAAACGCTCGTCAATTTCAAACAAGGCACTCTACATGCCAGATCAAACAGTAGTATACTCACAACTTGCGTTCTACCACAACTGTACCGACTGCAGTCACACATCCTGTCTCGGTGTTTTCGATAACGACAATGAAGTACTCGTCGTTTCGTTTCTGCATGTAGTCGAATCGGGCCTCAAATTCATCTCTGCTGATGTTTCCAACAGTTGTAAGCACCGTCAGAACCTCAAGAACGCCGTGATCGTAGTCGGTTCGAGCCAGGGGTCTGATCGAGTAATGCCCGGGAATCGAGCGCTGAACGTCGCCGGCAGCGGTATCAATCAGAGTCTTGTCAAATAAAAAGGGAGAAGCAGTCATATTTCGCAAACAAGAGAAGGTTTAATCCAAAAAAAAAGGGTTGGTGGGCGTTTTAAAAATAGTTGGGTTTTTTGTTTTGTTTACTGCGCTCTTCTTTTGGGCGATGATGGGAACAGACACAGCGGAATTGGCTGCACTTAAACAACCGCACAGGTTTTAATTAATATGGAAGTTATTTTTAGAGTATGATTGCTAAAGTGTGCTCTTTCGGCGAATTCTCGAGCAGAGAGAGCGGGTTTGGTCAAAAAGACCTGGTTCGGGACTTTACATCCTTTTCTTACTTGTTATTTGCCCATCGTGCAAGGTTTAATATGCTTAAAATGATATCATTATATTATTTACACGAGAAATTATGTGTATAGTTAGTATAAACTCCGGGCAGGAAGGTGTGATCTATATACAACGTTCACCAGGACTCTGCCATCAGCAGTTACCATATCCTCCACCATGCCTTGGGTTGTTTGTTTCCATTTTCGGAAGACTGTGAAGAAGATGCGGCAGAAAGACTGCTGACACTGCTAGTCGTAGACGCTTTGGGGGTGTCCGCTTCTATCGTGACATCGCTGCGACCATCTGGAGCTCCAAAACCTTTACTTTCATCGATTTTCATATCTTGCATTCCATTTCTAGTGTAGACGGTCATTGGACGGACCTTGAGTCGTCCATGCTCGTCAAACTCGGGATCTTTCGGAATTCGGCGAATCTATAAAGTATTAGTAACTTGCATAATCTATATAAACCTCCTGATCAAGAGGTCCTGCTTTGTTTTACTGACCAGAGCGACGTTATTATATTCCAGGTACTTGTAGCCGACAAAGAAGCCAACCGCCGTCCCGCCAGTGACAATCAGGAACTGCCTCACTTGCTGCGATACCATATATGTTTCTGTAAAGGTTGGTAGCTAAGAATCCAATCTTGTCGCTGCGCGTCCTCAAGGTTAATTTTCAAGCCACGACCTCGCCTTCAACCAACTCATACATCGAATGATTGACCGGTTCACTATCTGCAACACAGGCGGCCTTGTGCTTTGGGAGACAAATCCTCAAAATGTCAACCCAGCCATTATCAATTCACTAGTCTCAGAGGTGTACATTCAGGAGAAACTAGGCCAGGCTCACCACCAGGCATTTCGACGAGATAACCACACCGTCAAATGGACTACATCTAATGATCTAGGGCTTTTATTCATCGTACGTTGACTGATTTAGCTCTGCATTTTTACTAATCTTTCACTAGGGTATTTACCAGTCCGTTTTAGAGCTCCCGTTTATTGATGAGCTTTTATCGAGTGTCAAAAAGCTTTTTACTGCTCTATATAAGGACAGCCTTCGAGAGTTATCGGTGTCTGAGGAGTTTCCTGTCTTTGAATTTGACAAATACTTCCAGCTTCGACTCCAGGAGCTCGAACAGCAGAGCGCTTTTGCCCCGACGGCTGTACGTACCTTTTACCTTTGCTTACCGCTAGCTAACCAAAGTTACAGGAGCAAAATGAAATCTCTCCGAATACTACTGCTATTGAAAATATCACGGAAAGCAAGACACGATCAAAGAAATCGAAGGCCGCGGCAGTCGATGCCAAAAATAAGAAAAAGACCTCTAAAAAACAGATGCGCAAGTGGGGCGAAGACGGTACGGCTCTTGAGGGAGACCACGACAGAGTTCTAGACTATTCCGCGGGTCCTGATGGCTCTGTCGACAACGCTCATACCGGACACGCCGATATATTACTGGGTAACAGCGACTGGGGCTCGACGAACAAGTCTGGTGACTTTGTTGTCAAGGACCTTGCAGCAGAAATGAATTCTATATTGGCACAGTCTGACGACGAGGATGATTCTGCCACCGTGGCTGGATCTGGAAAGAAATCGGGTGCCTTCTCGCTCTTTAAAAATATCATTGGCGGTTCTGTAATCTCGGAAGCAGATCTAGTACCAGTACTAGGTGCGATGCGCGATCATTTGATGAAGAAGAACATTGCTCCGGAAGTCGCAGACTACCTCTGCTCGTCTGTTTCCAAATCTTTGGTTGGCACCAAGACGGCTAACTGGACGTCGGTGAAGACAACCGTGGCGACGGCAATGGAAAATGCATTGCGTAAAATTCTTACGCCCAAGACCTCGATTGATCTACTTCACGAAGCCCAAGTGGCCCGCAGTAAGAACAAGGGTCGACCCTACGTTATTTCAGTCGTCGGCGTCAACGGCGTCGGAAAGTCGACCAATCTCAGCAAGATAGCCTTTTGGCTTTTGCAGAATAAGCTCAACATTCTCATTGCTGCCTGTGACACTTTTCGCTCGGGTGCTGTTGAGCAGTTGCGCGTCCATGTCAACAACTTGTCTGAACTTGCCGGGCGAAACCAGGCTGCCGGCACCATTCAGCTCTACGAGCGCGGATACGGAAAGGACGCTGCTGCTATTGCACAAGATGCAGTCAAATTCGCCGAAGACCAGGGTCTCGACGTCGTGCTTATTGACACCGCCGGCCGCCGACACAATGACCAGCGACTCATGTCGTCGCTCGAGAAGTTTGCGAAGCTTGCTCAGCCCGACAAAATCATTATGGTGGGTGAGGCGCTTGTTGGAACCGATTCCGTGCAGCAGGCTCGCAACTTTAATTCCGCCTTTGGTCCTACGCGGAATCTGGACTTTTTCCTGATTTCAAAGTGCGATACTGTCGGTGAGATGATTGGTACGCTTGTCAATATGACCTTTTCTACTGGAATTCCTGTGTTATTTGTTGGTGTTGGCCAAATGTATACCGATTTGCGGACGCTTTCGGTTCCATGGGCCGTGAATATGCTCATGAGTTGATCAAGTGTACGACTAGGTGAATTTATAGCAATTGAGAAAAAATGACATTAAAATTAGCTTGTAAATGTTTCGGGAACATTGTTGAATGAACCTTCCTTGGCCTTGACTTCCCAGAAGAATGGGCCAACATCGGTATTGCCGTGGTAGGTCCATCCATCTTCAGTGACATGGTAGAGGTTGATGGATCCACCAGAGAAGGCGTCTCGATGGGTAGCAGCCAAGATACTTCGGCGGCCCAAGTAGAGGGCCTCTTCGACGGTGAGGTCCCATCTGTGGCCGGCATCCAAAACACCGTATGCAAATGTCTGACCGGAGCCAACGCAGAAGATATCGCCCTTGAGTCGGGTACCATCTGAGTCAACGTAGTATATAGCAGGTCCTTCGCGCTTAGTATATCCGCAAATCATGGTTCCCATCGAGAGACCCATGCCCTTGTAGGAGTATATCAAGTTGCTGAGGATCTTGCTCGCCGCCGCCACGCTAATTCGCTCCTTCTCGCGCAGCTCGTGCAACCGACACTGCACGCCGAGCCATGACTCCCAATACTGACAGTCAGCAGCACCACCAGCCATGGTACCGAGCAAGAAGGGGTTGATCTCAATCACCTTGCGTACGGTCTGGGAGGCAATCCAGTCGCCCGCACTAGCACGCGAGTCCACAGCAACCACAATGCCGCCCTGGAATCGAAAGGCAAGTGTAGTCGTACCGTGGGCAATCTTGATTTTAACGTCGGGGTTGGAGGCGTCGTCTGTGTGTGCGCGCAAGAAGGCAGTAGGCTGGCCGATGGGTGGCATCGTCAAAACAGGGATGCAATCACCTGCATCCTGCTTGTATAGCAGTGACGAATTGGCCTCTGCATCGGCGTTTGCTGATTCCCGCTCGCAGTACCTTGACACCAAACTGTTCATGTCTCTGTATGTTTGTCGAGTTGTCGAGTTGCCCTTGCCACCTTTCAAAGGCAACCGAGGCATTTCTTCAACTCCGTCCACCGACTGAATTCAAACCTAATGGCTTCATAATGGATTTTGACTCTTGTTAGGGTCACCACATTATCTTCATGAACTATTTATCTTATGTACCTTCCGCGTCCTCAGCATTAAATAAACATACCTACTTCTCACAAGGTTAGTTATGTGAGACGCTACAATTATACCAACTATCGTTACCTATTTGTATCTTTCAATGACATCTGTTGACACCATAGTTTTAAGCAATCCTGGATTTCTAGTCGTGGATATGTGAAAAAAACCGAGGATGCAATCTCTTCCTCACACTCTGAGTTTCTTCGTATTCTCACTATCGTGTATTTTGTTTAAGACAACAGGATCGGTATACTCAGACTACTCAGAATGTTCACGTAGGTGGCAAAAGACATTATGTGGGTCAAAGGTAATATAAACTGGAGCAAGTCCGAATGACCAACTACTCACATCCAAGTCTCATACCACCAATATACTTTGGGTTTCGGGTTTAGAGGAGAAAATTGGGGTGCGTCAATGCATTCCCTCTCTTGTATAAAAGATCAGCACCCTTTTAGAGAATGTTTGTTTTTTGCCTTAACAGCAGTATACGCATATTATACCCAAATATTATATTATCATGTTATTTATCACTCTAATCTTGTAGCGGTACTTAAGGGGTGATTACTCAACGAAAAAGGCTCAGAGATTGTACCTGTAAGTGCCAATTTATAAGTCAATTGGTCTAGAAGCTCATCCGACATAACCAAAAGCATTAAATATTCTCTGGTTAATATAAAGTTTAGCGTAGTTAAAATAATGCCCAAACATATAAACTACATTACGGTATACTCAGCACTAATCAAAGAAAAAGAAATACATTCATAACCGAAAACCAAAAGCTAGTCTGCAATAACATGACAAGCCAAAAGCTGACATCTTTTGATTGTGCTACCAAATAAGAATTGCCCCGTCGCTCGAAGGAATACAAAGGGACCCAAACTAAAATACATAAAAAAGGGCTTTTTTCGGCAGCACAGCAAATCCAAAATGAAACCTAGATAGAAAAGAAAAAAATAGCAGTGATAAAAATACAAATGTGAGTTGCATATTTGTATTCCGCTCATTGAGAAATCATAAAACAGGAGCAAACGAGGTATCGCTCTCTGCAACAACAAAAAGAAAGAACACAAAACATTGACAAGAAAGCTAAAATTGTATGTTACCACCTCTTTTACCTTTCAGATCTTATTCGCAAAGAGGTACATTTAGATGCGGCCTCTCTCATAGCTGCTACGCTCCACGAGCGTGTGCGGCGAAGACTCCTGATCCTGCTCAAAGAGAGACTTCTTCTTTCTCGCGCTCCAAAAGAACTTGCGACGACCAGCAGATGTGGGTTCGGCTGGACGAGCACGGATATTCTTGCGGCCCAGCAAACAGGTGATGAGAAAACCAGAGAAGGCCAAAATGTAACAGACAACTGAGGCCCAGGTAAAAGCCAAAAAGTACTTGCTGATATCAGCGGTGATACCGTTGGAGGTAAAGACATTTCGTGCCTTAACACTAACAGCAGTAGCCAACGACGATGCGATAATCTCGAAAAACAAAGTTAAACCAATAAATAGATTGGATATCGCTGCACCCAAAGAGCTAAAGAGGGCACCAAACGACACAAGGAATGAAACAGAACCAAAGAAGAGAGCAATGATATAGAAGGGCCATGTAAATCGAGACATGTAAAAGTAGTAACTGTGACGGTCCTGAAACTCAGAAGGCACGCCTGAGACGTCCTTGAAGGGCTGGAAGGCTCGATCGGGCGATACCTTAGTGCAGTTAGTGCTCAAACCACCAGAAACGTCGCAGTAGTTCCATAACGTCCATCGTGTCGTGTCAAAGTCAGCTCCAGCCAAACCAGACGTATCGGCTTGAACCAAGAAGATCTTGTTTAGTGGTGTCGCCTCTCGGACACCGCCCAAGAACACCAAGAACAGCAAAAGGAGACCTCTACTCGATTGTTAGCACTCCGTATCAAACTCATCCTGCTGCGGCAAAAAAAAAAAAAGTCATACGCGTCCAGGGCCTCGAAACCTCAGCCCCAAAAAAAAAAAACACACGCTTTTGCAGACCCGTCAGAAAACACAAAAACCAAACTCACCCAGCCGATAAAATAAAAGGCGTGATTCCAATCAAAGGCTTAAAAACCATGTTAAACTGCCTTCAAAGACGAGAGAAAAAAAAATAGAAAAGAGAAGAAAAAAAAGTCACACACAAATCCAAAACTACTAACCCACGCTACAATAAACATGGGCCATAATTAACCGCGGAGCCACAAAAAAACGAAACGGAAACTCCCCCGAAACTTTTTTTTTACATGCGCAGCTGCAGAAAAAAATATAATAAACAAACAAAAACACAGAAATTCACCGAGAAAAATCAACCTTAAAACCGCCTGAGTGTTAAACTGCCTCACAAAAGAAAACAATAATCGAAAATCATCTTAGTGATTCACAGCAGCGCCGCTCCTTGACTTCTTCCGATGGGGTTTCTACACAAAACAACTCTTGCTTTATGGCTTTAAGTAAACAAACATCGTCACAGTTGTACAGCTCTGAGCCACCCCGCCAGTCACATCGGTGACGTAGTTGTTTAATGCAAAATTCAGCACCAGCATTCATCGAAGCAGTCAATTTTTCGATGAAACGGGAATTTTTTTTTTCAGTGCTTTCAAGTCTTTTCTTCCAAGACGGGCTGGGTTGATATGCTTTTTAGTGGTTCCACCAATCTGATAAAGATAATCAGTTAACCAGCTTTAACGTTTGTAAGCTTCCATCCTCTACCGGCGGGTGTATCGAAAGCTTCCACCCAACCGCCCCACTTGAGATCGCTCAACACCCAATCGAAGCTGACACCTTTGAATTCTAACCACTTCAGCTTGTAGTTTGATGCCTGCCACTTTTCGCGCAAGTGTGACTCTAGCATTTCGTTCCACGAGGCCTTGCGAAGCAGTTTCGTTACCCAAGTGCGAGTTCCGGTCGCTAGTTTCAAGTATGACCCGAGGTTAGGGATAGATATGTTGTAGACTTCATTCTTGTCAAATTTTCCAGATATGTTCACACTTTCGTACGTGGCATAGCCAAGGCTATCGTTCTGGTTGTTGCTGAGGGTCAGGAACCCGGCTCGCAAGATCAGGCTTACGTGCTGCCGATCACTTAGTCCTCCGAGACTTAGCTCACGGCTATCCACCGTAACGGCTAGAGAATCTTTGGCAAGGATACTTTTGAACTTTTTGGCAATTTCACAAGCATTAGCAAACTCCTGCTCCTCAAGACCTTTAAAGGTCTTGTCAAGAAGAGCAAAATAATCGTCTTGACAAATTAACATGTCCCGACTGACACCTGGAACAACTAGGCGCCTCAAGATGCCCTTTAGAATGTCTTGCTTGACTCTTCTATCAACTGCCGTAGGACTCGAGCTCTCGCACAGGGCTTGAATATGATATGCAGATGCAACTGGAGGTAAAGCCTAGTTTTAATTAGCCCTCGTAATATAAATACGGTCTTTAATTTACCTTTCGAAAAAACTGGATCTTGGGAAGGTCTGCAGGTTTGGGCATCTTCGGTTTGACGGCGACATTCCTCCATGGAAATTGCTCGGAATTCGGATCAACTAATAAGTCGTCCCACATAGTATCCACTATAGTGTGGATAACATCAGCAATCGATATTTTCTTATCCTCTTCCCACTCTGGCACCTTAGTCAGCCATGTCAGAAAACTTGTTTGAAAAGACTCACCGAGTTTGGGATTGAAAGATATAATCTCTAGTCGCTGTGCACGGCGTTGTACCGCTCTATTCCGTGCTCTCCGCTCGGCATTTTGCTCTTCTTCGTCGCTTGCTTCGGGATTGATCTCTGGGGTCGGTGCTCTCCTCGGAAGAATGATTCCGGTTTTATTTCTCATGCGAGAAGACTCGCTTGCAGTAACTCGGAGTCGTCGCATGAATCATTGGACTCCTACCAAACAAAGCAAAAACAAAGATAAGGCTGGTGGAAAGGAAGGTGTGTTTTTTTTCGAAAGTCAACACTACAACAATCAAAAAAAAAAATCGAAGATTATACATCTACAAAAATACTCAACACTAAATTGTATTATTAATTTATGCACTCTTGGACTTCTTGATGTGCAAACAACCAATGTCGAGGTACTCGGTAATGTCCCGGATAACATCCACGACAAAAGATCCATAGATTCCTAAATGTAGGCCGAAAGCACCTGCAACCACTATCTCATTGCTAATTCCTGCTCCAAGCAACTCGGTTATGGTGGCGATCCAGAATATACTCGAGAGAATGTTGAAAGCTCGGGGAAAGGGCTGAACAGTAAGATGTGCAACAATAATCAAGTCCAACGTCCAAGCAATTCCAAAGCCAATGGTGAAAATCACAAGCCAGTAAAGTAAAACATTCGAAATGATCTCATCATACTTCAAATATATCCAGCTCAAATAACCTCCGTATGTGAAAAAGAAAGGAATCAGAGACCTAAACGCCTCGGAGTTGGTAGAGTTGGACTTGTTAAGAACATTCTTCCATGCCAGTGTAATATTAAAGATAAGTGAGACAGCACTTGAAATCATAAATAAATGAATAAGCGAGAGGTCCAACACTTTCTGCGAAATAAAATCAGAGTAAGAGGACAGGTGAAAATCGTCGATGACTTGCCCTAGAGACTGGTGCCAGATTCCCGGTCCATAAAGCCCAGTCATAATATAAAATATAACCACTATCAAAACTCCTTCTACGGGTCCCGAAAAGGACGAAAGGTAGAGAGTGTGAGTATGGTACTCCTCCCATGTGGAAGAGTAAAAGTTGAGCAAAGTGAAGAGCTGAATAGTCAATGTTTCCCATCCCAGACCAAGATTCGCAGCACCAGCAAAAATAACACCTCCAAAGGTGGTATTGATGGCATCGACTCCGTGATCAAACAACTCTCCCAATGGCCCGCTCTGTCCAGTCCGACGACTAAACTAGGGTCAACAAGCTATTCAAAGAAATTAAATTAAACTTACGCTTGCTGTCCATCGCATGCATCGAACGTTTGGTACATAAACATACCAAAAGCCCATCTAAAGAAGGTTAAATGTCAAGGCCTCGGAATTGAACCAAAACACTCACGAGAAATAAACCCAACCCGGAAGTTCCTGATCAAGAGTAGGGTTAAGATAAAGAAGCGTCAGTAAATTAATTACGACAAAGATAAGACCGGATAAAGTCACCTGGTAGCTCGTTAGTACCAACCGCTCACCACATGCTCTCAGTCAGAAGAATCTCACAAGGTTAGGTCTAATATTACAATTAGTGCCGATCAACGAAAAAAAAGAGTCAAATCTACTCACGCAACCCATAGCGGGAAGAGCAACGTGAACCGTTTCCAAAATGGCCGAAGGATGTGATTTGAGAGCCACGAATGGTCTTCGGCGGAATACCTGAGAGTTAGAGAAGCTTTATTTTTTCCTCGACTCACTCACTTGTATTCCTTCAATCGAGGCAAATTCTTGTGTGGAATGTATATGCCCATCGCCAATCACTGCCCAAGGCAATCCAGGTTTTTTGGTTGCTTACCGAAAAAAGTCCAACCCAGGCCGGGATATCGGAAATGTGGCAGTCAGTTTAAAGAGTTTACTACAAAATCTGTGGTAAATGCAATCAAAAATATTTATTATTTAAAACAGAACAAATCTGTTCATCATTAATTAGGCTGAATTACATTCATCATCTCTTCCTTTGCAATCATGTGCTCCAAAGTCTCAACCAATCCTAGCAAACTAGAAATGTTGTTGCCCCACTCATTTAGTAGGTCATCAGTATCCTTCGGCTTTCCGAAAGTAACAATGCGTTCAGGTCGGCTGATACGAGCATAGATGGTGCCCTGAGTAACCAACTCTGAAATGTACTTTTCAGTCTCAGAATCAGACAAATCCAATAACTGATTCAACTTTGAAGACTTAACACGGGTATAGTACTTGGAAATAACCCGAATATTGTGTTCAATGACTCGCTTGTGCAAAGCCTCCCAGCGGCTAAGACCCTTGGGCGTTTTTTGGTTGAAAACTTCGGTGGCTTTTAATTTGTCACCGTAAAGCTCACTAATCTTAGGCCATCGCATCAGCTCTTCTGTGGTGAAGGATTTAATGATCTCAGCCTGCATAGAAAGCTGCTTCAAGTTGTTGTCAAGGGAAATCCGGTGGATGAGATCAGACTGCTCGTTATCATAGGGAGTCAAGATAATGAAGTAAACAATATTCTCTAAAAGAGGCTTCCATTTCTCAGCATCATCTTTGATAGTGGGAGTATCGTAGATTGCGTGATAGTATTTGCAAGATTCCAGATATTTGTCTTCGTGAAGAGCGATTTTAATGAGCAACTCGTAGTATTTGAATCGTAACTCTCTCATGTTCTCTTCATCTAACAACCTGGGTGTAATTTTCCTGCTAAGAATTGCAGCTTGCGAGAAATCGCCACGGGTGATGCATAGCTCGACTTGCTCAAGGATAAACTGAGTCTTTTCGATGTTACCCATAGATCCATAAGTCTCGATCTGTAATTCTGTCATCAAATCAGTAGCCGCATCAATATCTCCTTCCGCCTCTCGGATTTTTGCAAGCGTACGAGTGACTCGCGCTCGCTCCACCTCGACAAATATTTTGCCCTCCGTAACAGTTCGTATTGTCTCGATTACTTCAATCCGAGAAGCTTTATCAGAAATAGAGTCTAGAAATTGAATAATTGTTTGAAGCATTGTCGTGATCGCTTGTTTGAGCTGGCCATGCTTCTTGGAGAATATCTGAACCTGCTCAGAGAGCAGCTTGTAGTTTCCAGCATCGTGGCAAAGTTCGACAATTAAGACCAAGATCCTCTGCGTAGAAGATAAATCGGCAGCTTGACGTGTTTGCTTTTCCAAAGCTGTTAAACGCTTGAGCGCGCCTTCAAGGTCGGTCTATGTCCAGTCAGCCACCGGTTCGCCACTAAAGAGAGGCAATCTTACCTGTGCAAGCTCCTTAATAGCCGGAAACTCGGCATCGAGCTCAGATGTGAAGTCTTTATCGGCTTTGATGATGCGACCGTCCGCCATTGCTTTGTTATGCTAAAAGAAGAAGAGAAGAGGCTTCGTTGTTGGCCACACTCGACCTTCCAAGACAAACTTTTTTTGCTTAAACAGCGTTTGGTCATTCATGCCGGAGCAAGAGGCTGAAGTAGTTCGAAATATCGAAGCCCCGGAGGGCATCATTTTGCCTCCTCCCGATATTCGAGGTATGTGTTTGAAGGGCTCAGTCTACTCTTAACTTGCGCTAACATAATCTTCAGAAATTGTTGAAACTACAGCTGGATACGTTCATAGAAATGGTATTTCTGTAAGTATTCATTTGAACCATTTTTGATTATAGCGATTAGTCTAATCCCTTATAGTTTGAAGCGCGAATTCGAGAAAAGAGGAAAGAAGACGCCAAATTCTCTTTTCTCGACGCTGCAGACCCCTACCACTCCTATTATGAGTGGAGATTAGATGAACATAACGCCGGCAAAGGTACATTAGCAATCTCTAAAACAGAGGAGGGCAAAGACTCGAGCTCTGCGAATGCTTCCAAAGCGCCTCCTCAACCAAAGCCATTCGACTTCTCAACTAAACAACCCCCCGTTTCCGCTCAGGATCTCGATATTATTCGACTGACCGCACTGTTTGTTTCGCGCAATGGTCGAGAATTCATGACTACTCTCTCACATCGAGAAAGCAAAAATCCTCAGTTTAACTTTTTGAGGACCTCTCACTCGCTATACCAATACTTTACAAAACTTGTGGATCAATACGATAAAGTTCTTATTCCATCCAAGAGCATGCTTGCTCGAATAGAAAAGAACGCTGATGACAGGTTTACAATCTTGGAGGAATGCCAACAGCGTGCCACATGGGATAAATATCAAAAACAGGAAGATAAAAAAGCTGCTGATGCATTAGAATCTGAGCGAATAGCTTATGCTGAAATCGACTGGCAAGACTTCGTTGTTGTTGAAACGATTACGTTTGGTCAAGAAGACGAAAGTGCCGAGTTGCCTCGACCGACTAGCTTAAATGAATTACAACATGCCTCACTAGAACAACAGCAAGATATCTCCTTGGTGGCTGATGCTTCACGAAGAATTGAGGAAGCTATGCCTTCTTCAGAAACCGACATCATTCCCGAAGCTGCTTCTGCCGTCACTCCTGCACCCTCTGAGCAACGCCCGCTTGCAAAAGTCAGTGGCGGCATTGATCCTGGAAAAATTAGGCCTGCAGGATTTGTCAGGCAAAAGCGCCAGCAAGAGGAGACAACGCTTATCTGCCCTGTTTGCAAACAAAGCATTCCTTCTTCTGAATATGCTGAGCATTGTCGAATCGAGTTATTAGATCCCAAGTGGAAAGAACAGCGAGCAGTTGCTGATGCTCGCGCTGCAGCTACCAACCTCAGTACTACAGAGGTATCCGCCAATATCAAGAGATTGGCTAGCTCTCGAGATGATATCTTTGATTCCTCGGGAGCTCGAATCTCCCCAGAAGAGTTGGAACGCCAGAGAAAGCTCGCAGCAGCGAATGCTGTTCAATGGGATGGATACTCTGCTTCGGCCGAGGCTACCAAGCAGCGTGCTGCTGCAAAAGCTGGCTCCATCGATGAGCAGATTGATGCTTTGCATGAGCGGGTTCGACGACAAAATGCCATTGGACCGAGCTCTAAATAATACTATTATATCTGTATATTACTATATTGTACAATAATGAGAAGCAACCTAAACGCCTATTTTTCTCTCTGCCTGGTATTTTATAATTTAGTCCAAGGATCCAAATCACGTTGCCCGAAAATATTAGTAACAATATAAATTGTAGTGTGCAAAAGGGATTGTAGATTCGGAAAAGTATCAATAGAGTCGGTCTTCAATCGAAGATACGCCCGACACAAATCACGTAGAGAATGAATATCATCACCACATAATGTTGTGGGTACCCGCACTAAAAGTCCAAAGGACCAAGAAAGCAAATTCACATCAATATCTTGCTTTTTCTTGGAAGACTCCTGATTCCACCGTTGTATGTACCCAAGAAGGCGAAGTGTAGAAGTAAGGTCAAGCTGTTTCAGTAGAGACGAATTGGGACTTTCACTTTTTGAAATGAACTCCTTCCAAGCTGCATGATTATCTGGTAGTTCCAAGACCGGATCAGAGCTTGTGAATTCAACAAGCTCAGCTTGGGACTTGAGATACCGTTCCTTCACAGACTCTTGCCAAGCCAAAAATTCCAGTGATGGTTCATCTATTAAAGGCTCTATAACAGGCATTGGAATCGAGGTTGGACTCTGCAGTTTGTTCTTGCAGGTTTGAGGAACGTTAACCAAGTGCGGTAGTCGTTTCGCTTGTGTTCGAACCGCCTGAAGGTATTGAAGTCCGTCATCAAGATCATTTGAAAGCTCTAGATCCCCCTTAGGGATTCCTGGAAAAACTCCTCGTTGGCCCGAATCAGCATCAAGAGGACCTTCAGTATACTTTCCAAAAGCAGTCTCATCGCTCTCGGTATCTAGCTTTCCAATATTATCGATGGCTTTATTTGTAGAAGAATCATGTCGTTTTATTTCTAAATCAGGAGGTGGAGCCTCGGCAATGTCGTCGTAGCTGACGAGCCTTCGCTTCATGAGTTGCCAGTAGAACTTCCCAGTTTGGATGCTCACGACTACCGCGGCTCGCGGAGATACGGGAATCGACTTTTGGACATCGACAAGACGCCAGAAGGGAATGAAACTGTAATTTATTCTTTTAAAAATATTTTCTTAATTTACGCGCTCGAATTCCCTCTTGGAATCCTACCTGCCCTGGCCATTTGAAGGCAGCTTTACTTCCGCGGAATACACTCGATTCCATTAAAACAGTCGGCTATCTGGCCAGTCGACAAACATGGGAGGCGACACAATAAGAAATAATCTTTTACCTTTAGCATTTCACCAATCAAGGCCTTCCGGTGAGCTGGCACTTCCTACCGTCCGGTCAGGGAAAAAGCGTGACTATTCAACCTCTGAATCATATAACTTGGCCGACTTGGGTAGTAATTCTTCTAATTTACCGGATGACTATCATGAAGAGCGTAACGTTACGTTTAAACGCGTCCACCAGTTCTCAAGCTCTGATATTGGAGAAGACGTTTCGTTCCTTGAACCCTTAAGCTCTCCTCCAGCGGATCCCTTGGCATTTAATGCATTAGATGAGAAGCAAGATGCTGATCTTCATAAATGGGAAAATGAGCAGAGGGCAAAGCATGTTATTCAAGATGCCATTGAAAATGGTCGCGTGGATATTCGCTTGGAGTATGTGCGCCTTTTTCTATGAAAATATTGTGCTAAACATTTCTAGTGATAATGAATTGAGTCAAGTGCCTGAAGATGTCGCTGATTTAGACGCGTTAATTACTAGTACAGGTACCGAAGACGTCCCGTTAACTCCACAGCTCAAGATTTTCCTCTCTAATAATTATATCTCTGAACTTCCTAGTTTCTTGTTCAACTTGCAAAACCTAACCGTTTTAAGTCTGCGAAACAACAAATTGAAAGAAGTTCCCGCTGCTGTCGGTCGGCTACAAAACTTGACTGAACTTTCCCTTGGTGGAAACCAACTACACTTTCTTCCCGCGCAGATTATGGATTTGAAGAAGCTTCATAATCTGATTATACATCCCAACCCATTCAAAGATCTACCGGAAGAAGCCTTGGTGCTTCGGGGCCAACTGCGAACACCAGCTCCTTCATCGCTCTCACTTGTCGACAAAAAAGAACCCTGTCTACTCTTTCGTTCATCTGATACGGAATATTTTCTCAACCAGGCAACTACCGCAAGTCGTTTCAGCAGCTACAAACGCTCTCGCTCCTTCAACAGAACTGTAAGTGGCAGCAGCGATTTTGACTCGGCGCTTGAAACACCGGTGCATCCTTCTCCTCCAAAGCTTAGTGAGTTATGTCTTCGAAAAGTGGGCGAGTATCAAGCATCAAAAAAGGAAGATCGTGAATGGGACCTTCCTCCTCTGCTAAAAGAGCGGGTGGATCATGCTAGAGAAGCTGTAAAATCAAAGGTATCCTGTGGGGTTTGTGGTTCTTTTCCTTTAATTGAACCATTGGGCTATGTTATAGAATGGTGGGATAACTTGTGCGGAAACGATGCCGTGACCATTCAGCGAACATTCTGCAGCGGTAGGTGTCTTTCCGACCTTCGAACAAGAACTCCTGGAAAATACAATAGAGTCCGATCCAGGTTAACTGCTTTGAAAACTGGGGAATAAGGTTTTGTAGGCATGCTTGAGCATAGTGCACGTCTTTAAGGAGGGATCGGATATGCTCTGAAGTAATAGACTTTTTAGCTGATACAGCATTTAAGCTGAATCCTCGATAGTTGGGTTATGATTTGTTATGATTTGTGTTTATTTATAATGTATAGCGTTGCATGATACAAGAAATCGGTGGCGCGGAGTCCTCCCATTTATCGCTCAATTGACGTACGCCAACATCAACTTCATCATCAACCATTCTTTGAGCATTCATATCTCTCTACGATAAAAATGGCTCGGACACGAACTAATTTACACTCATTTATCAGTCTATCTAAACGGTTTTTATCTACAAAACCTGCTGCCGATTTCGGGTTTGCTTTTGAGTACGGATATTCGGCCAGCTCTCGGAATAGATACTAACTCTACAGCATCGATGGTGTTTTATTAAGAGGAAAGAAGCCTCTCCCTTGCGCTACTGAAGCATTGAAGACTGTTCAGAAGCACAATATTCCTTGGTAAGTCGGTGACCGGTTTGCGGATCCCACGTTCGCTAATCATCGGCAAGGATCCTTTTAACCAATGGCGGCGGGAAGTCGGAAGTAGATCGAGTTAATGAATTGAGTGACTTACTTGATGTACTGTTTTTATTTTTCTTGCTTTCTCGGACTTACGGCTAACGATAAAAGGTTGATATATCTTTGAACCAATTCATCCAATCCCACACACCTTTTAAATTCCTCACTTCTCAGTACAAGAGTGTGTTTGTTGTTGGTGGTATCAAGGATATATGCAAGAAAATTGCTAAAGGGTATGTATTAATTCTACAATGAAGTGAATTTTTCTTATCGTATTTAGATATGGATTTTCCCAGGTCACGAACTCGGCCGACTTATTCGCCGCCTATCCCTCAATTTGGCCCTATTCCAAATATACTCCTTCAGAATTGTCAGAATATGCTTCTCCTCGGGATTTCATGGATTCCGCCAACCCGGCAAACAAATTCGATGCGATTTTAGTGTTCAGTGATCCTTACGAATGGGGAACGGAAATACAGATAATATGTGACCTATTGAGCACTAAGAATGGCCAGTTTGGTACTGTACGAGATGCCTCAGATAAATCACACATACCCATCTATTTTTCAAATGGTGATTTCCTCTGGGCGAACGACTATCCACAAAACCGATTTGGCCAAGGTGCTTTCAAAACGGCTTGCAAGGCATTGTACGCTGAGAAGACGGGCCATGAGATGAAGGACATAACTTTGGGAAAGCCTAACCGAGTTACATACGAATACGCAGATGTTGTTTTGAACAACTACCGTGCCAATCTAGGAGAGGGTACCACTGGCCCTCTCAAGAATGTATATATGGTTGGAGACAACCCAGCATCGGATATTATGGGCGGTAACAACTATGGCTGGAAGACTGTTCTTCTTCGCTCTGGGGTCTTCAAAGATGCCGACCTTCCAAACATTGTTGCCAAACCGACGGTGATTGAAGACGATGTTTTGAAAGCTGTCGAATATGCGATTTCAAAGGAGAATTTAGCATAACAGTGTTTTTAATATGACTATAGAATATTTTATCATTTTTAAAGAATAAAAATCTGACAATAACTGTTTTTTTTTTTTTACCTATCAAGTTATATAGTGAAAGAGGGTGTGAGGATGTTTTTTGATATTTCTAGTCAGTTATTGTAGAAGATCTTCTTGGTCGATATTACAATACAATTGAAAGGTAAAAAAAATACACAATAACAATTTTATCGACTACATTGTAAAATAAGAAAAAAGAACACTCCCAGGAAATTATGCAATGAATAAGCTACCACCCGTTTTATATCCCAAAATTTCGGCCAGCTCAAGAACTTCTTCGTCGTTATGGCCCCACGATAAATTTGCATTGACTCTTACGGTGGTCAAATCAGGAACTCGTTCTTCCAGAATCGCCAGACTCACATCATCGGCTTGTATTTTCATCACAACACCTAATCTTCCAGTGGCATCAAGAACCAAATTCCTCAATGGGTGAGGGTACAAGACATTGGCTGAGCCTATTAATCTCCTCGTCACATAGTCGAGTGAAACTGAAAGTGATATTAGATTCGGGCAAAAAGACAAGACCATATCCAGAGACTTATACTGCAAAAATCGCATTGGATAAAGTATTGTCAAATCTTTCAAATTAGAGCCAATTTCGCCTAATAATGAATATATTCCTTGTGCAGTGATTTGAGGGCAGTGTAAGAGTGTTAGGGAAGCTATTGTGGAGGGGAATGTGGCATTAATAACAATCTCATCTGTAATACCACCAGAGAGAACGAGAGACTCCAAGTTTGGCGGCCAAGATATATCATAGTCTGAGCAGCTCACCGAAGCTCGAGGGAAAAGCAACTTTTTAAGTCCATTAAAGTGTTGTATGACCTTGAAAAGTTCTCGAAGGTCCATGGTTTCAGATATACAGCTAAGGTCGAGCTCGCGCAACTGCGAGCAGGCACGAAGACTTACCAATGGACCAAACCCGAAGCTAGACTGTGCAGCGCAGAATACCTCCAGTCTAGCAGAGCATCGGCGTAAAACTTTAGATGTTGCGGAGTTTTTCCCGCTTTGAATAATAGGTCGAAGATCAAGTATCTTGACGTTATCGCCCAAACGATGGTTTGCTGACAAGCTATCAACGAATTTCATATAATTTCTCGGTTCAAGCTCGGGATAGTAATACAGGTATGGTACAATACAAGCGTACCATATCCTTGAAACCGTAACCCAGCGCACCCAGTCTTGATGTCGACAATATGATAAGATTAACGAAACCAGCTCTGGTGGAATATATATATCAGAGGAAAGGCTAAAGCTAAGAGTAGCCAAATCCTTACTTATCGAGGAAACGTGATCTGTGAGAACAAGGCCCATATCAGGAGGAGGCGCGCCATATCTTTTAACTGGCGCTCTGCCTATCCTCATCTGACGCTTCTTCATAGCCTTCATAGCTGAGATGGAAATGATTCACCACGGATAAATAATTTAGAACAAACAGAGCAAGACTTTGAAAACGTAATCAACCAGAGGCGTAAAAGTTGTCTGTCGGAGAGAAGGCATAACACAAGATTCCAAAATCGGACCAAATAAAAAATAACACTAAATGGATAAAAACTTAGAAAGTAGGCACAATAATAATAAAACGACTCCTTTCTAAAGTCGATTTTAAGCTGCAGAAGGAATTTCTGAAGACCGTGCTTCGATAGGGGCTCTATATTGGTACTAAATATTCACCACAAATCCGTCAGCCGCGCGTACTTATCATACCATTAAAATGGCCAGTTTTCCCGGCTTTGAAAAGCGGCAGCAGCAGAAAAAAAACCACGCCAGTGTTTCTTTCTTTTTCTGGGAAGCCCTTTCTAGAGCCTTTTTTTTTGGGACTTTTGCAGTCGCATTAAACGAGTTCAATTCTTTGCGTTCTGTGAGTTTTTTACTGTGTTTCTGATGAGGCAATTGCGCTAACAGTTGAGAAGCCCACTGCCTTTTCAGATCATCCCTGGGAAGGAGAACCGGTTCGTTACTATATTGGAGTCCCTACAACACAATGCCTCCTAAAGCTCAGAGACGATCGTCTAAGCTTGCTTATAACGTCGATCATGACCCAAACTTGTTTGTTCCTTCTCAGAACCAACATGACCCTCTCTTGAGCATGACCAAGATCGACAAGCTTAAGTTTGCTCTCGTCACTGTACTTGCATTTATTTCTCGTTTACAAAGCCTCCGATCTCCATCCTCGGTTGTTTTTGATGAGGTTCATTTTGGCGGCTTTGCCGCAAAGTACATCCATGGTCAGTTCTTTATGGACGTCCATCCTCCCTTGGGAAAGCTTTTGTTTGCATTTGTGTCTTGGTTGGCTGGATTCGATGGCGATTTCCGATTTGACGAGATTGGCTTAGAATATGGTGGTCATAACGTGCCTTACGTTGCGATGCGATTGTACCCTGCTATTTTGGGTGCCTTGACCGTGCCTCTCTTCTTTTTGACCCTGATCTCCGCACGATGCTCTTCGACGACAGCGATGTTGGGATCAATTCTTCTCACCTTTGAGAATGGTCTTGCCACTCAATCGCGATATATTCTTCTTGATTCTCCTTTGGTTTTCTTCACAGCCCTTACTGTCTTTGCGTGGACCGCATTTGAGAACCAGACCCCCTTTACAAGAACTTGGCACAAATACTTGGCTCTTATTGGTGTTAGTCTCGGTTTGACCGTGAGTGTCAAATGGGTTGGTTTGTTTACCATTGCTTGGATTGGCAGTTTGACAATCTACCAACTTTGGCTGATCCTTGGTGATCTCTCTGTAAAGCCAGCTGTGTATATTCGCCACTTTGCTACTCGTTCTTTTGGTTTGATTGCTATTCCCATTGCAATGTATCTTTCTATCTTTGCCATACACTTTGTTTGCCTCGTCAATCCTGGTGACGGCGATGGATTCATGAGTCCTGAGTTTCAGTCTACTCTCAATCACAAAGCAATTGCTGATGTTCCTTCCCAGGTCGCTTTGGGAGCACGAATTTCTATGCGCCATGTCAACACCAACGGAGGCTATTTGCACAGTCACGAACATCTTTATCCTGGCGGTTCTAACCAGCAACAAATTACTCTCTATGCCCATCAAGACACTAACAATTTGTGGGAAATTGAACCCAAGGAGGGCTCAGCCAACAACCGCGTTGGTGAACCCCAATATATTAACGATGGTGATGTCATTCGTCTCAAGCATGTGAACACTCACTGTCGTCTTCATTCTCATGATGTTCGTCCCGCTTTTAGCGAGGATGACTGGATTCATGAGGTTTCTTGTTATGGTCATGCTGGTTTCGATGGTGATGCAAATGACTATTTCCGTGTCGAAATTGTTAAGGATTCTTCTGAAAAGGGAGCTGCTCAAGAAGAGCTTCGTGCTATCGATACAAAATTCCGCCTTATTCATACTTTGACTGGACATGCTCTCTTCTCCCGAAAGGCTAAGCTTCCTGACTGGGGTTTTGAACAGCAGGAGGTTTTCTGTACTGCCCAAGGTATTTACCCCAACACTGTTTGGATGATTGAGGCCAATGAACATCCCTCGTATCCTGCAGATGCTCCTAAGGTTAACTTCCGTAAGCCTGGATTCTTTGGAAAGTTTTTGGAGCTTCACAAGACCATGTGGGTTGTAAACAAGGGATTGACTGATAGCCACACTTGGCAATCTCGACCTTTGTCGTGGTTCTACCTTGGACGAGGTATCAACTTTTGGGGCAAGTTCCATCGACAGGTCTATTTGATTGGCAATGCAGTTACTTGGTGGTCTTCATCTGCTGTCATTCTTCTTTTTGTTGCCGTCAAAGGCATCAGTATCCTTCGATGGCAGCGTGGCTACAAGGATGCTGGTTATAAACCTTTCCAAATCTACGACCACCAGCTCACCACTAGTGTTTTGGGTTGGGCTTTGCATTATGGTCCTTTCTTCTTGATGGAGCGTCAACTTTTCCTACATCATTATTTCCCCGCCTTGTACTTTGCTATTCTCGCTCTTTGCGAGACATGGGATTTGATTGTTGTTAAGCTAATTCGAAAGAAGGTTATCACTAGTGCCTTAACTGTTGCTTTTGCCGCGGCTGTCATTGCATTCTACTTCCGTTACTTGCCTTTGATGACTGGTGCCAAGTGGGAGCGAGACCTTTGCAAGAGCAGCAAGCTTCTTTCCAAGTGGGATTTCAACTGTGATGATTTCCTTGGCTCGTACAATGATTACATCTCATACGACCAGTCCATTCAGGGCTCCAGCTTTGTTGATGTCGCTGCAACTGGTCCCACAGCGATCAAGCCTGAGGAAGACGCCCCGGAGGCGACTGCTGAGACACAAGTGCAGGATCCTGTGGCTCCCAACCCTGCAGTCACTCCCTCCGCCAAAATGGATGAACCTGGTGTGGGCACCAAGGTTGAATACCGTGATAGCGAGGGCAATGTTATTCCTGAGGATGTCATTGCTGCTATGGGCGATTCGATTGAAATCAAGACTGTTCGACATGTTGATGGTGTTATGTATGATGGCGAAGGAAATATTCTCGAAGAGGACCCTGCTCCCCGCAACGAGAACGCTCACGATGAGCTTTAAGCTTCGATAGATTAAACTATGACTATCTGAGTTGTAATCTCATGTTGTTTTGAATACTTGAAAAAAGTCTAAGCTGCGCTTTAATATTTTGATGACGGGGCACTTTGTTTGTGCAGAAGTTAATGAACAAATTTTTTGTTAATAAATAGAATAAAAAAAAAACTATGTTGAATGTTTAAAAGTCAAATTATAATTATTCTGTTAGATCAATAACAATGGCCTGAGTATCCTGTGTGATATTCAGATCACGGCTCGAGTCAATCTGGTCTTCAACAGTAGGGTATGTCTCCGAACGTGAAGAAATGCCTTGGTTCTCAGAAGAGTCGGTATCATACGTATCCTCCCACGAAGACGATTGCATTTCGTCGATAGAATCAGCCTCATTTTCACTGATATCCAGCTCACTCGATTCAATAATGCAAAAAGCCTCAGGAGGTTTAGAAATTGGAGAATTAGACTCCGGTATCACTGTATATTGGGTATTTTCTAGGGTGGCGAAAGCAGGATCAGGACCTTCAGGGGCTGAATCCAGCTTAACCTTTTTCGCACTCTTGGAATTCGCCCTCGAACCCAGAAAAGCTCTTTTCGATTTGTGACTTTTGATAAATAAATTTAATAAGAGTTAATCGTAATCAAATGGTCAAACATACTTCTTCAGCCTCTCCCATTCATCGTTCAAAGAACCTCGAACTTCAAAGATGCCCCAAGAAGCCGGAGTCTTGATCTTGTGAAAAGAAGGCAATTCAATGTTAACTATGTGTCTTTCTTCGACAGTACCAAGCGCTGTGTCTTCAATCATTTGCAATGGAGATGGTAATTGGGTGGGAGGAAAACCACAACCCAGTTTTGTAGTTCCCAAGAGCTGAAACTTGATACTCAAGTTTACCGATCGGTACGATGGCATCAGACAATACAGATGTTCTAGCTTTGGAATACCTGAATTTGCTAGATCAATACCAGGCACTTCGCAAGTCTTCGTCTGAAGCGATGGCATCAGTTGGTGACGAGGCAAAAGTCATGAATGTCTTGGGCTTACGATCTCTAGGGGTTCTTCTCAATTGCTCAGGCGAATTACTCTCGAAAACTTCCCATTTCTCAATTAGATTACGATACGCGAATGAAATCTCATGTAAAAGTGTTGGTATAGCTTGTCTGTGTGGTTCCCAGCTAATAGCTATAGACGGATAGACTCTGGTCTGATTGAGTTATACAAAGTTTCCGAAGTCTCTGAGGACGCTTCGTTAGTTGATACTATCAAATCAGACGACGAAGCTTCACTGATCAGACGAAGAAATGTACCGGATAACCAAGAATCCACTGCGACCAACAGACAAAACGAAGACCATAATAAAGCTGAGACTGAATCTGAGGAGGATAACGAAAAAGAGACGGTAAAAGCTACGAAAAACCAAGATCCGTTAGTCTGGTTTGGCGCCCTGCCGTCTCCGCACTTGAGAAAGGCTCAAAGCGAATTCAAAACTGGTACGCACTTAATATTCTACGTATTATTATTCTTCTAACCCACCAGCTCTTGCTCAAATAATTGGTATAGTGAACAAACTTCATGAGCTTGATGAACTCGAGAAAAGGCTAGCGGATACATTACCCCCCAAAAGTCAAATCCTTTGTAAATAAATAACCTGTTAATGATTTTTCTGGTTGGCGTTGTATTTTTTTTTTTGGTCTCGAGTAGTTGTAGACCTTTATTTCCCAAATCACTCCAGTTCTTTCGTCCCAACCGTCTTAACTCAACGATGTCTGTCACGTCCGACCCGAAGCACGTCAAGTTAATGCAAGAGGCACTTAATGAGGCCAAGAAATCGATTGCAGTAGACACTGCGTTTTGCGTGGGTGCTGTGATTGTGGACGACTCGGGCGAGATCATTTCCCGAGGCTTCTCTCGACAGATTGAAGGAAACACACACGCCGAGCAGTGCGCTCTCATACATTTGGGAGATAAGATCAACAACTACAAAAGCCTTTCGATTTACACTACTATGGAGCCATGCTCTGAGCGCTTGAGCGGGAACGTCCCGTGTACGGATCGGATTCTGGCGTCCCCAATTGATAAAATATACGTTGGTGTTTACGAGCCCGATACGTTTATCAAAAATAATGTCGGAAAAAATAAGCTGGAATCCGCAAATAAGGCGTACATAAAAGTTGCAGGTCTGGAGGAGGAGTGCTTAAGGGTGGCCCAACAGCCTGCCAAATGACTAGCTGAGGTCATTTGAAGCAAATTGTATTTTTCACGCTACCGTCAATCTTTACATAGTCCCAATTTCTATAATTCAAGACGTACAAAATCCAATTCCATCTCTAGCTGTCTACTTTTCTCAACAGATTATAAATACATTTGACAAGTAAGCTTACTCAAACTCGAGCTCGCCTTGGACAGGGGCAGATTCACCACCAATTTCTCGGGCGGCAAAGGTGACCTTTCCTTCGCTCTTGGCGTTGAGGATGACTTCGATCTTGGAGCTGGGCTTGACTCCTCGCAAGACAATGTCGGCGAGCTTGGTGGTAGCTACGGTGATCAATTCGCGGATCTCCTCGTCCTCGTCTTCCTCGTCGCTGAAGTCACTGTCATCCTCATCCTTCTCGGCTTCGGGCTTGGCATCCTTCTCGATCTTGGTGACCTTGACCTCTCGCTTACCCTCGTAAAGGGGAATAATAACGTCACCGCCAGCAGCAGGGCCGTCAAAGGTGGTGGAGCGCTTAATGGGGAGAGCAGTGTCGGTTTGCAAAAGAGTAACAAACTTGTCTTCGGCATCCAAAACACCGATGGCAGAAGTGGTGTGGCTCGAGACGGTAACAACGGGCTGGAGAGAGTCGTGGATGTCCTGGTCGTCGAAGCCACCGACCAACGAAGCCTGTAGTGCGGTACCTCGGGCAATCAACTCGCTAGGGTTCAAAGCCTTGGTATCCTCGGAAGGAGCCCAGATCTTGGTGGTCTCAGGGAAGATGGAAGCAATCCGCGAGGCAATCTTGGGAGTGTGGGAAGTTCCGCCAGAGAGGATGACCTCGTCGATGTCCAAGACATCAAGGCCAGCTTTCTTAACCAAAGACTCAACGAAAGCAGCAATCTGCTCGACAATGGGACGAACCGACAACTCGAATCGCAGTCGGTTGATGCTGGTGTGGAAGTCGTAGCCACCGCTAAGGGACTCGATGGACAAGGGTGCGGTGTTGCTCTGACTGAGAGTCTTCTTGGTCGATTCAGTCTCGGCGTAAAGCTTGGCAAGGCCACGCTTGTCGGCACGGGGATCGACCTTGTACTT
This sequence comes from Trigonopsis vinaria, assembly GCA_030582095.1. Taxonomy (NCBI): domain Eukaryota; kingdom Fungi; phylum Ascomycota; class Trigonopsidomycetes; order Trigonopsidales; family Trigonopsidaceae; genus Trigonopsis; species Trigonopsis vinaria. The sequence continues at coordinate 702,522 of JAKTWP010000002.1, read as the reverse complement.
CTTCTCAAACTCCTTAGCAAAGTACTCAACCAAGATGTCATCCAATCGGCTTCCACCGAGTTCGTACTCGTGCTGAGTGCTCAAAACGGTATAGAGGCCACCTCGTCGTGAAATGACGGTACCGTCGCTGCGGGTTCCACCGAGGTCAATAACAAGGGAGACCTTGTCCTTGTGGTCGTCGGCCTCGATGGAGCTGTAGGCAAGAGCTGAAGCAGTGGGCTCGTTAATAATCTGCTTAACGGGGATTCCTGCCTCACCAGCGAGCTTGGAAAGAGCCTGTCGCTGCTCTTCGGTGAAGTCGGTGGGGACCGCAAGGACAGCGCCGTCAATGGGTCGGCCCAAGAAGTCGACGGCAGACTCGCGAATACGGGTCAAGTGTCGAACAACAATGTGGCCCAAAGGAACAGTAGAGGTGAAGCCGGGGGCTTGAACGTTGTAACCAACACCGCCTTCAAACTCGACGGGGTGAGCGGATCGAGCAGAGTATGTGGGATCAATATCTTTGAATCTTTAAAAAGTTAGTGTTTTTCCAGTACATGGGAACTGAACAGCATACTCTTTGCCGATAAAGTCTCGGAAATTAGCAACGGTGTTGGCTGAATTTCGAATCAACTGGTTCTTGGCCTCGAATCCGTGGTATTCGTCTTCGCCGATAAAAGACAAGACCGAAGGAATAGATCGATGGCCATCTTCGTTGGCAATAACATCAAGCTTTCCCTCCTATTAAAACTATGTTAGAGCCACTATTTACACAGATATATTCAAAGTCTGTCTTTGACCTTCAAAAGGCCCTCTCTGCCCTCCTCGAGACAAACCCGCTTCGAACAACATAACATACCTTGTTGGAGTAGCCGATAGAGGAGGAAGTGTTTCCAAATGCAAGACCAATAACAGTCGAATTAGCAGACATTTGCTGTTTAAAGTTTTGTCGGTGGTTAATTTTTTTTCCCGCTTTCGATTTTTTTTTTGCGTTGCCATGGCGAAAAGAACTTTGGTGAGAATTGGGATTTTTAGATCGTTTGGAAGATTGAACGGTGTAGTGGATAAATTTGGGTTGTTGGTCTTGGATTGGTCTGGGTTGGTCTGGAATGGTCTGGGTTGGTCTGGGTTGGTCTTGGGGTGCTTGTCGTGCCGGCTTATCAGGAAGATCTGTCAGTCAAGTGATTGGCGCTTTAAAGGAAAAAAAGCTTTGATTACCCTTTAATATAATTTGAATTTATCAATTACTTTAGCTGTTTTATTTGATTTCCAGTAGAGCCTGAAACAGAGGGAGAATCAAGATCAAGAGTGCCAAGTATGCCTTACAGAAGTCAAATTTTAGTCGAAAATCTGTAAATTTCTTAAAAATACCCTAAATTCTCTGAAAACTACATGATGTGGAGGGCATTGAATTCAATATAAGAGGGATAATCGAATAAAGTTCATACTATAATTGAAATACCGACGAGCACATGAGTTTGGAATACGCAGATATCATAGAGCATGGAAAGCGAGAAGCAAAACAGCAGGTTACATAATGTTTCTGATTATTAAAATGAGTTCAACTGCAATGTACAACTAGGAATTAACCTAGGTATAGTTATCCATAAAGACTTTACCTTCAAGACAAAAAGTAACCACGTACAATTAAACACACTCCTTGGAGTGTGTTTAATTGTACGTGGTTACACATTCACGACAAAGCAAAAACAAGCTAGAAATTCCAACTAAAAGATGATCAATTTGGACGATTGTTGTATGCGCTTATATCGTACAAGCCAAGGCGCCGTACAAGAACTGCCCGCACAAAATACAATCAAGCAAGTCTTTTCCATGTCAATGCGAATAATCCTTCTGATCAGGTTCATATGGGTATCTGCTGCTGCAAGCGCAGGGGTAGGCAGGCCACTTCTCTATGAATTTGCCCTCAATTTCAACGCACTCACCGAAGATAATTTGGTATCAGTCGAACCTAGAAATTCTCCTATCGTCGACGTCGACTATGCATTATACCGACCAGCAAGCTATAATACAGAACTAGATTATTATATATTCAAAAATATCAGATTTGCAGCATCAACGGCCGGAAAACACCGATGGACAAAACCAAAGTTACCCGAAGACGAGCGCCACTTGGGAATCCAAGACGGGTCATATGGACCCCAATGTATTTCATCATGGAAGCATATCTTCCGACCGATGCGTGAGACCACCCCAGGCAATACAGATAAAGAAAGCGAAGATTGCTTATTTCTTGATATTTATGTCCCCGGAAAAGTATTCAGAGACCCTAAACCACCGCTATTACCTGTTCTTGGATGGACTTATGGAGGAGGGTATATATCAGGATCCAAAGACAACAACCTTTACTCAGGTGAGCCATTTATAGACATTTCAAATGGATCACTGATATTTGCAACTGCAAACTACCGACTTGGTGCTTTTGGGTTTTTGTCAAGCGAGGAGATCAGAAGGGAGGGTGGCACGGGTAACGCAGCCTTTTGGGATCAGCGAGCCTTTCACGAGTGGATAAATATATATATTGATAGGTTTGGCGGAGAAAAAAATAGGTTCACAATAATGGGCGAGTCAGCCGGAGCAGGATCATTAATGCATCATTTGACGGCCTTTTCCGGAGCCCTCAAGCCATTTTTCCAGCAGGCAATTCTGCAGTCACCAGCACTTGCCCCGGTAATATCAGAGACAGTAATAGAGGATAGCTATAGAAAATTTTGCAATTTGGCAGGATGTGGAGACGCTGAAAGTTGCTTTAAATGCCTGCAAGGGGCTGATATCGGCGCTTTGATGAAAGCAAACACACAAGTTATCAGGTCTGCGGAAAGTGGAAGCTTTGGATTCGGACCAATTGTAGATGGCGACTTTAGCAGACATCTCCCAATGAATGAATTTGTGGACGGCAATTTTTACAAGAATGTCTCGGTGATTGTGAGCCATACATCGCACGAGGGTTTGGTATTCACCCCGAACTTTATAGTCACCAAGAATCAGGGATATTCATATATTAAGGGGCTTTTAGGAGATATCTCGGACGAGACTCTTGCGCACATCGAGCAACAATACCCTCCCAGGATTAGAGACCAAATCTACCGAGCTCTATGGCTCCACAAGCCTATCACAGAGTTAGCTGTGACATGCAATGCACGATATATCAGTCAAATGTACAAAGATCGCTCTTGGCTGGTATTCTTTAAAGTTTTTCCCGTCGGGATTCACGGTATCGATCTCCTCTCTACATTCTATAAACAGAAGCTTCAGGCTGGAAATTTTACCATAGACTGGTCCAAGATAATACCAAACAACTCGGCAACGGGGTGGCAGAAGTATTTGGTATCATTCGTTCAACACGGCGATCCCAATATCGCCCGACAAGAGGGCGAAATCGAAATCCCCCACCCGAATTTTGGAGAGAATGTCGAGAATGCCGTTCAAATATCATGGAGTGGTATAGATTTAGCGACAGATAACTACATGCCTGAGAAGCAATGCCAGTACTGGTTGTCTGACGACTGGAGACAATGAGTAATGAGTTGATGTCTCAGTTATTTAACAAATCAATAAAAAAAGTCTTTGCAATGTTACTGTTGGATATGTATAGAGTAGAGAGTGTTGACGTAGTTTTGTAGTTGCAGTTGGGAGAAATTTGTTTTCCAACCTCCCACACTAAACGATGGGAAGTGGCGACTTGAACCTCAAGAAGTCATGGCATACCGGTCTCATTCGGAACCAGGCAAAGGTCTGGCAGCGAGAGCAGGATGCACTTGAAGAGCGCAAGAAGATTTTGGAGCGCAAGCGTGAGATTCAGGAGGAGCGCAAGCGGAACGAGCTGCTGGAGCTGCAGGAGAGCGGCACAGGCAAGAAGCGCGTGGACCGCGTGGACTGGATGTACGAAGCGCCCCAGGGAGGTTCTCTTGGTGTGTCTGAGGAGGCGGAGAGAATGCTTTTGGGCAAGAGGACGGTCGAGGCGTTGCTGGCAGGCAAGGACGTCGAGCCCTTGGCCAGCGTCGGCTCGCGTGGTGGAGTTCAAAGCTTTATATCGCAAAACAACATCACAACCACATCTGCCAAGGATCTTTCTTCCAAGATCAGAGAAGACCCGATGCTGGTTATGAAGAAACAGCAGCAAGAAGCAGCCAGGCTACAGCAAGCCAAAGCAGAGCGCATCCAACAGCTCGAAAGTCGCAGGCACAGCTCCGGCCGTCGCGATTCTGACAGAGATTACCGACGACACGAGAGCCGGTCGCGACATGAGTCCAGAAAGTATCGAGACGAGAGCCGATCTCCACCGCGATATAGAGAGCGCACCCGTGATCACGAACGCGACCACCGTGAGTACGATCGAGATCATCGAAGGGATCGCAGATATGACGACAGGCGATCAGACAGTCATCGCTCTGACAGATACAAGCGAGAGTCCTCTTTCGCCGCTCGACCCTACAGCTCTTCTGCACGACCACGAAGGTCCGACGATGAGGAAAGTTCTCGAGATATCAGGTCGAATGATCACAGTGATGCCGAGCGAGCCAGGAAACTTGCAGAGATGCAGGCTGACGCAAAGACTGTTGAACGAGAGCGGACAGAGCGGGTTGACCGTATCAAGCGTGAAGATGAAGAAGAGCAGCGCGCCGACGAGCAAGCCCGACAGAGAAGTTCGAGAACCTACGGCGACCGAGGGCAGTTTGTTCATCAGCTCGGTCAAAATATCTACGGCGGAGGGGTTGTGGGATCAGCCGGAGCGTTTCGATGAGGGAGCCAGAGTGGCAAAATATGTACAATACTATAATACAGGGTTATTTTTTTTTTTTCAAGCCAAAGAGGCATGCTTGCTGTCGATTTTCCAGGGCTGATTTTCTGGTAGCTTTTCAATGACTGCACAGCTGTATCCAACCACCAAAAGACCAGGTGGAAGACTTCCAAGGGTCTCCATTGCCCGAGCGATATTATTTAGGGTGCTGTAGACGATTCGCTGGTCGGGGCAGCTTGCGCGCTCGATGACGGCGCAGGGCAGGTCGGCAGGATATCCACTATCGATAAAAGCGTCCGTCAGAGCGGAGAGACGGTTCAATGCCATTAGAAAGACGCATGTTCGCGACGGAACAAAGTCAGGCAATACGGGGGTAGCACCTTTGCGGCCGGTACCGGTGCAGATGAGAACTTGGTCGGCGACGTCTCGGTGGGTTGCGGGAATATTTGCGAGCAAAAGGGCAGACAGAGCGGAAGTGATACCTGAAATGACCACGGGTTTGAAACCATAGCTTGAAAAGAAAAGGAATTCTTCGGCGCCGCGGCCAAAGATGTAGGGATCACCTTGCTTCAACCGCACCACCGTCTGCCCCTTTTGTAAAGCAGCCAAGCCGATCTTTTGAAGCTCTTCTTGGGCATTGTCGGCATTTCCAGGAAACTTTTTAGCGATAAACACCTCGCTGCGTCGGGGTACGAGCTGCAACACGCCTGCAGGAACGAGTTTATCGGCCAGGACCAGATCCGCCGAGTTGATGGCTTCCAAGGCGCCTGCTGTGAGAAGTTTAGGATCACCAGGACCTGCTCCTACAAGATAAATTGTACCACCTTGTTTGTAATTTTCTTGGGGCTCGCACACTTGCTGGTCTCGCTCGAGATCCTCCATCGTCAGATTTGCCAGGCGTTCCAAGGGATAGTATTCGACCATTTGAGAGAGCCATCTAAGTTTGTGTCGAACAATATCAGATAGTGATAATTTATTGTTGAATATGTTTTGTGACTCGAGTTGGTTAAAGTCGCTGGTTTGGGTAGCGGCCTCTTCTTCCTGACCGACTTGCTCGTCTTCAGAGCCAAGAAGTTTGATATTACGGCGCAAATTTCCCACCGTAGTGCAAGAGTCGCCGATGTTTGGTGGTAGCAGGTTTCCGATCTCTCGCTTGATTCGGTTGGCGAGTCTGCACCCGGATCCAGAGGTAGTAATGCCCACAGCCAGGGGACCGTTCTTGTAGGTTGACAGCAATGTAAAAGTACTGAGTTCGGCCGAGTCAACGACATTCACCGGCACTCGATTCCTTCGGCACAGCTCGGATATAGCCTGCACTTGTGGGGTTGACCAAGAATCGGTCACGAAAACGGCATCCACAAACCCCTCGACCTCTGCTCTTCCCAGGCTAGAAATATCCGAGTCCGAAAAAGGCCTTTCTAAAAGTTTTACCCGAGAATCCTCGAGCAGCACTCCCGAGGAGCCAACGCTTGTCCATCCGCCCGCCGCGATGACCACAACGGCCGCCACCCCGGCATCCAACGAAGCCCGCACCCTCGCCGCCGTCACCTGCGACTCTCCAACAACGAGATGAACGTGCCCGTTGCAGTTCAAATTCGCCAAAAACATTCGTTCTAAGCAGAGTTGAAGAAAACAAAAACGGCAGAGATTTGAAATCCCAGGCAATTGAAAAAAAACACTCAAGCCGCACTGAGCCGCACTGTCGCAATCCCAAAATCCACGTGATATGTGACTGTGAAAATGGCAAACCCTCGTTGCGCGGGCCCGACGCAGAATTTCAACCTGCGTCGCCTTGGGTTTGGCGACTCGAGTGGCGATTTTTCTTTTCCTTTTTGAATTCTCAAACTTTTCCCAAAGTAAAAAAATGGTGAGTTTTTTAAAGGCTTTTTAAAGGAATTTATTTGTTAACAGCAGCGCAGGTTTTGGCTCAGGATCTTGTGAGTTTCTCTCTTTTGTGGTTTGCGTCTTTTTTGATTCGACTTTGACTGACTTTTGGAAGCTCAACCCTTCTCCCGCCTCTGAGCTCAAGAAGCACAAGCTCAAGACTCTTGTCCAGGCTCCTCGATCTTACTTCATGGACGTCAAATGTATGTTTTAATTGCGACTCGATTGATTAGCTTTGGTCGACTTTTTGCGGGTGTGGCCCTTGACGGTTATACTAACGAAAAAAAATTAGGCCACGGATGCTTCAACATCACCACCGTCTTCTCACACGCCCAGACCGTCGTTGTTTGCGGCTCTTGCTCGACCGTTCTCTGCACCCCCACCGGTGGTAAGGCTCAGCTTACCGAGGGCTGCTCTTTCCGAAGGAAGTAAATCCTCTATTTTGCCAGCAAAAGTTTCGTCACTGTAATTTTACGTCATCAAAAATAGCGGTGTTTGTTTGTGAATTTAAATAATCGTTTTGGAAGTACTGTTTTTTTGGCTTGCGTGCTTCAAGTTGTGGATTTCATTCAGGGCAGCGACTGCTCAATTGAGTGTTGCCTGCGTTGGTGAAATTACAATGCCGTAGATGTTTTGCGTAGTCTTTTTTTTTAATTTACTTTTATTTCAACTCTTTTCTCTCCTCTCTGAAGTCAATTCTTTGGGTCTTTCGTTGTGGGTGGACAATTTTTTTTTCCTGCTTTAAACATGTCTGCACCAGAAGAACTGGCGAAGGCCACCGAAGAATTGTCTTTGAAAAACGAGACTGAAGAGGCTGCTCCTGCCGAGGTTGTGCTTGGGTGAGTGGCAAATAGTAAAAGTGTCGTGGTTTGGGCTAACGTGTGCAGCGAGGACGGCCAGCCCTTGTCCAAGAAGGCTCTCAAGAAGCTACAGGCTCAAAAGGAGAAGGAGAAGAAGAAGGCCGAGAAGGCTGCCAAGGTTGCTGCTGAGCAGGCTGAACGTGCCGCTGCCGATGTGGTAAGTTTGAGAGAGAAAGCTGCAAAAGCCATGACTCACGCATGCTGTAGGACTTTGCTACTGAAAACTACGGTAAATTACCATTAATTCAAAGTACCACCAAGAGCGGAATCAAGCGCATCAGTATTGGCTCCATCGACAAGTCCTGGGCCGGAAAAGAGGTTGTTTTCCGTGCTCGAGTCCACACCTCTCGCTTGCAGGGAAATAAGATGGTTTTCATTGCCTTCCGTCAGCAGGACCACATCATTCAGGGTTTGAGTGCTGTTACCCCGGAGAAGATCTCCAAGCAGATGATTAAATGGGCCGGATCCATTAGCCTCGAGTCTATTGTTCTCGTTCACGGAACCGTCGCAGCCACCCCGGAGCCTGTCACCTCTGCGACCGTCCAGGATGCCGAAATTCACATCAACAAGATTTTTACAATCTCCGAAACTCCCGCCCAGCTCCCCATTTTGATTGAGGATGCTTCGCGAAGCGAGGCTGAGGCTGAAGAGAAGGGACTCCCCGTCGTCAATCTCGACACTCGTCTCAACAACCGAGTCATTGACCTGCGAACAATCACCAACCAGGCCATTTTCAAGATTCAGGCTGGCGTCTGCGCCCTGTTCCGTGAGTACTTGTCTGGCGAGGGCTTCACCGAGGTCCACTCTCCCAAGATGATTTCTGCACCCTCAGAGGGCGGATCCAACGTTTTCGAAGTTACGTACTTTAAGGGAAAATCCTACCTTGCACAGTCTCCTCAGCTCTACAAGCAGCAGCTCATTGCCGCTGACTTTGAGCGTGTGTTCGAGATTGGACCTGTGTTCCGTGCTGAGGACTCCAACACCCACCGACACCTGACCGAGTTCACCGGTCTTGATTTGGAAATGGCCTTCGAGGAGCACTATGACGAGGCCATTGAGAAGCTCACCGGTCTCTTTACCTTTATCTTCACCGAGCTCAAGGCTCGCTACGGTCGCGAGATTGAGATTGTCCGACGCCAGTTCCCTGTCGAGGAGTTCAAGATCCCCAAGGACGGCAAGTTCCCTCGATTGCATTTCAAGGAGGGTATTGCCATGTTGCGTGCGGCCGGACGCGAGGTCGACGACCTCGAGGATCTCGACACTGAGAGCGAAAAGTTCTTGGGCAAGTTGGTGCGTGAAAAGTACGACACTGATTTCTACATCTTGGACAAGTTCCCTCTTGGAATTCGACCTTTCTATACCATGCCTGATGCCTCCGATCCCAACTACTCCAACTCATACGACTTCTTTATGCGTGGCGAGGAGATTTTGTCGGGTGCCCAGCGTGTTCACGATTCAGCCTTCTTGGCCGAGCGCATCAAGGCTCACAACATTGATCCCGAATCGCCCGGCTTGAAAGACTACGTCGACGCCTTCTCCTACGGCTGTCCTCCTCACGCGGGTGGTGGTATTGGCTTGGAGCGAGTTGTCATGTTCTTCTTGGGACTCAAAAACATCCGACGTGCCAGTCTCTTCCCTCGCGACCCCAAGCGTCTCCGCCCATAAAGCTCAACTAAACACAGCTTAAATAGTAAAATAATTTGAATTCCCTTGTCCAAATTAAAACGTAAAAGACGATTCAACCCCACGCTGTACTTTTCAATTTAAACCCTCGCAACGCGTCGCGACTTTTTTTTTTTTTTCCTTTCTGAAACGCCGACGCCAGAAAAAAGCAGAAACGCCAGAGTTTCCCCCTTTTGTAAAGAATTTCTAATTGCGCGCGATGCCGTTTCTCAACTCGCTGCGCAAGGTCAGCGCCAGCAGTAACCGGTCTAATTCTCCGGCTGGGGAGGCCAAAGGCGTGAAGACTTCAAACGCGGGCTCGCCAACGCTGACGGCTCCGGTGGTGCACAGCACTCCTACGACCTCGCCTGCGCTTAATCAAAAATCGCCTTATGCTACGCAAGAGTCGTTTGGCACGCCCACAAACCAGATCGCACCTGCAATGCACGACTCACGCGCCCCGTCCCACACCCCGCTTAATGGGAACCCCCGTGCACAGTCTGGATCTCCGTACTACCAGCCCCAGAATCATTATCAGCGAACACCAGTAATGGATAGGGGTTCAGATCAGAGCTTTGGGCGCCAGAACGGAATGGTACCACCAGGTCCAGCTGGATATCAAAAGAGTCCGGTGGGAAGCCCGTCCCAGCCAATCAACCAATCGCTGTACCCATGGTCGCGGCAGACTTTATTTGGAAGTCATTTGCCTTTTCCTCGTTTTGGACATGCCACAAACAATGTCGCGACTCGGGCTGGAGATATTTTCGTCTTTGGCGGCCTTCAGGGTACACAGTCTATGAATGATTTGTGGGTTATTAATTCGAGTAAGTTTTTGAATCGTGCCGTCAAGAAGCTGTATTGACTGTTTTAGACTCTTTTGTCTGCAGCCAGATCCCCGACGAAAATGGACCGTCAGCTCGTGTTGGACACGCAAGCTTGCTTATCGGAAATGCGTTTATTGGTAAGAGTTTTTTTTTCATTTTATTTATATAATTGTTACACGTCTAACTCTTAGTTTTCGGAGGTGACACGACGATCGCTGGTTCCGATGAATTGGACAACTCGCTCTATTTGATGCACACAGGTAAGTAGATCAAGAAAGAAAGGGAAATGTCTAATAAATTAGCCACATATCATTGGACTACTGCAAATATTGCCAATCCTATAGTATCGGGTCGATACGGTCATGCAATGGGTGTCATTGGCCCTTATCTTTACGTTTTTGGAGGACAGGCTGATGATCTCTTCTTCAATGACATGTACGTTTACGACTTTAATACACTGACTGGCGAGGGCACGAATTGGACACGTGTCAAACCTTATGGGTCTCTTCCATCGCCGCGTACCAACCATTCGATTGTGGCTTGGAACGACAAGTTGTACTTGTTTGGTGGTACCAACGGTGACGAGTGGTTTAACGATACCTGGTGTTTTGATCCTGCCAGCAATTCGTGGACTGAGTTGGATGTCACCGGTTTCACTCCTCCGCCGTGCCAGGGTCATTCTGCGGCGCTGGTTGACGATGTTATGTATATATTTGGAGGTGGATCACCAACGGGAGAAGACACAGCTAATTTACACGCTTTGAAGCTATCGAGCAACCGTTGGTTTGCTTTCCAAAACATGGGACCTGGTCCGACACCCCGCTCTGGTCACTCGATGACTGTCTTTGGTTCAAAGGTTCTCGTTCTCGGAGGCGGAGAAGCCTCAAATGATCAGCAGGATAGCACGTCTTATGTTTTAGATACGTCCAAGATTCGGTACCCAGTTGTGAACCCTGCTCCCGCTATACCCTCTCCTGCTCTTCCAACATCTCCCGCGCGGCATTCCCAGAGACCAGCAGAGCAGCCTGCTATTTCTCAGAATGGCATAAACATACCTCCACCTCGCTCGAGTATTCGCAACCTTGCACCCTCAGAGAACTTGACACAAGCTGGACCTCAGCAGGGCGAGCCAGCTGTGCCCGCTGTGAACGACACCCCGCAGCAGCTTCAGCACGTTGATGAACCGCTTGAAGTGACTCGAGAGGAGACCGGGTTGACTCCCACTCTTCCAGCGGTGGTCAAGCCTATTGCTCCTGTGGCGGACAGTCTGAATGGTAAGGAGAGTTATTGTTTGTATTTGTAATAGCTAACCCTGTTTTAGATAAACAGCTTGTGGACTCAACTTCTACAGACGAACATGCTGTCCCGGAAACTCATCACCAGCAACTAGAGTCTTCGCCCCCGTTTTCGGAAGACAACTCCCGGAGAAATGCCTCCTTTTCTGATGCTTTCGTAAACGACTCGGACCCATCTTCTGATACTCTTGTTAGCGAGTGGGAGTCTGTGCGCAAGTCCCCGCAACAGCTGCAGTCGGAGCCTTTGAAACTCATGGACCCAGATGAGGTTCACTTGGACAGTTCTAAAGGATTGGATGTTGAGGAGCCAAGTGTGCCGAGCGTGATTCCTCTCCAGGCAGGTACGTCGGAGACATCAGTACCACCACTAGCGTCTGCTAGCGCGCCTGTAAGCGCCGAAAACTCTGACGGTGCAGCTAAGGCACCGTCTAGTGCTGTACAGGCGGAATTGAAGTGGTACCAGGGAGAGCTTGCGCTTGCTCGAGCTGCTGGATATGTTGTGTCATCTGCTTTGCCTACGAAGGGCCTGGAACAGCAAGTGCACGACCCGCAGACCTTGACTGCTCTACTGCAGGTCCGTGAGGAGCTCGACGCCGTCAGGGGACAACTGAAGACACACGCGCAGCAGTCGTCAATCCGAATTTCTGAGGCAGAACGACAGCGTGACCTCGCCGTGCGCGAGATTGCGTATCTCAAGGCTCGCGAGGCTGCCGCTGCAGACCCGGAGAAGCTCCAGTCGCTGAATTCCGCCAAGGCCACCGAGCTCGAGCAGCAGCTGGCCGAAGCGGCCGTGGTCAACCGCGATCTGGGCGAGCAGCTCAGCCAAGTGAAGCGCGATCACGAGAGCCAGGGAGTTGCTTTTGAAGAAGCCAAGAAGGTTCACCAGGACACACAGCAGCACCTGACGACGTTGAAGTCGTCACTGGTCAACGGTGACGACTCGTCCAGCTATAAGAAGAAGCTACTTGAGCTACAGGCTACAATTACGGAGCTACGAGACCAAAACAGTGCGCTTAAACTCGAGCAGACGGAGAAGAAGCTGAGCACGCATCACGAAAGTACGTTACCGGCTGAGGTCACAGAAAAGAACATTGTCGAGCAGAGCGGCGAGCCTGCAGCACCGGCTACGCGTTCGATCTCGCTTATCCAGGAAGCGCTTGCGGCTGCTTTGAGCAAGAATGCGATTTTGGCCGAAGAGGTCAAGGAGCACCAGGCTACGCTGGAGGAGCTTGTCTGTACCAAGGCGCTGCTTGAAAGCACGCAACGCGAGCTCGAGAGCCAGCGACGTCTGCTTGACGCCAGCCAAACGGAGGCCGATGCCGCGCAGGCTGCGCTCTCTGAAGGTCTGGGGGCGCTGCTCTACCAGACGTCGCAGCCGTGGCAGTCTTTGGCGAAGGAGTACACGGGGGATTTGAACGAGCGGCTGAGTACATTGCAGGCATTGTATGACCAGCAGACGGCTGAGAACGAAGAGGCTCGTGGCAACTACCGAAGCGTTGTTGATGAAAATGTCGAGTTGAAGGAAAAGTGTCTGGAGGCCGTCAGCCAAAAGGGTGATTTGCAGGCACGCATAGAGTCATTGCTGGCGGAGGCGCACGCTCGGGAAAGTGAGCATGCCCAGACTCGAACGCTGTACGAGGATACTAGACGCGAGCTCGAAGTCACATCGTCCAAGCACGATGCGCTCCGGTCGCTGATTGACGAGAACAAGGCGAGTGCCAAGACGTCTGCTGCCTCTGCTGTGGAGATTGAGGATTTACGCAGCCAGCACAAGCAGCAAATTTCCGAGCTCGTTGCCACGCACCAGAGCAAGATGGCGGATCTTGAATCCGAGTATCAGTCAACCGTTCAGTACGTCCAGTCTACCGATGAAATTCTCAACAAGATGAAGGAGGAGCTTGCCAACTACCGGAGCAGCAACATCCGTCTCAAGACGGAGGCTGAGGAATTGCGTCGTCGCGCTGCCGCCGCCGGCACTGGCGCTACCGATCCTAGCCAGGTCAAGGCCCTTTCCGAGCGCCTAACCAAGAGCGAGCAGTCGCTGCGCGATTTGCGCAACGAGCACGACGGACTCCGCGACGAGCGCGACGAGCTGAGGCTCAATCTCGGCAAGCTTGAGCGCGCGAGTGCGCGGCGCGAGGAGGACATGAAGCAGACGCTTGACGATCTGCGAGCGGAGAACGAGCGGTTGGCGGCACGGACGCGGACGGCAGAGGGCGAGGTCGAGGAGCTTTTGAAGCACACCGACCGCGCGATGGAAAGTATACACAAGGCCGACGCTGCCTCTCCTGCTGCGAGCGCTTTTGAAATTCCAGGACAGTTCCCGACGAGCGAAGAAACCGGCTCGCCCAACAAACGACACTCGGCTGCCATTGACACACTTGCGCTCGAGCTCGAGACGCTGCGGTCGCGGTGGAAGGCGTCGACGCGGTCACACACTTGAGTTTACGAATTGTTGTTGTTGCCGTTGCCCCAAATTGGCTCATTGTAATTATATTATTATGATACTATTATTATGGTAAAATGCGTTTAGCAGTAGCGAGTGTAGGCGCGACGTAGTGAAATTCTATTATAAAAACTTTTTCCTTCCCCCCTTCCTCTTTCCTTGCCTGGCTCAGTGCCACTCAAGTACGTCCAATCTTGTCTCCGAGGTCCTCCCAGTCGTCGTCGATGGCGCCTATCGGTTTCTTGGGTTCCGGGGCACTTGCAGGCCCACTTGCGGGTCCGATGGCGGAGGTGAGAAAGGCATCAATGTTGTTGATCATACTCTTGTTATTGGGCACGTAGTGGCCTCCGCTGTGTCGTACGAGCACTCTGGTTTCCGGGGTGCAAGCCTCGACCAGCGTCATTGATTTCTCTTCAGGCACGACGGTGTCGAGGGTGCCGATGATGTGGAGGGTCGGGACGGAGATGAGAGGGGTGTAGTAGAGCGCGGTGTAAGGGACGGGTTTGGCCTTGTATCCGGAAAAGAGGAGGGCGAACTTCAAGGGCGGGTGCGAGGGAACGAGCTCGGTGATGTAGTTGATGAGCATCGATCCCAGGATTGCGCCCTGAGAAAACCCAATCAGGCCGTCGAACGGGCCCTGGCTAGAAATCACCTTGGCCAGGAAGGCCCACGACGTGTCGAGCTCATCGTACCGGTCGTCGTACACCTTGCCCCACCACGAAAAGTGCTCGCCGTCACCGGACTGCAGCTTGGACGGGTCCATCCCGGTATCGTCCGCCTGGTCAGGCAGCTGACAGGCAATTGGCGCCGACGGAAAGACCGTATCGAACCCACGCTTGGCCAGAAACTTGCGGATTGCGCTAGTCTTACGCGAGAATGTCGGTCCACTCTGCAACAAAGTTAGTCAAGGCCTAGTCCCGCCTTTTTAACAAGTAAACAAACCTGCGTGTAACCGTGCAAACAAAGCACTTTTCCCATTCTTCTTTGGCTTTGACGTTGCTTAAAAGCGGCGTCAGTTGAAGTGAGTAAAAACAGCAAAGAGAGGGTAAATCAGTTGTCATGACAACAAGTATAAGTTATATATTAAAAATATAAGTTGAATCATTACTATAAGTTAATAAATGTACACACCCCTTTTCTTCTTTTTGTTGTTGTTGGTATATTTGCGGCGTAAATGTGCGGCTGATGTGATCCATGCTTCTATTATCTATGTTTTCTTTTATATATTTTTGGTTTCAAGAAAGAATTTCCGTAAATCTTTGGCTGAAGTTCACTACGATCCAGTTGGTGTATTCATGTTTACGAGATGGGTTGGCTACTTTAAGGGTTTTGCGAGGGTTTGTCGGGGGTGTCTTGGCGTCCTGCGGGTTGAAACCGTGTTTAAAGGATCAACCAAACAGGTTCTCAGAGCAGCCGATGGCGAATTTAAGCTTTTAACGGGTTTTTTTTTTCTTTCTATTCTTGTAAGTCTATGACGGTGTGAGTCTATGACGGTGTGAGGTGTGATGTGTGGGGATGTTTTGCTTACGGTTGAAGTATTTTGGGTTGATTGGGCTGGTCGCGTGAGCTCGTAAAAGATCATGCATCTCTCAAAAGGACGTCAGTCTTGTTAATGTGACTTTAAAAACAGAGCAAGTCGATGAAGCCGTATTACGAAATAGTAAGATTAAGGTTATTGGCCAGGAGAGGAAGCAGGAAAGAATATTGAAAACCCCCCCCCCACCTAAAGGAGTGACAATCTTGATATTCTCTCTTTGTCGAAGGGTTTAACACCACCCTACCTAAAAAAAGAAATCGTTGGGGGGGTTGTTTTCTTGAAGATCTCCCGGACGTTTGGTTCTCACCAACAGACAGAGCCTAGATCTACCACCATCTACACCGCTTTGGGACTCAGCAGAGAGAGCAGACACAAAAACAACAACAACACATGTACACACATACAAACCTCGTTTAGCACCACCAGGAATAGAATATACGTAGATTTACAAAGACCCAAACACCATCATCACCACCCACCACCCACCACCCATCACCTGTTCCCATACAAAAAAAGTGTCGCTCTCAATCTCCACAGACACTTATTCTCTCTGGCGTGCGGCGTTAAGGCGGGGAGCGGCTGCTTTTTTTGTTTCCCTCTTGGCAGCAGAGAAAAGGGCAGTGATTGGCACTCCGAAAGCAGAGTGAGCGGTGGCGATTGACAGCCGGCGGCGACCAGTCAACGGGGAAGAGTAAACAAAAAAAAACAAAGGGCCGGATTAGTGTCAGTAAGGCCCGGGCAAACCACAAACAAGGAAAGAGAGCTGTGACACCGTTGCGGGCAGTTGTGCCTCAGCCAAAGGGGGAAAAAAAGAAAAAATGAGGGTCATTTCTCAACCACCTTTTGGCTTCCATTTACATAATCATCGGATTGTTACAATACACAGACACTAAAATGTCTGTCTACAAGTGTCTGCATGATCTAAAAGGTCAACAGCCATAAAGGAAAAACAAACTGGGCTGCCCTTCTTAAAAACCAAAGAGGAAAAAAAAGGGGGAACAAGGCGGTTCTTTTCAAAACATTTTTGTCGGTTCATTGGCTTTGGCTTTTCTTTCTTTTGACCGAGGGGAGTAAGGTCTTATTAAATTGCAAAATGTCTGTGGACGGTGTCAACGATGCGGGCAGTAGAGTGCAGTACTCGAAGGAGGCGGTTTCTGTTTCGATGAGTGCGGATGAGCTCAAGCAGAAGGAGGTTGCAGGTGTTGGAGCGACTGGAAACGGGAAGCTGAGTGCATTCACTGCTGTTCCTAGGGTTCCGGTGGTTATCTACGTGGCCTTTTGGATGCTTTCGTCCGGTACGGTGATCTTTTTCAACTCGTGGATTTTAAAGACACTTGACTTCAACTACTCTGTTCTACTCACTACCTGTCATATGGTCTTTGCAACGCTGGCTACACAGTTTCTGGCACATTGCACGCCGGTGCTGGACTCGCGGCACCAGGTCGGCATGACCACTACAATATACTTCAAATCGATAGCGCCGATCGCCATTTGCCTCTCGCTGTCTTTGATTTTGTCAAATACCTCGTTCCGCTTTATGTCGGTCTCCTTCATCCAGATGATCAAGTCCTTCACACCGGTGGACGTTGTTATTGCAAGCTTTCTTATTAGCGGAAAGACTATTTCTTCCTCAAAGCTTATTAACGTCTTCATCATCGTCTTTGGTGTTTTGACTGCCTCGTTTGGAGAGATCAACTTTAATTTATTTGGGTTTGTGTGCCAGAACCTGGCCATCTTCTTCCAGGCCTGTCGGCTGGTGCTCATCTCCCGGCTGCTCGACGGGTCACGCTTCAAAATGAATCCGTTGGTTTCACTCTACTACTTTGCTCCCGTTTGTGCCTGTACTCTGTTTGCCACTTTTTTGGTCCTAGAGTTTCCGCGCTTCGATATGAAGGACGTTTACCGGGTCGGTCTCTCGACCATCGCCTTGAATGCAGTATCGTCCTTTTCCCTCAACGCCGCATCAGTCATGCTCATCAACCAGGTCTCATCCCTCTCCATGACACTCTGCGGCATTCTTAAAGATATTCTTATCGTCATTGTTTCGGTGATTTTTTTCGGCTCGGTGATTTCTCCTTTGCAAGGCTTTGGATATTCCATCACCCTCTGCGGCATCATCTACTACAAGCTTGGATACGACCAGCTCTACAACCTCTTTTCCGGAGTTGCGCTCTTCTTTTCCCCGTACTCGCCACTCTCCAATCAGGACCTCAAGCCGACATAAAAAAAAATCGAGCTGGCCTCGTGTAGAGCAAGTACTGTGCTCCAAAAACAGCCGTGACACACTCAACAAACTCACAAATAAAGTCTACGGCAAATACCCACCCTCCTCGACTTGATAATATTATCGACATAATTATGACATTATGTTTTTTTTTTTTTTTTTTTTTAAGCTGATTATCACTTTAGGTTTGGGTGTTCCTTGGCACATGGCAGATTTATTTATAGCTCTCCGAGACTGGTACTCGCGGGACAGTGATTGGCTTTTTAAATTTGCGTTGGGGAGGGGTTTACCATAAGATATTTCATTAATGGGTGGAGAAATTCATCCGGGTTGAATGGCATTGATAAAGCTCAGAGGTGTTTACTAATTACGGGTTATTGAAGGATTCAAATATATATATGTCTAATTAATTATTAATTTTTGTACCTTACTCCAGACGGGTCGCTTTCGAGATGGAGTTGAGTGGCACAGCGCGCTCGCCATGCTCGCGCTCGGCAAGCTCATCCTGCTGCAACTGCTGGAGCGCGGCCTTGTCGCCGTCGAGCGGGCCAACGCCGGCTGAGGAGCTGCGAGGTGTTGCGGTCGGAGCGGTGTTGTAGAGCCACGTTGCGAGCAGGGTCATGGAGGTGCCCACAAAGAATTTGCCCGAGATGTGGAAATTGAAAAAGTAGACGGAGCCAATGCAGGAGAGGATGATGGAGAAGGAAGTGCTAAAGTTCTTGAGAATGCTGTCGGCGTAGACCATGCAGAGCGCGACGATGAGGCCACCGAGCGCCTGCACAAGAATGGTCGAGACCACAACGGTGTTGTAGCCTGCAAAGAAACCCCGGGTGATGACCTTGCCGCCCTCACCGCCAAAGAAGCACAGTACCGTAGCGGGGATAAGCGAAAACGCCGAGAGCTGGACGTTGCGCACCCAGAGCGACGCGTTCTGCGACTCCTTCATCGTCTTCTCCATGTACACACCGGCCAGACCGGACAGGAAACAGGCGCTGGCGACGGCAAACATGCCAACCACCACGTTGCCATGGCTCGTCGCAGCAGCGGCCGCGCTCTTCTTATCGGGAATCTGGATGATGCCGATACCAAGCATCAGCACAAACATGGACAGCCAGCGTCGGATCGAAAGCGGACGGCGCATAATGACAACGGTGAAAAAGGCAGTCGTCACAATCTTGAACTGGTAGGCCACCTGGAAGGTCGCGGCGTCCAGGTTCGATACCGCAGAGTACTGTAGCGAATTTTGAAGCTAAAAGAAAAAGACACAAAGCGCATCCACAGGACCTAGCATGAGCCACGGCTAGTGTGGGCCCTGGCGCCAATGTAGTTTGAAAGCGGTTAGTCAAGACACCTCAATGACACCATTGAACTTACAGTGTAGAGAATGGCAGGAACAGCCATCTTCCACCATCCAGGAGCAAGAATTGCCAGCTTTGTCGCCCGCGGACCGTCGGTGTAGAGCGAGATGGCAAGCGAAAGCCCCAGTTTAACAACCTCGTTCATAAGCACCGCAGTTGACGACACGTACCGCGTCTTGTCCGTGTACCCTGGCATAATTCGAGAGTAGTGCATCAACTAATAAATTCGTTAGATCTCTCCTACCCTCGCTCAGACCTTCGACAGTGCCCACTTTAATTCAAGGGGCACAGTCCACCAGTCCACTTGCGCGCGTCCAACACCAACCATGATGAGCATCGAGTTTTGGATAGTAAGCTAGCCTAGTTAGATAAACCTCCCCCCCCAATGCGCAAGTACACTCACCGTGCCCAGCGAAACATATTTTAATGGCAGCATTGTCGCTCTGTGGTATGGTTGTGATGTTTTTTTTCCCCAAACGTCAACTCTTTCAACGCGTCTCCTACCGCCAAGACGAACGTTTACGCAGTAGTTAACACTGTAGAATCATATTAACCGGATGATTTGGGCTCTCAGAATGACTTGCGCATTGGCCGCCGTGTCCTACAATATCTCTCAGTTTACCTTCGGGACAACCACAACTAGTTTGAATCTATAATACATTTTCAAAGGTAAACCACTATTAAACCCAGCCACGTAAATCACCTTAGTTTATACCAAATAAGACTCGCTAGGCTGATGAGGTAGCCGACAATCTGGGTACGGGTCAGGGGCGTGCCAGAGATGATTGCAAACCCCGAAACAATCAGAATGTCCTTGAAAAGTCCAGAGAGTGTAAGCACAAGGGGCCCGGTCTTGGAGATCATATTCATGGAGGCCAGGTTGAGGCCAAAGACCACGACCGCATTGGCCAGCAGCGCGGGAGCGAGCGTAGAGAACGCGAGGGCCGCCGGGTTAGTGACGAGGGTCTGCTTGAGTCGAGGCAGCTCCCACCTCACCGCCATCAGCCCTAGCAGGACTGCGCTCTGCGGCGCCGTATAGGTTAGCACCTTCATGGGCGACCGCGTACCCAGCCTGTCATTCACCAGCACTAACCGGACACACTCGCACACCATCGAGGACATCTGGCAGGCAACGCCTACGCGATCAAAGTTGAGTTCGCCGTGAGACGCAATTACGACGCCCAGCGCGATGAGACTGATATTGAACAGACGGCGCGTCGAAACCGCCGCTGCAGACACACCCAACACACTCGATACCACCACAAGTGTCACCGGTGTAGCGGCCTTGAGCATCTGGATGAAGCTTACCGAGAGGTGCAAGTAGGCGCGGTTGCTCAGGGCCAATGATCCGGCTGCACAGATCGAGATCGGAGCGTACACGAGCCATGTCTGGATTCTATCTTGCAGACTTGTCCGGGGAGCACCACCTGGCGCATCGCCTGGCGCACCGCTCCGCTGTAGCAGCTGGGTAAAGATCGTGCATGCCACCATATGCCACGCCGTCAACATGACTGGAAACGGGAACCGCTGCAAGATCCATTTGTTGAAGGCAATGACCGTCAGCGAAAGCACGATCCAGCTCAAAACCGGCAGCATCTCCACGTATTGGCACCCCAAACAAGAATGGTCGGTGATGCACGTTGACAACTCAACTCGACCAGTCAAAACACCACCAAATCAAATCAAGCGATCCTTCTCTGCTGAGCTCTTTCACAAACCAGACAAGACGACCTGTGATCATTCTGGCTGGTAAATATTAAACGGTTGTATTAAACCCTTCAAGGGGAGATGGCAGTGACATTGTTTGATTTCGTCTTTATCAAAACTCGGTGAATCACACTCCGGCGAAAGTTTCTCTATCTGATCTTTTTAACCCCGGCTTATGTTATCCTGGTTGGTATTCTTACGTTATAATTCCACACAGGGGGGGGATATCGTTGATAAAGCAAGTAACTACAAAGAGCTTCTCAAAAGCAGACGGGGCAGTTTGCACAATACTAATTCCCCTTCTTACGAGCTCTTACGAGCAATCCTTCAACATCCACTCCAGCGACAACTTCTCCGGCCTCTCCCCCACTCAAGCCCCCTGCTAGGGGCTCGAGCCCCGGTTAAACATTAAACCGTGGTGGGGGGGTTGATTTAAAGTGGAGATCATCAAAGCGCATTTCACCTCGTGAGATGAAAGAATTTTTGGTAGCTTGATGATGCAAATGCCAAGTCCTTTTAGTACAAAAAATCAGGCACAAAAAGTCTCAAAGTGATTCTCTGGTCATCACTCACTATCATTGTAATCCCTCCACTCACACTACCACTGTAATCCCTCACACCTACGTACTCACTCCACTTCTACGCCCCGTCTATCGGCCTATCCACCGCTCTCTAACATCCTTTATTCTTGGTCACAGTAGACGCTCACCTATGACATCGTGTCAACTTTTGGCTGATCTCGCCAATTTTCTTACGTAAGACACTGTTTCTTTCTCCCAAAGCTCGCCCGAGCATAGAGCGGTTGGTGCACAAGAGCACAGCACAGTAGAAAGCTGCATTTTAAAGTCTTTGGAGGTGCACTCGTTTAGAATTTCTGAGTGAGACAAGGAAGGTTGCGGAGTGCAGTGTTTGTTCATTGGCTTTTTTTTTTTTGGGTGCCGGGTGCCTATCCAAATTGTTGGCTCAACAAAAGAGGCCATCAAAGTTCACTTCTTTGCTTTCCCACACCTCCTTCAACCTAGACAAACTTCTTTGCCGGCGTGCACACTCAAATGAATTCGCGGCGGGTTGCTGCTCTTGCAGCTGCAATTGTGTTGTTTGCATTGTTGGCGTCAATTGCTCTAGTCCCAGGCTTGATCAGCGGACATGATCAAACGTGGCAGGTATTGCGTCCTGAGGAAGCGCGGGAACATGATATTGATATCAAATACGATGAAGACCTAAAAGATCACGATCTTCAGCTACCACCGCTAGAAGTTAATGTAGCGCAAGACCACTTTTACACTTCCAAGTCGCCGATAGTGAAGATCTCAGATCAGCACAACGCACCACTCAGTGAGTGGTCGGAAGAGCACCAAATACGGTATATGCTTCAACAAAAAATGCCAGGAACTTTCACCGATATCCTCGACGACGTTGTTCGGCTTTACTACCTCTGCTCCAAGGTCGCTGATGAAGATGGGAACGTTATAATTATCCCAACGAATAGCGCGTTTGTTGAAATATCGTTTAATCTTATTTGCCGATTGCACGAACTCGGTTTGCATAATATTTTGGTGTGGAGTATCGATCGAATTGCCCACCACGCCGTTCAGGGTTTCAACATCGAATCCTTTTTTTCAGAAACCTTTTTTGGAACACCCAAGCACGAAAACTTTCATTCGCCAGACTATATGCGAATGATGCAGGAACGAGGAAGGTTCTGGTATTCCATCCTTGCTACCAACCACTCCTTCTTCTTTATGGACGCCGATGTCGTTCTGTTTAAAAACCCATTCGACCTCCTTCCCAAAGGCGTAGATATTGCTGGCCAAGTCGACGAAATGGATCTATCCGAGTCTTTCAAAGAAGAACTTATTCCGCAAATGTGTGCCGGCTTCTTCTACGTCAAACACAGCGAAAAGACTGAAAAGTTCTTTTTACGACTGCGCAACCAGTTTGCTGTAGACCGGGGTGTCAATGCTCATGACACAGATGATCAGACGGTGTTGTCAGGCATGATTCGGAATCATCTGATTCAAAATGAAAATTCCGAGCTCTACCTCGTCAACCGCGGATCGCCACAACATCCCGTCGACTATGACCCGTCGAAGATAGCAGTGTATTACTTTCCTCCCCAGGACGCTCTCAACGGCCATCCTTATGGCTTAATTCGAGAGTTTGGCACCTACATGGACCCTGTCTTTGATCTCACCGAGTTTGGAGAGAAATTCCAAGGGCACGAAATGACCGTGCTGCATCTGAATTCCCGGGGAGAGAAGCGTGAGCGTATGGAGGAGCGGTTCTACTGGCTGTTGGATCCTCAGCTACGCGGGTGTTTGAATTCGTCTGTCGTCAGTCCCGCAGTTAAGCCACGAATCGAGAAGCTCTACCAAAAGAAACCGGATCGCATTACACGAAAGAAAATGCCTGTTTCTCAAACCAACAAGGAGAATTCAAAGGAGGGTGCTGAGGAGAAGCCTGAAAAAACCAAATCTGAAGACAAATCTGAAGACAAACCCAAAGACAAACCCGAAAACAAACTCGAAGACAAACTCGAAGACAAACTCGAAGACAAACCCGAAGACAAACCCGAAGACAAACCCGAAGACAAACCCGAAGCCAAACTCGAAGACAAACCCAAAGACAAACCCGAAGACAAACCCGAAGCCAAACTCGAAGATAGTGATTCAGAGAATTCTGACGTCGATTCAGAATAAGCAAGGGCGACTCATATAGGCTGGAAGCGCAGCCAATATATAAGCACGCTTGTAACGGCTTTTGCAAATAACATGTACTTTTAGATTTAATCAATGCCGTATTATTAACTTTTTTTGTATGGCTTTTACAAACCAGACACCACTGGTACCTACTTTCCATCTACGCACACGCATCACATCAAAAATTCTAGCATTACTAACTTTTTTTTTTTATATCCAAACACCCAATGTATATTTCGTTAGGTCATTAGCTTCGACGCACCCACTACTGCAGGATCGTAGACATCCCAATGTATATTTCGTTAGGTCATTAGCTTTGACGCACCCGCTACTGCAGGATTGTAGGCAGGTGCAGCCCAATCATGGGCCGGTCCATGTCCGTCAGCCGCGCAAACTCAAGCAGCAGTCGGAAAAGGTACACTTCCATGTCCTCGTGCCGCAAAACACGCTGGCTCCACTGGTGGCCGGTCTCGGCGACGAGTGAGGCGAGGGCGTCAGCGACTCGGCCCACTTCTCGTGCCCGCTCGTCTGCGCCCTCTGCGTCCGCAGAGCCCATGAAAAAATCAACAATCTCAAAGAAGTCATCAAATGTATTGTCCATGGGGATGAAGTGCGCCCAGGGTATGATGCGCTGGTCGTGCCACTCGCGGAAGATGGTGGCCTTGATGGGTAGCGAGTGCGAGAGCAAGAAGGCGCGGAAGCGGCCTGAGAAGGAATTACCGTCGATGTCGACAAGGTACTTGTATGCAAACTGATCGCTGAGAGAGACCGAGTCGACGGCCTCAAAGTACGGCCGGATGCTCGAGCACTCCTTGCCGTCGTCGCACCAGTCAAAGCCCGTGAGCCCCATATCCAGGTAGGTACGCGCAAGCCCAGTCACGTCCGCACTGCGTCGCTCCCAGTTATAGTTGTTGCTGGGTACAAGCACGCTCTGCTTTGTCCGCCCGTCCTCCTCCATCGCCGTGGCATTCGCTCGGCGCAAAAAGTAGAGCCGCTGTAGTTTCTGCCACGTATCCTTGTTGATGCGTCCACCAGACGGCCATCCGCGCCAAAACACCTGACCCTTTTTCTCCGCCCAGGCCACGTCTCCGTCAGGGTTGTAGGCGTAGCGCTCGTCGTCGCTATAGTACATGTTTGCAGGAAAGAGCACGTCGTTGTTGATGTTGAGCTTGCACTCAGAAAATATGGGTAGAGCTCTCTCAAATTGATCAAAAGTGATGGGCACCGTAAGAATTCCCTGGTGCGAAGCCACAATGTCACCCACCGTGCACAGATCGCTCGAGATGTTGAAGTTGGTCACAAGCTGCGACACCGGATCGGTGTAGCTGCCCAAGAGCTCCGAGAAGTTGGCCTGGGGCCGCGCTACAATCGAGTCCGGAGGACACGACTCGCGAATGATGTCTATAATGCTGCGGTCATTCCTGACGATGTGGTACGATTGTGGCAGCCGTGCAATCTCCTTGTCGCCGTCAACCTCTGGTGAAAACACAAGTGGCGAAGTGTAGTTTTCAAATTCTGTATTAGAATAGTGTCGCAGGAAAGACTCGGTCAGGAGAAGCTTGGTTTTGTTTTCGTACGGGAGCATCACTCGCGGTTCGTCGGCGACACTCATGGGGATGTCCATATTGGGTAGATGGACAGCAAACTTGTTAAGCATCGACTCAAACATGCCGATTCGCCACCCAACAGGGCTCGTACTGAACTGTTCAGTGGGCGCAATGACCTTACCGTCGCGGATCTTGAACATGGCAACGTTGGGCTCGAGCGCTAGTCGCTGGATCGAAAGACGCAGCTCGGGAAGAGGCACGCCCCAGAATAAACGCAAGTCGTGGTATATTTGATCAAAGTCGTCGATGTTGATCACTCCTCGCTCCCGAGCATACTTATACCAGGCGTCAAATCCCGGTGGAGGTGCACGTCGAAAACGGCTTCTGTAGACATGACAGGCGCTCACAAAGTCCTTCGACTGCGTCTCGGCATGCTTGTAAAACTTTTCCATACCCTCATTGACTTGACGCACTATAGGATGACTGCGTATCGCTCGACGAATGTCCTTGTTCTTCACCGTCGCCAAGACGTCTTCCACCACGATGGAGTAATCTACCTTAAAATTCGGATACTGCTGAACCATCCACTTCCACTTCCGGGGTACGTTAGCGTAACTGATCTGGCCTGAAGCCATGTCCAGACTCTTGCTCAGCGGCTGAGATCCTAGAAGGTATACAGTGCACCATGCAATGAGCATGAGCGCAGCAATCACCGCCAAACGCACTCGGCGAACACTCGGCATGTCTCAGTGCTGCTGTTTTTATATATCAACAACGATTGTTGTCGAGGCAGGAGTTTTCTTTTTAGGTGAAACAAAAGTGGGAGTTGATTTTTTTTTTTCCCACTTCTACATTGAGGCGGGTCCCACCACCTCGAAGGTCTCTAAACTGTGCAAGGCGCTGCTGCGACTCGGGAAAACGTAGCAGTATAAGGAAAAAAGAGAAATCAAGTTGAAATCAATTAAAAAATTATCCCGAAATTCTTCGATATTCTTCGGCAACTTTTTGGGCTCTTGACTGCGAGTCGAATGTCCCAAAAGGGTAAAGCAAACCCGATCCCCCGTTTCCCATAAATAGGCCAAGGAAATCCCCTTTTTTTTTCCTTTCTTTCCTATATACTTAACTTTTCTCTTATTCACAATGCCTGTTACTTTCGTCAAGGGTGGTTCCAAGAAGACTCTTCCTCTCATTGCCAACGACAATGCCTTCCTCGGAGATGTCATTGTCAGCGAGCCTGATAGCGAGAACGGAACTGCTTTAGCCGGTGGTTTCTACCGACAGGAGAAGGGAACTCCCCTTGTCTTCACCTACACCTACGGTGAGACCAAACTTATCATTGAGGGCAGCATCAAGATCACCGATGAGACTGGTGCCTCGTACCTCGCTGAGGTCGGCGACACCTTGTACATTGCCAAGGGCTCCACCGTCACCTTTGACGCTGAGGACTACGGCATTGCTTTCTACACCGCTCTCCGACCTACCAAAGGTGTTATTGCCTAAGCTGTGACTGGATCTCATCAACAGTACCCCACATGCCTCGCGTTGCACACAACTGTAATGTCCTCTAACGGTTGATTCAGTTTAGACAATAAAATCATTTTGAATGCATTCTTTAAATGGCGGACGTAGATTTTGTTACTTTATAAGCGTAGGCCGTTGAAAAGCTTATCAGATGAGCTTTCAAGATTTGTATATTCAGGTACGGTTATATTACATTTATCAGATACTTATACCGTACCATAAATGACGATATGGGAAATTTGCACCAAAACACAATTTCCTTGGCAATCTCGCAGATCATTTACGATTTACAACCGTCTTTTTCAACAAAAAAAAAGTACATTCTATAATCTAATTTGACAGAGGTATAAAACACAGTTTTATAACCAGCGCTCGAGAGTTCAACTCTTCTATTATTCACCCGACCGGATGCAGGCTCTTTAGACAACATGGTGGGCAGTGTAGACACCCTCTCGCTCGAGCTTGAGTCGCATCTGGACGAGCTTAAGCAAGTTGTAGAGCATAGTGAGGGTGGGGCAGCTCATACCAAGCTTGGCAGCAACCTTGAGAGGGTTGTGGAGAATGACCTCAATCTCCATGGGGTTTCCCTTGTCAACATCAACCAACATAGAGGGTCGGAAGTGATGCTCAATGGGAGTACATTCAATCATGACCTTCATGACGTTGGGGTCAAGAGGATAGCCAGCAGCCTCGGCAAGACCCATGATCTCTCGCATGGCAGGCTTGACAATGGTGTTCATGCTGTGGTCATCAGCAGAGACACGACCAGAGTCGACCTGGGTCAAGGAACAGGTGGTGTTGTAGCACGCGTTCCAGACAAGCTTGCGCCATCGGATAGGAACAATGTCCTCGACCAAGGTACAGCTAGAAGCACCACCCTTGGTGTAAGCGTGAGCAAAGAACTCACCTTGGGCCTTCTGCTCGGCAAGGTTGTCAGTTCGGCCGTTAGGGTAGACGCCAAGAACAACATCATCGGGATCATCGTGAATGATCTCACCATCGTGGTTGTGGGCACCAATCATGGTGACAGCAGAAAGAATGGTGTTCTGGGGGAAGGCCTCGACCAACGGAGGCTCAATGTCGAAACCGTTCTGCATAAGGACAATAGCAGTCTTCTCAGAGACGAGGGGCTTGATGAGCTCGGGGATAGAGTAGAAGTCGGGAAGGTTCTTCATGGTAACGACAACATAGTCGTAGGGCTCAGTAGCCTTGGCAGCCTCATCGATAGAGGAGGCGACTATGGAACGTTAGTATTTGCGATACGGCACGGAAGCAAAAAAAAAAAAGG
This sequence comes from Trigonopsis vinaria, assembly GCA_030582095.1. NCBI lineage: Eukaryota > Fungi > Ascomycota > Trigonopsidomycetes > Trigonopsidales > Trigonopsidaceae > Trigonopsis > Trigonopsis vinaria. The sequence goes on along the minus strand of JAKTWP010000002.1, from coordinate 674,929 downwards.
CAAAAAAAAGAAAATACTCACGCTTGGTAGGACGCCATCCGACAAGCTTGCCGTGATCACAGGAGTCAATGTTGAAGCCACGCTCCAAGACAGACTTGTAGTTTCGTCGCAAGACGGAGGTGACTGAGCAAAGCTCAGACTTCACGAGAGTGACAGAAGCCATGGTTCCGACACCACCGGAGCCGACGAGGACAACATTCTTTAAAGCAGTCATTCTTTTTGTAGAGAGTGGATTGAAGAAAAAAACAATGAAAAAAGAAGTTGAAAATGTAGATATTAGATGCTCTTTTTATGGACGCCAGGCCGTTGATAAGATTAGTTGCGGGACAGGCGACGGCGAATCTTCGGTGCGGCTCAGCAGCACTCCTACCAAAGTGCCAATCCGAGATTCCAAACTTAAAGCTGTGAGTTGATTATTTCCGCTTTAAAATGCTTTCAATTGACTTAAATTATACCAGTGTAGTACATGGGTGTGTACCAGTAAAGCAGTAGGTAACAGACAGCCGGTGTTTTCTCGATGACAAGTGTGTTTTTCTCGGAGATAGATGACCCACAGAAGTGCCCGCGCTAAATATCGGTTAGAGTTGCTTCTCGGGGAATGATATATATCGCATAGTATCAGGAAAACTAGACAGGGCATGAGACACAGAAAATTACAGAAAAAGCATCAACTAAGCTCATAAAGATATCGCTAACAACATAGCTTTTTATCTCTAAACCAATTGGTTTGTTCGTCTGCTCTTTCGTATTTCGGTTTTCCTAGACCGAAGGCCCTCGGTCCTCGGACGCGATCTACGACCGAACAAAAGGAGCGAGGCGTGTATGTGATATAGTAGTCGAACCTACTGTCTTGGTTTGAAAAAGAACATTAATTTATTCTTAAAGAAAGAAAGTACACTTATCTATGCAAAGAGACGAGTCCATACTACCTCCCGTGAAGAAGTGTTTGATAGCGGTGTATAAATTGGTACGGCAATAAACGCGATTAGAACCAGATCAGGCAGTTTCATCGTATCACTTTAACAGTTTCACCTCATCCCGGAATACTACTTGGGAAAAAAACACTTTCATTTGTAGAGACCCCATATCCTTTGGTACTCTCTCGTTCTCGGATCTGCTTCAGATGAAATCAATAATTCGAATATACTATTCTCACTTCTACCACTGCATCGAAGTGCGTTTGATTTGGTAAAGTTCGGCTGCTCCATTGATAGTATGTATGACCCATCAATATTTCACTCCCTTTTACCGGCTGCTATGAACTCTGACCTTGTTGGCAGCATGACATTTGATAACAGCGCTTAATTTGTTGTCTCGCGAATAAGTTTTGGGCTTCCTTCACGTTGGTGGAGAAGAATTTCCTCAAGAACTTGCTGTTATGTCTGCAAAGTATCAGTCGACAATCGTTTCGAAATTCTAGATGTATCAGGATCCAAGAAACTGAAGTACGGATTGTCATACCTCATAGGTGATGCCGCGAAGTGGTATTTACTACAAAAATCTAGGATTTCCGATGAGTGGAAGTAATAACAAGCTGAATCCAACGTAACGGGATTATGAAACACGTGAAAAAGAACAACTCGAGATTGTCAAATCCGTTAAAATTTCGGAGCCGTAAGCTTCGCAATATACAATTGTCTACCAGAAAGTTAAATAAAAGGTTTTACATCTTGTACTTCATTATATACATGTCATTTCCAAATAGCGAAAATTAATCACTTTTGTTGTTGCTAGAGAGTCTTCTCTGTAGACACACTTAGACAATGTGGTGGGCAGTGTAGACACCCTCTCGCTCAAGCTTGAGTCGCATCTGAACGAGCTTAAGCAAGTTGTAGAGCATAGTGAGGGTGGGGCAGCTCATACCAAGCTTGGCAGCAACCTTGAGAGGGTTGTGGAGAATGACCTCAATCTCCATGGGGTTTCCCTTGTCAACATCAACCAACATAGAGGGTCGGAAGTGATGGTCAATGGGAGTAGACTCAATCATGACCTTCATGACGTTAGGGTCGAGAGGATAGCCAGCAGCCTCGGCAAGACCCATGATCTCTCGCATGGCAGGCTTGACAATGGTGTTCATGCTGTGGGCATCAGCAGAGACATAGCCAGAGTCGACCTGGGTCAAGGAACAGGTGGTGTTGTAGCACGCGTTCCAGACAAGCTTGCGCCATCGGATAGGAACAATGTCCTCGACCAAGTTGCAGCCAGCAGCACCACCCTTGGTGTAAGCGTGAGCAAAGAACTCAGCCTGGGCCTTCTGCTCGGCAAGGTTGTCAGTTCGGCCGTTAGGGTAGATGCCAAGAACAACATCATCGGGATCATCGTGGATGATCTCACCATCGTGGTTGTGGGCACCAATCATGGTGACAGCAGAAAGAATGGTGTTCTGGGGGAAGGCCTCGACCAACGGGGGCTCAATGTCGAAACCGTTCTGCATAAGGACAATAGCAGTCTTCTCAGAGACGAGGGGCTTGACAAGCTCGGGGATAGAGTAGAAGTCGGGAAGGTTCTTCATGGTAACGACAATATAGTCGTAGGGCTCAGTAGCCTTGGCAGCCTCGTCGATCGAGGAGGCGACTATGGAACGTTAGTATTTAGGGAAAGGAAGCAAAAAAACAGAAAATACTCACGCTTGGTAGGACGCCATCCGACAAGCTTGCCGTGATCACAAGAGTCAATGTTGAAGCCACGCTCCAAGACAGACTTGTAGTTTCGTCGCAAGACGGAGGTGACTGAGCAAAGCTCAGACTTCACGAGAGTGACAGAAGCCATGGTTCCGACACCACCGGAGCCGACGAGGACAACATTCTTTAAAGCAGTCATTCTTTTTGTAGAGAGTGGATTGAAGAAAAAAACAAGAAAAAAAAAGAAGTTGAAAATGAAGATATTAGATGCTCTTTTTATGCACGCCAGACCGTTGATAAGATTAGTTCTAAGACAGGCGACGGCGAACATTTGCTGCGGCTCAGAAGTACTCCTACCAAGGTGCCAATCGAGATTCCAAACTTAAAGCTGTGAGTTGATTATTTCCGCTTTGAAACGCTTTCAATCGATTTCAATTATACCAGTGTAGTACATGGGTGTGTACCAGTAAAACAGTAGTCAACAGACAGCCGGTGGTTTCTCGAGTGCGTTGTTCTCGAGATAGATGACCCACACAAGTGCCCGCGCTAAATATTGGTCAGAGTTGCTTCTCGGGGAATGCTATATATCGCAGAGTATCTGGAAAACTAGACAGGGCATGAGACACAGAAATTTACAGAAAAAGCATCAACTAAGCTCATAAAGATATCGCTAACAACATAGCTTTTTATCTCTAAACCAATTGGTTTGTTCGTCTGCTCTTTCGTATTTCGGTTTTCCGAGACCGAAGGCCCTCGGTCCTCGGAAGCGATCTACGACCGAACAAAAGGAGCGAGGCGTGTATGTAATACAGTAGTCGAACTCACCTTCTTGTTTGAAGAATGACATTAATTTACTCTAAAAGAAAGAATATAAACCTTTTTGCGCAAAGAGACGAGTCCACTACCTCCCGTGAAGAAGTGTTTGGTAGCGGTGTATAAATTGGTACGGCGCTAGATGCGAGGTAACCAAATCAGGCAGTTTCATCCTGTTACTTTAAGAATTTTATTGAGCCTATACCATTACGATATGCAATGAATTTATCGCCATATATCTCACCGGTTAGCCGATATGTGTATCTACACATGGTGAAGGCAACTGACATTGCCGAGAAGTGGCAAATATTCATTAAAATTTCGGAGCCGTAAGATTCGCAACATACAATCAACTACCAGATCAAAGGTAAATAAAAGGTTTTACATCTTGTACTTCATTATATACGTGTCATGTCCAAATAGCGAAAATTAATCACTTTTGTTGTTGCTAGAGAGTCTTCTCTGTAGATACACTTAGACAATGTGGTGGGCAGTGTAGACACCCTCTCGCTCAAGCTTGAGTCGCATCTGAACGAGCTTAAGCAAGTTGTAGAGCATAGTGAGGGTGGGGCAGCTCATACCAAGCTTGGCAGCAACCTTGAGAGGGTTGTGGAGAATGACCTCAATCTCCATGGGGTTTCCCTTGTCAACATCAACCAACATAGAGGGTCGGAAGTGATGCTCAATGGGAGTACATTCAATCATGACCTTCATGACGTTGGGGTCAAGAGGATAGCCAGCAGCCTCGGCAAGACCCATGATCTCTCGCATGGCAGGCTTGACAATGGTGTTCATGCTGTGGTCATCAGCAGAGACACGACCAGAGTCGACCTGGGTCAAGGAACAGGTGGTGTTGTAGCACGCGTTCCAGACAAGCTTGCGCCATCGGATAGGAACAATGTCCTCGACCAAGGTACAGCTAGAAGCACCACCCTTGGTGTAAGCGTGAGCAAAGAACTCACCTTGGGCCTTCTGCTCGGCAAGGTTGTCAGTTCGGCCGTTAGGGTAGACGCCAAGAACAACATCATCGGGATCATCGTGAAGGATCTCACCATCGTGGTTGTGAGCGCCAATCATGGTGACAGCAGAAAGAATGGTATTCTGAGGGAAGGCCTCGACCAACGGGGGCTCAATGTCGAAACCGTTCTGCATAAGGACAATAGCAGTCTTCTCAGAGACGAGAGGCTTGATGAGCTCGGGAATAGAGTAGAAGTCGGGAAGGTTCTTCATGGTAACGACAATATAGTCGTAGGGCTCAGTAGCCTTGGCAGCCTCATCGATAGAGGAGGCGACTATGGAACGTTAGTATTTAGGGCAAGGAAGCAAGAAAATACTCACGCTTGGTAGGACGCCATCCGACAAGCTTGCCGTGATCACAGGAGTCAATGTTGAAGCCACGCTCCAAGACAGACTTGTAGTTTCGTCGCAAGACGGAGGTGACTGAGCAAAGCTCAGACTTCACGAGAGTGACAGAAGCCATGGTTCCGACACCACCGGAACCGACGAGGACAACATTCTTTAAAGCAGCCATAATATATGTGATTCTTTAGACAAGATTGCAGTAAATCAGAGGATATAAGAGGTCTTTTTATAGTAGAGAAAGAGCAGAAGTCAGAGCTGTGCCGGACAGTCATGGCGATGAGGCTTGCATGAGGCTCTCGATATAATATATTCACCTGTACGTAGAGAGGGTATAGCTGAAAAGAAGCCCAAAATAACTGGCGTAAACGCTCGGGTAACAAATCTTTTAAATATTAAATTATAAGATTTCTTCATTTAGACCTTTAGAATGACTAAAGAATGACTGAAGAATGACTGAAGACTCATAAAGGTGCTACCAGAGCCACCAGAGCCATTGCAGACTCTGTCTCTGATCGCCATTGCCTTCTTAAAACAATGGCAAACTTAAAGGGAAGTCCAAAGCTTAAAACCGGGTAACAACTTCGCAACTCCACGCCCAAATTTTTCGATAAACTCTGATGCGCCGGGTAAGCGAATTCGATAAGAAGGGGCCCTGACAAAAGTCAGCATCACCCAAATGACAGTTTATCGCGGTGGGAAAGTTGGGGAAACGCAAAGCGAAATAGGGCTTGAGCATTTCTTCTAAGTTATTCTTTGAGAAATTTTGAGTGCAGAAGCTCGGCGATTGGCAGATAGTTTAAGTTATAGAGAGCGGGCTCGGCGAATTCGGCTTAGGGAAGGCAAGACAGGCCCGCACAGGGAAGGGCAGGGCTAAGAGGATTAGCTACTATATAAATCATTCTTTTCTTCTTCTTTTTTTTTTCCTCACACACAAGAAAAATGCCTGAATCTGCTCGCAAACTTGCTATCGACACTGCCTTTTCTAAACTCGTTTCTGAGTTTGCTGCAGAAAACGTTGAGTCTGGAAAGATCACTTCTGAGTCTGCTCCTTATCTCCCTGGTTCTACCACTCGAAACACCCCCTACCACGAGCCCTTCCCCTTGGTTTTGGCTGGCGGTGATGGCGCCTATGTTACCACTGCCGATGGTGCTCGTCTCTTGGACTTGTGCGGTGAATACTCTGCCTGTATGTTTGGTCACACCCACCCTTTGATTGTCAGCACTATGAAGAAGGCTATTGATGGTGGTTTGGCTCTTGGCTCCGTCAACCCTTGGGAGGGACAGCTCGCCAAGAAGCTCTGTGACCGCTACCCTGCCTTTGATATGGTTCGTTTCTCCAACTCCGGTACCGAGACCAACCTTACTGCCTTGTCTTTGGTCACTGCTTACACTGGCCGATCCAAGATCTGCGTCTTTACCGGTGGTTACCACGGTGGTATGCTTATGTTTGGTAAGCCCACCGAGATGAACGCCCGCTTCGACTTTGAGGTTTTGCCCTACAACGACCTTGAGAAGTCCCAGGCCACCATTGACAAACTTGGCAAGGAGATCGCCTGTATTATGGTTGAGCCTGTCCAGGGTTCTGCTGGCTGCATTCCCGCTGACAAGGAGTTCTTGCAGATGCTCCGAGACAAATGTACCGAGTACGGTGCCGTTTTGTACTTTGACGAGGTTATGTCTTCTCGATCTGCCTACGGTGGTGCTCAGTCTGCCTACGGTATTACTCCCGATATGACTGCTTTGGGTAAGTACCTTGCTTCCGGTGGTCTCAACTTTGGCGCCTTTGGCGGTAAGCGTGAGATCATGTCTCGATTGGACCCTTCCAGCGCCAAGCCTCTCTACCACTCTGGTACCTACAACAACAACATCATGAACATGATGACTGCCTGTGTCATTATGGACAAGATCTGGACTCCTGAGGCTGCTACCACTCTCTTTAACCTCGGTGAGAAGCTCCGTGACAGCATCAACGAGATTGGTGAGGGCACTCTCTTGCAGGCTACCGGCTATGGTTCGCTTGTTAACGTTCACTTTGCCTACGAGAAGATCACTTCTATCTCCCAGGTCAACTCTGGAGAGCCATTGTTGCGTGAGGTCTTCTTCTTCGACATGCTCAAGCGAGGATACTTCATTGCCCGACGTGGTATGTTGTCTCTTATGACCGTCCACACTCAGGAACAACTTGACGGCCTCTTGGCTGCCATCAAGGCCTTCATTGAGGAGTACTCTGACCTTGTCAAGTTGTAAACTACCCTCTTGTAATTATTTATATGTTTTGTGTTTTGTGTTTTGTGTTTTGTGTTTTAGATGGCTGGATCCGATAATCAGTGTTTTGCTAAAAGGAAAGAAATTGTGTAGCTGTAAATCATATATGTATGTTCATTCAGCCCCTCCACCGGTGGCCTGGCAGCCTCACCGTTAAATCGTTAGATCAAGATTGTAGCCTGAATACTTTAAGCTAGCTCTTTTTCTTACGTCAAGTTTGTATTCATTGTACCAAACCAAAAATGCAATTCATTATCATTTAGCCTTTGATATATTGTAAAAAGATATACATAAGTTTCAGTAGATTTGGGGCACTTTCTTTTTGTTTGCTGTAATCAATTAAGCATTCAGGCCAAGTATGTATACTTGGCTTGTCAGTCCTACCCTTACTTGACCACTACACTACATTACAGCTTCTTTAGCGTGTAAACAAATATTAATACATACAAAAGAACTCCAAACTTGTTAAAAAAAAAAAAACCAAACTTCCCTCGCAAGGTCTTCTAAAACCATAAATTGTTTACTTAATGTTGAAATAGTAAAATTAAATTCAAAACTCCTCTGAATGTATTTTTTTTTCTTTTCGTTAATTCTCGGTTGAGCTTAGAATCAAGACATTATGACTTCGATGCCGCGCTCCTTCAGAAACGAATGCCAGCTGTAGTCGAGCGATGTGTTTTGCCTCCACTCCCAAAACTTTTCCATGCAGTCCTGCATTGTGTTTACGGAGCCTGGCATGTGTGGTCGTATTTTCTGAATCCACTTGCGGAAACTGCTTTGGAGCTCGGGGAGCAATGCCTCCATACCAGCCACAAACGCACTCCACAGGACTGGTGCAGGACGGTAGCCATCGACATCACCCATATCGACCAGATAATCCAGCTCAATCAGAGCACCCTTGACATAGTCTTGCAGCTCGCTCGGGTGGACCTGCTCGACCATTCGCGCAATGTAGATCTTGAGCGCAAAGTGATAGGAAAGTGCGTGGCAGCGGAATACCGTTTCCACACCAGAGCCTATAAATGTAGCCTGGCGATAGGAGGAATCGTTTTCAATTTTCCACTCACTCACCATCTTTTTGAGCTCATTCTTTCGGGCGGTCAAAGCCTTGGCGATCTCGGGGGTCAACTCCTTCGTATGCTGAGCATAGTAGAGACGGTGGGACGAAAGCCCGATCGCCTCCAGCATCATTCTTGCCAACGGGGCGGTGAGACCTTCGTGGCATATATCAATCTCGTCAATGGCATACATATGCGGGCCAGAAGAGGTCTCGATTCGCGCCTGCTCAAGAGAGAGAGGAGTGATTGAGGTTGAGCGGTAAATCAGATTACGCGTGAAGAAAATTTCATGCAAACGAATGGCCTTAAATGACTTTGTTTTCCTCAGACCACGCAATCGGATAACTTCTCCACACTGATGAATGTGGTCACGAACACGGTTCATGTGGCCACTAAAGACATCAATGGTGATAATAGAAAGCATAGCCATGATGAGTTCCTTATACTTCACTTCCCACACTCTATTATTCTCCATGATATCCGACACAAACCGCAATGCAATCGTTCTATTCTTTTGACCAATCTGGGCCCAGTATGACTGCGACTCAACGCTAGTATTTGGACGCGTAGCTAAATGATAGGCGCTGACAGCAAGCAAGGCATGAAGCAGAATGATCTTCACGTCGGAACAGCCACCTTGAGCATAAATCTCGCCACTAGCATCAAGAGCAGTGGGTAAAAAGCACGACTTCCACGGGTTGTCGGGTGCGCTGACAGGCTGCATCATAGGCAATATATTTATAATATAGTTCTGCATCAAATGTCGCAACTCTAAACTTTCCGAGTCTGAGCAAATACTGAATTCAAATCCAGGCAGGCAAGAGACTCCAAAAATAGACACTCGAAGAGTTGATATTTCCACCCGCCAGAGGAAGTCCAAGAGGTGACCAAAGGCTCGGTTGCGCTTGGGGTGAGAGAGCATCTCGAGGGCGTACTGATAACAGCGCTGAACGACCTGCTGATTGAAGCCAGTCAAGCCAGATTTAGCTAAAATAGGAGCCATTTCACACTCCAGAAGCGAATCGGATTCTATCGGACTAAGTTGTCGCGTCTCATCCGACACCAGCCACTCTAGCTCACTGGACTGCGAGCCGATAAACCCACTAATCGCCGATGCCGGTAGATAACCAGTGTCGGTGACCTTTTTGTGTCGAGAGTCTCCATCTAACCACTGCAAATGGTTGACGTTCATCAACTGATTGCTGCTTTCGCCATCTCCAGATTGGGCGCGATTGAAATCAAAAGTCTCATCAAAGGCACCAAGCAGCATTTGAGTGAATGCGCCCGGAGAGTTCTCGCCATTAGCTGTGATTGAATATGGTGGCGCCAATCCAGAAGCATGATAGAGGCTGGAGTCCCACTCAGCTATCCTTTCCCCTGGGGGAAGATGCTTTGCGGTTACCAAAGCGAGGGCGTGAATGGGCTCCTTGGGTGCGGTGAGGTTGTCTATGGAGGGCAAGGTATCGGGTTTCCAGTCGGTAGAGCTAGATCCCCGCCGTATACAAGGGCGTTTTGCTGGCGGCAAGACTGGTTTGACAGCTTGATGTAAAGTGGCGGACTGATCTAGCTCGACCACACCTTCCTTCTTGCGGGTTTTCCAAAACGGATCAAAGACAGCAAAGGGACCTTGTAGAATTGGTTCTTCCTTTGGAAAGCAATCTTCGAGTTTATACAGAAATCGATTTAGTTCATGTTCTTGGTAAAGTAGAGCCAGAGTGGAGGCTTCACGTTCAGTTTCTAGAATAGAGTCAGACTATTGATACTTGAAAACAAAAGAGAAGCATATGATGCCTAGGGCTATGGCTATGGCGTCGTCGTTAATTTCTTACCTGTTAGAGAAGCACGACGCTTTGATAGTTCGGACGGGTTGAATCCATCTGTGAGCCAGAGTAAGCGAATTGAATAACCTTCGCAGGTAAGGTTTGACTTCTTGCACGTCTCGCAAACAGGACGAGCTTCATCACACTTGATTTTGCGAGCTCTGCAGGTCCAGCATCCTGTAAAAGTCTTTGACCTTTTCCGCTTCGGCCCCGGGTCGCCGTCGGTTTCGCAAGCCATTTGTGCGGGTGTATGAGTGGTGTTATATCGCAGTCGGTGTCTTGCCAGTCTCCGAAAACCCTTCTACAGGTGCACTTTTGCAGGGCAAAAGTAGAAAGACTGACAGAGCCTGTCCCAAAGATCCAAGACAAAAGAAGAAGGAAGTTGGGGAGTGGGGCGAACAACAAAAGAAGCCGTTTCTTGTCTCTATTTTTAAAAAAAGCTACACAATACTCCCTTTCCCCCTCCAAACAACCCATGCAGAAATCCAATTAAAAACACTGCTGCCCCTTTTACACTTCTATGCTGTATGATATCTAGGCTGTATACGCTGTTTACGTCCAAAGCACGCTCACAGTTGACACAGTTGTGTACGGTGCACACACAACCTTGCCCTTTGCCCAGTGCTATCTTTTTTGCCCCTCGCCACAATTGCGGCTCACACGTGACTATGATTCGGTATCAGTTGCATATTTCGCCGCGTGCGGCTGGTTGGATTTTTGTCTGCCCTTTGAGAATTTTTTTTTTTGGGCGTCAGTTTCCCGGGGCTGCGCCAAAGGGGAAGTGGCGCATATAAAAGGCGCTCAAGTCTGCTGTTTCTCTCTACACACATACACACAAAAGACATGTCCGCTACTGAAACCGTCACTGCTTCTGCTTCTTCCGCTGGAGCCAAGCGAACCGGCAACGCTCGCGATGCTCTCTCCCACAACGACACCCCCGGTGTCCACAACATCGCCATCGGTTACGAGCACCCTGGTATCCCCAAGTTTGAAGACAAGTACGCTGAGCGAACTTTTGTTAAGCAACACATGGCTGCTGCTTTCCGTATGTTTGCTCGAAAGGGCTACGGTATCGGTGCTGCCGGTCACATTTCCGTTCGTGATCCCGTCGACCCCCACACCTTCTGGATCAACCCGTAAGTGTTTTTTTTTTTGTCTTTGTTGCCTCTGCATAGAAGCAGTTCGGATATTCCTGTTACCCGCGGCGTTTCCGGTTGATTTGAGTGGTGCTATCGCTTCATCGTCGCAAAGTCCGTTTGGGTTTCGGATAATCCGAACACTACCCTGATCTACCCAGTGCTAATTGTTACAGCTATGCTCGCCACTTTGGCACCCTTAAGGCCTCTGATATGGTCCATGTTGATGAGCAGGGTCAGGTCTTGCCCGATGGTGCTCAGGTTCCCGTCAACGGTGCTGGATTCATGATCCACTCCCACCTCCACCAGGCTCGACCTGACGTTAACGCCGCCTGCCACACACACTCCGTCCACGGTAAGGCTTGGTCTACTTTCGGAAAGCCTCTCGAGATGATCAACCAGGACGCCTGCACCTTCTACGGTGTCCAGACCGTCTACTCTGACTTTGGTGGTGTCGTTATCGAAGCCGATGAGGGACAGAACCTCGCCAAGGCTTTCGGCAACAACAAGGTCATGATCTTGCAGAACCACGGCATCATCACTGCCGGTGGTACCGTCGACGAGGCTGCCATCTTGTACGACTTGTTGGAGCACGGTTGCCAGGCTCAGCTTTTGGCCGAGGCTGCTGCCGCCAACGGTCTCAAGAAGACCGTTGCTTCCAAGGAGGCTGCTGAATTCACTTACAAGAGTGCCTCTGACCCCGAGTCTCTCTACGTTGAGTTCCAGCCCGAGTTTGAGTACGAGGTCTTCCGCGACCCCAGCCTTTTGGAGTAAATCACTCTCCTACCCCTTCCCTCCTTGTAAAATGATTGAAATTCAGTTTTTTTTTTTTTTTTGAATAGTGGAGCAGTTCACACAAGTACTAGCTAATGTAATATATCAAATAATAATTTTGTTCAAACCCTAGTTTAGAAACACCTCCAGTAATTACAGCTTGCAAGGCGTCGGTACGATATTTATAAAAGTAACGGAGAATCAAACGAGATGACTACTAAAAGCCAATATTAGATTGTCGTAAATTGCATTTCTCCCAACTGCGTAATGCGCCTTCAATGATTTGTCCTGCATCAATAATTGGTTGGCATGGCAACTACTCAAAGGATATCAAAAATGCAGCTGGTCAGAGTTATACGCGAGACCTTGAAGAAGGATTAACAACTCTTTTAAAGATTAAATGAACTATTCATCATATCAAGAGTTTTGTGGCTCTAGACTCCTGCAGACACCCAGCATCCCCTCCCCCCGCACCGCGAATTAAAACAGACACCTCGTTCAACAATGACTGTCTATTGGTGGCATACGGTTATTGTGAATGACTAAAACAGCATAAATTATAGTCACAAGTGAGCTTAACCCACAGCTTTTGCCGTGGGTAATATCACAAAGAAGGTCTTAACCGCCCGCAAGTACGCCGCACAATTGATGTGCCTCTCTGCACAACGCCGAGTCGGGGCATCTCGGTGCAGCTTTGACCAATCAGACGAGACAAGATTCTTTGGTGGCCCTTGGATCGCCGCTTTTCGGGTAAAGGGTTGGCTTAGATTTGGAAATTATGCAGTAATGATTGAAGCACTGTTGGAGCAGCGTCTTTGAGAAAACTTTGAATGCCAGAGTTTGGGTGTGACTTTATATTCTCGGTAGAGACAAGACTCGTTGGTCTGAGGTACTACGAGTAAATTATATCAATTAAACATATCCATTAATATTAAACACACCAAACGCCTTTAAAAAGAAATTAATTATCCAAAGTCATCCACCCAGATTAAAAATGCCGATTTTTTGAGTATTAGTTTTGAAGTCATGCTAGTATCTCTACCATAACATATCCTTGTTGTTCCATAGCATAGGCTCGGCCTCGGCTTTGGTCTTCTCAATCGAGACAAAAGCGTCCATAAAAGAGGTAAAGAAGGGCTCCTGCTCAGTCATGCCAGGTTCTTTGTCGAGAGAAAGGGGCCCAAAGAGCGGCTCATGCTCGATCTGGTCCCCGAATCCCGGAAGGCCGAAATCAAAGTTCTCAAACTCTGAGCGTGGCGGTGAGAGATTACCCTGATGCTCGAGTTTGGGAGACGCGTCGTCGGCTGTTGAGGGCGACGAGCACGATGACGATTGCGAGTAGCTCTGCGAGTGACTCAGCTGGGGCTGCATTGGCATCCAGTCTCTAAACTCTTGGGAATGCTCATGAGTGTGCTCATCCGATAGATGGTGTAATCCTCCGCAGCTGTGGCTATGTGTATCCAGTTCAGCCTTGATGGTAGAAGGTCGCTGGCTGTCAAAGACGCCAAAGGGTCCCATCGTGACTGTCTCGGAACCGGGAACGAGATCATCAAGCATAAGAATAAAGTGATCCAGCTCTTCCTCGCAGTATAGCATTGTAAGAGTCATCTCCTCACGTTCTTTCTCTGCAAAATCGATTAGTACTCGCCCTCCAAAGCATTCGCTCGCTTGAAGCTCAGAATAACGCACCAGTTAAGGAGGAGCGTCGCTTAGAAAAATCCCCGGCGTCAAATCCATCAATCAACCATAGTAAACGGACCGAGTATCCCTGGCAAGGAATGTCTGCCTTTGCACAGGACTGACAGTAAGGTTTAGCTTCGTCGCATTTGATTTTGCGAGCTCTGCATGTCCAGCATCCAGTAAAGGTCTTGGTACGCTTCTTGCGCGCACGCACTTGGTTGCTCGAAGCCTTTGGCATGGTTTGAAAGGAGAAAGAAAATGCGGGAGAAGCCTTTTTTTATACGAGCTGCGCTTAGGAGCAAAAACTCCAACAGTTTGGGTTCGGCCGAGAAGGGAACAAGAAACGCCGTGTGTGCCAAGACTTTTGCGTTTCGGCCCCGAAACAAACCCAAAAAAAAAAACATGGAGATTACGACCGAAGATAGCACACAACCGACAAAAACAAGATCAAAATTGTTATTCTAATGAATGCTATAGTAGTATGTTGTTTAACTACAGTTTTCTACTTTAGTTTAAGAAGAAACGGCAGGTTCAAGTCGAGGCTGCCTTCTTCTCCCAATCAAGCTAAAGAACCCAATCTTGCTATCGTGCGCCATTCAATATGCGGCGCAAATACAAGCGATAAGTCCAAAAAGGAAGGCAATCCCATCTGCCTTTCTAATTTATCTGCCTTTCTAAATTAGAAAGGTCGAGAACAATACCGAAAAACATTCAATATGATAGCAATACGCTGCAAATGCTCAATCAAGGCGAGTACGTGGTAAACCGGTTAAAACTTACTTTTTATTCCTTCCGTAAGGCTATCATTGTACGTGTACCTTGGAATTTGTCAGAGAGGTACCTTTGTAGATTAGTGTGTGGGCCGGCCAGAAGGGTATTCCAAGGGGCAACTTTTAGCGCTATACGCGATAGATTGGTGACTACTCCACCAAAGGGTTAGTGAATTGATTGCAAGTCGTTGATATCTTCTATTCTGCAATTGTGTAAAACGTCACCGTTACCTCAAGTCCAGCTTCTTGTTGACGTGTGCAAAGCCCAAAGACAGATTTTGAAGGTATTATTTATTCAAAAGAAACGTAAAAAGAAGACAGAATTGAGAAGTAAGTAAACTTTTCAGGTTTGTCCGGGGCTTATGTATTCGGGTCCGAATCCGTTGGCTCTGAACGTATAAACCTCCAGCTGGACCTATCTCGTCTACTTCTCTACTTCTCGGTCCAATTGAACAAAATGCCAAAGATTATTATTGTTGGCTCTGGTATCATTGGAATGCTTACTGCAGACTACTTGCTCAAGTACTTTGATGACATTACCATTGTTGCCCGCAACATGCCTGGCGACACTACCACTGAGTGGGCCTCCCCCTATGCCGGTGCTATCATTCGTGCTACGCCAGAATCGACACCAACCGAGAAAGAAATGGTCAAGGAAAGCTTCCGCTACTACTGGGGCCAGGCACATACTGATCCCACCTCTGGCGTTGCTGTGCGAACCATTCACGACTATCTCGATGCCAAAATCTGGAAAGGAGATGAAGGCGCACTCTGGGTCAGAGGCTGCTTCCCCAACTTTAAGGAGATTCCTGAGAACGAATTGCCTCCTCAGATTATCAAAGGCATGACTTACAAGACGGTTTCCATTAACCCCGTTGTCTTTCTACCCCGGCTTAAGCAGCGGTTGGAGGAGGCTGGTGTCAAGTTTGTCAATGTCACTTTAAGCGCCCTTGCCGATGCCCCAGCTGCGGCTGGCTATACTGGTCCCAAGGAAGGTCTTATCATAGTCAATGCTTCAGGTTTGGGCTCTGGTTTGCCTGGTTTAGGAAACTCCCCACTCCGCGACGTCGCCGATCCTGATGTCCGCTCAGTTCGAGGCCAGACCGTCTGGGTCAAGGCTGACGTCCAAGACATCTACCTTCGCGACGGCAGCGAGTACAACTATGTAATTCCCCGCGCTTTCTCGGGCGGCGCTGTCTTCGGCGGTATCAACCAGCAACATTCCAACTTTTCAAAAACCGCCGACCCTTCGATGGCCGAAGACATCTTTCGTAGGTTGCGTCTGATGGCACCCGAAGCCTTTCCTCACGGCGACAATAAGAAGCTCGATATCATCAAGCACGTTGTGGGCTTCCGCCCCGCTCGCGTCGACGCTGCTGGAACACGCATCGACAACTTCCGCATTGAAGCCGACAAGATTGGTGGATACAATGTCGTTCACGCCTACGGTTTTGGTGGCACTGGATACGTCTTCTCGGGCGGTGCTGCTAAGCAAGCCACCCAATTGGTCAAGGCTATTGCTTCGACCTCGTCCAAGGCCAAGCTTTAAGTATTGGATCAAGCTAGATTATTATATTACATAGTTTTGTAGAGTAGCGTTATCGTACAAACATTCAAAAAAAATTTCAAACTCGGTCGTTGCAAAAGCCGCTCAAACGGTTTTCGGTTTCAAAGTTGCCAGCTATCACAGACCTTCAAGTTTGGGTAGCAACTGATTTCAAAGTTCAAAAAAGTCTCGACTCGCCGTTCCAGCTTTACCCTTACTAATTCGTCTCCCTTTCCAAACTGCCTATCGTCGCCACGCTTCTCGAAATGGCTGAACCCCACGATAACATGAACGAAAGTGTACATTAGAGCGAAGGGCCGAAGGACCGAGATTCCAAGCCACCCGAGATCGAAAAAAAGAAATCATGTAGAAGAATAGATAAAAATAAAGTTTGAGATTATATGACTACAAAAACGTTATGGTGACTAATATTCTTACTGCTCTACTCATCCTAGTATCTCAAAATCCTTCTCCCTACGTTACTCTCAACAATAAATTTATGATAATGAACAAGCCTCTCGGCTGCGTGAATCGCAACACGTACCTTGGAGTAAAAGTCCATAGCTGTGAACTTGATCCACCGTTCAGCATACCGTCATGACTTCGAATCTAAATAACATGCCTTAAGAACATCCAAAAATAAGGATCGACAACGTTGAAATGTGTGTCTAATTGAATTTCCTAGAGAGCTGTCTCGGTCCCGAAAGAGTTGAGGTGCCAAATGCCATGACCGAACCGGAATGATTCACGTACTGTTTTAACGAAACATCCTTTAAACCCGTAAATTAAACCAAATTCAAATGAGTTGTGGCGGCTTTTGTACCCAACTTGTATCAATTGTGTCGCGCAAAAACCAGCCAGCTGTGTCATCAGGCTCCTCACCAAACTTTCTCCGTAGGTTTCACTCAAAGATATAGTAAGTACTGGTCACTCAATTGAATACACAGTGAATCACTACACTCTTTTTTATCAAACAGCAGCATACCTGGTCCTGCTCAAATGTATATCACCATAGCTTCCACGCACTGCCATTCGTCCAAACCCCAATTTACGGTATGAGTCTCCTCGGTTCACATAAAGTTGACACTACTGTCTTGAAAAATTAGAGGAAAGAGAAATGGAATTACTGACGATACATACTAATCCTCTATTCCACGTATATCGCTCCTCATTAGGAGAAAGCAAAAAAACCTACTCTATTTACCACAGTAGTACCACAGTAGACAAGAGTTTCCCTACTCTCCTCAGTCTTTAAGAATAACGAGAATATGTTATTTTTCTTTAAAGGGCCTTGTTAATCAAAGACACCTTGAAAAGACCAGCCAAACATGGTCGTTATCATATGTGCCGCTTTATTTGCGGCGTTAAGCGAAGAAGGCAGGCAACCCCTTTTGCTGCCTTTCTAAACTTCCTTTCTGCATTGCCTTGGGCAAATTAGAAAGGAAGCGTTAGAGGCTTGGAATTGGACAGCGAAGATATATTTTGTTTTTTCGTATGGCTTAGATTAGACCAGAGAATGCTTGCAAAAAATGAAGGGTAAACAAGAAAAAATGATCTGGTGTTTCGTCCTTTCCTCGGTGATTTTTTCAAGTCCAAGTAAATAAGAATCAGACGAAGGTTTAAAGTCGGACTTTAAAGTTCGTTTTTCTGCGTGGTTGACTCGGATCTGAAAAGAGTTTGCTGCTGCTGGCTATTTCAACTTCGTACTACTCCAAACTTCTCTTCATTCACCAATTATAACAAAATGCCCAAGATTGTCATTGTCGGATCTGGTATCATTGGAATGCTCAGTGCAGAGTACTTGAGCAAGTACTTTGATGATATCACCATCGTCGCACGAAACATGCCTGGTGACACTACCACCGAGTGGGCTTCTCCCTACGCCGGTGCCCTCATCCGACCCTCGCCTGACTCGACGCCCCGTGAAAAGGAAATGGTCAAAGAGAGTTTCCGCTACTACTGGCGCCAGGCCAACATTGATCCCACCTCGGGTGCTACTATCCACCCTCTCCACGACTATCTTGATTCCAAGTCGTGGACTGGTAAAGAAGAACTCTGGGCCCACGAATGTTTTCCCAACTACCATGATATTCCTGAGAATCAGTTGCCTCCTGGTGTTGTCCGAGGCTTTTACTACAACGCGATTGCCATCAACCCAACTGCTTTCCTTCCCCGACTCAAGAGCCGTCTCGAGGAGGCCGGTGTCAAATTTGTCAATACCACACTGACTGCTCTCGCTGATGCTCCAGCTGCTGCTGGCTACTCTGGCTCCAAGGAAGGTGTTATCATCATCAATGCCTCCGGATTGGGCGCTGGCTTGCCTGGTTTAGGCAACTCCCCACTCCGCGACGTTGCCGATCCTGATGTCCGCTCAGTTCGAGGCCAGACCGTCTGGGTCAAGACTGATGTCAAATCGATCTACATCCGCCACGGTTACGAGTACAACTATGTGATCCCTCGTGCCTTCTCGGGCGGTGCCATCTTTGGCGGTGTCACCCAGGCCACCAACTTCTCGTCTGTTCCCGACCCTACAGTGGCTGAGGATATTTTCCGTAGGTTACGTCTTATGGCTCCTCAGGCCTTCCCTCACGGTGACAACAAGAAGCTCGATATTATCAAGAACGTCGTCGGCTTCCGCCCCGCTCGCGTCGACGCTGCTGGAACCCGCATCGACAACTTCCGCGTCGAAACCGACAAGATTGGTGGATACAATGTTGTTCACGCCTACGGCTTCGGTGGTTCTGGATACATCTACTCGGGCGGTGCTGCCAAGTTGGTTAGCGAATTGGCCAAGGACATTGCCGCTACCTCATCCAAGGCCAAGATCTAAATACTTCTAGAAGATATAGTAGACATATTTTTGATTACACAAGAGACACGTAAAGCTTGTAGGACGGAGGTTAAGAAACTTCGGCCAACGACTGCCGTTCCAAGCTTTTTTTGACTTAAAAATCAACATGTGTGTGTGTCTAGCTGTTACAAACCGGTATATTCAGGGCTATAGAAGTCAATTCTATCATTGATCTTGCGGTACTATTTGGACCGCCCTTTCTACCTTGCCCTTTCTAATTGTCCGCCGTTCTAATTGTCTATCGTTGCAACGATCTTCGATATTCAATGCGATAACAACGGCAAAAGTGTGCGTTCTTCAAGAACCGAAGGACCGAAGGACCGAGATGCTGAAATAAGAGAACAAAAATAAATATACAAAACAGATAACAGGTTTACAGATACGCTATTGGATATGATCTAAATGTTGAATGTATTCAGCATGAATAACTTAGCTGCACCCCTCTCTCTCTCGAGTCTTATCTAAGATGCCAATGGCAGTGTATTTGGCCCTTCCAAGCAACATTCTCAAAACAGCATAGGAGCTGAACTAAAATGAAGCTAGCAGAGGCAGTCTTATCGTAGATCAAGGTGGAAGGATTTCTATTTCTTCGCTTGAGAGTGCATCGCTATTGAATTAGCTGCCAGTTTATTCTACTCGTGTTGGTCACCGAGCCTAGCATAATCGGGAGCCAATTCTCAGCCGTATTCATTCATAACTATACCCAATTGGCTAAAAAATCATAATGAGTCGAGTTTTAACTCATCTTCTGACAGTATTCTACTCAGAGAATAGAAAGTACGTGCTTTTCTGTTCGAAATTTTCCGGGAGAACTTTTCGGTCCCGAGGCAGAGAAGTGCGAGACAGAGGTGTCATAACCGAACCGAGGGGATTCACTAATGTTTCCTGGAAACCCTCCTAGTAGCAAGCAAAGGGAAATTGTGCCGTATTTTCTTTGGTGTGTACTCAATTTGCTACAATTGTGTTGTACGCAAGACCATCTGGCACTCCCGCCAGTACCTTTACTGAACCTTCCCCGAGACGTCGTTACCACAAGTCACTCGATAAAATACTCTTAGATTCTTCTAGTTTTCGCCGAGACAGCGGCATGTCTGGCAGTACTCCTTTGTATATCACCGGCTTTTATGGCCCACGAGCGAGACTTTATAAAGCATACTCGGCTTCAGCCTCCTCGGTCCATTCTCAGTTCGGCTTCCATCTCGGCTCATGTTGGCACTGGTTACAAAAATCCAGGTCCGGTTGAGCCAGACGCGCACTTCTCGGGCAGTGCCGCAATGAAAGTGGCTGTCTCATCTACCTGTCAACATGCCTGACAACTCTTTCGCCCTGGTTTCCATTTATTCCTTGGCGTCGGTAATGTCCGTAGCACTCTCACCGGCTTCCCTCGGTTCGACTCCCATGGCCCGACTCCCATGGCCGCCGCAGTCATCGCAGATAAATCGGTCTTCATCTACAGAATCTCTTTGTTTCAACCCAAGAGTCTTGAAAACTCAACAGGAAAGGAAGTAATATTTCAAATAATAGTACACGCTCGCTGCTTGCCATCTTCCCTTTCTCCATACTGTACAATATCCCCTCAATTCGGAAAAAAAACAAATAAAACTCCCCCTGTGTCAAAGCGCAAGTTTACTGCACATTTTCTGTCCTTGTTAGTATTCTCTTATGGACTCTCACACTCACTTACCAATGCCAAGTGCTCTAATTGCCGGTCGTCCACATGGCCGCCACTATGCTGAATAATTTGTCCAAGAATCCCACTAATTAAGTTTGTATCTACACTGGGGGGGCTGAAAAATGGGCCGTCCAGTAGCTGTTGGATTGTCAGACGTGAATGCGGATCGCGGAAAAGACAGCCGCGGATGGAATCGATAGCGGAATAAGGCACCATACGCTCTCCTAAGCCCCTCGATGGATACTGAATCTCCACCGTGGGGTCCATAATGGCAAGTATTCGCTGCATACCATTGTAACCTGCATATGGTGGTCGACCGTAAAGCATTTGATAGATAATACATCCACAACTCCATATATCAGAGGGTTTTCCGACTTTCATGCACTTGGGTCCACGTGCTCCACCAACTCCAGCCTGACTTGTGTCCATCAGTGTTTCTGGAGCCATATAATTCGGTGTTCCGATTTGCGTATCTCGACGAACATTGACCGTGTGCTCGGGAACTGCATTGGCAATACCAAAATCAATAATCTTGAGCGTTCCCTTCACCAAGAGAAAGTTAGCGGGCTTGAGATCCGAATGTATGATCCCGTGGCGATGGACGGCCTCAACACAGCGCAGCATTTCAGCACCATAGTAGCGTACAAACAATAAATCGATCGGCTCATTCAATTTAGCGGAAAGCATGTGTGCAAGATCAATCTCACCACATTCCATAACTACATAAACGAGTGACTCCTGCATCTCAAAGTCAATAAGTTTGACTACCCGCTGCTCATCTCGTAGCTTGCACAGCAGGTTGATTTCACCTTTGAACCCATCAATTACTGACTGGTCACATTCCGTAAAGGTAACCTTTTTGATAGCATAGGCCTTGTTCGACCCGCTCTGCACCTTGTAGACTTTGGATGAACCACCGCGCCCAATCAGTTCCATCCGAGCATAATTTCTTCCATTTACAGTAATGACAGATTTTGATCGCCGCTGTGGGGTTGGTCCAGGTACGGCATCAAGATTGCTCATTTTAGGTGGTGTTCGGCTATGCTGCTGCATCGTACCAGCACCTTCAAAAGAATCATTTCCTTTGCTATATGTATGTGGTGTATGACTTCGATTTATTGCATTGGGAGACAGTGGAGTGAGCATCGCTCGGCCCTGAGGACGTGCGATCGTGGGTGGTGGTACATTCTCGTCTCGCCTTTGGTCTTTATCTTGGTAGATCTTGGCTTGTCGATATGAATCTGACTCTTGTTGTTGTGTATTGTATATTTCATTGTTAGCGGGAGCTTTCGAGTGTACTGTTGAAATAGACAAGCTTGATGATCCGCTGTCTGCATCTCCTCCCATTCTCTCGGGTTCGTTTGCAAACCGTATTTTTGTTTCACGAGGTGGTTTATCACTATTTTCCAAGTTTTGATCGCTATTCTCGTCTTCGTGATCATCATTGGCATCAGCTAGGCCTTCTCCGCTCTCGCGCTTGATGGTTCGTTTTGGAGGGCCCAAGCCGCCGAGACCTCCAAGGCCTCGACCAAACCGTTTTATCCTTATTGTGCTGTTTCGTATATGGCCTTGATCGTGTCCGTTTTGCATATCTCCGACGCCATTGGAGTTGCTTCCAGCACTTTCAGAACTGCCTGCACTGCCAACGTCGCCCTGGAGCGGTTGTCGTAAAGTCGTCCCCGGCGTTAAAAGTCCTTGCTCGCTAAGATTTCGTGTAGATGGAGACAAGATATCGCTTCTAGATAGAGGAGTGTTAACTCGTTCGTTGGACTGTATGCCGATTAAAGTCTTTTGCGCAAGAGTTGCACCGTCATTGTCGAATCGAAGACGTCGCGCTGTCAGCTCTGGAGCATTTATGTCATGGTCCATGGAAGTAACATTAGAGGAAGACACGAGGTTGTTGTCGTTCAACAGAAGCTCACGCGCATATGAACTGAGTACTGGAGGAACGAAGCTTCCGTCAGAAGATGAGACAGTGTCATCATCAATTTCAAATGCAGCCAGCTTGGCAGTTGCACCCATGTCTGAGGTCGTAAATCGAGTCGTCTGGCCTTGGTAGTATTGATTGTCGAAGTCGTCCGTGGGAGTAGGACCAAAGCCATTGTCGGAGGCCTGGTGAAGAAGCGAGGCCATTGTGGAACTAACGGCTTCACAAGCACGCACGCAATAGTCGCGGCAGATGAACTCTCAAAGCCCAGATAGAAAGATAAAGCTCGAGACAAGTTTGGGCCAACAGGTTCGGACTTTGTTTGTTTACTTTGGTTTCCGTGGCAACACTGTGTGGTTTACTTCTGTATGTTCTGACATTTACTTACCAGAGTAATTATGAGACTGTATTATATTGGCTTAATTGATTGAAATCAACAAGATTTACCTTGTAATTTCTTGGATTATCTCGTTATTTGTTTGGTTTGAGATTCCTTGTGTTTATTTCTTGACGCTTTTATGTAGTCGCTCTTTTGTGTTTGCCTCACTCCCTCCATAACATTTAATACCTGTTTCCTAATGATACCTTGTTGGATCTTCTATGTTGAACTTGTATGTGGTTTTGGATGCTTGATCTGTTTGTTGTTTGGGCCGCGAAGTCATTCCGAGTCTCGACCCCACGCTACTCTTGGTAGTCACGTCCTACCCTCATTCCTTCAAGTTGCGACTCATTGACCATGCAATTTTATACCTTAATTCTCTGTTCTCTTTTTAGAATTTTATGACAGCATTTGCTGGTGCTCTGTTGCGTGCTCTTTGGTGCATGGCTCTGTCTACGCTTTGATGTCCGCCTGGACGAGTAAGTAGAGCTAAGACTTCTCTATCTTTATCCTTATATATTTGTGTATCAGTTGAATATATATTTGCATTCATGACAATGTATTTTTATAATTTTTGCGAATTTTGCAAAAAAAAAAACCAAGGTAACGTGTATTTTCTCGTTCAGAAGCTATCTTTTCAACGTTTTTTTTGAAACATCTCTAATAAAGCAAACTTTATAAACTATAGTCTTAATTCAAGTATACTTTCAAGTACTACAAGCTAACTTGGCCACAACACTCATTTGGAGCAACACAAGATGGTGTAGGACCCACCAGCCTTACTCTGTGCTACGTACGGTTAGCGATGTAAGATTTCAAAAATTCAGCTCAATCAAATAAAAATCCAGTCTTATTTACGAAAGCAAAACATAATACTCGCACACATCTCCTCAAATCAATTCCACATAGTTGGCAGGGAAAAGTGCGGTCTGCCCTCCATAGGTGCCAGTCCACCAGTCCTCATCAGTGAACTCGATATTTTCAATGATAGCGCCCTCGGGGAAGCTGAGTTCATTTTCCTCCTGTGCAGTATAGTCAAATTGGCTTTTTGCAGTTTTGCCAGAAGCAGCAGCAGGAGCCGCGGGAGCCGCAGGAGCTGAGCCCTCTTCGTTGAGTTCGACATAGTTTGCAGGGAACAATCCTCGCTCGCCCTTGGTGTTGGTACCCTCCCACCATGTCTCATCAGCAAACTCGATAGCCGAGATAATCTCACCTTCCTCGAAGCCAATTTCATTGTCTTCATCTTTAGTATAATCAAACTGAGCAACAGCAGTGCGCCCGGAGCTAGTGGGAGCAGCAGAAGCAGCAGGAGCAGCGGGTGCAGCAGATGAAACAGACTCTTCCAAAGCAATAGGAGCAGCAGGGGCAGCAGGAGCAGCAGGAGCAGCAGGAGCAGCAGGAGCAGCAGGGGCAGCAGGAGCAGCAGGAGCAGCAGGAGTGGCAGGAGTGGCAGAAGAAGATGAACTTTCATTCACTTCAACATAGTTGGCAGGGAATAACCCTCGTTCACCTTTGGAGTTCGTGCCAGTCCACCAACTCTCATCAGTAGGTTCAATTTCGACAACGACTTCTCCTTCTTTGAGATCAATCTCATTGTCTTCATCTTTGTCGTAATCAAACTGCACAATAGCAGTGACTCCACCACTAGAAACTGCTGCAGCGGGAGGAGCAGGGGAAGCCTCCTCCTCTTCCTGCTCGGGCTCAGGCTGCTCTTCTCGAGAAGGCAGAACTGGAGGAGGGGGGACAGATCGCTCCTCACTGACACCACCAAAAGCAGGAGCTACAGGAGGAGGAGGAGCAAATGAGCTCCTTTCCTTTTCTTCTTCTTCTTCCTCCTCCTCTTCACGCTTGGCGAATTTACTGGCAAGAGAAGCAGCAGTGGAAGAGTGAGTAGGAGGAACAAAAGAAGGAGCTACATCTTCCTCATCGTCCAAGTTAGCCTCATTCAATCGATCCCGAAGAGTGCTGATACTAGGGGCTGATGCTGAGCTCTCCTCTGGTTCCTCATCCCGCACAGAATTGACAGGTGGAGGAGGGGGACCACCCGAGGAAGCTTTACCGTGCTTCTCGGCCCAAATCTGAGCAGGTGTCTTACCACCAGACGAACCAAAATCACGGCTAAAGTCGCGCGAAACAGACGAAGGAGGTTTGACCGGGTCAGCTAAGTTCTGCTCAGAAGAGCCACCAAAGGCGCTAGTGCGAGAAGCAAAAGCTCCAGAAGATCGTCGAATAGGCGCAGGGTCAGAGCTCTGAGCACCAGAATCCTGGAACAAGCTCATGCGATCGCGGAAAGAGACAGGTCCTTGATCTTCATTATCATCTCCACGACGGCCACTGCCCTGAGCTCGAAGAGCAGAAATATCAACTTTTCCGATGGGCTGGTAAGCACCACGGACAGGCTCGGGTTTATCGTCAAACGTATTCTTCTTCTCGCCGCTAGAGCCAGAGAGGCTTTTGCCAGTGGCAGCCTCAGCGGTCTTGGCTTGCGCTCGTAAGGCAGAAATGTCGACCTTTCCAATAGGCTGATACGATCCCTTCAAGGGTTCAGAGGCATCAGGCTTCTGACTGTGTCTGACGGCTTCACTATCTGCATTCTTTCGTAGATAATCCACATCAATCTTACCGATTGGCTTATAAGCACTATCAACACTGCTAAGCTTTGTAGCACCAGATGATTTATGATCACCCCAGCCATCATCATCTTCGTCGGTAGAAGCTGACTGTTGTATCGTCTGCGATCCGATTGAAGGGGCACGAGGTGCAGGCTTTCCAAACGAGGCGGCAGGAGTAGGTGGAGCTGGCTTAGGCTTAGACGAAGTAATAGGATTTGCAATAGAATCAGAGTATCCAGCGGAAGAGGCGATCTTCTTAAGAATAGCATCGACAGTTACGTCGTCGTCATTTCGAGCCGTTATTTGAACATGATAGCCCTAATTCCCATTAGCTGAGAGGCGGCTAAAGCCGACAATTACACTATACCTTTAAAATCTTCGCAACAGTAGGGAAATGAACAGTGAAGTAACCTTTAACACGCTCGGGAACACCCTCTCCACACTAAAAATAGCGTTAGTTCAGTCTCGGCGGGAAAGACGGCTAGTCGACTTCCAATTCGGCCAAAGGATAAAATCCTCGGTAAAAATACATACCCATCCGATGAGAGCAAATTTGTTCAACTTGCTCTTACTGTCCGAGATGCGAGTAAAAGCGAATTGAATTCGTCCACTGTCAAATTCCTCCGGGAGTGATTCGATATCATCTATAAACAATTAGCACCGAGAATTCAAGACTATAAAACAGGCCATTGAAAAGTCACATTCAACATGTATAGAAGAAATAGGTAGAGAGCCTGATTAATACTCACCTCCGGTAGCTTGAACTTTGAGGGCGCTGCCGCCGGCAGTGACAAAGACCGCCCAGACCGTCTCAGGATCACCTGAAATGATGCGTGCATGCACGTCTTCAACCTCTCTCGATGATGAAGCCATTGATTTCGGAGTAGAATGAAAGACTTGTCGACAGTGAAGAAGAATGAAGTGATGTCGCCGCCAACGTCACCACAACGTCAGCAGCCACAAAATGGGCCTTCGGCGGCCCACGGCCGGGGCATCGCGAAAGAAGGTTAAACTGGCATTTACGAGTCCAAGTGACGATTTCATTGATGAGAGCGGAGATGAAGCTGTATTACCGGCGAATGATGAGCTCTGGTCTGATCATTTTGCACCACCGGTGACGCAGCTTGCGCTTCATATTGGAAAGCAGAGACAAGTCAGACAATGGTTTGAAGAAGCAATAAAGCCAGGGACAAGAAAGGTAGATCTGAGCTGTTTTATTTGTTGAAACCAATCGCTAACAAATCAGCGTCTTCTTGTACTTTCCGGTCCAGCAGGAACAGCGAAATCAGCAGTAGTGAACCTACTCGCAAAAGAACATGGACTTGAAATTATTTCCTGGGATAATTTTCTAAGTGAGGATCAGTCATTTTCCAGTGCATTCGACAGTTTTATAACCGCAGCTGGCCGGCCAGGGAAATCACTTTTGGGATCAAAAGGTAAAAAAGTGGTAGTAATTGAAGATATACCTAATGTGACTGGATCCTCGTTTGCTCTTGAAACTCGCAAGGCGTTTCAGAGCCTGATACAATTCCATCTTGAGCGTGAAACCGACGTACCCATGGTTATCATAATATCAGAAGTACAAGCAGTCACTATCGGAGAAGGAGGAGAAGTCGGTGAGGAGCGTCTCAACTATGTGCTTGATGGATATACTGCAGATAACATTCTTTCATCGCGAGTGCTGGCTCACCCGCGAACGACAAGGATCAAGTTCAATGCTGTCGCCCGCACAATTCTTGCCAAACCTTTACGCGAAATTGCAGCCTTACGGGGGTTTATAACAAATAGTAACGGGAGTAAGCGAAAGCGAAAGACAACCAAGCTTTCTACGCGAGACTCTGCTTCACAGGAGCAGTGCCAAGAGGTCATTGATTTACTTTCCACTGGGGGCGATATCCGTAGCGCTATCAATGCCTTTCAGTTTTGGAGCAAATCTCCAGCTCTGGCTGCCAAGCTTGACTTTATTGACGGACAGCGAAGTAAGATCAATTTTTTCCACGCCGTCGGCAAGGTTGTTCACAATCACCCATTCTATGACGATGAAGAACACGATGCTAAAGACCGAGTGTTGGTAGATCCCATATCCTTGGCGGAGTCTGTTTCACATTCAACTTTTGTTTCGGCCATTTTTGAAAACTACCAAGTTCAAGACCCCAGTCTCACCGCAAAGACAGCCCTAGTTGATGATTTAGGAACTTCTGATATTATACTCTCCGGCGCTTTTGGAGCAGGTGGCCAAAATGCTGTGAGGTCGACTGTTGGAACCGATGTTGCCATACGTGCCTGTCTGAGTCAGCTTGAAATGGACACGCACCCAACTCGTACTCCACCGTGGCTTCCCTACGGTAGAAAGTACAAGAAACTTGGTGGAACTAGGGATAATGATGCTGTAAACAATGCAGATGTTCCACACAGGACATTGATATTTCCTCGTGGGCGGGTGTGCAGTGTTAAACAGCAGCAGCTTATCACCGATCGCCATGCTCAGCTTCAGCCAGGCGAGGAACAAAGTGGAGAGTTCCAGGTTAGTGATAACACCTACTTTACACTGCATGCAGGGTACGCGAGCAAGCTGGTTCGCACAGGTGCTTTTGCCAGACCGGGAGCACGACCTGGGGGTGCATTTTCCGGGATTGCCACGACTACTGTCAACATGCTGGACGATGGGGTTCCTGATAGCTCTGCAGATGAAAATGAACACAAAGACATGGAAATGGTTAGCGATGATAACGGAACTGAGGTCGACATACCCGGAGCGTCGACGACGGATAAACTCTACCTCAGTGAAGATGATATTGACGATTCGGACTAATACGGGGAAAAGGCACATAGTGTGCTGTGTAATTTTATAGAGATTTATATTATTTTAGATTAGGTCATTAAAGAGATTGTACATTTGACTTAAAATCGCCACCAGCAATTAGTCTACTCGTAGAGGAGTGCCTTTAGTGGGCACGTTCATCATTAAAAATTCAGCACCAATCTATCCAAGCCTAGATATGTACATCATCAAACACGTTAATCGAAGCATCTGTCAAACCAGCCCCGCGCCTCTCCCTTGAACACAAAGTTCAGCAGCAGCCACTGCCGAAAAATGGATTACTGAGCTACAGCATTTTTGAAAAATTCAGGGTCAGCTTCAAGCGACTCTCGGACGATGTCGAGACCGCCCTGGAGCTCGCCGTTGATGTACAATTGGGGAAAGGTAGGCCAGTCCGAGAAGGTCTTGAGGCCTTGACGGACAGTGTCGTCCTTCAGAATGTCAAAGAAGCCAAAACGAACCTGGTGGTCGCGGAGAATGGCCACGAGCTGGCGCGAGAATCCGCACTGGGGTGCGGAAGGCGAGCCCTTCATGAATAGCATAATCGGAGCAGCACTAACAAGCTTTTCAAGTCGTTCGTTGAGCTCTTTCTCAGCCTCTTCGGCTGTCTGTGGTACATTGACGGTAGTAGATGGCTCAGAAACGATGGTGGACGGTCGCTCGCCCCCGCGCTGGGCCTCTAAAAGCTCAGCAAGTTTCTGGGGGTCGGCACCCGAAAGTTCACCAACAATGGTCGAGTTCTGGATAAGTAAAAAGTAAGGCACGGTGGAGACGTCCATAGCTTCTGAGATTTCCGGGAACTGGTCAGCATCGACGGAAAGGAAGATGAATCGGGGCGAGGTCGAGTTTTCAAAACTATCGGCAATAGTATTGAATACTTGATTCATCCTTGTACACGGACCGGCCCTAGAGTGGTTAGCATCCGTGGTCTTTTCTTTTGTCGGGAAGGTTCGGAGACTAGATCTAGCTAGCACGACAGCGCGCTCGAGGGAGATCTAAATACACAGATGTTTAAATCAAGAGAGCCTATTTTCACCAGTGTAATCTAAATCACATGCAGATACACTAGTGATCCAGCATGAAGAACGAACTGCTGCCGGAGGATATCTGATTAATCTGATAAACTTTAGGTAACCAACGCCTCCCCCTCCTTCACCGAGCGAAACAAACAAGGAGCTCACCATGATGTGAAAAAATTGATGGCAATGATCGTATCCTTAGGTACCGAAGTTGTAATGTCATTGAACTGCTCGTCGCTGCGGATCTCAGTGACACCCATCGTGGTTTGTGTGTCTTCGCCCTTTTGCCTCTGCACAAAAAGGTCAAATTTTCCAGTCGCAGTGCGAAAAATAATTTCATAAAGTTGTAATATATGGTACCGTCATATATGTATACAGTACCTCCATAGTAACCGATTTTCTGACGCAACCTGGGAGGGAGAAGCGTCAGAGTACTAGACACTCAACTTTTTTACAGCAACGCAAAAAGAAAACACAATTTAATTATCTAAATCCAACCATAATAAAAACAGACTCCCACCATTCAATATCAGCATATGCAAAACTTTTTTTCTGAATCAAAAGCGAGAAATACCAGATCAGATGCTCCTTTTTCCTTTCTCTTCCTAGCTATCATATTTGTTACCCAAATTTTTGATTACATATTGCTGCCAGATATGCATATTACATCATGATATACTGGATATTCTTCAATGTTAATACTTTGCTAGTTTTTTGGAGTAGAGAGTGTTATCGCGACGCTTAGTATAAGCAGGCTGCTGTTTGTGCACAAGCTTTTGGTGACGGTTCTTAGAGTCAATTCGCACAAAACGCTTGCTACAAATCGAACACTTATACCGTGCTTCTTCATGCTGGTGCTTAATGTGTCGGTTGCATTCGTTCTTGTTTGAAAATCCAATAATTGACCAGAGACAATTGGAATCGACATTACACTTGAATGGACGACTGACTTGTGCTTCCTGGAGATGTGATATGAAAAGTGACAGCGTTACAAACTGATCCTGGCAATGTCCACACTTGTAGACGCCTTTTTTGACCGCTTGAGATTTTTCAATATGGCAGAGAACTCTTTCAGTCAGCGAATGGTTGTCTCTATTAGTTTCTTCGCTTGAAGAAACTATTTTTGAGCGATTAAAACGGCCTTGAGCTTCTGAAGACTTTAGTTTGTTGTTTCTCAGCCGCCGACACCCTTGACGACGACGATTACCGCGACCCCGACGCTGTTTCCAAGTGCTAGTCGATGAAGTATTTCGCTTCTGTACAGCAATATCATAATCAGTGTCATCATCATCTTCATAATCTTCTTCGCTGCCGTCCAAGTCGCTGGCGGACGAATCATCGCCTTCATCCTTACCAGAATCCTCAGTTTCTTCTTCAGTATCTTCAGGGTTGGTGTATTTCTTAGCTGCGGGAGGCTTTGAATGCTCCGACTGTAGAAGCCTTGAGAGACGCCCACGCGTCAGAGGACCCTCAAACACGGGAAGCAGATCTGCGTGCTCCTTTTCTTGTGCTTCAGTTAGCTTTAATGGTGAAGGTGAACGTGATGGTGTTTCTGGATCAGGGTAAGGGGCATTTATAACTATTTGCTTTACCGGGAACTCATTTCGAACGGGTTTTGTGGAAATTATGTCGCCATTTTCGCACTCGGAACAATCTATATATGAGTCGCATGACTCTACTGAGAGTGGAGGTGAATCAAAAGGAAACATGTTTGCTCCATTATAATCATGCGACTCTTCAATCCCATGATTTGTATAGAGGAAGTGCGATCTGCTCCATGGAGATGCAGTCTTTTGATGCATAGAACACCACTCCAATGATCCGCTTGTTGAATATGCTTCAGAATTCACGGAATCATAGTATGTAGGGTCTTGGTCAACTTCGCTCTTGAAAGCTGGTCTTACTGCAATTGTGGCTGAAATAAGCTGAGAAAAGGCGGTTGCAGCAGCTTCTACACCACTTGAATAATGTTCAACCGAGGCCTCTTCTCTGGAAGCAAATGTGACGCAATCTTGAGCAAAAGAGGAGTCATGACCCGAGTTGACATCGGGCGTGGAAGCAAAGCCCAATGGCGAGCAGGGGAATAACTGAAATGAATCAGCAATCATTGTATCAAAGTGTACGATGGGTCGAGAAGGCGAGAGAGGAAGACAAGATCAACTTGAGAAAGAAGAGAGAAGTGGGAAAGAGCGGTCCTTTTAAATCCTGCGTCTCTAAAAGAGAAACACACAAACAAAAACCAAACAAAACACGGCTGATCGATATTGGCCCAGAAATGCAGTCTTGAGAGCATCTGCATAT
The DNA here is from genome assembly GCA_030582095.1 of Trigonopsis vinaria. NCBI lineage: Eukaryota > Fungi > Ascomycota > Trigonopsidomycetes > Trigonopsidales > Trigonopsidaceae > Trigonopsis > Trigonopsis vinaria. The sequence continues at coordinate 643,502 of JAKTWP010000002.1, read as the reverse complement.
CCCAATCGAGTTTGTGTGTGTAGCAATTTTTTGTTTTAATTTTAGCTCTTTTGAGGAGCAGAAAAGACCAGATATATGCGCAATTGTTCTTCTCATAAAACAGCTATTTGTTCATTGTAATTGGAAGTCGCAGCTCTACGCTACCTGTCAACGACTGTACCAATTCAGATCAGCAATTCCTCTTCCTTCTTTACCACTGCGGTGTTTTGCTTGACTGCCTGCCAAGCTTACACAAACAAGCCACGGCTGAGCGACTCTGCAAAAGGCCCAAAGAGGAAAATTTGGTTGGGTCAGGGCAGCATCTTCTGATATTTCAACGGTTCCTTCTCCACGGCGGTGGTGACCGAAAGTGTGCGCAAGAGGGAAACCAATCGACCCTCACGTGAAGAGAGACAGGCGGGGTGTTTGGTAGCTGTCAATTATTGACCGAAGGACTCTATCGTGCTGCTTGGGGATGCTCATCTTCAACTGCGATTGGGAGCTACCAAAGATACCCAACGCAAAACTATATCTATACCGACTTGAATCAAAAGATGAGTCGCGTGAAGGTTATCAAGCTGGGAGATACACACACACACACACACACAAAGAAACAGAATAGACATTACAGTAAACTGATAGGAAACAGTTGAATACGGAAACTCGTGGTCTAGAAGGAAAAACAGAAACACACAACGTAAAATCGTATTTTCTTCAGCTAATAAACATCAACGCCACAATAATTATCCTTTATTTAAATCTTTAGAGGCTCAAGTTCGGCCTCGGTCTCATCAAGCTCAGACTTCTTTGTACACACCCAGGCAGAGGCGTACATGTTTGTGCGATCAATACACGTACCAGACTTACGAATGTCGGCGGGAGCACAGCTGAAACCCTCGCGCTTGTAGACTTCGAGGTACCACGGCTCACGAGCAGCCGAACGTAACAAGACGCGTCCACCAATTGTCAGAGCTTTGTTGAGAGCTTGAATTTCCTTGGTAGCATCGACGCCATCTAATCCAAACCAGTCCATGTGGTCCATGACAATGGCACACGAGACAGAACGAGGGCAGATGCGTGCTACAACGTCTTCAATTGTATCGGTATGCAATCTAACGCCATCAAGAGCACCCTTACGGGCAAGGTTGTTGAAACCTTTTCGGGTGAGGTAGTCAGGACAAGACTTGGGGTTAAAGTAGCCTTGAAGACAAACCAAGTAGAAGTAGTTGTCTGAAGAAATAAGACTTCGCTCAATGATAGGATCCAATGTCTCAATGACATATGTCAACATGTTTTTGTGACCATCTGCTCGAATCATGTTTAGCTGATGGATAGGAACACCCAACGCCTTCCACAAAAAGACGGGGTTGGCAACAATCAATTTAGCCAACACAGGATGGAAAATGGCAGGGCGAATTCGCTCGTTCCAGATGCGCTTCTGCTCAGCCATAGTTGATGCCTGACACAATTGCTTCACATCCTCGCTAACACCAGCAATGGAGAAGACCCAGCGCGAAAAGCGAATGGCCCAACGAGTGGAGCCAGTGTCATAGAAACCTCGACCACTAGTGAAGGCCTTGGTGTGATGGATCCAGTACTGGAAGGCATGTGAAGACAACTTGGGAGACATCTTGTCAACCAAAAGGCGTTTAAAGTTGGCGTGTCGCCCTTCACCAAACATCTTCCAAACATCCTCATACGGAAGAGTAGAAATAGCAGCCAGTTTAAGCTCCATCAAGTGATTCTGATAAGGGTTAAGATCAACAGAGTGGAACTTCTTGGGCGGCTTATCCATGCTGGCGTAGGACAAGATGTTATCTCCAGCAGAAGTAATGGCCAACACAGTATCAGAGGGCTGGAAGTTGAAAATGCGCTTGTCTTCTCGAGGATCTTCCCAGGTAAAAGCGTAGATGTATTGACCAGCAAACATACGATAACGCGGGAGTTGTTCGTTGTAGTAAATTCGCCAAACTTCTTTCTGATAGAAGAAGCTGGGCAAGGGGACATTTTGATTCAAGTTGATTTCAGCAGCTTCGTAGCCCTTGGAGTGAACGGCAGGAACAACAGACTGGGCACTCAAGTAGGGACTTTCAGTTGCCAGAGCATCAATTCGCTCGGCAACTTCTCGGTCACGATGATCCTGACGGCATCCCAAAAAGACATAGTATGGAATTCGACCCAGTCGATTGTTGCGGAAGTTTATACTTTTGATGGTGCCAAATCGGTACTCAACGTAGTCACGACGACTGGGATCCAAAAACACTCTATCAAATTCAAACCACAGACGCCAAAAAGTTCTAGAAACCCAATTAACGTGTCGCAAGAGTTCACCACCCATATTGGTGCGACCAGCGTACGAAGAGCCGGCTTGGGCATAGAAATCGACAATACCAATGATACCGTTATCAGACAACAACTTAACCAGACGGTCAACAACTGCATAATAAGGAGGCATCATACTGAGCGAATAAGACATGGTTATAAGATCAGCTTTGCTATAATTACCAGGCAATTCAAACGAAGCGGCATCGGCGCAGATCACAGTAACGTTCTTCCAGCCGCAGCGCTCAAAACGTTCCGAGGCAACTTTGCAGAGAGAAGGAGACAAGTCAATCAAAAAGACGCGCTCAAAAGAAGAAATAGGCATAATAGCATCCATCTGCTCGATGTTCCATCCAGTTCCACCACCAACGTCAACCCAAACGGGTTTGCGGCTCTTGATTCCACTAACACTTCCTGAAGACTTGAGGTGAACAGCGGCCAACTCCAACATTGTAGTGCGGCCTTGCAAGAGTTGAGATCGAGTAGCATCATAGATTGCAGCCTGACCCTGGTAAAAGCGTTCTAAAGCAGCCTGCTGATCTTCAGAAGGACCTTTGGTTCCGAAAAAGGGTTTGACGAAGCAATTGTAAGAAAAGATCACCAATGGCCTTGTTTGAGGCACAAGCGAGAGTCCAAAAACGATTGCAGCAGCAATTGTGGCTGACGAAACCCAGTAAACGATAACAGATAATAGATCAGCCATGGGAAAGGGAGAGAGAATACTACCAGACAAACGACAAGCACCAGCACAAGCCCCGTTCAAAGAAAGAAAGGATGCAAGAGAGTGTTACAGATGAGCGAGGGGGGTGCTGCACCTTTTTATTACACCCACGCCTGCCTAACCCCCTGCTCTAAACCCAAAGCCGCCAAACGCTAACATAAACTGTTGTGAAACTCACACGCTGACAGGACGAAATGCTGGCCAACCAGTTCAAAGCCCCACGTGTTCATTCACACCCAAAAAGCATTCCGAGCGTAACCGATAGAGACGTGACTTTTGCCAACGTCTGGGACGAACCTTGATCGCCAAACGCCGCAACACGTGTCGACTAAATTAAAAACACAAAGAATATCCAAACAAAGGGACTACTTTTAACAGTAGAAATTAGAAAAATAATTCTTTACATATAGTATCTATATATCTTATCATGTTTTCTTTGGTCAATTGACTTCTACAACCGCGCAGGGCCGCCGTCGATGCGAGCGGCAATTCGAGCCAGCTCAGCCGCTTCATGATCTCCGTTATCAATTCCGGTATAGACGTCCTGCGCATACCGCTCATTACCATGTTGAAGATACGAGACAATATCAGTATTTCCTGAAAGTTCATACTGCTCTTCCAACCCAAAATCTTGCTCTTCTGCTTCACGTCGACCGGCCTGCCGGCTTCGCAAATCAAGATCGTCACGGTAAACTTTACGGTCAACTGCAGGCATGTGTAGTAGCTTCAAAACATCCGACCCATCCGACTCTTTCTCTAAACCAGGCCACGTTGAGTAGCCCTGCTGAGGGACATTTTCGTTCTGTCGGGATTGTGGGGAATAGGATATTTCATTTGGCAAGACTCTTGACTCAAATTTAGCCGATGAGCTTGTAAATGACGGCGCTTCCCACTGGTTGATAGAAGATGGTCCGGTTTTGAATGCCTCTGGTGCCCCGGTCAATGTCGAGAATCCACGGGATGAACCGACGGCAAAAGAAGCAACGTGCTCGTGTACATCTGCATTACTGCCACCGACTGCAGAAGCAGAGTAGGATGATCCAGCCTTGTTTCCAGTTCCTCGATCAAGAACGCCAGTGTCGGCAGAGGCAGCGTGTGGGTTAAGAGCGCTGTGAGCTAGGCCTCCGGCCGAATCGACTAAACGACAAACAAAACTTTGCTCTTCATCATCATCATTCGATGCACGCCCCTTACCTTTGTCTTGCTTCTTCGCCATTGCCTGTTATCCTTGTCTCCAAAGTGCGACGATGACTCGGTTGAGTTTGAATTTGTGGGGTAGCCGGCATGGCAACGAACGCTTCCCATCTCCCAGAGACGTTGGACACCTAGATGACCCTTGATCAAATATACCCTGTTTCGCCAAAAGTTATACTACAAAATACCTCAGTACTTGCATTTTAAATTCTACGCACAGAAATTATATAAAAACAAACAACATTCAAAAGAGACCACATCGAGACAGAGAAAGCAAGCAAGTGTGAGACACTAAAAAGAAGAATAAAACACACAAGGGCTATATACAGAACACAGGAAAAAATGAGCCAAAAAATAACACAATCGCATACAACAGACGGAAAACACTTTTGCAAGTCAAAGCAGTTAATAATCAAAACCAGCTAATAGCAAATAGAGAAAAAACACTGAACGCAAAAGAAAATCCGTCAAATGTATCAATTTAACCCCAAGCTCATATATAAACTGCTCCCGCTTTTAGCATTCCTTCAATGGAACTAGAAATATATTGTTCGCAAATGAAAGTAGCCAAAAAAAAGAACTGGGATAAAAACCATACTCCTAAAGAAAACTTAAAACAGAGTAGATAAAAGAGGAATCAAGGGTGAAGGAAGGAAAGGCAAAAAAGGAAATCAAGCGCTCAACGAGTATTAAATCAGAGAAAGAGTTAAACAGTCTCTCAGAGCTGTATAACCATGAAGGCAATCTTTTTAAAAAAAAACTATCAGCAGGCCTGCTGTTGACTGCATAATCCATAGCGCATTGTGTATTTTATCATTTCTAACGCAAAGCACATCTAGTGAAACAAACCAAATATGTAGAAAAGAAACGGTCAGAAATTGGGTGTTTATATAGTACTCAGTGTAAAGACTATCGCTATACCTTTCACGTAGCTGAGAAGACAAACAAGTTGTTTGTAGCCGCCACTGCGATGGAATCCTCCTGAGGATGCCAGCTCATATGCAACAACTTGCGAGCAAAATCAATGTTACCATTCTCACCCTTAAGGGAATTGATACCTCTGCGAGTGGGAGAAGAGCCACGGCTACCTTTACCCAGGGAAGACATACCCAAACGCTTGGGCTTGAACACCGAGCTGTCGGCGTGAAGAACAATTGCAGGGAAGTCATCATCATTTTCAGTAGTATCGTTTTCGGCAGGAACACAGTCGGGGTAAATGATAGCATTGTTGTTGTAAGAGCCCGTAAGAATAGATTGAGAATCTCCAGACCATGCGACGTCAAATTTGTCAAAGATCGAATCATTCTCATAGGCGTCGACAAGTTTAGGTTGCAGGAATTCGTGGACATTGATGGTCTTGATTGGCGCTGTCTCCATCCGAAGATCCCAGATCTTCGCAGATAAGTAGTCGCGTGTCACCAAATATTGACCATTGGGTGAAAATCGAATATCTGAAATTGAAGAAGTAATTTCTGCAAAAAAAGTGGCAGATGTGCTAGATAAATCAAAATAGGCTATAAGGTGTTAAAAATCATAAAAGCCTTTTTTGTTTTTGTTTTAAAAGACTTACTCTTGGCGTGTTGATCGCACAGTGCACGAGCTCGCATATCAGAAAGCTGGATGGAGCCCCTGCTAGTGGAGTATGCAAATATATTACAATGCTGAGGATGGAACTTGGCAGAGGTGATAACCTCAGTCAGTTCTTCCATATTTTGGGGCTTAATATCGACGATGTTGAAACTTTGATCGGAGATCTCCAAATTCCATAGATTAATTCGTAAATCATCGGCCGAAATGTAAGTTTCATCATCCGAACTAACAGAAAGAGAGTTGATATGGTAGGCGTGAGCATTGGAATATATTTTTCGAGGCGTCGCAGCTATGATGGACTCATGGAGAGTAGTTCGAGGTAGTCGCAGAGCTGCTATGTCTACTGGCGAAGAAGAATGCAAAAGACCTCCAGACATGTTGTTTTCTGCGACCACACGAATAGATTTCTCAAAAACTTTCCATAATTTGATGGTTTTATCTAAAATACCCCGTCAGTCAGAATTTTCTTCAGTCAGGCTCTGGAAGAAAAAGAATTTACCATTTGTGGATAGCAAGAAATGTGCTCGATTTTTTTTCTTGACCCATTCAATCTGGTTGATTTTCTCTTCAATTTCCAAGGATTTGAGATAGTCAAACTCTGGTTCATGCGATTGAAATTCGGTGTAAAAACTGTACTCGCAGCCCCTTTTCTAATCGATTTATTAGCTCAAATTGTATGACAATCATCCAGGTAGCTCTTACATCTTGAACACGTTCAAAAAGAACAACACGACCTCCGCGGTCGCCTGAGGCAAGAAAATCACCGGTGGAGTCAAACTCAACCGCGGTGATGATATCAGCTGTGGCGAATCAGTAAAGAATCATTCAAAAAATAGTGAATACATACCTTCAGTAATATCCTGAATATCACCTTGATCACCTTTATCACCAAAGCATCTGAAGAAAAAAAAGAGCTCTGTTAGTAAATGCAGAACGAAATTGCCCCCTCCGCAAAGAGGATTCAACATACTGTGAGAACTTCCAATTGTGATTCGCGCCACCAGATGAAGAATTTGAATTATAGTCCGCCATGGTGAACTGTAGCTATTTAAGAGGAAAAGGAGAGGGCTTCTTGATTTCTCTCAGGAGCACCAAACAACATAAAAAAACCCTCGGGTGAGTGGTTTCGAGATTCCAAACGGTAGTAGTGCAGTGTGATTTCCGTCTAGAAGTGACTCAAACACCCCCAATTCCAGGTAAGCTTAAAAAGTTATCTTTCTTCGAACCCTTTTTTTTTTCAAAGCCAAAGCCGGTTTCTGCGCTGGTGTAGCCTCAGAAATGACGGGTGTTTTACCCGGCCTTTGGACTGCTGTTTTTTTTTTTGTAAGTTAAAGGTGGAGGAATGTGTTTTAACTTAAAGAGACTAATTGGTGGGATTTCTTCTTTCTCATCTCATTTCTTGGATGTGATTTACTGCGGGAGGGAGAGTGTTGAGTTTAAGGTCTTTCGGGATCGGTACGTACGTTGAGTGGTGTGTGTTTCATCGCGTAAACCACTACGGTAGGGGTAAGACAAACACCGATTCCATTAACTTTTTTTTTGTGAAGTTGTTTGATACAACCTGTTAAACCGTGGTTAATAGTCGATCAATTTCTTCCGAGGAGGTGGTCTTGGGGTACCGGCTGGTATTGTAAACTACTGGAATATTGCCATTGTAGTGATATGAGATGCGGTGCATGGCAGTTATTCCCGTATTTAAAATGATTTCAAATAGAGCGTATATCAATTGGCTAAAAACAACTGATTTCTACTTTCTAACCATCGTTCACTTCATAGGGGTCAGGGGGCGGGCGATGTTGTCAGGAGTCACAGTTGGGAAACAACCTACGACTCGACAGAGCTCGATTTCACATAGCTCAATTCTGGTCATTGTTGAAGCAGATAGACTATAGCCTTAAGCAAGGACACACAATTGTTATTGTTGATAATTCAGGAAGACATCCCCCTTACATCTTTTGTCGTTCCGTCGACTAGGCATCCTCGTTCAACTGGAGGCCGTACACATAGTCGCACTACTTCGGCTAATATCGATCCTGAAACACTTCCCTTTCCAAGTTTATCAGTTGGAGACAATTACTTTCGTGCTCGTGCTCCTTCTCCTACGCGTATCGCTGAATTGGATATGAATTCCATTGCCTATTCAAATGTGGGGCAAGATGTTGAGTCTGCCCCTAATGATGATGACTCTCTCGCTTGGCAGAAACCAAATTCACTAAAAAGTAAGGTTACTCGTTCTCTTCGCAAACACAAGTGGTCGGTATTATTCATTGGTGCGATTAGCGCGCTTTGGATTTTTTTTGCCTTTGGCTCGCACCTCTTGCCTCATAAACCTTCCAAGAGTCATTTTCCTTCGAAGCCATCTGAATCAGCACTTACAATTGACGCAGTAATAGATGGAACTGTTCGCCCTGAGTTCAAACAGGTTGAGTGGATTAAGAGTGAGCAAGATGGCCAATACATCACTCGAGATGAAGATAGCTATAGCGTGTGGGATTGGGAGACCAAGCACCAGAATGTTATTTTGGAAGGATTGACGTTTCGCGTTGATGGCGTGGATCACGCTATTGAGAATGTCATCGTCAATAGCCATTTGACGTTTGCAATTGTGGAAACGAACAGAGTCAAATTGTTCCGCCACTCTTACCTAGCGTCCTATTGGGTTTATGACATTAGCTCTAAACTGTACTATCCGCTTTTTGTTGGACGACCGGAAGTTCAAATCACTCTTGCGGTTTGGGCCACCAGTGGAGATAAGATTGCCTTTGTCTACGAGAATAATGTTTTTGTTACTGAAATTTTGACTGGAAATAATTTAAAGTTCAAAACAAACCAGGTCACTGCTGATGGCTCTGATGATATTTTCAACGGTATTCCAGACTGGGTTGAGGAAGAGGAGGTCTTTGAAGGAAACGTCGGCCTCTGGTGGTCGACTGACGGTGAGTTTCTTGCTTTCCTAAGGACTAACCACTCCATGGTTCATGATTACACCATTGAAAAGTATGTGGGTGCCGAAGTCAAGGGCAAGGAAGGCTACAGTTCCTACCCAACCCCAGAAGTCATTAAATACCCCAAGGCTGGTTTCTCAAATCCCGAAACCAACGTTCTATACTATAGCACGAGCAAGAAAGCGCTTGTACCTGTTCATAATGTTGATCAAGTCTTGGTGGAGCGCTATCCTACACCAAACGACGTCGTTGTTGGCGAGGTATCTTGGCTCGGTCCTGATAAAGCTTTGATTCGGCTGACAAATCGAGGATCGGACTATTATGATATTGTTATTTCAGATCTTGTGACTGGGGAGAGTAGGTCAGTCCGCCACGTGAATGTCAAAGAACTGGATGGTGGATGGGTTGATTTAGTCCAACCCGTTCTCTACGTCCCTGCTGATCCCAAGAATGGTCGTGAAAATGATGGTTATATTGATACAGTTATTAGAGGTGGCTACAATCATCTTGGCTATTTTTCTCCGATTGATTCCGACACACCGACCTTGCTTACTCAAGGTTCATGGGAGGTTGACTCCTTTTTGGCTGTTGATTTAAAGAAGAATACTCTATATTTTACTTCTACGGAAAAGTCTTCGACTGAAAGGCACATTTACAAAGTTTCTATCGTTGGGAACCCAGGCACGGTTGAGCCTGTCACAGACGTGAATGAACCCGGCTACTACGCCGGACGGTTTTCTACCGGGGCCGATCTAGTTGTTTTAACGTATGCTGGGCCGGAAGTTCCGTGGCAGAAGGTTGTAAATCTTACCAGTGGTGAGAGCCTTGTTTTGGAGGACAATAAGGAGCTCAAAGAGAACATAAAAAAGTACGACCTTCCGGTTCATAAATACTCCAAAATTGAAGTTGCTCCTGGGGAGTTTGCTAACACCTATGAGATTTATCCTAAAGATTTTGATCCTAAACAAAAGTATCCTTTATTATTTAAAGTGTACGGTGGCCCAGGAAGTCAACTAGTCACCAGGACGTTTTCCTATACTTTTGAGGATGCGCTTGCTTCTTCTTTTGGCTATATTGTTGTTACAGTTGACAACCGAGGAACTGGTTTTAAAGGTCGTGCCTTTAGAAGCGTCGTTCACGATCATCTCGGAGACATTGAAACCGACGACCAAATCACCGCAGCGAAATACTACAAGTCACTGGACTATATCGATTCTGACCGAATTGGTATTTGGGGCTGGAGTTATGGGGGATTTATGACACTCAAGACCTTGGAGAAGGACGGCGGTGCTAACTTCAAATATGGTATGTCTGTAGCCCCAGTCACGGATTTCCGCTTCTATGACAGTATCTATACGGAGCGCTACATGCACTCGCCTCAACAAAATCCCACTGGCTACGCCAACACTGCCGTCACGAATGTTGAAAATCTTGGCAAGGCCGAGCGATTTCTCGTCATCCACGGTACCGGGGACGACAATGTTCACTTTCAAAACACATTGACTCTTCTCGACCGACTTGATGTGGCCGGTGTCGAGAACTACGACGTTCATGTCTACCCCGACTCTGATCACTCAATCAGCCACCACAATGCCAATCGCATGGTTTTCAGACGTCTTGGTGCATGGATATCGCGTGAGTGGGGGAGTGAGGGATTTTTGCATTGAATACTGGGGGGCACATTATAAGGTTTTTGGAGGCGATCCACTGTAGGGCAAGTTATGCGATTGAATTAACTGCGTATAATAAATATTTATTTTTAAGGCTTTAAAGAGTTGGTAAGTACGTAGAGAACTAGAACAGTTTTTTTTTTTCAAAAATAATGCAATATATATATAGAGGATCACAAAGTCCAAGGAACCCTGACGACAAAGCCAATCTGGCCGTAATAAGGGGTTCCGGGGAGGAAGGGAGTACAAGAGTATCCGTGTAGAATTGACCACTACCTATCATTAAGGACGCACGCAAACACCGGCTAAAGAGCAAACCAAACACAAACAAAACGAAAACAACACAACTGGTCTCAATTGGAACAGCATGGTATTTTACTCTTCTTTGTGGTGGTTAACACGAGGGTTCCAGAACACGGTCTTGTCACCATCGCCCCAGAAGAAAGCCTTGGAGCGGATGTTCTGATAGGGATACTCAGGAGGCTGACTTTCCCAGTCGACCTCTTCCTTGTTGACGGAGTGCTCAAAGTGAGCCTTCTCGGCGTAGTAAGTGTTGAGGGCGGTGGCGATAACAATCGGAGGCACAATGAACAGAGTTCCCTTCTTCCACAATTCGGCGGTGTGGGCAGCGTGGGACTCGACAGCCTCGGTCTGCTTGAAGTACTCAGCACGGGCGGAAGGGTTGAGCTTGTAGATGGACTCCTCGGCCTTTCGGATGACCGACGAGGAGAACTTGCGCACGGCAATGCGAGAAGCAAAAGACATGATTTGAGAAGGGACGAAGAAGAAGGGAGAAGTCGCGGGTGGTGTGAAAAACCCTTTTAGTGGTTGCTAAGAGCAAAAAAAGAATGAGTTGCCATAGTGACACACCCACGCTATACACCAAATGAAATTTTGGCTTCTGATTGGCCAATTCAAATATGAATTACATAAGCAACCCGGGTAACCGACAAAATTTTCTGCTGGTTATGTTTTATGAATTGCCATGGCAACGAACCGCGGCTGCTCTGCCTAAAAAAACTTTCGGGCGAGTGTTTCCTTCCTTTTTTTTTCTCTTCTTTCCACAGAGAAAGAAATTTTCTTTTAAACCAACCAAAAAAAAAAAGGATGATTCGTGTTGCTGCTCGCCGAACTGTCGTCGGTATTGCCCGTCAGGTTTGTTGTTTTTCTTTTGAGGTTTCAATTGGGTTGGATTTGTGGCTGACTTGAACCGGTAGTCTGCCCTTCGCATTGCCAGCCGATCGTACGCTGAGGCTAAGGCTTCTCCTACCGAGGTTTCTTCTATCCTCGAGGAGCGAATCCGTGGTGTCGCTGCTGATGCTAACTTGGCCGAGACTGGCCGAGTCTTGTCTGTTGGGTACGTATTACTGCTCCTGGTACCTTTACTCGACCCCCTTTTCATCCACCCTCCAATAGCGCTTCAATTGACTGCGACTTTGATGAATTCCACTTTTCTTTTTTCTTTTTTTTAAAATTCTTTTTATTTTCCTTTTTCTTTGCTCAGTCGTTTTTCCTTGCTGCCGTTTTTTTTTTTCCTCTTGCCGGTTGCCATCCGCGACGCTCATTGGCTGGAAGAAAGGGGGCAACACGGACGGACCGGGTTGCCAACCACAGCCAACCATTCCGAGGCAAGCACACAATTCAACTTTTACTTTATAGTAAAAGCAGGAAAATGGGCGAGAGAAGGAAATCATTTTTATTTTATTTTTAAAGTGGAGTTTGGGGTGATAGTGGTCAAGAAGGTTTTATGTTTTAGCGGGTTTACTAACTGGCATACAGTGACGGTATTGCCCGTATCCACGGTCTCGACAATGTCCAGGCTGAAGAGTTGATTGAGGTATGTTCTAAATCTCCCCCCTCCTATTTTTTTTGGGGATACTGGTCTAACTTGTCCTAGTTCGCCTCTGGTGTCAAGGGTATGGCCTTGAACTTGGAAGCCGGCCAGGTTGGTGCTGTGCTTTTCGGTTCCGATCGTGCCGTTAAGGAGGGTGAGACCGTCAAGCGAACTGGTTCGATTGTTGATGTCCCCGTTGGACCCGAGCTTTTGGGCCGTGTTGTCGACGCTTTGGGTCAGCCCATTGACGGTAAGGGACCCCTTAACGCCAAGCTCCGCACCCGTGCTCAGTTGAAGGCCCCCGGCATTTTGCCCCGACGATCCGTCCACGAGCCCATGCAGACTGGTCTTAAGTCTGTTGACGCCCTTGTCCCCATTGGACGTGGTCAGCGTGAGTTGATCATTGGTGATCGTCAGACTGGTAAGACTGCTGTCGCCATTGACGCCATCCTTAACCAGAAGCGTGTCAACTCTGGTTCCGACGAGTCCAAGAAGCTTTACTGCGTCTACGTTGCCGTCGGTCAGAAGCGATCCACCGTCGCTCAGCTCGTCCAGACTTTGGAGCAGAAGGATGCCCTCAAGTACTCCGTCATTGTTGCTGCCACTGCCTCTGAGGCCGCTCCTTTGCAGTACCTTGCTCCCTTCACTGCCACTGCCATTGGCGAGTGGTTCCGTGACAACGGCCGACACGCCTTGATCATCTACGACGATCTTTCCAAGCAGGCTGTTGCCTACCGTCAGATGTCCCTTTTGCTTCGTCGTCCCCCTGGTCGTGAGGCTTACCCCGGTGATGTTTTCTACCTCCACTCTCGATTGCTCGAGCGATCCGCCAAGATGAACGAGAAGCTCGGCGGTGGTTCTTTGACTGCTTTGCCCGTCATTGAGACTCAGGGTGGTGATGTCTCTGCTTACATTCCCACTAACGTTATTTCCATTACTGACGGTCAGATTTTCTTGGAGGCTGAATTGTTCTACAAGGGTATCCGACCTGCCATTAACGTCGGTTTGTCCGTCTCCCGTGTCGGTTCCGCTGCTCAGGTCAAGGCCATGAAGCAGGTTGCCGGTTCCTTGAAGCTTTTCTTGGCCCAGTACCGTGAAGTTGCTGCCTTCGCCCAGTTCGGTTCCGATTTGGATGCCTCCACCAAGAAGACCTTGGTCCGAGGTGAGCGATTGACTCACTTGCTCAAGCAGAAGCAGTACCACCCCTTGTCTTTCGAGGAGATGGTCCCCGTCATTTACGCCGGTGTCAACGGTTACCTCGACAATGTCCCCATTGGCGATGTTGAGAAGTACGAGACCGACTTCTTGGCCCAGATCAAGGCTGAGGATGCCGCTTTCTTGGAGGAAATCCGCTCTGCTGGCCAGCTCTCCAAGGAGGGCTTGGAGAAGTTGAAGACTATCACCGAGAAGTTCACTTCCAGCTTTACTGCCTAAGTTTATTCTCCCAACCCTCATTTTTAAGTGAAAGTTGTGTGTATGACTTTGGTAATTAAAGTCTTTGGCTGGTAGTATGCCGATGATGTGGAAATGAATCGACCCGTTTTTTTGTCTGTTTTGAAAGCAATATTCCATTAGTTTGTGAAATAGGAAAGAGTTCCTCTTCGACTCCTCTAAATAGAACAAAGTTATTTTCTTGTAATGTTTTTCTTTTACGTTTCGTGCTGTATTCTAGATGACTTCAAAAAAATTTAGACATCTGCTGGAAGAGTGAGATGTGGGGATTACTTTTGACGCTTCAAAAAAAAAAAAGTACCCAGGCTCTGTGGTCTGTGTGGGGACTTCCAAATGGGATTGATTTGAGTTTCAAGTTTTACGATGTCATTGTGAAATTAATAAATAATAATGTGTCTTTGTGGATTCTGTAGTCTTAAGCCGTGTGCTTCCAGAGCTCCTTGGAGATTTCGGTCGCGATCTTGGCGTTGTTGAGGACCAGTGCCAGGTTGACCTTGCTTGATTCGCCCTCGGTGAGCTCCCAGATACGCTTGAGTAGGAATGGAGTGAGCTGTTTGCCGCTGATGCGAGCCTCGTTAGCTTGTTGGACAGCGGTGTTGATGGCAGCGTCGCAGGCAGCGGGATCGAGAGCGACGTTTGCTGGAGCAGGCACACAAAACAACTGGCCGGTTCTCACTCCCAGCAAGTCGTTAATGTGTATGATTTCAGCGGCATCACGGGGACTTTGGAAATTGAAGGGACTCGGCGAGCCCGAGTCGTGTGTGAAGAAGCCGGGCAGGTTCGTGCCTTGAGGTCCGTAGGTCGAGACATGAACGCCCTTGGTCTCGAGATACTCGAGTGTTTTGGCAATGTCGACAATGGACTTCGGACCTGCACATACTACCGCGACTGGCGTGCGAGCTAGCTCGTCCAAATCCTGTGAAATGTCCCAGCTCTCATTGACACCGCGATGAACACCACCAAGACCACCAGTTGCAAAAACCTTGATGCCCGCGAGGTGTGCAAGAATCATCGTGCCGGCAATTGTGGTACCACCCATTTGACCGACAGCGAGAACATGAGCCAAATCACGCCGCGAAACCTTGACGGCGTCTTTGGTTTCAGCCAATTGTGTGAGTTGGTCCTTGTTGGCACCTATATGTTAGAGAGGTTTCGCTAGGCGGCGCAAGTGTAGACCATACCTATGATGGCCTTTCCATTGATCAAAGCAATCGTCGCCGGAATACCACCGTTATCCCGGATAGTTTGTTCAACCTTGAGTGCCATATCAAGATTCTCAGGGTACTGAAACCCATGCGTAATAATCGTAGATTCCAGAGCTACCACAGGCTTGTGCTCCTCCACGGCCTGTCGGACTTCATCGGATATGCTGACAAGCTCCTTCGCAGTTCGAGGAAATGGTACCTTCGTCGAGAACCCCCGATATATGGGACGACAAAAAACTCTTCGATATACTCCCAATCTCATTACTCTTGCTTTAAATTCCGGTTTTTTTTAAACCGAAAAGAAGAAGAGAAGTCGCATCTCCAACTGAGGCGGCTCAAAAGTCACGTGAATAATTATTGTCATGGCAACTTGAGTTTTCACTTCTCGTCTCTCTCTCTGAGACTTTGGCCTTCGACTTTTTACCGGGGTTTTTCGAGTTGCTCGGGCTCTTTTTGAAGGGGGGAACTTAGTTTTGAGATGTTCTTCATTGTAGGTGCTTGTTTTTTCCCGGGCTTGTTTTGCAAAAGGGTGTTGGATCGCAGTGGAAGGTGCTAACGCTTTTGTATAGAAAGAACTAACACTGAACCTTACGCTTCATCCATCCTATATTGGACCCTCTATGGGCCATTACCTGCGCAAAAAGCTGCTGGAGGATGTGGAGGGAACCTGCACGGGAGAGTTTGGATACATCATCTGTGTACTTGACGGCTACGATATCGATATCGGTAAAGGACGCGTGGTTCCCGGTACTGGAGGCAGTGAGTTTGAAGTTCATTATAAAGCAATCGTCTGGCGACCTTTTAAGGTATGGAAAACTTTAAAGCATTAGCTGCGCTGAGCTAACTCCATCAGGGTGAAGTCGTCGACGGTCTAGTTACCAACGTCAACAAGGTAAGCTTTCTAGATTCTATCCATCAGATGGATTTCTGAATCAAAGTATCTCTAACAAGGCTAGATGGGTTTCTTTGCTGATGTCGGACCGATGAGTGTATTTGTTTCTTCGCACGTAAGTTGTCCTCCCCCAACTCGAGGCTGATTCTGAACTAACCATCTCTCAGTTGATTCCTTCCGAGTTGAAGTTTGATCCCAATGCTGCCCCACCTACGTATACCTCAGATGTCGACGATCAGGTCATTTCCAAAGGAAGCCGTGTTCGTCTTAAGATTGTCGGAACCCGCGCTGATGTAGGCGAGATGTATGCCATTGGAAGTATAAAAGAGGATTATTTGGGTGTGTTGTGATTATGCTAGTCGATGGAAGACGATGGGGTAAAGGAGGCTACTCGTGCGAGCTCAGGAGCGCCAATGAGCTTTCGAGTCTTTTTTTCAAGATAATGAAAACGGAGAGACAGGGTGTATGTCGTGTATATTATATTTCTTTGACCTATATATGATTTTTATCTACATAAATAGCTCTGTAATGTGCCGTTATCAGAAGGCATCCGAAACACCCGAGCAACAATAACCAATTGAAAACGAAACCACCACTGTATCAGATAACTACTCCGTTACTTTGTCTTTTGTAATTATTCCAATGCTGTAAAACCGGGCTCCGCTACTGTTTGTTGACCTTGCATCGTTGGTTGCTTCGGACGGCCTCAACGAAAACAACTTCACCGCCTCGACTGGTTCGACAATCGCAATGGCAACAGCATTTGTCGGAGTATACTCGGCACTCTATCCGTATACTCCTCAATCGGACCAGGAGCTGGAGCTTGCTCCTGGCGACTTGCTCTATGTGATTGAAAAGTCGACTGCTGACGATTGGTGGAAAGTCAAAAAGAAAGTTGATGGTGACGAAGAAGAGCCCATCGGTCTCATCCCGTCCAATTATATTGAACCTGTACGTTTTGAATACTCCTGGAGTTTTTGATTTTCGTCTGCACTTTGCTAACTCGGCCAGGCCACGCCTATCGGCCAGGTCAGGGTTCTCTTTGACTATGACCGCCAAACCGACGAGGAGATGTCCCTCAAGGAGGATCAGATTCTCAATATCTACGACAATTCTGATTCAGACTGGTTTCTGGTTGGAAATGATTCGGAAGAATTTGGCTTTGCTCCTGGAAACTATCTCGAATCTTACGACGCCTCTTCGCAGCCTGTGCCTCCGCCTGTAGTGTCGCCCATTGTACCTGCGGAGCCCGTTGCAGATTACTCTTATGCAGAGCCTACGAGGGCTCGGGCACCTTCATTTGCGCAGAGTGATTATAGTGCTGCTTCTAGCGCTCCTCCGGCCAAGCCGAATCGCTATAGCTCCTACAGCAATAACGACGACCGACAAGCGCAGAATTATAGTGACGGAGAAAACGATGAGCCCACTCCTAGTCTTCCTCGTCGACCTTCCAACAATTCGCAGAAGCAGGTTTTCTATACCTGGAGTGGTCAAGAAGTGGACGCCAAGGGCAAAAAGCACAAGTCTACTCTTGCTGTTGGGAATGATATTCTGACATTGTCTCCCGATAACAAGAAGAATACCGGAACGTCCCAGGAATGGCCTATTTCCAATCTCAAGCACTACGCCTCTGAGAAAAAGCATGTTTTCTTGGACCTCCAGCATCCTACTGCATCTATAGACTTCCATGCCGGATCGAAAGGTACAGCTGATGAAATCATTCGCATCTTAGGAGAAGTCTGTGGCGCTCTTAAGGCTACTGGCATCCGTGAAGTCATTGCCGCTGCTGCATCTGGCGGCCAACCTATTGGCAAAGTTCTTTACGATTTTGACGCACAAGGAGAAGATGAGCTTACCGTGAATGAGGGAGATGATGTTTATATTCTTGACAGCAAGCGAAGTGCAGACTGGTGGATGGTAAAGTTGGTTCTTACTGGCAAATCTGGCATTGTTCCTTCTTCCTACGTCGAGGTCAAGACACAAAAGAAGGCCAAGGAGCCTGCCAATCTACCTCGACGTGAAAGTATAAAAGAGCACAATCGTCGGCGTGATGAAGATCGCCGCCGTGACGAAGACCGACGTTCTCGTGACAGCGACCGCCGCGATCGCAGTCGTGCTCGGTCGTCCAGCCGATACCGCTCGCAGAGTAGACATCGCAGTAGCCCGGATGGAAGCCGAAATGGGCGTGATCGTGATGAGTCTTCCAAACCAGATCCTTCCAAAACCCGAGTTTGGACTGACCGCTCAGGAACATTCAAGGTTGAAGCTGCATTTCTCGGTTATGTCGATAACAAGATTCACTTGCACAAAATGAATGGTGTAAAGATTGCTGTTGCTGTTGGAAAGCTTTGTGACGCTGATTTGAAGTACATTGAACGTGTCACCGGCGAAGACTTGAGCGACTACTTGGGATCTAGCCGAAATGGAAAGAGCTCTAGTACTTCTGCTGCTGCTGGATCCATCGCGGATATCCCTCCCAGGTCATCATCTAATGGCGGCTATGATTGGTTTGAGTTTTTTCTCTCTTGTGGTGTTGAGCCCAACAATTGCCAGCGTTATGCCACGAATTTTACCCGGGACCAGATGGACGAATCTATTCTCGCAGATATCACTCCTTCTATCATGCGTACTTTGGGTCTGAAGGAAGGTGACATTTTGCGTGTTACTAAAGCCATCGATCAAAAGTATGGACGAAAACCCGCAGAGGCTGCTCCTGGTGGAGGTGTTTCGTTTTCGTCGAATGAATCTCTTTTCACATCTTCTGATGGTACCTTAAAAAACAATACCTCCAAGTCACGACGTCCGACTATCACTTCTCAGCCATCATTTGAGGACAATGCCTGGTCCAAACCTGCCGAGTCTGCAGCGGCTCCTTCGCCGGCAAAGTTGACTCCCAACGAAACTGGTAATGTGAACAAGTCGCTTCCAAATATACCAGCTCAGCCTGTAACATCGCAAAACCTGATGGATCTTGTTACTCTTAAGCCGTTGGAACCTGTTAAAACCGGGCCCATTTCACCAGCGTACCCGCAACTCGCTCCACAGCTTACAGGTGGAGCGCCCATTAGTGCTCCTATTCAGCAAAAGCCGCCGCAATTGGCTCCTCAGCTTACAGGAGGTCGCCCTATGTCTGTTGCTCCTATCCAGCCTCAATTGACGTCCTTCCAGCCCCAACCATTGACTAATCAATTGACTGGTGGCCGTCCGATATCTATCGCGCCGATGCAACCTCAAATGACATCATTCCAGCCTCAGCAGCCATTGCAGTCAATTCCTACAGGGCCCTACCCGTTGACTCGTCAGCCCACTGGTGGCTTCCCGATTTCATCCCCTTCTGGACAGCCATTTACGGCTCAGCCTACAGGTTACAGCTCTACGCCTGCGGCTCCGGGTACGAGTATGAATGAGCTTGGAAACCGATTTTCGCAAGTCAGCCTCCAGCCTCAGCTCACGGCGGCTCCTACTGGACAAAACATTTTTCAGTCTCAGTCTCCGTTTATTCCCAATGGTATTCAGCAGCAGCAGCAGGCACCGATTCAAAATCCATTTCAAACGGGCACATCTGCTGGGTTTCCTCAAACGCCAGGGTTCGCCAGCCAGCCTACTGGATTTGCTAGTCAGCCTACCGGGTTTGCTCCTCAAAACCCTGGATTACAACGCCAGCCCTCCAGCTATTTTAATAGCTTTCCTGGCGCTGGTATACAGCCACAGCAGCAGCCTCAGCCTTTGGCTAGCCAGCCCACCGGCTATGGCTTCCAAATTCAGGCGAATTCGAATATTATGACACAGTCGGTTCCACCGTTGTTGCGACAGTCTACTGGTGGATTTAATGGGTTCGGAGCTTCTCCTACGCAGCAGCAGCAGCAGCAGCCAGTTATGAATGGCTTTGGTAATGGATTCCCGCAACCGCAGCAGCAGCAGCCCTTTGCTCCATTACAACCTCAAAAGACTGGTCCTCCTCCCAATGTGAATTTTGGAGTCAAGCCTCTACAGCCTACACCCACTGGCAATCGTCGAGCAAATCTTGCTGGTGCCACCCCAGATAACCCATTTGGATTCTAAAAGCAGTTTGGGATTAGCTGGGAGCTATTACTTGGTTGTGATATTCCTTTTTTTTTTGGTTATTTGTAGTGTGAATTATGTGTTTGTTTGGTCAACTGTAGTCGGCATAGTAGCCACATCGTAGCGGCAATAACTCATGTCCCAACTAGCCAAATCAAGATTTCAGTCCAATAAAATCGGTGCCAACTTCCAATGTAAAGGTTATTTCGTTGACATGTGCGTGATTGTTTGGGCTTTTAACCGTTGTTCTGATGAGATCATCAAAACTCCGCTGCTGGATATAAAAAGCCGACGGCTTGCGATTTACGCAGGGAAGCAATGGCGCTACTAAATCTGGAGAAGCATCTTGTATTTTACGGGGCATACCATCGTGAGTTTGATGCGAGCGCACCGTTTTTCCATTAGCTGACGGATTCCAGATAATCCGGTTAATGTTTGGATCCACACCATCTTCGTTCCTCTGATTCTCTTCACCACCATACTTTTGGGTCTGAACTTTCAACTACCCAGATTTTTAGTGCAAGACTTTCAGCGTATTTCTGGTGCGCTGTACGGATTGCTCGCACCGGTTCTTGGTGGGTTGTTCACTGCTGACCAATTCGCGCGCTTCACCGTTCCCAGTACTCATGGATTCTTGGTCACATATGTATACATTGTGGCTTATATTCTGCTGTCTCCTACTGTTGGACTTATCCTGGCACCAATTCTGTTTTTTGGAGTCAAGTTGGCTGGGTTCCTCTCACTTGCACTCGGCACGTCTACGGCCAACCGCGCTGCGCTGGGTGTATTTATCCTTTCATGGATCGCGCAGTTCGTTGGCCACGGAAAGTTCGAGGGCCGCAAGCCGGCACTGCTTGATAATTTACTACAGGCACTGCTTCTAGCTCCACTGTTTGTCTTCTACGAAGTGCTTTTCGCTCACGGCTTCGCGCCCGAGCTCCACGCCCGCGTTGAAAAGGGCGTCCAGGCGGAGCTCTCGAAGCTTAAAGCGACTTCAGCTAAGAAGGAGTGAAGTAAGAGTTGTAAAGGTGGGTGGGTAAATGCTTGGGTGTTTTTTTATGGGGTATTTAAGGCACAACTGTAACGACGTAGTTGTCTCTCTCCTTGTGAAGAGCACATGCTTTTTTTTAAACGGCAGATCTACATTTTCTAGCCGGAGGAGTTTAAATTGCACTTGATTTTTCCCATTAACCACCGAACAGCAGCATCGACAAGCGAAATGTCTCAGCTCTTCACCACCGAGACCGGTTTCATTGATGCGGCGTTTCCCCGGACTGAGCGCTGGTCAACGATCCGCCCCGATGACCGATTGCGTCTGGCTTACACTCGTGTGCTCCCAATCGAGCCTTCTCCAGATGGTATAAATATTCTTCTTTCTCACGGAACTGGTCTTCAGAAGGAGACGTGGATACTCTTTCTGGAGGCGCTCTTTGCCTTGCCTGAAGTTAAAGCGGCAGGTGGAATACGTCAAGCCGTCACGTACGATCAGGTGAACCATGGTGACTCTTATGTGGAAAACGACGGCTTGATCGGACCGCTGCATGATTGGCGGGATGGAGGACGGTAAAGCTGCGGCGACCTGCCTTGCAATATGTGGACTAACACTGCAGGGACCTGCTGAGAGTTGTCGAACAGCTACAATTGACCCACCCATTGGTTGCAATAGGGCATTCACTTGGAGGCACACATTGGTAAGACATTTGATATTACGCTCTCATCTGCTCACGTTGACAGTGTTTTTGCTGAACAATTCGACCCGACCGTATTCGACAGCTTAATTCTCATCGAGGCAGTACTATACACTTATACTCCAAAGCATAAACGCTCGTTTGCGAAAATATTTAACGTAATACGTGCGACCACCTTGGACGAATGGGACTCCTGGCAAGACTATGAAACTTACGTGAACCACAAGTCATTCATGCGTAAATTCGATCCCCGAATTCGCGAGATTATACTCAAGTGTTTCGCCCTTGAAAAGACGCTGCCAAATGGCTCGAAGCGGATTGTGTTGAAAACCCCTGCTTCCCAGCAGGTTCTATCTTTCGCCAAAGGGGGAAAATCTATACCTGAGGTTTATTCATATCTTCCATTTATTGAAAAGCCTGTGCTGCATCTGGTTGGTGGTAACGCCCGCTGGAACGACCCGGCGACGGCCTCTATGGTAGCCAAATCGCTCGGCGCACACGTTGAACAGCACATCTTAGCCGGGGTAGACCACAACATTCCTGTCGAGGCACCGCTCTCTCTAATTCCCTCTAGTGCGGGCTTCTTGGTGAAAACGCTAGAGAGATACCGCGCTGCAAAGGCCGCAGCTGCAGCTTACGAAGAGGATCCCGTTAGCGGAGCGCAGAGGGCCGAGAGGGAATATTTTGAGATTCGCCGCAAGGAGTTGGAAGAGATCTTGAACGAGGCTAGAAAGGACTCAAAACTATAATAGATTGTTGTTGGCCTACTTAATACTCGTTTTAACTGGTATACAGTACTACACTGTAGAAATCCGACTATACAAATAAAGTTGGAACAGTAAGGTATGGAATGGTGGCTTGGCTTGTCTTTAAGTCGTTGAGCTGTAGATTCCTTCGGTCCGCCATGTGATGTATAGTAGACCAATATCCTTCTCTATCCCAAGCAAAATCATGCTATCAAGTGTGGCTAGCGTTTAATCAAGGGTGCACTTGTACTGATAGTTTAGCAGTAGTTGATTCGCTATGCGCCATACGACCAATCAAGGCAGCCGGAATATGTACCAATTAGAAGCTTATATTTCAAGTACAAAACTTGTTCAAAGTAAATTCTGTTGCTTTGAAATCAAGCAGCAGTTGTTCGACGTCATCGGGAAAGGGTGTTTTCGCACAAAATCGTTCTCGGGAAAGGGTGGTTTCGCACACAGGGAGCCGCAGAATTGAACAAACACAAGTTTTTTTTTTTTTTTTTTAATCTACCAGTCATTCAACTTATTACAAAAGTCATTTATTCAAATCTAACCCCATACGTTATCGATATCATCTTGTAGGTCCGGAACCGACGCACCCAGCTACTTCTGTCTCCGGTGAGAAAACCCAACAGCTAAGCACCCCCGACACGAATTATAAAACACAAAAAGTAGTTTTGCCAGGTGTTGCAGTCGGGAAGTTTAGGAGCGCCGAACTGTGATGTCAGCCTTGGAAAACTTGCTCGTCCCTTTTCGACTGAGAAACCAAATATGGAAAATGCCGCGCAACCGCCGCACAAGGAAATCATAAAAACACCACCAAAGTCCATAAAAAACAGGTAAAACATAGTCTTTCAGACAGGATACATTCATCGTTTGTGAAAGAAATATCAAATAATCTATCGGGCTTTTTTTTTTCTAAAAAACACCGACAAATAGCTCCTCTTTTACTCAAACCGGCCAAATACACCTCGATGAGTCCCAAACAAGACCTAACGTGCTTAAAGTACCTAGTCAGATCGAACCGGCCTTCCAATATTTTAAAATCGTCTTTTAAAACCGCTATTAATGGATAGAAGTGCAAGTATGTTGCATTTATCGCATTGCCCCACGCATAGTTGCCATATTTGGCGGGCACTACGTCCGTACAACATTAGCCCCCAGAAAACATATATAAACATGCACTCTGCCATCTTATAGTAGGCTCAATCTCTGATTCTTCTTTAATTTCGGAAAAATGACAACCGTTTTAACTTTGCGTGCTGCTGCACCACGAGCTGCTCCCATGGCTGTATGGCTCATGACTGGCAAGGCGCACACCGGTCTGCGATTGGCCTCAACAATGTCAGCGCCGCCTACAACTGTGAACGCTTCAACCGATGAAGTCCAATCCGAACACCCCTTGAATAACAATGTCATCGATGCAGCTAAGCACGACGGGCCTCAGTCACTCTACCAGCCAGACAAACATGACTATTTCTCCGACGCCGCATGGCAGCACCCCGTATTTACCAAACAGCAGATGGACAATATCAAAATTGATCATCGACCGGTACAAACATTTAGTGACCGCGTTGCTCTGACTGCCATTCGATTCCTCCGATCCTCGTTTGATATCTTTACTGGATACAGTCACCCACCAGCAGACTTGGATAAATCTCAACCGATCCCGGCAAAGTATCAAATGACCGGACGTAAGTGGATGATACGCTTTGTCTTTCTCGAATCAATCGCCGGCGTTCCTGGTATGGTTGGTGGTATGTTGAGGCACTTGCAGTCTCTGCGACTGCTCCGCCGGGACCGAGCGTGGATTGAAACCCTTTTGGAGGAGGCTTACAACGAGCGCATGCACCTTTTGACTTTCCTAAAGCTCACCAAGCCAGGAATATTTATGCGTGTCATGCTGCTTCTCGGCCAAGGCGTCTTTTTCAATCTCTTTTTTATGGCTTATTTGGTTTCGCCAAAGACATGTCACCGGTTTGTTGGATATTTAGAGGAGGAAGCTATAGTTACATACACGCGCTGCCTTGAAGACATGGAAAATGGTCTTTTGCCTGAATGGAAGGATGTGAAAGTACCCGATATTGCAATGCAGTACTGGCACATGCCCGCGGACTCCAACATGTATGATCTCGTTAACTACATTCGTGCTGATGAGGCCAAGCACCGCGAAGTCAATCACACATTGGCAAATCTAGACCAGAAACACGACCGAAACCCATTTGTTGTCAAGGTCAATACAGGAACACCTCAGCCTAGCAAGGACCTAACCACTTATAAAGCAAAAGGTTGGGAACGCGAAGAGATTGCGGCTTGAATATATATGATTCGAAACGGCTATAACAGCGAAGATGAAGCTTACCAGGGAACCCTTGTTTATAAAACCCACAATTTGTATATAGGATCAATTGCTGAATTAACTTTTTATTTGTTTATCGTGTAGTCTCCCTAGTATAACACCTGAAATGTAGATTCTTCATGAGTAGGGGCTATTTCGGAGCTTTCCAACCGTTCAACTCGCGATGGGAGCGGACCAATCTTCAGGCTACTCCAAAACTGGGACAGTCCAGACTCTGCAGTCAGTGTAGATGCAGTTGCTTTGAGATCAGTGTTTATGAATGCTTCAGATCGAGACCCTTGTACTTCGCCCTGTACAGTTCCTCTATCCGTATTTCGACACCATCCTGTCAGGTTATTCTTGATGGCCTCATTCTGGGTCAGTTAGTATTGCAGGCACCGACGCCAGCAGAATTCGGTACCTTTGTAAACCTGCGGAAGTTCACTCCTTGGACCTTTAATATGGTTAATTATGAAGCTAATTTATAGGGAAATCACGCTGTTTGAATGTCATCAGGTGAGGGCTGGCGTGACTTCAAATCGCACGCGTACCTTTCCGTAAACTTCAAATTTGAATCGTATTTGATCTGAATTATACATTAGTCATTTAATTGAACTTTGAAATTGCCTCCTTCAATTGTCTCACCGGTGCTCATTTGTTGGTTTGGGATGTGGAGTGACTGAGGAAAACGAACAGCTCACTCTAAGAAGGAAAAACAGCAGACTACGCATAACAAGTACAAAAAAACCGTTAAACATCATTATTTTGATATAAAGCAATACTCCACTATAGATACAAATCCAACTAGAAAGGTCGGCAGCTGGGGCAGTCTATTTCTCTCTCAAGGGCCATCATTAGACCTGTCTCTAGACTCTCCATGTTAAGCACCAAGCTGTCGTCTCTTTTGATCAGCTGCCAAACTGTTTTGTTCATCAATGTCCTTTGTTTCCCAGGGGTAAGCAATCCATATATCATCAACTGTCTTCGCAGCCACATAGCGATTCTCCAACAAGTCCTTGGGCAGGTCTGCATTCTTTGTCTTGTTCTTGTTGTGGAGTACGAAAATGCTAAATTCGGTTTTGTCATTGCTCTTACCGAGCCGTTCGGCGTAGGCATTCAAGTCTTTCTCAAGTTCCTTCAAGGCGTAGTGAAGGGTAGTTCGAGTGTCGTCGACCTCGTCGACAACGAGAATGCGCTTGCCAATCAAGCTGCCAGCGTGGCTCTCGAGGCTGTTGAAATCGAGCCATTGGGTCTTGACTACTTCGACACCGACATCCTCCGCTTCACCGACGGCATCGGTATTGGTATTTAGATCTTCGTACAATGAGAGGCCGATCGCCTGAATAGGTAAAGTCTTACCCAAAACCTCCTTGAGCGAAGTCCTCAACATTCGAGCGGGGATGAACCCACCGCCACCAATAGCAACAATAAGATCGGGGTTGAGAGTGGCAATTTCCTTGGAGCTAGCTTGGCACATGAAGTGGACATTCTCATAGCTCAGAAAGTATTTTTCATTAGCAAAGGGCTCTGCAGGTTTGAACTCATCATCAGAGAAGTATTGATCCCAAGGATAACCGATCCAGACATTCTCAACCGTCTGAGCCGCCCAATATCTGTTCTTCATCAAGTCTTCAGGAAGCTCAGCTACCTTTGGCTTATTTTTGTTGTGAATGACAAAGACACCAAATTCAGTAGTTTCATCAGATCGTCCCAATAAGCCAGCCTGATGTTTGACGTCTTTTTCCAGTTCGGAGAGAGCGTAGCTGAGAGTTTTTCGACTATCATCAACCTCATCAACAATCAGAACGCGTTTTCCAATGAGCATACTAGCAGCAACCGCTTCTTTGCCATTGCCGCTGAAATCAAGCCATTGGGTGCGAACAACCGCCTTACCAGGAACAAAAGTCGACTGGCCAGACACTCCATCTATCTCCTCATAAAGAGACAAACCAATAGCCTGAATAGGAATGTTCTTTGCATTAGGCTCCTTGAGGAACGTGCGAAGAATGCGAGCAGGGATAAAACCTCCACCACCAATGGCTACAATAACATCAGGTTTGAAGTTGGCCTTGAGATCATCAGAAGTCTTTTGGCACAACTTGTGCACTTGTGTATAGGAAACAGCAAGCTTTTCAAGCTGGCTCATGATTGGGATAGCGGGCGATCTGGTCATGTTAGTACACACAGCACGGCAGCCTAAAACTTGCTCTTCTTTCAAAAGCAGCAAAGCCCTCAAAGACAAAGCAGGAAAAAGCTCACTCAAAAATCAGGAAAACTGAAGGAAAAAAAGTTGAAGAAGGGAAAAAAAAAGTTTAAGCACAGAAGCAGAGTGAAAAGCCGCTGGTGCACAGATTTGCGCTAGCAAGCCAGACATCAAAAGCTTCGAAATTCTCAACTCAAAACTCCTTTGAACTCGAATTTTTAAAAGAAAAATAGTATCTTTGTTACTTTTATGAAATCGAGATTTTCTTTTTGTTGTGCTACAAAATTCAGTTTGGTCGAATTTCAGAGATGCAAAGTCTACAATGCTAATATACAATAAAAACAACAACATACTTGTCGCAATTCTTAAGTTTCCTTGGCCCATGATAGCTTTCGAATGCAGGCGTTGACTCCTGATTCCTGGTATTCCTCACGTGTAACTTTGGCGGTGTCAAGAAGGC
Organism: Trigonopsis vinaria; assembly: GCA_030582095.1. Lineage (NCBI taxonomy): Eukaryota > Fungi > Ascomycota > Trigonopsidomycetes > Trigonopsidales > Trigonopsidaceae > Trigonopsis > Trigonopsis vinaria. Next base: position 616,201 of record JAKTWP010000002.1, on the reverse strand, counting down.
CAGAGCCGGCTAGCGACACTCCTCCTTGCCAGGCAAATGTTATGGGACTGGCAAAGTTAGCACATCAATATTACATCGGAATCTTTAAACTCACTCTGCTGGACACGCAACGCGTACTTGGACATCTGCCGGTGCCAGCGGCACAAGCTCTGCTTCTCTATTTAGTTTTCGTCAGCTTTCGATACGTAAAAACCCAAAAGAATTTAACTTACATTCGCTCTTTAAATCCTTTGAGATTCGCATTCCCACCGACAAGGACAACGTTGGCGAGCAGCAGCGATTGAATTTCGGGCGGCGATGCGGCGATGGATTGCAGGATGGCTTCGGGAATTCCCGATTGGTGAATGTCGACCATGCTGGGATCGAAAAGAGCTTCGGGGGTGATGAAGCGCTCGTTTCCCAGTGTCAGTACCTGCTGATCTGGACTCTCTTCATCACCTGTAGAGCGAATATAACCCCGGTGCAGGGTCGAGTAGTTTGGTAGAACATAGTCAACCGACAAGGGTGACTTTTTCAGCCTTCCTACACGCTCAATGTCGGCCGAAAAGTTGGTCGAGACAAAGCAGCACTCTTCTTTAATCTCGTTGATAAGATGGTATTCGTTCATCATGTTATAGTGTCGAAAGGATATGGTCTCTTTGAGTAAATTGGTAAGAAGCTTTCCACCAATATCAATTCTACCCATGTCAGTAATTGTTCAAATGAAACCCCGAAATTAATTCCCACCTTTTGACGGCAGGCCAGTGAACTTCGCCCATAATCACCGGAATAATGTGGGTTGCGCTAAACCCAGAGTCGACCACCAGTGTACACTCTGAGAATTGCTGATTTGGAAGGCCATCACCGAAAAGCGATTTGTTCCAAGGGACTAATGATCCAGCTACTATAGTCAGTATAGCTCAATGAAACCCATTATTTTGGCGCTAACCTGTGCATCGATAGTATCCACCAAAGCCATACTCTTCAAAAACAATCTGATCCAGACTGGCAGATATATTAGGCATCGAGAAGGGTGCTTCAGTAAGAATAAGATTCGATTCTTCGGGTTTAATATCCAAGCCGCGAATTGTATGGTTCCATATCGTATTTTCCAGTTCAAAATTGGTGACATGTCCCTACATTTCTCGGTCAAAAACAAAGGCGAGAGATCCCATGTAAGCTCGTACTCACCTTCTCAATCGGTCGCTTTATAACCAGAGAAGCAAAATCTTTGCATTGGCTTAGTTCACTTGCAATATATGTTTTGCGATCCTTGGAGCGTGCGACCAGGTTAGGAACCCGCGCACAGCGTTCCAACTCAGCAACACCAATCTTGATCTCTGATCCTCCATTATCACAGACAAGAGTCACCATTTCCTTTCAAAGCAGCTCGAAAAGAAGGCGTCTGCCGAAGCAAAGGATCCCAGAGAGGAGGTACAGAAAATACTCACACGCGTATTATTCAGACTGCGGCGCAGTTTGACTTTTCCTTGTGCTCGCAAGCTTTCACTGCGAATTAAACCAACGTCGCTAACCCAAAAATGTCGGATCGCGAGACATCGTCAGACGAACTGTCACTGCCTAAGGGTGAGTACTGCCTCGAGTGATTGTGCTGGCAGCAGCTGTACTCGTAAGACTTGGACTGACTTGGGTTTTTTTAGCTACCGTCCAAAAGATTGTTTCTGAAATTGCTCCCTCGGATTTGATTTTCTCCAAAGATACGCGTGAAGCTTTGATTCATTGCTGTGTCGAATTTATCGGACTGGTTTCTACTCAGAGTAACGATATTGCCGAACGCGACTCTAAAAAGACCATCGCATCAGAACACGTTACTGCCGCCCTCGCAGAGTTGGGCTTTAGCGATTACTTGGATGAGATTAAGGAAGTGATAAATGAGCATAAGGAATCTCAAAAGGTAATGTCCCACAAGCAGAGGGTTTCATAGGCTAACATTGGGACAGAGCCGCGAAAAGAAAGTTGGAAAACTTGAGTCTTCAGGCATGACAGAGGAGGAGCTTCTTCGAAAACAGGAGGAACTTTTTGGACTCGCACGGTCGAAACTTAATCAGCAAATCAGTGGCGGTGCCCCTTCAGCATGATTTCACTTAGAATACGCACCACTCTTCTATCTCTTCCGGGAAACTAGATTAAGTTGGGTATTCGTCATGAAGTTTTAATTTGGGTTTTATTTGGTTTTGTTAGTTTTCATCTGTATGTATATGTTGGCGTCGCTGGGGAAGGTGGAATTTTTGGATTGCAGTCATAATCAGTCTGATACGTTGTTTGATACATTAATGAATTTAATAACGTATTTTACAGTCTGATATATCTACTTATAAAATAATAAAACAAGCTTGACTGAAACAATTTTTATTAACTTCTTGCCCAATCCGGCACGATGCCGTTTGCAGCTATGAACCATACAAATAAAACCCTGCAGCCTGCGCCATTGCAACCCAGTAAATGACTTACAAGGTCAGAGACTGCCCCCTCCGATAGGAATCCCTGCAGAGCGAATGCAGAATATCTGTACATGCACAAATCAAAACTAAACGATTTATATAATTCTCACCTTGTAAAAACTCTTGGAATGAAAATTTGTTGGATATATTTTGCTCTCAGCTTGATTAACTACCATTTCCACAACAAAACTCGAAAATTACTTTGGAGCACCCTCTGCTACCTTGGAAGGATCTTGGAGACGGATTTGTTCGTCTATCTGGGCCTGGCTAACAGCACCTTCAACAATGCGAAGCTGTTCAGCTGAAAAAGAGCTAACAATTGCTTGATATCTAGCCCCATCCTCCTGTTCCAGGTGTGAGAACACGTCTCGGAATGTGATAAAGGCGTTGATTCTGTCTAATGCCGAATCCTTAAGAGGTTCTTGAAGAGATCCAAAGAGATCATCACCATAATCGCTCTCATAGTCATCATCTCCTTCACCGATCTCAGCAGCAGCAACAGCAGCATCAAAATCATCAATAGCCTCCTCGCCCGCAGCAAGATCATCTTCTTCATCATTCCACTCAGTTTCGGTTGGTTCACTACCATAGTAAGCAGACTCATCAAACTCGTTGAACTCTTTAGCAAATTCATCTCGCTTTTTAAGGGCCTCCGGAAGGTCTTTCAAGAAAGTAAGCAACAAATTCAAAAGGCTGGGAATGACAGCTTGAACGTCAGCAGGAATCTGTTCAGCAGAACAGGTCAAAATCTTCAAGATAGCAAGAGTACTCAACTTTTTGTCATTGACACGGGAAAATTCGTTACCCTTGGCTACCCACATACCCAAAAAGCTCTGGAGAGAGTTTCTGTTCTGTAGAGACGACAAAGCCGCACCCGGGTTATAGTAGATTGCAGCAATGATAGCATTAGCGAGACTCAGCATGTATGGAACGTCAAAGAGTTCGTCGGAATCTTGTTCAAGTCGCAAAAGAGAAACAGAAATGATGCCGTCAATTTGATTGTCCAAGTATCCAGGTAGAGAAAAGAGCATGGTCTCAATTAATGAGCCACCCTCAATTCGCTCGGATGCAATTAAACGTTCGGAAGTCATGATTTCATAATACATATCAAACATGGCCGAGATGTATTCGGGATGCTGCTTCATATCTTCCGAACCATACATGAGGTAATTGCACATGCAACCAACTATCTCATCGATAAATTCGAGGAGATTTCCCTTGAATGCATTGTGAAGTTGTCCAAATGTTTGCCACATACTAGGAGTAATCTTCTTCATACAGTATAGACAGGTATCAATCAGATCAAAAACTTCAGTAAACATCTCCGAAAGATTCTTTTCGAAGACTATTCCATAAATAGGAAGCAAAACTCCCTCGAGCTGCTCCATGACAGTAGGGGCATTATCAAGAGTTAAAAGCAACGTCGACAGAGTGGCAAGAATACCCAAGGCAGACGATGTCTTCTCATTATCATAGTTGTAAGGATCATAATCATCGGGATTTGTAGTCGCTCTTTCAGCCAACTCTGAAGCCAAACTCATAAATTGATCACGCAACTGTTCACTTAGCTGAACAGCAAAAGGAGTAAGTTGGGCAGAGAAAACTTCAACAAAATCCTCCATGACTCCGGAAAGAGCATCAACATCAATCTTCTTAGCCAAAATAAGGATCTTTTGCATAATATCAGGAATACGCTGAGAGAGATCATTCTTGACAGCTTCATGAACAATCATGGGCTGTAAAGCCAAAACAGCTTCAACTTGGACAGGAATATTCGGGTCATCAAGGCAGGCGAGAATACCAGCGTAAGAATCCAACACATTTTGAGGGTTACTAAACTGCATTTCAGTGTATTGATTGAGCAGCTCGCAGGCCCGAGCACGTAAAAAGCCAAAAGGACTTCGGAAATCAGGTAAGACATATGTGGTGAAAAACCCTTCCATCATTCCAGCAACGGGGCTATTCTTTTGTAAAGCAACATCAGCAATAGCGCCCAACATACGTAAAGCGCCTTCCTTCTCTCTAGCCAAGGCTTCATCCTGAGTATTTCCCAGTTGCTTCTGAGTAACTTCATTAATGAACATCAGAATTTTGTTAAATGTATGCTTTCGTCTCTTTTTAGCAAGAACAAGAAGCAAGCTTGTTGCAGAAACATCTGGTGTAACTTCATCATCCATAATATCAATTCGTTTGCTGATGTATTCCTGAGGCTCATTCTCAAAAAGTTCTAAATCGTCATCTGTCGGACACAACAGCGGGAATATAACGTGTGAAATCAAAGATTCTGAACTAGTCTGCAAGTGAGCCCAAGTCTTCGAGCATCGGACAGCCTCGGTGAAGAAATTAAGAATATTGATCAACGCAGCCTTACTCAGCCATATTTTCTTAGTCACCCAAGCTTCGGTTTGAGTAAGATAAACTCGAAGAATCTCAGGAGCAAAGTCACTGGAAAACATTCGGGCAAACTGGCTATAGTCTTTAGTGGTAGATCCCAATGCTGACTGCTTTGAGGATTTGTTATTGGGATTTCCGTAAAGACTAAATAGTCGATACAAATCGAAGTAAGCCCATTTCTTTGCCTTCCACCACGCATTGGCTTCCCTGTCGGTTTCATCGCCAGCCATGGCCTCAGCGGGAGGCTCCTTACTAATGACTTGAAGCATAAGAGTGCCCCATGGAACGAGAGACGAAGACTCTTGCAAGACTGGAGAAAGATCAAAGGCGATAACTTGCTTGTAACTCTTGAAAATATCACGGAGCATCTCGCCAGCAACGGCACTGTTTTCGCTCACAATCGAATTACCAATATGCAACATGATAGGGAATACATTTCTAAGAATGGGATCAAGCGATTTTCGGCCTTTACCAACCTTCCAGCGGTATGTTTTGCAGATTTCAAGAAGGATTGAAAGACCGGCTCGGACCGCATTAATGTTCTGAGACTGGAGTAAACTGAGGGCAGTATCAACAGCTTCAGGCCATTTATCGGGAAAGTCGTACATGACGACTCTGTTTAGAATTTCTAATAATATGCTTCGTACCAAATGGGGCGCATCGACAATGGCTGGAATCAAGCGATCTCGGAATGGACCCTTTTCTTCGGCGAGAATCTCAAGCCCTTTAGAATATTCAGAATCCTCCCATCCTCTTAATACGCGATTCTTCAAGTAGACACCAGCTGTGAGGTTAGTAAGTACAAAATACAAAAAAAATCGTTTGTAGTAAGAAGGCTTACCAGATTGCAACACTTGAGGAGGGTAGCTATTAGGAGCTGAAATGATATCTAAACAAGCGCCTATAAAGCCAGGAACCTGCTCTGCCTGTAGGAGAAATTCTGTTAGAATTGATTCTTGTCTCAGCAGTAAAGAGCACGTTAATTTGAAGGTAAAAATAAAAAGCACACAGAATAGAAGGAATAAAGTGAAGCACACTTTTTTTTTAAAAAAAAGTGAGAAAGAAATCCACAACAAAGTTGCGCGCGTTTGAGAATATTTTGAAACATGTAAAGTTGCTGCTGCAGTGCGCGACCTTCGGCGCTTCGCTACTTACCTCTCTGAGCTTTAGCTCAGCCTGCATGCGGACATTGGGATTAACATCCAATGTAGATTCAAAGCAACTGCTCAGCTGACTAACGTCCATGCTTGCTGTTGTTTTTCGCAAACAAGGCGGTTAAGAATAAAAAAATTTGATTGAACGAGTAGTGATGTTTCTATTCCGATCCACGAGTAAATGTAGTACTGTTCTCCCAACTGCTTGAAGCGTCTCGGAAGAATAATTATTAGAATACATTAGAAAAAACTCAATTTAAGCAATCATTAGTATTATGATTTCATTATGAAATTGTAACTTAAAGTGAGGGAAAATGCCTCGAGAAATCTTCACACAAAGTGTAGGGGTTTAAAGTGTCGGCATATTTTACAAGAGAGGGTTATTATTTCTACCGATATTAAAAACCCGAAGAAACTTCAGCAGATGTACCCCCGACACTGATGTGAATTTAGACGTCATGAGAGCGAAAATCCTGCGATTCGAGTGAGAGTCTCAAAAACACTTCTGAGAAAGTAACGATTATGCTTCATCAAGGAGAGCTACATTTTATACCCAAATAAACCGGCTTGTACATACAGATATCCAACTAATATTCGGCGCATTGATCGTATATACCTACCCTCAACCGTGACTGCACTTGTTCATGCAGGAGGTGTTGTCTGACAGGAAACCTCGATTCACAACGTTTTCTGTACTACTATTCAAAAGAATAGGCTTTCCGATGAACAAGACACGGTATGTTATAAAGTAAATTGCTATGAATGGAACTTTTTGGTATCAACTTTTGTTCTGAGTGACGGCCAACTTTGTGAGACGTATATAAAGGCTAACCAGAGCTAAACCTCAATTTAAAAAGTAATTATAGGTTATTTTCTGAATATTCTCAGAAACAAGCAGCAATTGTAGATCTCAAAATTCATACTCATAGGGAATGTCACAACCTCAGGACAAGTGTGCCAACAGTTGATGCTGCGAGGAGTAGATATGCTAAGCCAAGAAGTCATTACCACTGTTAGATTGAGTTCTAACTTTATCAATCGTTCAACAAATCTTAAAACATCAGCGGTTGTCACAAGTTTCACCCATTATAATTGGTATTCATCGAGCGCTGTTATTTGAAGCAGCTAGCTAGCTTATTTCGAAAAGCTTTGGCTTCAAGCATTTTTGATTCCTCGTTCATTTAAGGTTGTTGGATTTTCACAATGTTTATTGACACAGTGATCGCTCGCATTGTGCGCTGGCGGCTTGTCTTCGGCGGTCCGCAATCTTATTGAGCAAAACCGCTTATATAGCAAAGTTCAAGAAAAGCTTGACAGGTCAGCTTTATTTCTTCGTCAAAAATCGTAACACTGAAGATCTCAAGTACGACACTCGGGTCGAATAGGGCTTCTACAGATCTGCATAGACCAGTAAGTTGCCACTGTTTCATGTTAGCTTCTATTAGGCTACATTATCAATTGAATTCGATATTTAAATATCTATTTTGTAAACAGTTGAGGCCTTGTCCATCGTACACCCCTAGCCTTTTCGAATATCTGGCGCTATTTGCTTGGTATACCCACTGGCTTCTTTGTGTGATCCCCGAGAAATTTTGCATATTTTGAAAGTCTGCCCTCACGCGAGTAATCTTGAGCTAAAGGGCATTAATTACACCTGGGCATGGGCGCAGTAAGCTTTCGAACCACAAGATCACTCTGAAATAAAGGGGGACTTCCAGCGATACTCAGCAAGAAACAGAATTGCTTATCATACGATAGTAAGGGTATTTTCCTTGACGCGTGCGTTTTCTTGAAAAGTATCAGATTAGTAAAACTCTATTTGTAAACTTTGGCGGCAGATTGGTTTGGCAACCACGTAACTTCCTCTTCTTTTACACAGTGTCATCGCCTTAGTTTATTCCACACGTGGCCTGCACAGGTAGATTGATACCCTTATTCTAGAAATGAGGCGAAGCAGATTTTATGTTCTGAGATTGCCAAGCTATCTTTCCCTTCAAAGTCTTCACCCGCGCTTGTTATTTACTACTACCATTCCACATCTCAAACACAATCTTAACGACTCTTGTGCTTGAATTACAAACATATGGATATGTCTTGAGAGGAAATTATTCTCTTTGGACATTCACTGCAGTAAATATTTAAGCTATTTCCCCAATACCGAATTCCTCGGGGATTTGAAAATCTAGTGCATGTATATCGTCAATTAAAGTTCATAAGATGTCACATCACGGAAAGAGTTATTTGGCACACTTGCAAAAATAACAATGGCACATATCTCAAAATAGCTCTCTGGATTTATATAAATACGAACAGTGTACAAGAGTTTCTAACCCATCTCAGATTACCTCTTTTGTTTTACGATTGGTTTCTTACTGATATATTTGCAATTATGAAAGGCATTAAAGTGCTTGCTGTCATGGCGTTCTCCCAGCTTGCTGTCTCTTATCCTACTCCTGAGGCATCTGAATCTCTTTCGGATTTAGATAATTTCGTTCTCAATTTCAATTATGCGTCTCCCCGAGATCGATCTCGTTTATGGGAGCCACTGGGAATAACCTATCGTAAAGGTGGTGCTACTAACAAACCAAAACCTTCCAGTGAAAATGAAGAGACACATAAGCTTTATCCAGCTTCTCTCTCAGAGTCTGATTCCTCTACCGCCTACTGCATTTACGTACAGTGGGGTGATAATAATGATACGGATGTCGATGTGTATCGTCCTGAATTAACGCCAACTAATTTGAATACTACTCTCCCTACCAGCGGACCTGTTAAATTGTGCTGGCCCAACAGAGCCGCCTTTAAGGCAATCATTAATGGTGTTCCTCCTTTACGTCGATTATAAAGACTTCAAAGAAAGTATTACCACTTTCCCTCATTATTACACGTTTTCCATTGCAGATGATGGGAAAGAAGACAATGAGTATCTTTGTCTTGCTTTAATCCTTACCTTTTTTCCCTCCTACGTTACGCAAAAAAGTACGGTTTGAAACACTTGGACTTCTGTTTTAGGTTGATGACCTCGCAAAACCGGCCGGTAGAGATATTATTTTTAGTTCAAGGAATACGAAATTGGTATGTAAAAAAATATGATCCTTTTAGAAATTAAGGAAACTACTTTGGAAGATAATATGCTGGCGTATCGTTGATATCATTCAATCCCATGGTGATTTTTCCATCCCGTAGAAGTAAACTATATCCTAAGTAAACTATATCCTGTTGTCCCAGCCGTTTGAGCCTTCTCGGAAATATACTTTTTAGAGATGATTCATCTGATTCAGAACTCTTTGGGACTATCACCTGAAAGTCAATTTTCAAACAACCAGCATGTAAATTAAATATAACCGCCATTGATGGCTTCCTTTCATTATAAACTTGTATTTTGAAGCTGCAATATGAACTCGACGCAACAAGTTTCCCGGAGATTTTCCACGGATAGCCTATTATCTCATCATCTGACTTTGCGTGATACTACGTATCAATTTTAAATCTCAGGATACACGAGATCATTGCTAATTAAAGTATTTGGGACTAAATGAATCGTAGTTATGACCTTCGGTTGGACTGTTGCTTAAGCCCTCTTGCTTCTCAATGTTCTTTCCATGATGCATTGTGTACTAAGAAATGGGGTTAAATCTTTCTTTCTGGACCGGTATCACTTTTATGGAGTATCAAGTACTCCTGATTAGTGACGGATCAAACACATATAGTCAATTTCTTTGTAAATTCGGTCAGGGGCCAATAGGGGAAAAAAAAGGCAGTTTCGCATGATTATAGTTGATATGAATTGAATTTTCTCACTCATCTCTTTAGATTTGATGTATACGAGATTTCTTGCTATTCATATCTGATCTCCATGATATGGAGATAATGGATAGAAGAAATCAGACTTGCCTCCAGATATGGTTTTTCCAAGTACTATAGTAAAGAGCAAACTAATTAGAAGAAGAGCTGATTTTTTTACTATTGTCTCCCTTTCCTCAATAGCCCCTGAGTGTATGTTTGGATTCTCGACAATTAGCGTTTTGGGCTTATTCAGGAACACCACTCAGGCACTCTCGACCCATACTTAAAGATATATTAGACATTGAATCTGACGGCTCAGCTTCAGCATTTTGTTAATTCTTTTGTTAATTCTTTTGGTGCCATCAGTGCCTCTTTCGATTATATGTGCCGAGATTCTTTTTTGGAGATTAGCTAAGATCAGATTTTGGATAGCGCAAAATGTTTCAGTGTACATAGGTAGAACACCTCCTCAATCTTATTAGACAACTGGACTTGAGGAGTGAGTTTATGCGAATTAATCTTAAATCACCGCATAAGGTTTGTCGCCCAACTCTCGCCGGTTTGGGAAATTACAACCGACCTCGAACACTCTCAATGAGCGAATGCAGGGTATAAATCAATATCATTCTTGCAAATGACCTATATACTTTGAAAAAAATACCGTCTTTTACAGTAGTGAATTTTACTCTCGCTATGGCTATGGATCGATATCCTATGTTTCCGTGGCCTTAGCGGTTAGATTCGAATAAGGTTGATCGGGAAACGGCAGTGATTACACCTGCATCGGGGAAATTATATGATGATTCGATTAATTCATGTAATAGCAACGGATATGGCGCAACAGAGTTTGCTTATCTTGTGAATGGATACTATATCTTTCGCATCTAGTACTGTTTAATCCAAGACCACACTGCTATCATGAAGGGACTACAAGCTCTTACACTTGCAGTTCTCAGTTTGCCGCATCTTGTGGCTTCCTACCCTGCTGCAGTATCGCCTGCAATTCTTTTGGAGCGTGATGACTCGGCTTTGAACGTCAACGCAGCTATCCTAAAACGGGATGACGAGGACGAGCCTGGTCCCAAACGACCCAGAATTGTATATTCTGAGGTTAAGAGAAGTGACGATGAGGACGAGCCTGGCCCCAAACGACCAAGAATTGTATACTCTGAGGTTAAGAGAAGTGACGACGAGGACGAGCCTGGTCCCAAACGCCCGAGGCTTTCCAAAAAGAATATTGATGGTGGAGAAGATAAGAAGAAAAAGCACCATAAACATCATGGTAAACCTGACGACAGTCTTGAGCGAAGATCCGACGATGATGAGCCTGCTCCCAAGCGCCCCAGACTTGAGCGAAGAGTCGACCCCGACGATGATGAGCCTGCTCCCAAACGCACCAAACTTGAGCGAAGAGTCGACCCCGACGATGATGAACCTGCTCCCAAACGCACCAAACTTGAGCGAAGGAAGAAGCACAAGCCCTCATTTGTCCCCCCCAATATTTCTATCAGAGATGGAGATGACGGAGAAGATAAAGCACCTGATCCTGAGCGCGGACCTTATCCTTCACCTCCCCAGACTCCTGAGGCAATCGAGGAAAGCCTTAAGGTCAAGCGTCATCGTGAAGATCCCGATAATCCGAATGAAGATCCTTCGATTGATTTTATTGCTGAGGATGACGAGGGTGATTACACGAAGAGGGGTGTTCCTCCTTTGAGAAATTACGACGACGAATAATCTCGATCTTTTCGGGCGTATACTATTAGTATTTCTTATTCTGGCGCTCTAGAGTCCAGAAGGGTATCCTTGAAGCTCTGTTTTACTTTGTGGGAAACGCGTATCTGCTTTCATGGCTCGAGGCTTATAGGCAAGACCTCTTGAGAAACAAATATTAGTGCAAAAAATGGTTCTATTTTACGTGTATGAAGCTTTTTTTTCATTACTCGTAGAAGGTCACCTTTACAGGTGGTTGGTTATACATAATAAGTCAAATTCGTAATTATAAGATATATGGTCTAAGCATTGAGCTGTTTCGATCAAGGATCAGCTCCGATGCAGCATGGTCCATAACGACCTTTTTGAACGTCGGGCATACCTTTCCTGTGCGCTACCCAGAGAGTCATCGCTAAAGCTTCGCTTAAAGTCACGTCTATCTTTGCCCTTGGTGGAAACTGTAGGCGGCTGAGACTTTTGGTTCTTGCGCTCCAAAAAGCTGGTGTTCATGAGACTGAGCGTATCATCATCGTCCTCAATTTGTCCCATCCTCTCTTTAAGCTCTCTCCCAAACATGGCTCCAAGATTTAGACCCTCTGAGACCAAAACATTAAATACTTCACCAAATCCACCATAATTCAAGTTATCCTCCCCTAAATGATGTAGATCTAAGCTATCCGGACCTTCCTGAGACGCAGTGGCTTGGGAGAAACTATCTTGTGACTCCGTCATCGAAGGTGTCTGAGGAGGACTGAACTCGGCCAAACTCTGCGAAGAAATTGGACCAAATTGGGATAAATCATGAATTTTCTCTATCTTCTGTCTCTTTGAAGTAGGAGCTGTGTTTGGGTTAGAGCAACTCTCAAAGCTGGCATCATGACTCTTGCGGGGACGCGAGACTTTTTGGTTTGCAGTAGGATTGGGCCCATGGATGGAGCATTTTCTTGAAAGATCTGGAGGGTAATCATAAGAGTTGTTTCTGGTTCCGCTGTAGCTATTTGGGAACCGAGCATGAGGATGAACTTCCACTCTTTCATCAAACGACACTAGTCTCCTCAGTTTGTCTCTTGGGGGGAGTAGTTCACTCTCGTCTTGACTATCTCTAACCTTGTGAGTGGCAAAAGCATCATGGCTGCCACCTACTTGTTGGCTGTACGCCGTCGAGTCCTTTAGACTTTTAGTCTGTGGGCGGTCACTTGAAAAGTATTTAGAATGATTTTGGTCAACTCCTAAAATAATGGGTATTGAAACCTTTCTGTATGTGTGAGGTGTAGGGCTGGTATCCGAGTGAAGTGGCACAACTGAAGAGTGGTCTACAGATATATCCGACAAAAGATGCACCGGTAAATAGACCGCCGGTGGTGCATTAGGTAAAGACCCAATATTAGAATTGTTGTGGTCATCATAGTGTGCATCAGAGTTCACAGAATTTTCTGATTTGGGTCGATGTCTAGAGCTTTTATGATCGCGGGTATCAGCAGCAGACAATTTTGTTCGACCCAAATCTTGGAATTCACAATTGTCGGATAAGGTATCAGACATCCTGGTATACGAAACGATCTCGCCATTTTCATTCAAGGTTTGAGAAGAGCCTGGGATGGGCAGAACAGGTGGTAAAAATTTTCGTTCATTCTTGGCAGTAGTCGAAAACCGGTCATGTTCCTTTGAAGGGTCCAGTTTATCAGTAACATGATTTCTGCTTGGACCAATCATGTTGTCTGCAGAAGGTAGTCTCTGGGACTCGACATCGGAGTGAACCCGATCGGCCCACCATTCCCGCCCGTCTCTCAATCTCAAAGAGGGAGTGGTAGCAGATTTATGATATGGTGCCTTTAGAGATCTATTCATCTTGGGTATAACTGGTGATAAATCGTCGAATGAAGTGGTATGAGGATGCACGCTCTTAAAAGCGCGAAATGGAGAGCTAGTAATCAATACTATCAGAGAAAAAACGTATTTGACAATATAAAGGATGCAAGTTTTCAAGATTCTCCAACAATAACTCGAAGCCTGGAAAACATATGTAATAAATATAAATTCTTCCTGGGGCTTAGGCTGTGTATATGTGCGGTGGGTATTAACATCATTAGATTGCCGCTGGTGACTCTTAGATGCGGGACGTCGCTCTCGACGCAAGTTTTCGTAGCCAATATCTGAGGTCCGCCTACTCTTTGTCGAGTGAAGCGGCGGCACGGACATGGAGCGTCTCGCACCAGAAGCTTTCCTAGTCAAAGCCAGGTCGGGGTAATGAGATGCAGAAGGAAGCCTACGCCCGTCAAGATCGGGATGATACTTCTGTGACGTGCGTTTATTCCTCTGTTGCTTTTGATAATCTTCTTGCAAGCGGTGCGAGGGTGTAGAACCTTGTTGATGGCGCCTGGGACTGGCTTCGTCAAGGCCTTTAGTGGCATCTCGGGCCAGCGTCCGTTCCAAAGAGCCAGTTGAGTTACTAAAGTGAAAGCGTCTCTGTTTCTGGTGCCCTCGTCGGTAGCCACCAGGATTTTGTCGCTCGCATTGAAGTTGCTTCAAGTATGATGGCATTGAGAAAAACTGTCTGGAAATGCTATAGTGTCGACCAAAACAGAAAAAAAATCAAGCAAGAAACAGTATAGATTGATATGAAAAGCTTTGCAAACCGCTATCAACAGAATAGCGGGAAAAAATGTCTGGGGCTGGAAGGTGTAGTTCTATATGCTAAGTTCGAATTGATTCGCCATTCAGGTTTCCCCCTAACAACCCTGACTTGCTCCAAACAGTACAAAGCGGTTCAATTAAAATAAACTCATAATGCTATTCAACATTTGTATTCTATATTTGCATCACACAATATTCTCATCAAGTATATTTCCAACAGTCACTTTCAGATTTTACAAGGGAAGTTCAAAGGAGACCTGAACATCGATCTCCCGGGCAAGCTTAACAACTTTCGAGAGCTGAACAGCTTTCTGAGCGGCCTCATCAAGATCAACAAAAGAGAAGATCTTGAGACCAGAGTCGGAGATGAGCTTCTGAGCGGCCTCCAAGTTGGTACCCTGCAATCGAGCAACAATAGGGACAGTAAGGTTCATGTTCTGAGCAACAGAAATAAGACCCTTGGCAATGTTATCGCATCGAACAATACCACCGAAAATATTAACAAAGATAGCAGTAACATTTCGCTCAGCGGTAATAAGCTCCAAGGCCTTTCGGATGGCGTCAACAGTAGCACCACCACCGCAGTCCAAGAAGTTGGCAGGCTCACCACCGTTCAGCTTGATGATATCCATGGTGGCCATAGCCAAACCAGCACCGTTGACCAAGCAACCAATTTCACCATCCAGCTTGATGAAGTTCAAGCCGTACTTGGCGGCTTCAATCTCATCAGGATCCTCCTGGGAAAGATCACGCCATGACCAAACTTCTTGCTGTCGGAAAGAAGCATTGTCGTCGAATCCAAGTTTAGCATCCATAGCCAAGACACGGTGATCGGTAGTCTCAGACAAAGGGTTGATTTCTACCTGTGTGCAGTCACGTTCGTTAAAGAGACGATACAAGTTCTTGATGGCCTCGGCAGCCTCGGGAATGGCTTTGGTAGAAAATCCCAAGTTGGAAGCAATGTCGACAGCAAGATCGTCGGTGAGGCCCTGCTCGAGGTCAATAGGGAAGGACTTGATTGCCTCAGGGTGATCATGAGCAACAGTCTCGATATCCATACCACCTTCGCTGGAGGCAACAATTAAAGGTTTCTGTGTGACTCGGTCCAAAAGAATAGCCAAGTAAGCCTCACGACGAACAAACTCACGCTGGACAATGTAGACAGCCGTGCAGAGCTTTCCAGCAGCACCAGTCTGCTTGGTGATAAGTTTATGGCCAATCATCTGGCCAGCGTAAAGCTTGGCCTCGAGAGGAGAAGAAATAAGCTTGACACCACCCTTGAGGCCATTGTCGAAGGTACCCTTACCACGGCCACCAGCCAAAACCTGGGCCTTAATAACCATATCCTCCATGTCTAATTTGATTGTTAGTTGTATAAACACAGAAAAAAAGAAATGTAAGCCAAATAATTCACATACTCAATTCTTTGGCAACCTCCTCAGCCTCCTCAGCGGTGGTGGCAGCACGACCAGGGGGAACACCAACACCATACTATAAATAAACAAATTGCAAGAATACAGCGCATTCAAAATGTCTAAAAATTGCTTTTTGGGTGTAAGTCTGTCGCTCAACTCAAGAATACAGACAATGATCCGCACCGGTCTGTAGACGTCCGAAGTGAGCCCATCTACAGGCGCGACACTGAATCACAATCTCAACAAGCAATTTGCTAGACATTGAAGCACCGTTATAAATGCAACAATTTGTTAGAGCTGATTTACGCAGATTCCAGGGCTCAATTGTAGTCTCGGTCCCTTGTCCGCCGATATTGACGTGAAGCGGGGGTCCGATATCGACCCTGGCAAAAAGCAACAAACTAACCTCCTTTAAAAGGGCAGCCGAACGGTATTCATGAAGCGAGAGAAATCGTTTCTGCTGCGCAATTCGGCGAGTAGCAGAAGACTAATAACACAGGGTTAGCATATGTTGCCAGTCACTTTAAAGGTGACCCCTCATCGCATGTGTCTCTCTGCCCGACGTCACCACACCCTGTAAAAAGAGGGCCAAACCCCGTAAAACAAACCTTGTTAATTCGAAGCGCACGAGTCCACATTTCTCGCAACAAAAAAAGGACCTCTTAAACACTAATAAAACAGTTCAAAAGTGGGATGAAAAGGAAGAACCGCGAAACTCCGCACAGAGAGGTAAAAAATGGTCACGTGAAACATTGTTGGTTGCTATGACAATATCGCCGGGTAAATTTTGATCCTTTTCTTCATTTCTTTCGATATCTCGTCTGCAGTTGCTGAGGTAGAAAGAGAGAGAAGACAATGGATGCGAAGCTTTTGCCAGACCGGTTAGCACTCTCGTTCTCAGTGGTGCGTACTCTAGCTGAATCATGGCTTCCGCCGGCCAACTCAGGAGCTGAAAGTGAAGATATAGAAGAGCCTGCTCAACTGGTAGCTCTTCCTCCAAATACCGGCCTAGGCTCAAATCCTCAAAAGACCAAGATCAAGCTCACTGCTGCGGAAGCCAAACTGCTTAAAAATTCTAATATCCGGGGAAAGAATGTGGGCTCGATAAAATCACATACCCGACCATCTGCGCTGCTGAAATCGAGCACTACCGTGAAACGAGGCCCCGAGTTAAAGGCAGGGGATGCGGATAATGCAGATATTTCCGATGATGAACGCAAAGGTAAATCAAAGGGTACTTCGGCAAGACGCTCATCTGTAATTTCCACAAAGAAGCAGTTGCAGACATCGAAAAAGTTACAAAAGCAAAAGGGTCTTGAACCCCGCAAGCTGGGACACCGGATAAGCAAAGCGGATATTCTGCGAGGCTCGTTGAGATAGTCAACTTTGACATGCACGAAGACAGCAGGCCTGTTTCTCATACTTCTCATACTCTGTATTATTTACTCATCTTAAATTAATTTACGTCTATTTCAAGCTACTTAAACAAGTGGGGAAAGTCGAGTGTTTACAATGCGCTTTTGTACTCTTGAGACTGCATTCCATAAACTGCCTTAACTAAGCAGAAGGTTAAAACAGTCAAAAAAAACACTTTTTGACGTAATATAAAATAGTAAATTCCTATCAAAAACAAAACAATACAAAGATCCATAAGTTCAGCCGAAAATTCTGTACACAAACTCCTATCACCACGAATAAACTCAAGTAAAAAGACAATCCATAAGAGCAATCACTTTGCAAACATCCAAACTATCTCGTTTAAAGAATAGTCTGTTCCAATAAGAGCCACCAGGGTACGGTGGCCGTGTGGCTTGGAATGAATTCTATCTCAAGCCGAGAAAACATATAATACAAATCGAAAATGGCAAACGCATTTAAAAGAAGAAGAAAAAAGACTTTTTTTCATTTTAAAAAGAAGGCAAAATAGCGTTCTTTTTGTATCGGGTTGAATATCTCTATCAAAACGATAATTTTGCAACTCTAAGATGAACCCGGAGATAACTCTAGCGAACTCTTTAAACGCTTGGACGGACGACCACTGCTACTTCCAGCATCATCCTTTAAAGCCACATCTGACTTTACAACCGGATTTAAAAGAGCATTCAAGCCTGGCATGCTTTCTTTCGAAGAACTGCGAGTAACAGGAGGACGAACAGCAGTAGTGGGGTTCGAGGCGTCAGTTAAAGGGTGAGCAGCTTCTGAAATTTTGGGTAGTCCAGGGGCACCCACAATCGACAAGGATCGTTGGGGACTTCCACTGGGGTATCCAGAATAGACAGGGTCGAGAGGATGCACTGAATGTGAAGTAGAACCGCTGGGCAATCCACCCAAAGGAAGTCCAGACAAGCCTGGTAATCCTGCTGAGGGTGGAGGAAGAGGAGCAGCACTGGCTGGATCAAACGAAGGGGGTGCACCAGCCAACGACTGTGATGGCGCTTTATCGCTCATTTCATAAGAAAAATTCACACTCTGATACCAATTCGAAGGTCTTGATTGATAAGGTTCTGGGGATGGATTTACCATATGAGGTCCAGTTGAGTCGTCCGGGGCTCCCCCGACAGATTCCAACCTAAGCCTCTTTGCCGGCAGTGAGTTGGCGCGTGATTTCCACGAGGAATCAATGCTACTCAACGTAGTATTGTTACTCAATGCAGTACTTCCCGAAGCTGTTGATGAATTAGTACCAATAGAAAGACGCCCAGCAAGGGTAGGTGTAATACGTTCTATACCTAATGCTGCTGTGACGCCTAACACACCGCTGGTGGATTGTGAGTGGGCAGCGGCTGTCTGATGAAGTTCAATCGAAGTATATCTTCGAGGTTGAAATGTTGAAGTGACTGATTGCATTGGGTAAGACATTGGTCGATCTAAGCGGGACGAAGTCGACCACCGTCCACCTGCAGGTCCAGGTTGCTGAGGATAAGCACCAGTAGATGTAGATGGGATACTATCGAGTCGAGATCCATTGGAAAGGTTTGCATCCATCGGTTGTTCTGCCCAAAGTTGTTCTGCCCTGGAAAGATCGGACCGCAAAGCCGTTAAAGAAGCACTAAGACGCTCCGGATTCGAATTGAGATCTCCCAAAATATCAACGGTCTCTCTAATTTTGTGATTCAAATAGCGAAGATTTTCATGCAAAACGGTATCATAGTTTTGAAGCTTCATAATTGTGTCATACTGATTCCACAAAGTCTTTTCAATTGCCACCAATCTGGAATCGATACCTTCAAAGCTAGTTGTATTGGTATGTTGATCACTTGGAGTTCCATACGTCCCAATTGTCGGATAAGAAGTTGGAATGCCACTTGGCGGGTTGGGGGTTCTGTTACCGGGTGTGCTTTCACCTGAAATTATCGATCCAGGTCCAGTAGCCAGTGAAGACGCAAACCCAAGTGGTAAATGAGCATGAGATCCACCAAGTGATTGCGCTACCGCCGGTTGGCTGGGTGGGATCGAGGAATGAGAAGCTTGTTGAAAAGTAGGGGGGTGAGAAGATGTCGGCGATAACTGTATAGGTGTTGAAACATTAGAATAAGTTGATTTTGAAGGTATGCTAGGTTGTGGAGAAGGAGCATAGTTGGAGTGAGGTAGTGGTTTATATAATTTTGAGCTCGAAAAAGTTGAGGTAGACAAATCGTCAGATTGCATTGGAGGTCCGGAACTTGATATTTTTGAGGGAGATCCGTCTTGTGAATTAATACCGTTGGGGTTGCCCACCGCGGCAGTGTTCTGTTTAGAATATCGTCTTTTGATACCTCTCAAAGACTCAATGTCGCCCCTCCTAAATGCTCCATTCCCGTGTCGAAATTCCCATTGAACTGTTTCCGAAGGTCCGTTTGAATGAAACATATCGTTCACTTTGTGAAATCCATACATATTGAGCTGTCGAACAAATGATGACACATTTGTGTGCTTGAAAAATTGACTAAAGAAAAAACCCCGTTAGAATTGGGTAGACTCAAAGAATAAACTACAAACCTTAGAAGTTTAGCAAACTCTTCGCCGGGAGAAATGACAAATGATTGATTACTTTCAGTCCATGAAATAAGATTCTGCAATGAAGGGTCTTCCAGCATGCTAGATTATTGCTGTTAGTTTAGAGAACAAAACCAAAGTGTGATCCGCTCTGTTGACTCTTTCCGTTGTAGACCGCATACTCAAAAGTCGCGCCACTCAAATAAAATCTTATTTGGAAAGGAAAGAATACCACATACGGACGAAGTCGTGTTTACCTGTACAGTTTGTTGATAAAGGCGCCAACCTGGTTAGGTCGCGAAGGTGCCATAGTACCCGATATTGCATTCGAAGTTGAAGTAGGTATTGGTGACTGAGTCCCCGGAGGCGCAGAAGGTAATACTACTGTCGAAGAAGTTTCCTGTTGAGTTTTCGACGAAGACATCTTTAGAGACTGGTTCTCACTCGAGGCTTCGGTTGACTGTGATTTTGATTGGCCTGGTTGGCTTTCAGTAGAAGGCCTATCTGAACTAGTTGACATCAAGTCTAGAGCAGGACTTTTAAGGTCCAAAGTAATTCTGTCGATTAGATTGTCGTTTTTTTGAGTGCTTTAGACGATTGGGATATCAGATAGTAGAAAGAGCTTGCTTTCGATATAACCGGTGACAGCTAGCGCAGGGCTCATTAGCCAAAAAACAGGGAAAGCTTCACAGATGAAATTAACAGATTAAAAAGGACCCCAAAAAAAAACAAAACCAAAAAAAACCCCTTCTCCCAGACGCAAACAAAAAGGGGAGTTCCAAGCTAAAAAGGGCAAAAAAAAAGGAAAACCCCCTTGGCAATAAAAAAAAAGATTAAAATCAAATGAAAACAGAAGAGCGTCTGATCCGAGGAAGTTAAAACAAAGAAGAAGGAAAAAAAGAAAACAGAAAAAAGCGCAGCTAAAAGAGAAGAAAAGGAAAAAAAAACGCCCGTTGCTATGGAATTATTTTTAATTTTCAGCCGCACTCCATTTCGCCGCTCTCTCCGCCCTGGTGCATAATTAAACATCAGCAAACCCAGTTGCCATGGCAATTAATTGCTCTACTAGGTTTTAGTCTTCTAAGCGAGTTTACGCTAGTCCCGATTCGCTCAGAAAAGTGTGCTGGTTGGACCGTTGGGGGTATTGGTGGGATGGAGTGGGTGGGAGGGAGTGGGTGGAAGTGGGTGGGAGTGGAGTGAGTGGGTGTGGAGGATCTCGGAGATTGAGTGTTCAGGTGGGAGAAAACCCCGTGGTTAGTCATAAAACGAAAAAAGTTCTACTTCTCTGACTGGTCTTTTACTGTGGTGATGTTGCTAAAGTCAAAGTTTGGGTTCTTCTAGAGACGTGGTTGTTCTTAAACAGGCATCACCTACTTTTTTCGAAAATAGTGGGTGCACTTCTCGTGACATGGAAGCAATTTACCACGTAGGTTGTCCGGAGGACACGGCTCAACCCAATCACCTTTCTAGGAATGGAAGGATCTAGCTACGGCCTTAGTTGTCCCTGGGCCTCGCGGAATCGTCTCTAATTGATCCAAGAGCACAATTAAGGTTTCGGCATACAAATCCGTTCCCAGCTAGGATTTAAAAAAACCAACCTGATCACTGTAATCACATCAAAAGTCCAACTTCAATGCTACCAAAACAAAGCCGAACATTACAGATTCACAGAAATACCATGTGTACGATTCATAAATAATCAAGATAGCGACACATTTGAATGCCTTTTGATGTTGTTTCCCTGGTTTTCCCTAGTTTTTATTGTTAAGCCGCACCCTTGGTTTAAAACAGACTGGCTCGCTTAAAAAGCTATCGTGAGCAAGGCCTAAAAGGACTATCCCAAAAGTTGAAGAATCCTTTACGGGCCGCGGTTAATGTGGCGGAATGCAGGGCTCAAAGGTGTTTTTACAATAGTTTTGAAAGAACAGTTTTGAACGAGATTTCCCCCAAAAAACCCCAGAATTGAATTTGACTGTTGTGCTATGTAAATAGGAAGGAACAGCGTTTTAAGGTTGGCTTATAAGTTACCTTTAATGCCAGCTTCTGTCGGGTTCTCTTACTGGCTTCATTACTCTAGGAAGCAAAAACTATTCTTTCTACTGCTCGTGTGCTTTGCACGTAACCTTCTTCTTCTAGAAGTCGATCTGTGATGAGCCGCTTTTTAGAGCGTAAGGTGACTTGGACTCTTTCAATCTTCTTGCCACCTTTGCGGTCTCATGATGATACCTTTGCTACTAATCTATTCTAAGAACGAATAATTCACTTTAATTTACGAGACAGCTGGGGTATCCCGCTCTTGCTTTTCCGCTCCGGGGAAACACCGAGAAAGTTCCAGTTACTTCCCTCCAATAACTCTTTGCTTCTAGAAAGAAACCTCATTGGTGACACCATTATTCGATGAGGGGAAATATGTACAATAGTGGGGAGAAATGGGGCGTTATCCCACAAAGAAAAAACCCAAGCGTGTCATCATGTGGAAGGTGTGATTCAACTGTTACCCTAGTGTTTTTTTTTTCGGACTAATTTCCTCATTCCCCAGTCCCCACACTCTTCCCCCGACCCTAAGACGAGATGATTATCATTTCCCTTCCATCGAACTACCTACCATTGGGTTTACCAACGTTCATTCGGAAACACACTACTACATTCCGCTCGGTTACCGGCTGTTCCAATCTTACTTCTCCCGATTAATGAACTTCGTAGCCGCGCCCCCGATCGTGTGTCCTCTCCCTCACGCTGCATCAGCTATAGAAGATATAAGCAAATTCCATGAAGCCATTTAAGTTTTCTTGGGCTTTTGCGCTTGTCAAAACACCTTCTACTTACATTACTCAGGCCCCAGTTGTGTCCATGCAGACACTTAAGTCCAGTCTCTTGGATTTCAGCACATTCAGGTTGTTTAAATATGGCGAAGGAAGCGACGGCTTGAAAGAATGAAAACGCTGGGGGGAAAATAAAACCTTCTGGAAGCAGTTTCCGTTAATATTGTCGATGTGGTATTTCTCAAAAAAAAAAAACCAGCGTAGCCTCTCTTTGTTTAATCGGCATTTTCGGAGTGTACGACATGAGAATGATTGATGTTGCGGTAAAGGGTGTGGGGGAGAGGGGGGAGAATATACAGAAATGGAAATGTCGTAATAATGTCCCAATAGGTGTTTCGCATTGGGCGGTCATTAGAATACGGTTCAAATCAATTTACCAGTCTTTCTCACAGACTGGTCGTGGTAATACGCACGCTAGCTCAAATACGTTTCTCGATGTAAACGGCTTCAATGAGCTCAGAGAATCTATTTGTCGAACCCACATTTGCCCCAGATTCGATTTTTTCTGTCACTCTTTGAGTCTCTAAAACACACAGAGAGTGTGAGAGGCTGATGAGTGTTGTGTTTCTACATTGCACCAATCAGTGCAATACCCGGAAAGCACATAATTGCAATATCACCCACTTTCCACTTTTACAGTAAGATTCAAATATTCTATATTTGTTTTCTCGCCTCTGCGCCCGACAGAACTGAGGCATTTCGGCGATCGTCTTTGTATTTGCTCCAAGAGTTTGGATGAGATTTTGTCTAACGGCGGTACAAGCCTTTCACCGAACGGAATTCCCGATGAATACAGTTTAGAATACGGAGGCCTAAAAAATAAGTCAAAGACATTATTATCTCGCGGATAGCAACAATCACAGGTGAGGTACAGTAGAGTCCGCTCCTTGCTTCGATAAGAAAGAAATACGAGAGTGGAGCTGGGTTATATCTCAGCGTGTGTGCTTTTAGTAAAATTACTCATCTCACATCTACCATTTAATCCATCTTACATAATAAAGCAATCTAATGCTGACATCTAATTAAAGCCGAAGAAAGTTAACTTTCCGAGAAATCTTAGAGCAAATTAATTTTTAGCTCTCTATGTTCCTTCACTCACGAGGAAGGATCGTTTCTGGCGGCTTGGGAGTCAAGTGTCCTCGATTTCCACCCACCCATGACATTCTCTTCCTTTCACACTGCCTGCCCGTGAGGCTTAATATCGTGCTAGAGTAGCAAACTAGGTTTACGAAGACATTAAGCTCTAACCGTCAACTATAAGTTTAACTTAATGTAAAACAAGAGGTGTACTAATCTTTTATCGAGTTCAATCTCCTTGAGCGAGTAATGAACTTTGAGCAAGACCTGAACAGTTTTTCTTTTATTCTTTTTTTCTTCTTCTTCTTCTTCTTCTTCTTCTTCTTCTTTATTCTTTTATTCTTTTTTAAATGGGGGAAGTTCCGTGACCACGTTTCGGCCTAAGTAAGAAGAGTGCAAAGTTTGGTTACAATCGCCGAACTTACTTGTTTGGGCTGAATACGTAGACAATCGGACAAAATGGAATGAATGCGTCGGCCGCAAGTCTCCTTGTTAAGAGCCGCCATTCAACGATGACAGACGGAAATGGCCTACGACGTTTTCTTCCCACTCTACTAGTCATCAATCAGTGCTACTAAGCATCAATAAAGCTAGTACGATAAGAGCCTGAAATTATGCCACCACTTTTTAATGACTCTTCTACACATCTTTTGAGTATCAAATCGAACCTTCTTCTTGCCTTTCGTCAGGTGAGAGGTATTTCCATTTTGGCCCCACTTCTGGAACTAATCTCTGTTTGGAAGGCAGGCTAAGCAGGCCGTTAAACGCCAACAAAACCAAAAAAAAAAAAAAAAAAGTTGGGGCGCAGAAGCAGCTGAAACACAAAAAAAAGTTGAAGCACAGAAAAAGTTAAAACACAAAACAAGTAATAGAACATCAGTTGAAGTTGCTACTTTTTTTTTGGAGTAATTCTGAATAGAACTGACTTTAAAAGAATCGGCTAAAAAAACTGAAGAGGACATTTGTCCTGGGTGGTCGCTAGGTGGGGGTTTTGAGCAACATGATAATTAACCCTCGACTGTACCGTATCTATGTACAGTCGAGGGTTAATTCCACGGACTTTTCCTACCCGGCATCACCTAATAAGGTTTGAAATGGTGCAGGGAAGCAAAATATTTAGTATAAAGTTTATGTCCGAGAAGAGAATAGCACAAGTGATTTTCTGTGCTGAAGTTTGAGCAGATCTTTCGTTGGCGCTAAGTAAAGCAGCCGGTTGTGCGGGCCTCTGCTTCCGAAAATGAACTCAACTTAATCAACCACCAAGGGATAGTCAGAAAAAACTTGTAGTATCTTATATCCATTTTGTACTTGGCAGTGATATAGAGATTGTTGTTTAATTTTGAAGAAAGCTTAAACTCAGATCAGTTTTGCTTCCTAACAAGAATGGTTCCTAGACTCGGTACCATTCTTGTTAGGAAGCAAAAGATGGTTTTTTTTTGATCTCATAATTTCTACTTCGTTTCAACAATAAACTCTATCTTCTAATGTATGAAGCATGAGGGTTTAGATTTATTTACTATACTGCTTTAGCTCGATATTAACATTTAAGTTTTTAGGTATATGGCTGCCAATAAGATAGCTTTCCTTAAAAGCACATGTACCCACCCACCAATGAATGAGCTTAGAAACCTCAAGACCAATTTTGCTCGCTTCTGGAAGAAAGCATCTGGAGCCATTTTCTTTAGAAATATGCCACGGTACATACTCTTAAACTTTGTTGCGTTAATGAGAAGTCTATCAGCAGATTTTAAACATCGTTGTAAACATGTTGCCGCTCTCCTGAGTTGGGGTTGGGATCTCTAGATATCAAGACTGACAAGTTAGAGCAGTAAATTTTTAGGCGATGAAATGGCCTTCTGTTTATTTGGATATTCTATAAAACTCACCAAAAAAGCGTAGAAATTAGGTGGACCATACCTTTTTATTGCGACTGTGTACTCTGTACAGACTCAGGTCGCCTTCCGACCCAGAAGATTTAGCCCCATTCGACATTTCTAGAAATAAAGCTTTTTCAATTTAACAAGGCGGGCTCTTGGCATCTCTTTTTTTTCCCACAAACATACTCAAAATAGGGAAGCCAAGTCAGGTCCTCTGCCCAAATTTAAATTAGAATTCTTGTAACGGAATAAGCGCAGTAAGCGAGCAAGCTTAAATGACTCATTGAGAATCTTAATAGAATTTTACTTTCTCGGTAAATTCTCTTTTGCATCCCAGTTGATTAAGATTTCCCATTGTGTGGGGAAGAACATAATATCTTTTGAAAAAAATAACTTATATATACAACGTAACTTATGTTACCATAACAACAATATCCAGTCCGCCTGCTCTACCGAAAGGCTGTCTTTTTTTTGCTACCAGAATACCAGAATAGCAGCAATTTGTGTGTAATGGGTGCGGTGCTTTCATGCTGTGCTGGGAAATATGATGACGATGATGAAGTGAGTGAGCAATGTCTAGAGCTTTGTCTTAGAATAACCTGTTGATTTCTGTCTGATATACTAACAATATCCAGATCAATGAACGCACAGCTTTGTTGGCCAACAATCAGCAGATTGTGTAAGTCTGGATAAAAATGGGACTATTTTGTGGCTTTTTTGCTTACTGGAAGATAGGTCTGATCCGTTGCAGCCCGCTCAAGATATGTTGAGTGAGGTCCGCAAACAAGAGGCGCTAGACCAAATCGTCTCCAAAACTGGAGAGTATGTGAAATATGAAAATTCTCTTTTGTCCTAAATGTTAACGGTATATTTAGAAGTCTCATCGATGTATTTGCAGTCTCTCAAGTCGATTTGCCATACAGTGGTTTGAACCCATCGACAATTATTTCGAAAATGGCCACGGTCAACATTCCCGAAAACCTTGAAGCTTCCTTAAATCGACCACCTCAATCAACTTCTCGTATTTATGAATCTCTTTCGCGTGAGAATCTTGACGACCTCCTAGGTGCCTCTACACTGAAATCGGCTGGACCGCTTGTCGTAAACCTAGAAACTTAAAGCTTTTCAGATCTACCATTTTGAGTTTCTAGAATAGCGAAATTATATGTGGATTTTTATTCACAGTTGTTACCGGGGGGGAAAGGGATAATCATTGGGAGTTTTTTTTTTAATCTAGAGTTTTACTGAATGGTGTGTCATATGTTCCTCTCGTAAGGTTTTGTATCCAATTCAACGAATCATCGTATGAAATGCTTCATATTTTATTAGTCGAGAACTTCGTAAACCAAGCTTTTACTCAATTCAGCGGTTGTGTTGAAATTCCGGAAGCAGAGATATTGGTGGTGTTAGTGTGAAGCGCAACCGCGCAACCTGCCATCTCACTCCTTCTGTTTGATTTACTGAGTGACATCTAGGGCCTGGTAGATGAAATGGTGCAGCTAGTGGTCCCATTAGCTGTGGAAGCCGCGAGCTTCGAGGATCCTCGGAACGCTGCGTCAAAATCAATTGGAAACGAGGCTCCTGTGAAGCTTGATATCTCTACTGCAGGGTTATGCACATGTCTAGCGCGTGTCAAGAATTCAGTTATCGGTGGGTTTTGGGACGGATCACTTGTGGAATTCTTCTACGCAGAAAAGGAGAGTAAAAGTGTCGATGCTAGCCCGGCCTCATCTTCGCTGTCTACAAAGGATCTCAAGTTGGTAGCTCGCACATATCTTGGTTCGCGTGTTACTGCAATTGGTATTGATTTCATCAAAAGTCCGGATTCTCAGGGGCATGTAATAATAGTTACTTGCATGAACGGGTATGTCAATCTTCCAAATGTCTAGAGATTTCACTAATTCAAGTATAGAGACGTTTTTCTAGTGGAGCAAGATAGCTTACAAGTTATCAAAAAGATAACTGTGCCATTTTCGACTACCGGCCTAGTTGTTTTATCAAATAATGTACTGGTTGTTCATGGCAGATCCTGTGAGGCTTATGTGCTCTCCACCTTAACTCTGGCAAAGTTGATAGTCTGGACCGGTCTCGACTATTGGCCGGCACCTACAGCTTTCTTTAATGATCAAATAATGACTGTTGACATTTTCGGTAATGCCTCTATATGGAAGCTCTGGGTCGACGAAATGGTTATTGAAAAGATTCATCTCTTTGATAAAGACATCAAATTAGGCATACCAGAATACGGAAATATTAGAAATACTTGTCAGATTTCAAGCTTTGCGTGGCTTTTGATTCAAGATCAAGGGTGGTGTGTCTACTGCTGGCAAAGTAATGGATTTCACCTTGTCACTTTTCAATCTCACCCATCGCTAAGATCTGATGTAGCGCTTTGTATACTTGATGAATCGGATATATCAACGGACAAAACTATTATTTTTGGCTTGAGAACTCTTGAGCATAAAATAAGTTGGGTCAAGCTTGACGAGCGTTTGAAATTGCTATCTATTAGTGATGATCCAACGCCAGGAAGATTATGTTCCGTATTACGACTAGAAGATTCACTTTTCAAAGTATTCTGGAACAACTCGAGGAGCTGGTTCTCCTTGAGCGAGTCAAACGCTGAGTCAAAGGAGATACCCCCATGGTCCCAACCAACCCAACTACCCATGACGTACACCAATTCAACTATTTGTTGCCTCAGCTATGATTTTGATCAGATTGTAACCGGAACAGTGGTTGGTGATGTTCGTCTTTATTCCCCGAGTGATGTCATCTTGTATGGTTTTGAACATTCCAGCCCAAGTCATGAGGTGAATCTTTCTGTATCCGGTGATCACTTTGATCGCATTTCTATAATTGGGTCGATCCAAGCTAAAATTGAGGGTCGGTCTTGCGCTATGCTTGTGGTTGGCGCTGCATCGGGAAGAGTCTGGTTTTTGTCGTCAGACTTGTCGATTATACGACATTTTGACCCATTTGCTTCTTCAGTCGTTACTTTCCACACTCTTCCTTCTGATACAGGTCAAAAGATGAGTGACCTCGTACTTCTGACTAGTATGGATAATAGTCTATCGTTGATTGACCTTGACAATAGGAAAATTATGTACTCATTCCCTGCATCGTTATGTCGCATAGAAGAGATTCGAATATTTCGCAACTCAAATACCCTTCTAATACGATATGAAGACGACCATGTTCGAGCTTGGGACCTGAACAAAGAGAGTGAAGTGTCTTCTTCCGATATAAGTGAAAAAGTGCTTACATCAATGTAAGTTTGGATCATAAGTTTGTTTCTAATGCTTACTTTTAGATTTTTGTCAAAACCGGACGTACTAAACGACAATAACCCTATAGGGGCTCGCCTACTTCATGATATTTGTATTCTTGAAATAGGCGTACCGGCCATAATTGCTGTTCTGGAGAAGGAAGTTGCAAACTCCGAGGAAGACATAGGACCCATGTCCGAACCAGGGAAAATTGATATTAATGACAGCACATTTAGACTGGCCAAAGCCACGTTAGCTTCACTTCTTGCTCCCGAATTACTTTCCCTAATTCTTGAAAGCTCTGATAATAATGACGAAAATAAACCCATCATCTCCCAGATTGTGAAAAGGCTCTACCTTCAAGACAAGGATGAGGCCCAGAATCACGTTTCATTACGAGGGCTTGCCAGCACAGAGTTGAACAATTTAACGGTCTACCCTCACTCAGCTGACCTCGATAACTCTTTTTGTTTGAATGGTAAGGTAACTGCGACTTCCATCATTAGCATTATTGCCCTCATTTGCGCTCTTATGCCTGCAGTGGACCTTAAAGACAACATTTCATTTGTGGTCTCTGCTATTTTACAACGACATGAAATTTCAGCTGAAAAATACTTTTCGAGTATATTAGCAAAGAAGGGTAGTTGCTTTGACAAAACCCAAGTCAAAAGAGCTTGTATTAGTACCTATGCTAGCTTCTGGTCGCACCCAAACAGTACTGTGCGGTCGAGTGCTAGTCTGGCCTTAATCGAGTCTGTCAGTGTTCTTGGAAATTCTGAAATTACAAAAACTATTAATTATTGGCGACCTTTACTCCCTGCTTGCAGCAATATACAGGACAGCGCTAAGAAGAACCAAAAAGTAATATCCGAAAGCTGTCATATAGCTCTGGTTATATGCTCACGGATAGCTATTGAACACATGAGTCTCATTTCATATCCTGTTTTGAAAGACATCAGTCACTCTTTAGAACTTTATATACTAGACCCTCTCTTCTCAACAGATGAAGCCTCTAAATCTTTGGCGGTCGAATTGGTTTCTTCCGGATGGCTTGCCTATCAGTCTCATCTAGATGTCTCAGCTATAATCCTCTCCATTGTGAAGCTGGGCGTCACTAGGCCACTCAATGCAATCTTCACTTTACCGAACTTTAAAAAGAGTGTGGATTCTAACCGTGAGTCTATTAAAAAGCCTGCCTATTTCGTTAAACTGCTATTTACCTTTTACGACCTTACGATTAATAAAGACGCTTATTTGGCACTCCACAAGATTGCAGAACAAAATCCTCCTCTTTTGATTCTTACCCTTTGCCAAGTATTACAAGACTTTCAAAATCCTCAACCTTTAGTTTTGTTGGTTGCTGTTAAATTCATAACTAGCTTGGTGAAAAATGAGCAAGCGTTGGTGGCCCCATATCTTCGTCTAATTATGGATGCTGTGGTGCATGTATTGGATATACACCGCTTTCCTTCAAAACTTGAGTTGTTTAAAGGTTTAGATCTCGCCTGTCTGAAAACCACAGTTCATCCTGTTTTAGACGGCCACTCATTTGTTCAGGACCGTATAGTACCAGTTGTTACTTCTTTACTAACAGAGTGTATTTCAGCATATTCCACTATTACCTTTCATCGTCAGCAACAACGCTTGGCTGTATGCTCAGGTCCGGGAGTTGTGTTGGTTTATGACCTACGGACTAGTAGTATTTTAGCGACATTAGAGGATCAGGAATACAATTGTGACATCTCAGGTCTTACTTTCAGTCCGGATGGATGTCAGCTTTCTGGTATCAATATTGCAGAACCACGCCTAATTGTCTGGAAAGTTGGACATGGATTTTTCTCTCTTTTGCAAACCTTGACGGGAGCTGGCCATGGCGAGGGTAGTCGAGGTGGTTCAGTATTACTAAAAAAGGCACAATGGAGTGATTACAGAGGGAATGGCAAAGCAAAAGAAAGAGGCTTATCAAAGCCAACAGCACGAAGCAGTGATTCTTCACGGGCGTCCAGTGTTCTCAATTACACCGACTCAGTCACCTCTCTGAATACTTACTCAAGAGAAAATACGCCCCATGGAAATTCTCATTCACAGGCTGGTTCATTCTCAAGTCAGGATAATATCAGCAACCAGGGAACGGACGAAATTGGATCTACCGTCTATCCTAGTTTTGTGGCTAGTTTATCAGACAATCGGTCATTTAATGATAACACACATTCAAATATTGAGAGCCAAGGCCATTTTGAACTGGAGTGGAAGAGTGACAAAGTGTTGAAGGTGATTTCATATGGTGGTGTCACTGATAGGGTGTGTGACTTTACAGTTGGCTGAATTTATGGACTGATTTTATATGCATCGTATCTCCATCCTTCTAATTTTTTTTTTCTCTAAACCTTCTAACCCTTGATTTTACCACGGTGAAAGTCGCAGACGCAGTTGACATCATTGTCATAATACACATTGGGAGGCTTTGTTTTTGTTTTTTGTTACTATATTTGAAATGCATGCGATTGGTTTTTATGGAAGAGTTGCACTGTGTGCTGCATCAGTATAAAAGCGTATATAATTTATTCAGCCCGCCTTTGCCCGGCGTCTTCTTTAAACCCGAGGATGTTCGTTGACTCCTCTCAAAAGTGTCTGCGTTGCGTGTCTGCTTGTCTTTTTAGCTTAGCTAAACTGCCCTTGTATCCGCGGGTCTTGAGGAAAAAAGTTATCTCGATACTTTTTCGTTTGCAAAGGCAAAAGCCGAGAAGATCAAAGTTTTTAAAGTCTAAAAGAGTGAAAACTGAAGACGGTGTGCAATGGCCGAGTCTATCGCCCACACCGACATCGGTGAACCTGGGGGACCCAGTCAGCAATCGCAACCAGAGGCTCAGCAAGCTCAGCAACTGAACCAGCTTCAGCCTGCCTCTCAGCCTTTATCAATGGTAGAGGGGAATGGTAAGCGGCCGTCTAGCAGAGAGGTCTCGCCTTCGCTGGCAGACTCTGATGTTGCTACAAAGCCTGTGCGTCGCCGCAAGCGTGTCGCGCTGGTATGTTATTATTGTCGCCAAAAGAAGCTCAAGGTAAGATCAATTTGTGGATTTCCTCTGTGTGTATAAAAAGTTGCTGCCCCAAGAAAGATGATCTGGGAATGGTAGTGCTGTTGTTTTTTTTAACTCACTACAAGCTCTGCTCATCTCAGTGTATAGGAATACAGAATGTTTGAGAATGCAAAGCAACATCATACACCCAGTTTAATATTCTAAAAGTCTTTTTTTTCGTTTTGATTGGCTAACACTTTTTGGCAGTGCGATCGTATTCGCCCATGTTCGACCTGTAAGGCCCACGGTCGAGAATCCTCCTGCTGGTATGAAGCCGATGCCCGTAAAGGCATTTTAGATAACTCAAAGTCTTACTCGGTATCTTCTGGAACCTTTTTGGATGCATGCGAGGGTCAGCATTTGCGATTGGAAGTCGAACTTCTCAAGCAGAAGCTTTATGAGATTGACGACTCTTCAGAATACACCTCAGACGAAGATATGTCGGGTGATGAGCATGAAGAACCCATTACTGCAGACTCAGTAAAAACTTCTTCCTTTTCACGTCCATTGGGTGATGTCTTCACTCACAATGAAGCTGGTATTTCTTCTTCTAGTGCTCCTACATTACTTCCTCGGGATTGGAACGGTGTTCAAACACCAGTGGGCTCGGTTGATACATCAAGTCAATCTTCTATAGGTCTGAAATCGAAGCAAGAAGCAAGGCCTGATCCCTTTGTTGTTCAAGAGGTTTCGGTTAATCAGTGGAGGACATTCAAGTTGGCGGTGCTCGATCATGTTAGGACTTTGAGACCACATCAACATGTCACTCATGAAAAATTTGAGCAAGCAAAGTGCAATATTACGGAACGTTACAACTTTTTATCTTTATATTTTTCGGCTCGCCAATCGCACGCGGAACTGAGCGATTTCCTCTACAATGCCTACCGGTTGCTACCCTCGCTCAAATGCAGACACTTCTTATTAGACCATTACTTCGAGCGTGTATACCCCTTCTTTCCTTTAATTGAAAGGAAATTCATGTACGCTGAAGTCGATCGATTGGACGCGAGATATGCTAAGGCTACCGAAAAGGACTACCTGAATTTTAGTACACTTGAAATGCTAAAAGATATTGAAGCTTATAGTATCATATTCCCGGTTCTTTACCTTGGTCGACAGTCGTTCTCCGACTATTTCATGAAAGCTGGTGAATATATGAATGACGATAACTCTTTTGTGAATTCAACAACCGGCATAAATGACGAGTTGAGAATTGTTGGAGCACATTACTGTGTATTGAGTGACCTTTGTCTTTCAAAGTGCAATTTCTCTCGTCGCCCATCATTTACCTTTTTGAGTACTTTGCTGCATCTTCGTTTATGTAAATTTGTCATTCCTGAAAATGATGAAGACGAGAGATATGATCCACTTTCGAGTGTAATCGCCGATTACTGCTTCACTATAGGCTTGAATCATGGACCTAAATCTTTTGAAGAGCTTCCTCAGCTTAGTCTGCGTGTCTGGGTGGCTTCCTGGAATCTAGTACTCATGTTTGACACCAGTCGTGCACTTGATCTTAATCGCAGTTTTATGATTGACGATCAGTGGTGTAACTTGACCGGTGTTCTTCGCTCCATGGACTCGGACTCGAACTATCAAAATGAAAAGGCATTTTGTCATTTGATGATGTATATACGTCAACTGATGCATAGCCTACTCATTCCTGGAGTTCAAACCACTGCTCAGTTGCTTTCTGGATCTAATGGCTGTCGGGAGTATATGAGTGACAATTTCTGTACTTTAACGGAACTGGCAAGCTTGTTGGAAAACCCGGAGACCCCTGTTACTTTTGACTTATTCAATCAGGTAACTGCACACATTTTAGTATTCAAAGTCGAAGTTGCCCTTGGTACTAGAATTATCCGACAATCACGTAAATCTCTTGGGTTCCACATTGTTATGATTGCAAATTTCGCTTCGACAGTTCTTGATATGGGTAATCTTCTTATTGCTACTCTATCATCACGACCTCTGATGAACTTGCGTTGGTATTTCATTCCATGGAGTGTGAAAATCGTTCGTCGAGTGGGAATTCTTGCTGTATGGATATTACTCAAAGGCCAGCGCATTATCAATTCCACCGAAGCTGGTCAGCATCCTGATGAGATGCAATCAATTCAAAGACAGATGCACTTGCTTTTAGATTTTGTTTCGCGCTACGAAGCTGTCGTCAGTGCTCTCAAGACATTTCATTACACTGCCTGGAAGACTGCAAAGTTCTTTTCTGTTCTTGGTTACATTCTTAAGAACAGCGTTGAAGGCGTGCAGAAACCACCTTATTTTGTGAATGAGCTTATAAAGATTTGCTCTCGGCACACCGATGAGTGGAGTACTCCCGATTCTGAGACCAGCGCGCCCACGACAAACTCATCTGAGACCTCTCATAGTACATTGCGCTCCTCTGCGGTGTTTTCATTGGCTGATACTAATAAGAAGCC
Organism: Trigonopsis vinaria; assembly: GCA_030582095.1. Taxonomy (NCBI): domain Eukaryota; kingdom Fungi; phylum Ascomycota; class Trigonopsidomycetes; order Trigonopsidales; family Trigonopsidaceae; genus Trigonopsis; species Trigonopsis vinaria. The sequence goes on along the minus strand of JAKTWP010000002.1, from coordinate 582,129 downwards.
CCTCAATCAAGACAATAACGTGACACGTCCCAAATTCGACGCAATGGCAATAGGAAGTCTGACTAACGACTACTCGTACGAAAGCGAGGACGAGATTGATATTTCGAAAGCTGATGCGAGGAATCCTAAATCCAGGCGAATATATGACTTCAAGAAATTGTTTCATGAGGATTACATGATGCTTTTGCTTGACGAAACGATGTTTAACGATATGATTGGCGTCAAACGGTATGAGAAGTGACATGGTTTTTGATACTTTGGTGAATGGTGTGTTTTTGGAAAACAAGACTTTTCAAGTATTATAAAGTTTTAGGTGTTTTGCTGGATACTTTAGGATGGAAATTCAACTTATTCATATGTGGATAAGAATCTGTATTTTTATGTTGATTTAGAAGCCAAGGCTTTTTATTGTTTTGATGTTTTTGAATGATTATTGGTGTTGTTATGTCTACCTCATTTTTTGTCCCTACTTGCATATCTTTCAACATCGCGTGTAGCTACTTCGTTCAACTCTAGTTTATGGGATCCTTTAAAAAAAAACTAAAAGAGTGTAGATCGTGTAGAAGCCTAACAAGTTAAAGTCGTAGTCGTGTAGGGTAACATGATATGTACGTGTGTTAACCGTTGAGTCGAGGTAATCTTTTTGATTCAAGCTACCACTTTCTTCTTTATATAAGGCTTAGCTGAGTTCGCGACAAAATGAATCAAGATCAGAATGAAAGGGAAGGTTTTTTGTCGTGCTTGAGGATGTCTGATTGAGTTTTACCTACACATCGTCGGAATATTGTTCCCCCAAAAAAAGCCAAGCCTATCAGAGAAAGAAACGAAAGAAAAAGTAAAGGAAACCGATGATCGCTGTTTATACTTTCATACAAGGCAGTATGGATTAGAGTTTTCTTTCTTCGTTTGGCTGGGGTCAAAGATAACAGAGCAATGACGTCTGTGTTTCGGCTCGAGGGCTCTACAGTGGTCTGTCTCTGAGTTATTCAACGGAGCAGAGGTCTTCCGAAAATCTAGTCTTATTTACATCATTGTTTTCAAAAACCGTTTAGACAACAAAGCAAGGCCAAATCCATATACCCACATCTCATCAAGTCTATAGATAATTTTTTCCACGATGCAGGTATTTTATTCTAGCTGGTATTTTCTGCATCGGCTCCTCGAAGAAGCTCAGAGAATAGCTTCTTCTAGGATCCGAAAAGTTCCTAGAGATCATTGTTTACCATTGAATGTTTAAACTTTCTTTGGCGCCTAATACCTTATTTATGATGTTTTTTTTGACTACTGGCATTCAAGTATGGCTGAAATGTATTTGAACATGGGGCCTTCTATAAGCCTTTTCTTTATTTTTCAGTGGGTTGCCATTATATCTTCCTTTACGTCACTTTAGGTTTCATCCTTAGAGACGGGATAAATATCACTTGGATTTTTAGATCACATTGGGTCTTCCGAGCCTACCCAGCTTACCATCCTCCGTAGGGCGTGGATATGAGCGAAAAAGAGAATGCTGAAAACCACACCAATGGCGCCAATGTGGTAAACGACGATAGTGTGAAACCAAATACTGGTTCTAGTCCAGAAGACTCCTCAACTGAAAATTGTCCATCTTCTAACCTCGCCGATGACGTTGAGAAAAATAGAGCAGATCAAGAGGGATATTCTGAGGACAACGATAAACCAGACGAGCAATTCAAAGTAAGCATTGTCTCTGGTGACCCTGAGTATGTACGAGATATGTCAGTTTATCACAAATGGGCTGTTGTGACGCTAGTGTGCTTTGTTGGCGTTTGGCTCTGTGCTTTGTCCTCAACGTATTCCTCGGCTGCTCCGCAGATCGAGAAGAAAATGCATCTTTCTAGAGAAGTTACTACTCTTGGATTGAGTCTATTTCTAGTTGGTATGGGATTTGGACCCCTGTTGCTTGCTCCGCTCAGTGAAGTTTACGGCCGTCGATTGGTATACCTTACTTCATTCGCCTTTTTCTTTGGGCTACAGTTTGCTCCTGCCTTCTCAGAGAATATCGTTGGCTTGACCATACCTAGGTTCTTTATTGGTATGTTTGGCTCAGCCTTTTTAACGGTGGCAGGCGCCACGGTAACCGACTTATTTGAAGGAAGAGCCGCTACAATGCCCATGATGATGTTCACAATTACCTCTTTTCTTGGAGCCGCAATAGGGCCTCTAATTGGATACTTTGTCTGTGGAAACCTGTACTATCGCTGGCTGTTTTGGATCTTCATCATTGTATCTTTTGCTTTGTACATCTTGTTATTTATCATGGCTGCCGAGACGTTTGAGCCTGTTCTTACAATCAATAAAGCAAAGAGACTGCGAAAAGAAAGCGGTGAAGATCGGTGGTGGGCTCCACGAGAGCATTCGAAGCTTACTCCAGGTGCGGCTGTCTGGAAGTCTCTCAAAGTTCCTCCTCAATTGATTATATTTGAACCGATGTGCCTTTGCCTTTGTATCTACTCTGGGATTCTTCTCGGTATTCTCTACTGTTTCTTCGTCTCCTTTTCGCTTATATTCACGAACAACTATGGCTTTGAGTTCCAGTTACTGGGGTTGCCCTATCTCGGTATCATTGTTGGAATTCTTGTAGCTTACGCTCTCAATCCGTGGACTACGGAAAAGGTGCTCGACTATATGAAATCAAGAAATAATGACGAATTCAAACCTGAGTTTCACCTTGTTCCATGCATGTGGGGTGCTGTAATGGTCTCGGCTGGCCTTTTTTGGTTTGCCTTCACCCAGTATAGCTCTGTGTTGTGGATTTGTCCGATTATTGGTAGCAGCTTCTACGGTTGTGGCATGATCTACATCTATCAAGGCATCTTCAATTACATGGTCTTGGCCTACAACACGCACTCGGCTTCCGCCCTCGCAACGAATACGTTTGTGCGATGTACCATGGGTGCAGCTTTCCCACTCTTTGGAAGCCAGATGTATGAAAACCTTGGCTACGATTGGGCAACTGCTCTGATTGCCTTTTTGAGTGTCGCATGTCTACCAATGCCCTTTCTCTTTTACTACTTTGGCCCCGCACTACGTGCACGGAGTAAATTCCACGACTAATGACACTTATATAAATCCAGTTTTTAGGGCTATAGAGTTGGGATTATAGAACATGTTGGTTTGAATATTATTGCTCTGGTAAAACTGCGTTAATGGATGAGCTCTAGTCACACCGAAGTGTCAATTGAATAATATACACTACACAAATCTACTAGTAAACCAGTAAACTCTCCGAGTCAAATACATATATTCGAACACATATCTCCAAAACATTGCAAATAGACGAGCTCTTCTACGCCCAAATAGCGAAGACGCATAAGAGCCTCTTTACATAAATTTTCACTTTCCTTTATTAAAACATATACCTCACAAACTCCATTATTAGCTGTATTTGATTCTTTTCTGACCAAACCTTTGTTTTATTGACCGCGTACGTTAAATCATTAGTCACCCTATCCATTCTAAAGGGTATGGCTACAAATAGCCTTCTTTAGATCGTTTTCAGAAATAACGACCCCACTTTCAGAACATTTAGCCTTTGTCTGCAGTTCGTGACAAAGCGAATCAATATCGAGTTCACCAAAGCGAGGATGAGAACTGATGCGGTCCCAGACTTGAGAGCAGCCATATAGCGATTTATCTTCGGCTGGAACAATTTCCTCTGTGACGGCAGTTTCAAAAAGATTGCTGACATCGTCTTGCTCGTCTAAATCATCTCCGAACAATGTTTCTCGGAATTGGCCATATGGCGTAGAGGCGCTGCTAATAGAAGCTGGTTCGAGTGCTGGAAAAGACGTTGAAGCTCGCTTTGGTAAGGGACACGAGACAGATCCACAAGCCTGATTGAGCTCATCACAAAAATCTCCTGGCTTGTTAATACGCTTAGGAAGAGGCTCCTGTCCCAGATCAGCAGGTGGTGGTTCCCGTAGAGCCGATATATCATCATTAGAAGGCTCAAGCTTAATAGCAGGCTCGGAAGTAAGAGACTCCATCGGGGAAGCACTGTTAGTTTGGTCTCGTCGCGAAAGAATCTTATAAGGAGCTGGAAACTCGAAGGGGAAAGAAGATGAACCGAAAGAGCTATCGCGAGTGTCTCCTCGTTTCCTATACTCTTTGAGCTCTTTCTGAAGTCTATCGATTTGCTTCTTTAGAAATTGGTTTTCGGTATCAACAGCTATGGAATGAGATTCAAGCTGAGCAATACGGTCGGTCAACCCCTTCAAATGCTGTTCCTTTCGTTCTCTGAACGCCCTCTGAGCAGCACGATTCTGAGCTTTGCGCTTATTAGCAGGCTCCTCAGTGATCATATGCCTACCAGCTTTCTTCTTGGTTTGGTTACCAAGATTATCGTTTTCAGATTTGTCCCCTAGCCGTTTAGTAGGAATCAGACTGTCATCTCCACTTGTAGGAGAATTATCATCAGAGGAGCGTGATAAATCTGGCTGTGCTCCTGCAGCTGCTTTCACTCGAGTAGATGAGCGCCTGGTAGAGGTTTGCTCCGCGAGAGAAGGTGTGGTCACTAGAGACGGTAAAGTTGAAGCAGTGGCGTGGTCTGGCGAGGTTTGCTCGATTTTAGTTTGATTTGGAGCTGTTGATGTCGAAGATGGCGAAGAATCGTAAATAGCTGCGCTAGTATTAAAAATTGAAGATGGAGCGACGTCATCCAAGGAGGCTGAGTTCTGGTGGCCATAGGGAAGGGAAAATGCCGGTGGAGATTTAAAAGATTGCCAGCTAGGAGAAGCCATGGAATTTTCAGTAAAAAAGTCTCCGAAGCCCATTCCAAAGGCAGTGTCGTCAAGGGAGCCAAACGCTTGACCGTCAAACGGTAAGTAATTTTGGTTCACACCCTGAGCGCCTGCAGGCCGGTCGCGCATATTAAAAGCCAGTGTATCGACACTACTCACAGGTTTGCTAGTCGGTTGTTCTATCGACGTTTCTCTCTCGTCCTGGGCCCCCATTGTATCGACCGACTGTTTTAAGGCAAATAGAAGCTGCAAGATCTTCTATGGCGGAGTTGAAGTTTCAATGAGTTCTGATAAATACTGCGGTGATGTAATATTCGCAGAGTTTGTTAGGCGGTGTAGGTTTAGCATGGGTTTGTAAAACCTCAATAACATAGGCATTTCGAAGTTTTTTCTATTTTATTTATTATTTTAAGGGATATTTGTACCTTTTTTTCTTATGTATCTGTCTATCAGGAGGGTTTTGATAGGTGTTTGGTTCCTTTTGATTGATTTTCCTTGTCCCGATAGAGTGTATAAGACCATCTTTGATTTTTACGTATTAGCACTAATGCTCAATTACCATCCTTCGTCTTTAAATGTTGAAATGATTTTATACACTCGACTTTTGTTCTCGTTGTGTAGAGCCAACTCGATCAACGTGTATTCTCCCATATCCTCCATAGATCCAATAAATGGTACTACAGTTTCTGCTTGTACAGAACCGCCAGGGAAAGACTCGTCTGGCTAAATACTATACTCCTTATAGTGTAAGCTGTTTTGATTTGCGTCTTGAGCTCAATTTAACAGTGTCAGGATAAAGAAAAGTTCAAAATCAAAGCCGAAGTGCACCAAATTGTCGCTCAGCGTGATCAACGCTATCAATCAAATTTCGTCGAATATAATGATCATCTGATTGTTTATCGGAGGTACGCTGGGCTATTCTTTTGCGCGTGCATTGATAAATCGGACTCGGAGCTGGGTTATCTAGAGGCCATCCATCTATTTGTGGAAGTACTCGATACATTTTTCGAAAATGTATGCGAGCTAGATCTTGTTTTTAATTTTTACAAAGTTTATGCTATCCTTGACGAGGTCTTTCTCGCCGGAGAAGTCGAAGAAAGTTCAAAACAGACGATCCTGAAGCGCCTTGAGATTCTAGAGAAGCTAGAATAGTGTATATTCGGCGAATTAAAAAACTGATCAAATGGCATTAACACGGACTTGGATTTTGGTAGGGAAACATAGTATGGACAAGGCAGTTTTGGGACTTTGTCTAGCTTGAATAAGAGCGATGGGTATATTAATTTTACAGTGTTACAAATTCGTTTCAATAGATGCATAGTAACAAGTTTTTTAAGAAAAATCTCATAACTCAAACTCAGAAGCTGAAAAGTATTGCGTCAGGACTGCAGAGAAAGACTTGTGGAAGATATTCTTGACGTAGAGAACATCTCATCCAAATATTCAGTAGAACCTTTTCCTCTAAATTTTGGAACATGTTGTATTTCGCTTTCAGGGAGTGTAAAACGTACATTTCTAGATTTGGCCGGAATGGAGCGTTTTGATGATCCAGTAACAGAAGCTACACAAACTGAATTACTCTTCTGAGTTATCACAGGTGATACCGATTGAAGGGTGTGTCCTGTAAATCCTCCAACAGAGTTCGCGCCTAAGGGTAAAAGATTAATAGTGCTTGGAGGGGCACTCTCGGGAAGATCATGGTTCATCCCTCTAGAGAGATATGCAGCATACGATGTGTCAAGAGGACGACTCAAAAAACCATATTTAAACCTCTGTTCTCCTCTAAGTTTCTTTGTAACGTTTATTAGTCTGTCGATATATTCAACCACCTCCTCTAGAGCACAGCTAGAAGCATTCCAGCTCATGATTTGCAAACGTAAAGCTGATTTCCGTATCAATATATGATCAACAGTTAATCTTTCTGTATTACTCAGATGTTCGTCAATGCCACTGGTGGGGAGATAGGGTAAAGTTGACGAAGCCGTAGGAATTTTAGCTTCAGGGTGGATTGACTCACTGGTATTATCCGACTCAAAATCCTTACCCGCCTCTTCTTCATCCATATTATGGACTAATTCGACTTGGTTCAATAGTACCTTGCGTACTTTGTGGACAAGTCGACGATACGCTAGACGTGAGCTCGGTACATATTGAGGCATAGGAGTCTTTGTCATCAAGCTAGACGCTACTCCTCGTAAATCTGCCAAAATAGCTCCTGCTAAATTGCGTCTATATGGAAAAATTTCACGATTCAAATCTTGCAGTAAATCTGTTCCATACGATCGTCTCAATTCAGCAACTGAATACATGCGATCGGCAATTTGCTGGACAATAAAAATGATATCTTTGTTTAATTGATAATAATGATCATATGGCCCTTTCAAACGGGGCTCTTTGCGAGCTGCACTGTTGAATGTCATTGCTCGATCAAGAGCACTAATAGTTTTTTTAAAATTTTTCTCAAATCTACCGTAGTTTTTTTCAATCAATGCCTTATTTCTCTCGTCCATATTATTAAAAGATGTATCCAAGTCAACCTGATTGGAGACACAGGCTTCCATTGCCAAACATCCCATGACCGCATACACAAGCTCGTTAATTACTCGCGTCCGAGCTTTGCTAGGAAAAACTATGATTTGAAAAATGGCTGCAATACCACCGCCAACAATCATAGCTAGGCAACGCTTAGCAAAGACAAGCACGATGTTATGAGGAGCGTAGAGGTATGCATTGAAAACAACCACGCAACAACTAACCGAAAAAACCATGCCAACTTTCACATATTTTGTATCCAATTGTATATGAAAAGCTAAAATAAAGCCTATGCAAGATATTATTCCAATTATGAAAGGAAATCGACGATTCAAAGCAGCGACGTATGCCATTAATCCCCAGGCAGATCCACACGATATTCCTACAGTACGAAGTAGATAAACCCAAAGAGTATCGCCAATTGAAGCTTCATTTACTAAAAAGCAAATAAATCCAACCCATACAGCATCTTGGGATATATACCAAGTCCTAATTGAAGCAGTATAGCCAGGGAATGTGCATGCTAGTACAGAAACAGTTAGCCGAACGGCATATTTGACGTGTACCGAACACCTTATGTGGTCATTGACATCGGCCACCCAATTGCAGAAACAATCGAACAGAGGCTTAATAGACTGGACTTCATGATCCTCTTCCGAAGCAATAGCGTCAGTAATTAAGTCATTGTGACTAGTGGTATTGTCAGCCACATGTCCGGTTTCGTTACTGGCCGAATCTGTGATACGCATCCATTTTCTAAAGCCTATTATAGTCGGAAACCATATACGGCGTTTAGTGTTCTCAATATTCCTCAGCTTTAGTAGCACATGACATGAATCAAGTAACCGGATCACAGAGTTCGCAGCTTCTCGGAAATTAAGCAAGAATGAGCATAGCAAAAAGACTTCATCTCTCGGCATAATCTCATCATCTTCTCGGACTTCAGCGATCTCTTCTAGAGATTTACGAGTAGATTCATCATATGCTTCGACAGCATTTCGTAGGATTCTAATATGATTTTCCAGCTCTTCATCACTTATGACACGATTGCGAGTGCGAGAGAAAGAAACTGGTTCAATATCTATAGATTTCTTGTAGTAACTTTTGATATCATAGCAATAAGAAAGCCCAATGCAGAAACCTTGCAATGATTTATGTACATCAGCGTGTAATACTCGAAGAGGGACTGCAACTGAGCTAAGGAGACGCCGCATAAGTTCCTTGTCGGTATGTTCAATCTCACGAGTCAACTTCTTAAAAGGCCCAATAACAGAGTGTGCTTTACTTGGACTCTCGCTTTCTTTTGCGCTAAGATTTCGACCGTTTTGTTCACTACCAGGAATATATTTTCCCTTATGACCATATGGAAAGAATGAATTGTCGCGAGATTTAGCTTCCTTATCAGAGTTGGCACCGATATATCGCCTTTCGGCATTGTTTCCCTCTTCTAAACCAGTTTGACAGGACAACTCCACTCGTTGATTGGAACTGTTATTTTCATGAAAGTGGTGCGAATCTCCAACCAAACCTCGCATCTTCTCATATTGTAACAGTTTCATTTTTTGAGTCAAGTCATTTGCAAACGAAGCTTGTTTCTTGCATTCATTTCCTATATATATTTCCTCGTCTTCATTTTTTTTATAAATAACGTCGTCTGGATTATTGAATAGTGAATTCTGTGATTCGCATGCACCAATAAGCATATTTGTAAGTCTTACAAGGTGTTCAATCTCATCAATACATGGTCGAAGCTTAAGAGGAGGCAAAAACGAATAGGTGAATTCGAAAGAGCACTCACCTAGAGCAATGGAAGTATTCTTATGAGCAGCTCGCAGTCTGGCCTTCTCTGCAGTCAAATTACCAAGATTTTCATCCGAAATATCTCTTTTCTCGACTTCTCCTTCAAGAACTGTTGTCGGACCGAGACCTCCTGCGGTATCATCACTACCCTCTATATGCTCTTTAATATCAATTACTGATTTAGACAAAAATAGCTCGATTGACTCGTTGATAGTCTTGTCAATAGATTGGATAGTAGAAAGTGTAAGCTGGCCAACATAGTCCGAACCAAATTCAGGGAAGATAAAAATGTTTACAACAAACATAAAACTGATTTGCAGTAGCATGGGGGTAGCAAATGTTTTGGCTAAGGAAGCAGGGGATTTTTCTATATCAAGCATGTAACAAAAATGATTAATATAAAAGGTGAAAAGAAGCATCAGAAAGATTCTTGGCGAACTACTTCGAAAATATCCCACAATAAAAGTCACAGTACTCTCGAATATTCCTAAAACAATGTATGCAGCAACGTCTGACGAATGTCTTAGAATAGTCTGTGCTATAAATCGGCCAAGTAAACCACACGATATACCCATTCCAACCCCACCCATGATAAGCAATGAAGACTCGATGTGGGCACCCACACGTCTAGCTGGGTGTCCAAATACCGCTACAACACAGCTTAAATATGGAACGGTACCAACTCGATCTAAAGTAAAGTCATGTCAGAGCCCCACCAATAGTAAAACACTGAAACCAATTTTCCAACTTACTTGAAAGAGGGCTGACTAAACATATAACACAGGTTAATACCATGGAAAGGACACATTTACAGACCCTCTTCTGTTCCAGCACAGTAGGATAATATGACTTCAATATAGCAGACACTTCAATTAGCCATTCAATTGCACGGTATATGAAAGATAGTTTTGTTTGAAAATTCCAATTTGAACTATAGGCATCTGAAGGATTATCTTTAACGAGGTTTGCAGAAGACATATCTCCTAGCTCCGCAAAGCCACGAGCTGAAGAGATGTCTACCAGTATAGCAGAGGCATAATACTGTATCCACGCAAAAAAGAAGTATTAGCCTGATCCGGCTAAATTAAGCTTCCCCGCCGTGCTAACGGCAACACCAAATCAACGACTGAATTCAAATCGCCTCTGAATATTTCCCTATTTTGGACGGTTGATATCTGCGTGATTTACTCAGTAACGAGAATTTCGCAGCAGCGGCCCACGACCGGTTCACCGTCGGGGCCTTTTGGTAACTTTATCTGTAGGATACGCGCAATATATCTTTTAGATAAGCGTAGTATAATAATTTTAGATGACAACTCGGCATTTCCTTGAAGGCTGAGGAGATAAGTAGCTGTAGTGGTGAGTGAGACAAAGATAATTTAGCCTTTTATCCCAACGCGTCACTCATCCCACAATGGTAGTTTCACAGTTTACGGTAATTGCTTCTTATTTTACTTGAGAGAAAGTGTCTAATATGATATAGACGAAGATTAAAATGCATTTAAAGCTGGCCGTAAGCAGGTTACGCTTGGTTCAACAGCGTGAGAATGCCATGGCCAAGCAGCAGCGCCGAGAGGTATGCAAATCCTCAGATCATTTCTCGCTCTCTAACTGGATGTTAAGATGGCACAATTACTTGAGGCTGGAAAAGAACAGAGCGCAAGAATTCGGGTCGAGAATATTATCCGGCAAGATATTAATGTCGAACTGTTGGAGATTCTCGAACTTTATTGCGAGCTATTAATGGCTCGTATAGGACTTCTAGACCAACCGTAAGTTGTCATAAACTTTATAAAACTGTACTTTATTCTAACTTTTAGAATATGTGACCCTGGACTAGAAGAAGCTGTTAAGTCAGTCATCTTCGCCGCCCTACGCACCGATATCAAAGAACTACATCAAGTTCGTGAGCTTCTCGCAGTTCGATATGGAAGAGATTTTGCTCTAGATGCAATTGAGAATACATCCAATAAAGTTAATCCAAAAGTGGTGAAGAAGCTATCAGTCGAGCCTCCGAGCCAAGAGCTGGTGACGCTCTATTTACAGGAAATAGCAAATGCGTATCATGTTTCATGGGGGGCCACTGATCCTCAAAGTAGTCTATACGAATCTCCTGGGGAGAATGAGGATTCTGACGAAGATGATTCCCCAACTGGTGGCTTGAGGGAGCCAATAGTGGAAGATGCTCTTCTGTCCACTCCAGCTGCCGCTTCTAAAAAGCCGGCACGTTCTCCTATTGTTGCCAGGCCTCCGGCTTTCTCTCCTGAGAATCCGAAGCCTCATGTAGTCGTCCCACCCTCAAACAACACACCTCCGCCGGTGATACGCAAAGCCAGTTTTAAAGATGATTTGCAAACTGCACCTCTCAGTAATAAGTCTAATGACTCTATTGATGATCTACAAAAACGTTTTGCCGCTTTAAAGAGAGGCTAGCTCATATGTTTATTAGGGAAGGGATATTGTTAAGGTGTTGTGAGATATTTGGTTAATTGTTTACATCTGAGGAAATGTATCATAATGAAGTCTTCAATGATCACAACTGGTTATTTAAAATTCTCTATTGAATAATATGATGCAAATGACGGGCACCACCGGGCTCGTTACTTCACGATGAACTTATTAATCGACAATGTGAGCTTTTATGATTTTTATTTCTTTCACAGGTCGATCATCTGAATCGGTTTGAACTGTTGAAATCCGCTGGATCACACGCATCCCAGAAGAAACCCGACCGAATATGGTGTGCTTTCCATCAAGCCAAGGAGTAGGGGCAAGCGTAATGAAAAACTGAAAATAATTAGAATATTTAAACTTATTTTTATCAAATCTTACCTGACTGCCATTCGTGTTAGGTCCACTGTTGGCCATACTTATTATTCCAGCACCCGTATGCTTCAGTTCAGGATTGATTTCGTCTTCAAAGGTCTCTCCATAAATTGAGGAACCTCCACGTCCAGTACCTGTTGGATCGCCTCCTTGAATCATGAAATCCTAAAAGAATAAGTAGAAGTCTGTGGAATCTGAATCGAGATAATTACCTGGATTAACCGATGGAACTACTAATGTTAGTTCATAACTATCCCAGAGGGGGAAACGAAAATGTAAAAACATACAATAACACCGTCGTAATATCCTCGCTTGGCCTAGAAACGCCATTAACAATACTGGATTTGATATCAATTAAAGTGTCAGATATTTACCAGTTCTGCGAAGTTTTTGCATGTCTAGCGCTAGATGTTAATACCAAGTCATGATTGTTTTCAAAATAATATAGTAAAACTAGTGCTCGCAACTTGGATAAGTAATTAAAGCAGATAGAAGCCGGGTCTCACCTTGGGAGCATGATCATAGTAGAGCTCAATGACAATATCACCCTATCAGAAGTTAGACGTTTCTATAATGTCATCCAATTATTCGCTGAAGAACGCACCGATGTGGTCTGTAATTCAACTTGAGACATATTGCTGGATTGGGGACGTTGTCATGAAGTCACCTGCGATCTTAACAGCATACGCTGACTACGTACATCTACAATCTCGAATTAAAAAGGAAGCAAATGGTATTCCGAGAAAAACTATAATTCAGAAGCCAAAAAGATCACCCATACCATGAAATCTGAAATCATAGAAAAGACTCATAGCAGGTTCCCAAACAATTTCCTGTATAAGTTGGGAATTCTCATTTTTCGTTTCCGCCAATCGCTCCATCAGCAGTAATCATAAACCATTTACTCGCTATATATTTTATTTCAGCGAGTTCTTCGGGATAACCCGCCAGAGTTTCGCTGGTATCAATTTCATATCAACTCATCTTGGAGTATTACATATCGTTTATTCATATTTCGTTATTGTCGGCTTTATTTCAGAGCCTTTCTGCGTTTATCAAGTTTCTCCTTTCCGTATCGAATGCTCTTGCTAACTCCAGCAGTTAAAATACCTTTTGTAGATTGGACCATGCTGGGGTATGAAACGATACTCTTGATGCAGTGTGCAGTCTCTTGAACTAATTCAGGGTCTTGAACCAATTTTTGCTCAAATTCAGAAGCATCAACTCGAGAAATAGCACCAAACTGGTGATCAGAACACGACTGAATACGTCGGGCAGCGTACTTCTCTTGATTGAACTTTTCTCCGTATCTCCTTAACAGTCGTTCTCTTAACGTTGAAGGAAGTCTTACAACCATATTAGCTCTGCGTATAGGATCCATGTCTTGCACAAGAATAGTGTCAGCGGCCAGTTGTTTGAAATTACCAGTGTCTGATGTAGAACCAGGAATCGAATCAATGTGAAGATTGGGAAGATCATCAATAAACTGAGAAAATAATCGATGGAAATGCTGAATCTGATTGTCAACAATATTGACAACCTTATCTGGGTTTTCCCCAAATTTCATTCGGGGATCACCGGTATATGAGATGCCTGCCACTTTTATGAAAAGATCTCGAAGAGAAAACCTTTCAGGGAGCATAAGTAAAGAAGTTCTCAAAACACTTAAAAGATTTATTTGGTTTGCCAGTCGAACTTTGGGCATATCGCGTAAAATCTTGACTGGTTTTTGCAAACGTCCGGCCAAATAAAGAGTATCCCAATTCGTGAGATCAGAAACAAGAGAGTTGATTGAAGTCACCCCATATTTAATATTTAAGCCATCAATATTGACATAAGGATTGAAGTATACCTTTGCACCAAGATTCTCTTGAACCCATGTGACTGCACCGCTTCCAAAATATTTAAGAAACGAGTAATGAACTGAATTCTGCGCTAGATTAAGACTGTGCCAATGTTCTGAATAGTTGACGCCAAAAATGAAATCAATTTGTGATTTGTTTTGTGTAAGATTCGCCGTGGGGCCTTGATAGAAAACACTTGATCCGTATGCAAAAGCGTAGCGAATAGGAGCACGAAATTTCCAAAGAACACTCATAAGAAGATCTCTTACTTCATTTTCAATAGACATATGCTGGTTAAATCCAAACTCAGGAGGTAGTTCGCTAAATTTAGTCGGACCAGCTCTCGACAGATTATCGTGCAGCCTGTCATGATACAACCCACCTGATATATTATTCTTCGAGGAGTCAACTCCAGTCACACTTTCGACGGCTGAGGAATCTTTTGGGGTACTGGACCTGTCGACAACCTCCTGGGCCGCACCAGCCGTAGAAGGCTGGGCCGGGGTATGCCCTAGATCGCCTAGACGAAGATGATCCGCACTTTCCGATGGCGAGTTTTTAATAGAAGATAATTCCCCATCGGCAGACTTAGTCCTAGATGAGCGGATTGCTGCTTTACTCGAAGAATGGTTAAGTCCGAGAGAGGGCAGCGATATATTGTCTCTGGGTCCTCCTGAGGCCGGCTCTGACGATGTAGAAACCAAACGAGAAGCAGAAGATCTAATCAGACCTCTAGATGAGCTGAGCACATTTCGACCTCGGAAAGATAGGGGTCGCGAAAGAGAAGTGATGCTTTGAAATTGCATTGGCTGTGATAGGTTATTGTTGGCCTATAAAGAAGAAAAAATAGATGAGAGGAAAACTAAAGACTTTAGATTGCGTTAAGTAAAGGCGAATTCTTGTAAATGGAGATCAAAACGTTTCTGTTTCACTTCCCGAAGAGTCAGTGATCAGGGCTTTTCGTTGCTGAGGATCAAGACGGTTGTCGTTCTTTGCACAAGACCAGCGCAGGAGCAATTACGCATTGGGCCAAAATTAACCAGGGGATTATTTAGGCAAGATCATAGTTTCTCCGCTCTAATTTCAAATAAATTTCAATACTCTGTGCCATTGGCATTTTAATTACAGTATAAAGCTTTTTCTTTCGGCACTCTCAAAAATCCTACCACCAATGATCATCTAACCAAAAAAAAAAAAAAAAGCAAAAGAACGGACTAGAGCACCACACAAACCATGGTCAATGACTAAGTAGTAGGGAAGTAGAGACCAAATTGGTTAAGCAGCAGTATTCTCCTTCTCAAATAAAAGTTAATTAAAGGGTTTCAGTAGTGCTCTTGACAGCAGGTTCGACCTTGTGAATCGTGGTGCCATCAATGGGAGTGGCACTCTTCAATTCAGTAGTCAAAGGAGTAGACGTTGTGATAGGTGTCTCCGCAGGCAGAGGGTGATTGACGCTTCGAACCTTGGCAATGTAAGGCTCAAGCAAATTGCCAACCTGCTTCTTAGCTGCTGAGGAGTGAGTTTCAACTTGAGATTTAATCTCAGAAGCATGACTATCAATAAACTTTTTGGCTTCAGTAACCTGAGCATCAATCTCAGGCTGGAAGCGAAGGTAGATGGGAGGTAGGGAGAAGGCCAAGATTAAACCAATAAAACCAATGGTCCACAAGGAGAGGAGTCGGATAACATAGTACAAAACAAAAATGAGAGCAAATGCTGATCCAGAAGCTCCGATATCTTCAATGAACAAGATGTGCTGAAAGTACACAATTGCGGCATTTGTGTGGGTGATTCCATGAGCAATAATGGGCTCTATCTTCTCCTTGGAGATGGTGAACTTAGTTTTAGGTTTAATTGAGTTCAAAAACCCATTGAATCCAGCGACTCGTGCGGTATATTCGATCGTGATAAAGATGGCAAGAATAGTGTAAATGCTCTTGAGAGCAAGGCCAAAAAAATCAACCGTCTTGATTGCAATAGCAAAAGTGACGAGGAAAGCAAAAACGGAGCCCGTAAAGTAAGGCTTCTTCCACGTCAAAAGATCCTTAGTCGACGAAGGAGATGTTGAAGTCACCTTTCCGTCAAACTTGGGGACAGAGGGAGGGTCAATTGCTAAACAATGATTTGTTAGTAAATAGTCATAAACAGGGTTGATTTCTAGATAAACAACAATATAATATATATACACGGATTAACCTTATCAATGTATATATCTCGTAGTGAGGTATTCAGTGCTTTCCCAATCGCCTGAGAATGACGACAATCACACAAAACAGCGACCCACGTACAAAGTTGAATGTATATCCTAAACCTCACCCCCTCTAACTCTTTCTAAATCATAAAACTGATAGACTTACCGGTGACAGGAGTAGACATAGAGCAAGTATGACAGACTTGTTGAAAGCTGCTAAATCAAATAAACAATGTATTCTCTCGGATATGGAGCGCAGAGACCGAATGACAGAATCTTTCGAATGCCGCGACAGATATGCCATAAAGTTCAATCGATATCACATTTATGCTGTTTTGGTATCAGAAACCCGGTTTTTCACTCTTTTAAATCTTTTAAAATCTCTGTTTTTTGTTTTTTTTTAATTGAATTTTATGTGCTTTGTTTGAGGCTTTTTTTTTTGGGCTTTGGCTTGGGGAGTTGTCCTCTCCTTTCCGTCAAGGCTTCAAAGGCGCGATCGCTCCCTCCGTGCTTGCAGTTTGCCTTCAGTTTGCCTTTGAAGTAACTCTGAGGCCATATCGGTTAACCAAATATCTTGATTTTTTTATTGGAGGCCTAAAGCAAAGATATGCCGGGTGGTTTTTGCATTTTCTTTGCAGACTGGTAAGTGTTCAGTAAGGCTTGATTGTTTGGGCTGGCTTCTGTTGAAATATTGGCTATCTTATTCCGATTGCTATCATTTTGATTAAATTTTCTTTTGCTTTTGTTGTCTTGGAAACCTCGCGTTTCAGTTCACTGTTTGACTGTGACAGAATACGAGGGCAAGCGCACGCTTTAGGCGAACACCGTAGATAGAAAGCCTAAGACAGTTGTAAATTTTCCATAAATAACCAAATTGAAATTTTATAAAATTTACAATTGTAACTGGCAAAATACGGGTCGAATCTACAGTACATGTGCTTAATTGCTGCTTTCTCCACACCCTATTTGCCCACTTAACAGCCAACCCAATCTCCTCACTTACTTCTGCAAAGTCCTAAAATCGATCAATTTTGGTATTAGTCTTCTTGAAGAAAGTTTTTTGAATGATTGATCCTTCGATTGATGGCCGTTTTGCTCTTGCTCTTGGGCCTTCAATGACAGGAGACTCCAAAGGAGGCGAGCCCATGGCCTCTAACAGCAATGAAGATTATTTTGCACTAAGATGTAAGCAAATTTTAGCTTTATGGTACTCTTATCTAACTGACTAACTTGAAATAGACACATTTAAACCGGACTCTTTGAATAGCTCGCAGCACCTCTCTATTACCAAGCACGGCAATGACTACACTTTAGAAGCTAACAAGGATCTTTCAGATCTCTCAAAAAAGGTAAACACTACTCAGACGAAAAGCTAAGACGGTCTCCTTAACCTGGCGTTGGAGAACAGCGTCTTCGCATGAGCACGGGACATAAATGTTAGATATATGTTGCTAACATTGCTGCCAGGGTATACCTCAAAATCGTGTTTTCGTTGGACAAGAAACAAGATCAAAAGAGTCGGATTGCATATTGGTTTATAATTCCAGTACAAAAGTATGATGATTTTTATTAAAGTTCCCCAAATAAGCTGTTAACACTATAGACCTTCACAATTCATAAGCTTCGCTCTACCTTACGTCTGAATCCTTCACGAGGTGCTAGGAATACTTCTTCTACTTCTTCTTCAGCTGCATCTCGCCCTCTATCTGCGGGTGAACGGATTGGAACGGAATCGCCTTATGCCTCCCCCGTGGTGTCATCTCCATCACCTACAAAGCCCGCAAGCATTCCCAAGTCCTCTAAAACCGTAAAAAAGCCTACGGTAAAAAATCCTACAGTAAAGAAGTTGACAATTTCGAAATCTTCTGCCACAAAGCCTGTTTCTACCTCCGTGAACTCATTAGTCTTGCCGTCGGCGAAGGCCTCTACTATTGCTAATGGTATCTTTAAGGCAGATCCAGCCGAAGACATTAGTGACGAGGATGAGGATGATGAGTTGGGCTTATTGGCTGATGAACTAGAGGAGAGCATGGCAGACGATTTGAGCGCTGTACTAGACGAGAAGACAGTAGTGAATTCAAAACCGCCAAGCTCTGAGAAGAAGCCAATAAGTCTCAGACAATTGGCGCTTTCCAAACGTCCCAATGAGGACGAACTATCATCGAGCGAGGAGGAGTAAGCATTTTTGGTTAAAGTTTGTTCATATCTTTTTTTTCCTTATCTGATGCCTGCTTTGTTATGAATGGGAAAGAAGCGGTAGATACGGTTTGTGGTTGTTTATGTTGGATTATGTTCAGAGGATTATCTATTCTCTTGTTCCAGCTTCTGTTTATTTATCATTGTTTGGTTGGAGATATTTTTGTTGCATACAATAGCTCTGTTATTATATAATTGCTATAATATTTAATCTAAAGCTTTGTGCTGGTAGGATAGGATTCTGAGCTCCTCAAGTCGTTTTCGCGTATTTGAGAGAATTCAAATTTTATTTGGGTGAATACTTTTGGTTTTTAGAGTGAAAAGTAAAAAGCGAAGCAGAGAGCAGAGATTTGATCTCGAAAACCTGGGAATCCGAGCTTTTCGAGAGTTTTTTAGTAAAAGCGGAGAGCTTTTTGCGAGTACGCAATTACTGCGGTGATACCTTCTTGTTGGGAGAGTACACTTTTGATTAAGTGCGCCAAACGTCATCTGTGAGTGACAAATAAATATATTCTCGGTACGGGCGCTCTTATTTCAAATTCAATGCGTTAAATATCAGGTATATCTACTTTTCTTATCTTCACTTCACTCTATCTCTTCTCCTAACAATGTATTCATGTGAAGACACTCCCTTTTATATTACTCATACGCAGAGAAAAATCCCAAAAATATGAATCATACTAACAATCAATTAGATTTATTCCATTGATCATTCTTTCCAGCCCTTAACTCATCTCCTAAGAGCTTGCTAGTTGTCGCGCCCTGGTTGCCTAGGTGCCGTGCCATGACAACGCGTTTGTTTACTACTTTCAAACATCTCTTCAAGTCGACTCCACCACTCTTTACGCGTTTGACTGGTTTTGAGAAGCGGAAACAGCTTTATAAAGTCTGTTATATAGCTGATAGTTTGAATTCTACGGGATTCAATAAGCCCTCGTCTAGCTTCTTCTACTCGTCATCGGCAAAGAGGTCTACAGCCACAGCTGAAATTGTATCTGATTCCGATTCAAACGACAAGAAATATTCATTGCAAAAGACTTCTTTTGAATATCCAGCTGGGAAAAAAACTTTAAAAATGGTGCATTCATCAGATGAAGATGACTACTCCGATGGTGCTAGTGATTCGGATGTCAGTTTCGATGCCCCGCCTCCTAAAGCCAAAGCTGCACCTAGAAAATCTAAGACAAAACAATCAATAAGCGATGATGGTTCGGATTCTGGCTCTCTCACTACTCCAGAGCCTATTTCTTCAACAAATGGCACCAAAGTCAAATCAAGTTCGGATACCTACCAAAAGCTCACGCAGCTTGAACACATTTTGAAGCGACCTGATACTGTAAGATAATCAGAGTATCTTCATACCTTAACTCACTGTCTCTAGTATGTTGGAAGCGTGGAACTCACTTCGATGCCTATGTGGATCTATGATACTGAAGTTCAGCAGATGCGCTATAAGTAAGTTGATTTATTAGCAGAAAAACAGCCATCTAATGAAATGTTCTAGGAATATCAGCATTGTGCCTGGTTTATACAAGATCTTCGATGAAATTTTAGTCAATGCGGCTGATAACAAAATCAGAGACCCAAATATGGATACCCTTAAAGTTAATATTAGCCAAGAGCAAAATGAAATTTCAATTCAGAATAATGGTCGAGGTATTCCTATTGAGATCCACGACAAGGAAAAAGTTTACATTCCTGAGCTGATTTTTGGCCATTTGCTCACCTCAAGTAACTACGATGATGACGAAAAGAAAGTCACTGGTGGTAGAAACGGTTTTGGTGCCAAGTTGTGTAATATTTTTTCTACTCAATTTACTATTGAAACTGCTGATAAACGAACTGGTTTGAAATACAAGCAAACTTGGAAAAACAACATGTCTGTTGTTGGAAAGGCTTCGATTACTAAAAATACGAAAAACGAAGAATATACTAGAATTACCTTCCGTCCAGATTTGAAGCTTTTCCATCTTGAAAACCTTGACAATGATCTGATGGGCGTTATGATGCGACGTGTGTATGATTTGGCAGGCACCTGTTCTGGTGTAAAGGTATTTCTTAACAATAAGAGACTATCTATTCATAACTTCAAGTCTTATGTTGAACTGTATGTGAAAGCTCTAGATGCCAATGCCCGTCAGCCTAAAGTTGAAGATGCGAATGGCGATGCGTCTACTGTCGTTGTGGCTGAACCCCCCGCTAAAAAACCTACAATTATTTACGAACGAATTAATGACCGTTGGGAGGTTGCTTTTGCTGTTTCTGATGGCTCTTTTAATCAAGTTTCGTTTGTTAATTCCATCGCTACTACTTCTGGTGGTACGCATGTGAACTACATTGCAGATCAAATTGTGAGCAAACTTTCTGAAGCTTTCACTAAAAAGGGAAAAAAGACTACAATTCGTCCTGCTCAAATAAGAAATAACATGTTCTTGTTTGTAAATACTTTGATTGAAAACCCTGCATTTACCTCTCAAACAAAGGAATGTTTGACTACACGTGCCAGTGCATTTGGTTCAAAGTGTGTCCTTCCTCCTGAATTTTTGAAAAAAGTTCAGAAATCCTCTATTAGTGAGATCTTGGAAGATGTTGTTCAGGCAAACAACGATCGTGAAATGCGAAAGACAGACGGTAATAAACGCTCTCGAATTACTGGATATGTCAAGCTTGAAGATGCCAATAAAGCAGGAACAAAGGAAGGTCAAAAGTGTACTTTGATATTGACCGAGGGAGACTCTGCCATGTCTCTTGCTGTTGCTGGTTTAGCTGTTGTTGGCCGTGATTATTATGGTGTTTTCCCTTTGCGTGGTAAACTTCTTAATGTTCGTGAAGCCTCAGCTGACCAGGTCTCTAAAAATACTGAGATTGAAGCCATCAAAAGGATTATGGGTCTCCAGCATAAGAAAGTCTATAAAGATACTAAGGATTTGCGCTATGGCCATTTGATGATTATGACCGATCAGGATCATGATGGTTCGCACATTAAAGGATTGATTATCAACTTTCTGCAGTCTTCTTTCCCTGGTTTACTGGAGATCCCTGGCTTCTTGGTTGAGTTTATTACTCCCATTGTGAAAGTAACGATTCATAAAGGTCAGAAGAAAACCGTTCTGCCGTTTTATACTATGCCCGAATATGAAGAGTGGCGTGCCACTGAGGGTGAAACATGCAAATGGACTCAAAAGTATTACAAAGGTCTGGGTACTTCCGATCAAAAGGAAGGCCGTGAATACTTTAGTGACTTGGACCGTCATCGGAAGTATTTCGAATCTCTTAAAACTGAAGATGTACCATTGATTGATCTTGCTTTTTCCAAAAAGAAGGCTGATGCTCGTAAGGATTGGCTTCGTGCTCTTAAGCCTGGTACTCATTTGGACCCTACCTTGAAGGAAATCCCCATTTCTGATTTTATCAACAAGGAGCTTGTCTTATTTAGTATGGCTGATAATATTCGATCAATTCCCTCTGTTCTTGACGGTTTCAAACCTGGTCAGCGCAAAGTAATGTATGGCTCTTTCAAACGAAAATTGAAGAGCGATATCAAAGTTGGTACACTTGCTGGTTATATTTCTGAGAATACTGGATATCATCATGGTGAGCAATCTTTAGTTCAAACTATTATTGGTTTGGCTCAAGACTTTGTTGGAAGTAATAATATATACTTGCTCAAGCCGAATGGATGCTTTGGTACTCGAGCGACCGGTGGTAAGGATGCTTCAGCTGCTCGTTATATTTATACCGAGCTTGGCCCCTTGACAAGGAATATTTTTGCCGCAGAAGATGAGCCATTATATAATTACATGCAAGATGATGATCAGACGGTTGAGCCCGAGTGGTATCTGCCAATTATTCCTATGATCCTGGTCAACGGTGCTGATGGTATTGGAACCGGTTGGAGTACCAATATTCCTTCTTTTAATCCTAAGGATATTGTTGATAACTTGAGGCTTATGATGAACGGCGAAGATCCTCTCCCCATGCTCCCTTGGTATCGTGGTTGGCATGGCGATATAGAACCTCTTGGTCCCGATAAGTTTAAGGTCACCGGTAAAATTGAGCAGGTTGATGATAATACTGTTGAAATCACTGAACTTCCAATTAAAATGTGGACTACCACTATGAAGGAATTCTTAATGCAGGGTATGAACGGTACTGACAAAACACCTGCCTGGATCAAGGATATGACTGAGCAGCATCGTGCTGATTTGCGTTTTGTTGTTACTCTTAATGATGTTGAGATGAAGAAATCTCTCGCTGAAGGCCTTGTCAATCGATTTAAGTTGTCGTCTACAATCAGTATGAGTAATATGGTTGCGTTTGACTCTAATGGTCGCATTAGAAAATACAGTAATCCTTCGGAAATTTTAACCGAATTTTACCACTTGCGTCTTGAGTTTTATCAGCGACGAAAGGATCATTTGGCTGATGTGTTGAGTGGTCATCTTGAAAAGCTTACGGAGCAGGCTCGCTTTATTAAGATGATTATTGATAAGAGGCTTGTTGTTAGTAATAGAAAGCGACGAGATCTGGTTTCTGAACTGCGGAAGCTTGATTTCACCCCTATCTCAAAGATCAACTCCAGGTTACATATCAACTCAAATTCTGGCCCAGCGGAAATCGCTGCCAATGATGATGAAAATGAAATTGCTGATGAAGATGAGGAGGACACTTCTAAGATTGCTGTTGCTGAGTATGACTATTTAGTCGGTATGCCTATCTGGTCATTGACTCTTGAGCGCTATGAGAAACTATTGAGAGAAAAGGGACTAAAAGAAGAGGAGCTCAATGATCTTCTGAAGCTCTCTGCTAAGGATTTGTGGAATATTGACTTGGATAAGTTCATTGAGGAATTCGACAAATTTATTGAGAAAGATGATTACGAGCGTGGTGAGGCTGCACTCCAGACTCTTAACGCCGGTCAGAAATCAAAGAGAAAGCCTCGGAAGCGAAAGACTGAAGATGATTCTGATGATGATTATGATTCTCTTGCTTCCAAGAAGAAGAAAGCAAAGGCTAGCTCTTCAACTGCCACGTCAGGCTCCAAACCGTCGGTTGTTTCCAAGTCCACTACTCGTCCTAAGTTAGAAAACCCTCATTCTGAGGCCTCGTCTTCGAAGGCTATGAGTACTTTGGCAGGTTCTTCTACTTCGGCTATACCTGCGCCCGATGACCCTTCTACTGTACTTTCTCCCATCAAAGCATCTACTGATATGGTTCATGTTTCTCCTAAATTCAAAGTAAAGAAAGTCTTTGGTAGGGGTATTGATGCGCTAATGTCGTCTGCTTCGAGCTCTGTTGAGAAGAAGAATCCACGGGACCTCCCGGTCGACGGTGATGACTTTAAAGACTCTCCTGTTGCTCTGAGTAAGTCATCGTTGCCTAGTACTAAGAAGAGTGTGTTTTCTGTGGACTCTGATGATGATGATATTTCTCTGTTCAAGTTTAATAAGCCTTCGGGTTCGAAGCCAACAAAGAGTCTCTTTGGTGGTGATGACGATGAGACACATGTTGCTACTTCTAATCCATCGACCAGTAAGGCACATGTTAAAAAGGCTCCGGCTTCTAGAAATACGGCGAAGAAAGCTACTGTGGCTTTAGATGATTCTGACGACGATGTTGTTTCTGTGGCCTCTGCAGCTCCCGTTCGCTCGGGTGGTCGTGCTCGTCGGGCTGTGACGTCGAAGATTGCTGCTACGTTGGTTGCGAGTGATTCTGATGAGGACATGGTAGATCAGTCGGAGTTCGACGCTGATTCTGATGAGGAGGGAGACGATGATGATGAGAGTGACGATGAATAAGTCTGTAGCTCGGCGTGCTCGCTTTGTGTGATTTCTTTTGACGCTTTGCTTGTTTGACATTGTATTTGTTTTGGATACCCGTCTATTTTTGAGTTGGTTTTATTATGTTTGCCACGTAGCGTACCTATATGCGTCTCGTAGTTCCCAAATGGAGCGGCTGGAGTTTGTCTGGGCTACTCGGGATGTTAAAGTATTCGGTGACTGTCTATATATATATATAACTAGACCAAAAAAAAAAAAAGAGTGGTCCATGGCGGGTTCGAACCGCCGATCCTCGCGTTACACTGCACAAGGTAGTTGTGTTTCGTTATTAGCACGATGCCTTAACCAACTGGGCCAATGGACCGAACAACTTTGCATTTGTGCCCAGCCTGGCACCCACACCAGTCACTTTTTACGTAACACCCGCCGCGCCAGGCGCGGCGTGTTTTTGAAATTTGGGGATTTTAAAGGGTGATTCGATATTCTGAGTCCTTTAAGTACCCCTCCCAATTATATGAATCACAACGTATCTTTTAGTGTACTAGAAATGTTCGATATCATCAATTTAAGGCTACCTGAAAAAGTGCTTACAATATTTTGAAACCTGTATTAAATAATACCTTTTTTTTTTTCAAAAAAAATTGAAATAAGACAGCTATGTGCTTCCCATGCACGACACAGGCGAGAATATATAACACTCGACAACGGACAATAAAGACAAGCTAGTATCGAGCTATCCACCCTGCAGCGGCTTGACGTACAAGCAGGCGACATGCCCGGACAGGTTCAACTGTAAAGAAAGACCAAAGCGCATACCAAAGAATAAAGAACTCTCGAAAACAACAGCAAACCCATTATAGAGATGGGAGTGATCAACACAAGAGATCAAATATGCGATATATTGTCTTTCGTCAAGCAAGCCAGAGTTATTCTCGAGACCAGCGACAAAGGAAAAGGAAAGCATAATAAAACATAAGAACAACAAACGATAAGTCAAAGAAATTTGTTTCCATATAAGATTAGAGACCATCTCCGCCGTCGGTCAAAGAGTGAGGGAGCATGCGGCGGGTATCAACATCAAATGGGAACTCCGCCGCTCCCATCGAACAACAAAGTGCACCAAAGGGAAAGATCATTCAAGAGAACAGCAGACGCCTCAAACAGCGATACAGACTGAGGAATACACTAAAAAAGCTAGACAGGTTGTGTCATGGCAGAAAACCAGTCGAGTTCCACCCCTTTCCCGCTCAGCCGACTGTCTGACGATATTTTATCTGTTATATTTTGCTACCTCGAATCCAACAACGACATTATCAACCTAGCATTGACATCCAAGGCACTCAGCGATATATTCAACAGTCCATCAGAACCGCTACGTGAATCTATTATCCGAAATATAGGCATAACCACGCACCTGCCTTACAGAAACTTCACAGAGCTCTACAAGAACTACAAAAACAATAGTGAATGGATAATTAGGCCTGGAGTATGGATCGGAAATAAATCGCCTGAAGGTGTAATATACTTAGCTCACTATAACTCATCGACAGGACAAGTCGACCTCCGCCGACTAGACCAAAAAGGCCCCGTGCAAACAGAGAACGAAGCAGCCGCAGCAGAAGAAAGACCAATAAATCCAATGACCGATATAGAAGGAAGAATGTTACCAGCCGGAGATTTTACCGCGTGGCCACTGGACAGCAATGTGTATATCCAAAGATATCGAAAACACAGCCAACGACTGAACCTTCGAAACGAAGCTCTAGTGAGTACGCCAAGAAGCAATAGAAATAACGTGGATACAGTCTACTCCAAGAGCCCACTATGCATTATCAATACCCCACAAGAAAAAATGGACTTCTACGTAGGCCTGTTTCGCCTAAGAGGCACACAAAGGGATCCATATCGAGTTCTTCCCGGCGTATGGCCACCCTCAATAATACCAAGCACCGAAATAAGCAGATCAGTAGAAGAAGAGAGAGTGATGGCATACCCCTCACACAAAGATGCTATCTCGAAAAACCTTGTACATTTGAAATGGTCAAGGCTAGGTCCCCAAATAAGCCACGAATGCTCCAAAAGTCTAAAAGAGGAAAACTACCAAGTTGTCGAGTCACTATGTTGGATCCCATCGATCTCCAAGGTCCATACGCTGTATAGACTAGAACCGAAAATACACACTCCCGACGAAAAACACCCATACAGAGGGTTCTGGGTCACATGGACACCTGCTCCAATATTCCAATTCAACAACGTGATGATTATTCTCTTTGTCCAACGAAATCCGAAAGAGCTGATAGCTATAAACCTGTATGGATCTGGCAGTACGCCCAGAGGGGAAGTGATATTCTCTACCAGTGAGTTACCGTACGACAACAAAAGTCGCTCCGAGAGCCAATTCCTGGAAACACCTGTCGTCGAGGTATCATCTGCAAAATACAGACATTCGAATATAACCAACCTAGAATCGTCCTATATATTCTTAAAGAACCACAACGAAGTCGACTACTATCTAGTCCATCAAGGCTTGATAATAAACCTTGTTCGGTTTGATATGGAGAATGCTCTAAACGAGGCGCAGTATGGTACCCGGGACTTTCCTGTTTGACAAAAAAAGCAAGACCTTCACAAAACATAAGAGATAATTATAGCACAGGCCTTTTTTAACATCTCACTCTTCAGAGAACAGGAAGTAGATATCGCTAACCAGAGCCTGTTCTTATCGACACGGGGTAGGAACCAAGCCACGTTATAATTTCAATTAATTCAACACAGTTGATATAAAATGGTTTTTTTTTTCATCGTATGAATCATTATGACTTGGAAAATCCAGGCTTCTGCCTTTGAGAATCCCCATAGCGGCAACATACTACAAATTCCCGACAGAAATAAATATACTGAAAACTTCCAGAAATTATTTCCAGATTAAATGAAATAAATTAGTTAAATAGAACTTTGTCGCAATAGCGTAGATGCGACGTGTTCTTATAGCAGTACATTTGGTTGCTGAGTTGGCTTACCAGCCGACACTCGAGGAAGCTGAGGAAGAACTTCGGTTAGACATTGATTGATCCCGACATACCGATGAGTAACTCGGTCGTGAAAGAAAACGGAAAACACAGGGATCATATTCCAGAATGTCACATATCGGAATCCGACCTTGAACCTGCATATCTTATGGAAGATGGCACTCCGGATTATCTTCGACTCATCCTCACAAGCCGTGTCTACGATGTTATCAAAGAGACACCTACCACAAATGCAGTTGGAATTAGCGAGAAATATGGATCAAATATTATTCTAAAGCGTGAAGATCTCACTCCCGTGTTCAGCTTCAAGTTACGTGGAGCTTACAACCGCATCGCCCAGTTGCCTAAAGAAGAACTATGGAGAGGTGTCATCGCATGCTCTGCCGGAAATCATGCCCAAGGTGTCGCATTTTCAGCGAAAAAACTCGGAATTCCGGCTACTATCGTGATGCCGCTCGCTACCCCCTCCATCAAGCACCAAAACGTCACGCGATTAGGCGGAAAAGTTGTTTTATTTGGCAAAGACTTTGATACAGCCAAAGGTGAATGCGATAGATTATCAGCAAAACACGGTATCACTAACATACCTCCGTTTGACGACCCATATGTAATCGCCGGACAAGGAACTATCGGTATGGAAATCCTTCGACAAATCAACTCGGGTAACCTCTCAACTATTTTTGTTCCTGTCGGAGGTGGTGGTCTTATTGCAGGTATCGCTGTTTATGTCAAGCGTATTGCTCCGCATATTAAAGTGATAGGTGTTGAGACGTATGATGCTGACGCTCTCTATCAATCACTAAAAGCTCGAGAAGGTGTAACACTTCCTGAAGTTGGATTGTTTGCAGATGGAACGGCCGTCAAAAAGCTCGGTAGCGAGACGTTTAGATTGTGTATGAAATACGTTGATAGTGTCGTTCGAGTGAACACCGACGAGCTCTGTGCGGCAATCAAGGATATATTCGATGATACTCGCTCTATTGCAGAGCCTTCAGGTGCACTATCAGTTGCAGGCCTCAAATCTTATCTTTCAAGTAATCCCGAGGAAGCATCACCAGAAAAAGCTCACTGTGCAATAGTCTCGGGTGCAAATATGAACTTTGATCGACTTCGTTTCATTGCTGAGCGTGCCAAGCTAGGTGAGGGCCGTGAAGTATTCCTTCTCGTCAAGATTCCCGAAAAGCCCGGTGCTTTTGTTAAGTTACATTCGCACATCCTACCCCGTGCTGTCACCGAGTTCAGTTATCGATACGCCGAGACAGAAGATAAGATGGCTTCCATCTTTCTTTCGTTTACGGTCAAGAATGCTCGCACTGAGATTGGAGCTATTATCGAGGCACTCGAAGCCGACGGAATGAAAGGCGAAGACATCAGCTCAAACGAGCTTGCTAAGAGCCACATAAGATATTTGGTCGGTGGGAAGTCCAAAGTACCTCACGAGCGTATAATCCGATTCATCTTCCCCGAGAAGCCTGGGTCATTGGAGAGGTTCTTGACTAGCATGAGGAGCGGATGGAATATCACCCTTTTCCACTACCGAAATCAAGGCTCAGACATGTCTCAGGTTCTGGCTGGAATTTCTGTTCCACCAGAGGTTAACGGTGAATTCGATGCTTTTCTTCAAAACCTAGGTTTCTCTTACGTCGAGGAAACCGACAACCCTGTCTATTTGACATTTTTAAAGTAGATTATTCTGACGTATTTTATGTTTTATAAAACTAGTTGAATTTTGTTTTGTACTGCGATCTTTGCGTCCATAGTAGTGTATCTGTGATTGTGCGTAAACGTTCTTCCTCAACCATTCCCACATTGACCGCAGAAGCATCCGAAAAGTTCATTATATCTGCCTAAAAAAAGTTATATGAACATTGAATTGATACTGCAATTAAGATTTATTAAAAATGGGTCAGACGTCGAGCTCTGAAAGTGTCTCTACTCGTCTCACTAAGACTCAGCTGTCCAAACTGTTTGCTAAACATTGCACGAAGCGGTTTAGCCAGATAGAATTATGGGCTTATAATGTATATGAGTACTTATTTTTTTTTTTTGAATAATTTGAACCTAACGAAACAAAGGACATCTTCACCACCCTTGCCGACAGCGAGGACGAAGCTCTGGTATGGCAGCCAAACACATTGTAAGGCTTTCTATCTCTCAATGCTTATCAATAATTAACATATAACAGCATTAGATATCTTGGTATACCAGACTCTTCTAAGATCAGTGAAACCATTGTCTCAATGTGCTTGATTCTCTCTGCTTTTCCATTCATAAATTCTCGCCGACAGGAGAAGTTTACTTTAGACAATCTGCTTAAAGCAATTACTTTATTATCGGCTCGATCGGAATCACTTTTTAGCAAAAACTACGACACTATTAAGCTTTTTTATGTGGCACTTGCACTGTCTTCTCATGTGGACACCAAAGCAAAAGATGATCCCGACTCTTACGAAGAACATACAGAAGAAACCTCAGATCAACTGGACGAATCAGCAGATAAAGAATTTTTCAACGGATCAATTGATATTTCAACCATGACGACCTGGGATGATTTGAGCATTGTTGATGCTTACGACGGCATTGATATTTACTCTCTTCGAGTTAGCCCAGTGAAAATACTACACCTTTTTACATTTCTGCTAATAACAAGTCAATTGGAACCTGCCCAGCCACTTGCAGAGTATGTAGAATGCTTTGAAGAGAATCACATCAAGTTGTTTCGCAATTCAGCAATGAACATGCTTCGGACCATGGAACCCTCTATCGATCCCCGACACCTTAAGGACCACGATGGAATTAGCTACATTGCGTTTGAAAAAGCATTGAAGCTTGTGTACCCTCATATCTTACATCCCTTGCAAAATTTAATGGAGCATTTTCTTTTCAGTCCGAAATCCCCCGGCTCTAAATCGACGAACGGAAACGAACCACTGGGACGTCCCATGATAATAGCAAAGATAAACGAAGAATCCACTGATGATGATAGTCTGGGACTCTCAGAGCTCTTCAACGTGGCCAAAGTTTCCCAACTAGCAGGCACTATGAACCCTCATCAACTCTACGGCCGACTAGTGAGACTATATAGGGGTTCAGACGATGGGTTTAGCAGTCAATCATTTGAAACTAAAGTCTTCAAGTGGAATGCTCCGACGATTTTGATTATATCTGGCTATGAGATTCCAGATTACCTGAAGGCGGTGCGAGATTCAAAATTCTTAGAATCTCTGTCTAGTTCTAAAGCTCCGCCTGGGGAAAAAACGATGAAACACACGTCTGGAAATATAGTATATGGAGCATTTTTAGGAACACCGTGGAAATCGTCATCTAAGAGTAAGTTTGGCTAATTGGGTTTGGAATTACTTATTCTAACAAATAGAAAACTTCGGAGATCATAATTCCCTTTTATTTCAACTAGAACCTATACAAGATGTATTCCGGGGCAAGATGGTGGCCACAGAGTATGCATACCATACTAAAAACGCAGGAATCGGGTTTGGTGAAGAGCCCCCCAAAGTACATCAACGTGCTGTGACATATAATTTGGGGGAAATATCGCTTACATTTGATTTTTCCTTTGAATATGCCATCTTTCGACACTACGGACCTGGATCAGCTTATCAAAAATCCCCTGTTCGCCCACAAGCTGTATGGGAGGATCGCATTGCAATCAGTGAGATCGAAGTCTGGGGGTGTGGTGGAGCCGAAGAGCTGGCTGATCAAGCACAACAATGGGAGTGGGAGGAGCGTGAAGCAAAGCGCCGGCGAGATGTCAACATGGGGGGAAGTGTGGAGGAGGATAGAGCATTATTAGAAATGGCTGGGATCATCGGCAATAATCGCTCTGGCGGAAGCATGTGAGGGATATGGTTGGAGTTATCTGTTGATTTTGTTTAAGATGGCTATATTTATGTATTAATATCGAATTTGGAAGATTTTGGTGATCAACTATAATTTTGGGAGTATGGTCGTATTTCTCTTGCCACATACAAAACATACTGCGCATCTTTTCCGAGGCCTTCTCGAAAACTCTAACGGTTAGATAAGTATCTTCTTGATTTTTTTTAAGTTGCAGGATCTCTCTGCCGGTCAGAAAAATTCGAGACGGCGACTTGTTTCTTGACCATTAAAAGGCATATATGGATCCTGGAGTAGACTCACCAGCATTTCGATAACAGCTGACTACTGCTTGAGAATCTCGGCAATTTTGATTTATATTATAATCAGACTCTCATATATTTCAGAAGCGAATCAATATTTATAATTATGCCCAACGACTCTTCGCTGCCTCCATGGCAAACCCAGCGACAGGACCGGCCTGACGGCGACTCTATAAACTCCGCCTCAAACTCAGAATCATCAATACAGCAAATTAATTCGAGGAGATATAAAAAACTTGAAGAATTACCGCCGATTCCCATCAGCCTGGAAGATCATTCTGGCGATTTTGAACCTGACAGCAACTCGGCCTTCGATGCTAAGGTAAACAAAGCAATATGGGTTCATGACGTGAGAGTTGGAAATTTCTCGGTTGTTTCAGGGAATAATATGACCAATGCCTATGTGGTGTGGCTTATATCAATAGATACCAAAGATGTGAGTACCATGAATGACTGATGAGTTTGACTAATTGTGTTCTAGGGTGTAAAAATTACAATAAGAAAACGGTAACCACATACGCTTTATGTTTTATGAAGGGGCTAACTTCAAAAGGTATTCTGAGATTGATCAGTTTAGAGCTGATTTGGTCTACTCTTTCCCACATGCGCGGGCCGCTATACCGCCATTACCCCCCAAAAGTGCAATATGTACGTATTAATCGTTTTATTTGCCCCTGGAAACTTTCTAATGTTGTTTTTATAGCAAAATTCCGCCCAGACTTTTTGGAAGAGCGCAGGAAAGGTCTTGAATACTTCCTTGCTTGTGTATTACTGAACCCGCTCTTCCAGAGCAGTCCAGTAGTCAAGAACTTTGTTCGTAATGAAGGCCACGATGAAATTCTATAGTTTTGAATTATTTTTTTTTTTTTCGATGTCTGCTGCTTTCCGCGTACTCTGTAAACTCTCAAAACAGCAACGCGCAATTCATCACAAACACGGTCAGTGACTGTACGATAGAGAAGCGATGGTCGTCGACACTGCATACTATGAAGTGCTTGGAGTCTCAGTGACAGCAACTCAAGCCGATATTAAGAAATCATATCGCAAGCTTGCTATTATTCACCACCCCGATAAAAATCCTGGCGATGAACAGGCCAAGGCAAAGTTTCAGGAGGTAGGCTAAAAAGCATTTTCTCTTGAAGAAAAGTACTCTAGTATAGCTTCTTAAGTGCCGACTTCTTATACCATCTGATCCTTTTGATCCGGTTGGATTGGCACCCAGAGTTGACGGGGCGATATTGCACGGAGAGCACTGCTATAGAGGTTATAAACAATTGGAAATTTTCGCAGGCTAACCTTTTTTTCTTTTCATTATTTGTTACTTTAGATTGGAGAAGCTTATCAAGGTATGTGCGGACTTTGGTTTTATATAGAGTCTAGATACTGACGAAGCCTAGTTTTGAGTGACCCTGATTTACGAAAACGATATGACGAACTTGGAAAGGACAATGCTATGCCTGATTCAGGATTTGGTACGTGATTTATCATTAGTTTCACGCATGTTGAAGCTGCAGCGTGGCAAGAGAACTGACAGGATTTAGATGACCCTGTTGAGTTTTTCTCAGATATTTTTGGTGGCGCTGCCTTTGCAGACCTGTATGTTGAATTTTTTAGAGTAGATAATGTTTATACTAATCTTTAAGAATCGGAGAGATTTCTTTGATTCGCGATTTAGCAAAGACAGCTGAGATTGCTACAAAGGAAGACGACGCTGAAGCCGGAACAGGAGCTGAAGCCGGAACCGAGTCTGCCTCAAGTGGGGAGAAAACTACACCTCGAACAGACTTCAACTCGAGCAGCGAAGTCCACGAAGCTACAGGCACCGGCGTTTCGTCTGACTTTCAACATCTTACACTCCACGAAAACTCGTCCGCTAATGTGACTTCTACTAGCGAAGAAAGCAAGGAAGACAAAAAGGCAAAGTTGAATTTGTCAAAGGAAAATCGAAAAGAGCTCGACGAGTTTGAGAAGGAGCGACGAGAAGCCCGTGAGAAGCGGGTTAAAGACTTGACCGACAAACTCATTAAGCGAATCAGTGTTTGGACAGAAACAGACCGTGGTTCTTCAGTTACTAAATCATTTGAAGAAATGACCCGTATAGAGGCCGAAAATCTCAAGATGGAATCTTTTGGTATCGAACTCCTGCATACAATTGGTAACATCTACATCAGCAAAGGCTCTGCATACGTAAAATCTCAAAAGTTTTTGGGAATCACATCTATTTTCTCTAAAGTTAAGGAAAAGGGAACTGTTGCAAAAGATGCTTGGGGCACGATTGCCAGTGCTTTTGATGCTCAGAGCTCTATGGAAGAAATGGCTAAGGCCGAAGAGAAGGGAGGAGAGTTTTGGACTGATGAAAAGAAAGCTGAACATGAACGCCGGGTATTGGGTAAGATTCTCAATGCTGCATGGCGAGGTTCGCGATACGAAGTTCAGTCCGTTCTTCGAGAGGTTTGCGACAATGTGATTCATGACAAGTCTGTCAACCACAACAAGCATGTTCAACGAGCCGAAGCTTTGATTATTGTTGGAAATGTCTTTAGAAATGCGGCGAGAACAAAAGAGGAAGAAGAAGAAGTTGGCATGTTTGAATCCATTCTAGCCGATGCGATGAAGAAGGATAAAAAGAAGAAGAAATAGGGCTTTTCCGACAGAAGAGAAAAGTAATCTTCTTTAATTTCTTTCCGTGTGATTAAATTGACTAGAAAATAATTAAAAAAAAGAGTGTCCGGTAGAACTTTTTTTGTTTGATTTTTATATAGGAGCTGCGCTGAGAACCGAGGCTAATCGAGTCTTTGGTTATCGAACTTGGTGAACAACTCCAATAAGTTATTATGTGCCTTAATATTAATTTGTTTCGTGTAGATACTGTAGAATCCTCAGTTTCCAAAGATTTTGATTTTCAAGCTCGAGCTGACTTTTTCTCTGAACACACCAACACACAAATTTTCTTTGTTTTCAGGGCACATGAGTCTAGGACTACGGAATATTGTGCATTTGCCGCCTATAAAGAAAACATGCTCTATCACAGAGTTACCTTGGCTTAAGCAAAACTCGACCCGGCGTGCTGATGTCTATTCTCGACGGGCCCTCCAGCGTGCCGGCTTCCACACATCACGACCAGTATACGACTACGTTGAGCCTAATGATCCCACAGAAATGCAGCCGCGTCGAGGATCGCGTGTCCGGATTTGGTTATCGTACCTGCCGGTATTGACCATGAGACTGCCGGAGCAGTATCGCATTTCAAACTACCCGCTCTACACTGCACCTGGCGCATTTCACACCTCACTATCTAAACGATTCACACTTGCTTGGATGGGTGCAGGAACACTGCTGATGAGCAACCTCGATATGTTTGGAACGTTCCCTTATATTCAATCGGCCATTGGTACGTTGACAGAGATGTGTTTGAAGTTTACTAACTCGAATAGTTGCACTAGCTACCTACATACCATTCCCTACCGTTACTTATTTGACAGAACCATATGTCACTCGAATCTGGCGTCTTTACGACGACGAATCAGGGTCCACTACAAACCCGGACCTGCTGACTAAAAACGAAAAGCTGGTTGTTGAGCGATTACACTTCAGTGGCCTTTTTACTTACAATGTAGTTGTGGATGTGCAAGACATTCGTATCGCACAGTCAAATCGGCGATGGGTCAACTGGACGCTAACAGGCAAGAGCGCCGAGAACAATGCACGGATGGGACAGGATTTTTATGTCGAAGATCATATTGGTGGACACCGAATGGACAGGATATGGGGAATCATTGAGCGTAACTCCGGCATAGACAATGGTCGCTCGTGAGCGAGTGGCAGTGGAGTTTGAACTTTGTATATATACAGCTTTGTCAAAGATTGGATAATTGATATTTGAGAATAAATTAGAACATTTTATATCGCTCTAGAGCTCATCACGAGAAGGGAGGGTGTAGCCTTTGATTCCAACCAATTCGACGTCGAAAATAAGAACCGAGTTGGGGGGGATAGGGCCGACACCAGAGGATCCGTAGCCGAGTTCAGGAGGAATAATAAGAGTACGCTTCTCACCGATGCACATGTCTGCCATGCCCTGATCCCAGCCCTTAATTACTCGACCCTGGCCAAGGCCAAACTCAAGAGGCCTATTTCGGGTAAGAGATGAATCAAAGACGGATCCATCTTCAAGCTTTCCAGTATAGTGAACGGAAAGGACGTCCCCAGCCTTGGATAATCGAGGGCAAAAGTCGGGCTTTTCGATGTTTTCTAGATTGTCAGATATGCACGTGTACACCTGAGAGGCCTTCTGCATCAGAACGTACCGATTTGAAGCTCAGCTGCAGATGCGAACGAAATAGCAGCAATAATTATGGCAGAAATGGAGAACTTCATTGTGTTGAAAAGAAGATTGTTTTGAATAGAAAGGTTGGTTGTTAAAAGCACTTGATACACAAAAACCCAAGAATGTACTTTCAAGAAGAAGAAAAACATGATCGGATTACACTAAACTTCATAATTCTATACAATTCTGAGGCTTTTATTACTACAGTCTATTTAACATAATGAACATTAACTTCAGATTTACCGTAGCCGATTTCGAAAGACTCGGTGGGAGCGACTGGAAGACCCATTGATACGTGAGCCGAGCGTTCATTATTATTTAAAATAACGATGTAAACAGTTTGAACCTTCTTGTTCTAGTCTGAGGCAGCTGTATCAGTCCCGACAGCAGTACGGCAAATAGCAGCGGGCGAGTTTTTTTAATCAGATAAGTACGAGCGAATGGAATCAAACGAAGGAGGCTTTCCAACATTTACAAGCTCATGAATTCGATCGAGTCGGAAGAAAGAGTCTTCTACCTTGTCGATGTAGTGCACCCCTGATGAAGGTGTAACACAGTGATTTGTGCAAGCAAGAATGTGAATCAGGCTCAATGAAGGGGAGGATTTTAAGAGACGATGTCTCGATCGAAATTGCGCTGTGAGTGTCTCCGAGCATTAAGTGTCAAACTGAAGCGACATCATACTCTTCCATGGCTTTAATAGCATTTGCAACGTTGGTCTTCGTCAAAATAAGACTACAAATAACTGTAAAAAGAGTTTTTTTGGGATATCGATCGCTAGCTCAAAGCGCGTTTTCAAACTGCCCGAGACCATGCTCGTTAAAGCCGATTTGGCCGAGTATGCCCGATTCTCCCATCTTTTTCAATCATGGAATCGGCAGATTAAAAGTTCAGATATACCACATTATCACGTTGACTAGTCTGCCAGTCCCAGTTTTGTGACATCCTCTGGACTCCATTATACAGCTGGCTGAACGAAGTGCCCTTCGAGAGCATTTTCGGGCTCCTCAGTCCAATTGGTCTTACCAGTTTTAGAAGATTTGCACGGTGCACCAGCAACTCCTACTTCGTACTTTGAATTGAGCAGGACGATTTCTGTTGGCAAACATCCCCTGCCGGTCATTTCCTCCTACAACCATAGCGTCTTTTCTTTTGATGCCTCCTCGAACTCGAATGCAATTTCAAGAGCTTTCAGCCACTGCATATCAGACCATTCAATAGAATAGTGGCGGTACTGTCCCAGTGAGCGCTTGATAATTTCAGCAGCGTGCTTGCCGTGGGCAAAACCCATCTAAACCCCAAGTTGGATCCCCTAAAAAAAGAGTTTCTCGTTATAAAAAATACCACACGTGGAGTTCCAATACAGTTTATACACAAAACCATCTTTAAATATGGCGTTTCAAAGACTGGGGGAAAAAAGGCTATGTTAAGGGATATATGTGCAGCGCATATTCGGTCTCGAGTTCTCGAGTCCTTTTTGGTATTTAACAAGATTTTTTTTAATCAATACCGTTATAAATGATTTTGTGAGATGCTCAATGTCAATGGCTCTCGGAATGCAGTTCAGCTAGAGGATGTGTGAAGGATATTCATTTACCAGAATATCTGGTATGTAAGCAACCAATTTGGAAAAGCCAGCTCATCCTCTTTTCAATATTCCATTGCTTATATTTTAAGACCTCGAATTATCAGAAATCTCGCCAAGCTTGAGAAGGTCAGCTTGAGAGTTGAGCAAATTAGTTTCCCTTGGCTTGTTCTATAAAAATAGGAACAATGGAGCTTCAATGATTTATCAGATACAAAATGAGTCTCATTTAAAGGTATTAATTTGATAATAGGTGGAAAGCTTTTTCTTTTTCAAAAATCCATATTATATGGTACTTTGAATAATCCGTTTTGTATGGTTTAGTAACTTTTGGTACTAAGAGACATAACTAATTGACATCACGCCGCGAGCTAAATCGAAAAAGGAATTATCAGATGAGATCTTTTGCTTGATAAGATTGGTGTAATTATACAGGGCTTATATTTGTCTTTTTTAGAATCACCCAAGACAAAATTTTGGAAGATGTCATTGAAAGATGATGTAATGAGTATGGGGTAGCCTGTGTTGACTCAAAGATGAAGGACGATGAGCTTTTCCATCCCGAACATTTAAGATACCTAGTATGAATATTTGAAGTATATGGGAGCAGAGTAGCGAGTGATGCCTTCGTCCCTGGCTTTCAGCTAAGAACACTAATTTTTGGAGGTCTTTATTGTTCCCCCATTCGTCAGAATCCGAATATGGTCAGGTGCACCACTCTATTTAAGCTCATCCACCTGCCGGCCTTTTTCGGCTTTCGCCACACGCTTGCTCTTTACTCACCTCTGAAGTGATGCAACTTAACAGAATTAGATACAGGACATACCTCATCGGGCTACGCAGTCTCATTATGATTTGCGCGGCTCTTGTTCTCGCCCTCTGCGGTGCAACTATCCACGGAGTATGGAGAAACCAAGATGCTTATATTCCAGTTGACCCTTATGGACTTGTGGTTTCGGGATTTACGCTTGTGTCTTTCTCCTTCTTGTTAGCAATTGAAACTGGCAAATGGAAGTCTAAGAATGGACGAAGCGAGGCTGATAGATGGGCAATTTTTGTGCTCAACGTACTTGTTGCAGCCTTGTGGTTGTCAGCCTTTATTGCCTTGGGTAAGCAGACTTTTAATTGTGTGATTGAATCTAACCTCTTGGCAGCTGTCATTCATGGCTACCCGCGCGATAATCGTTGCAGTTACATTTGGTCTGGTCACCCTCCTTCACCAAATTACTGTCAGACTGGAAAAGCTACTATTCCCTTTGCAGGTGTCGCCTGTGTTCTCTCTTTGCCTTTGCCTTGGCTCTCTGCCAAGCGTGTGGCCGAGATTAACCAGGATAACAACCTTAGATCAGGGAAGACGTATGTCTCGAGTCCGGGTGATGGGGATGAAATCTCAGTTTGATTCGTCAAGAGGTTGGAATCTCGTCTACTGTGGCCGTACTTTTCTTTGTGATGTGCTGGGCTAAATTTTTTTTTTTTTTCGGTTGTGTGGGCCATGATACTTCCAGTGAAATAACCTTTAATGAGTAATGCAGATTTTTCTAATTCCGGTTATCGTACATGCATTTCTATTCCCTTGGAGCTATTCTGCAATCAGAGCTGAACATCATCTGGACTATAGTTATCCAAAACTATACGGTACATAAAGCTCGGCGAATATCCACCTGCATTGGTGATGTAGAGATTTATGAGCTCTGGATCGACGTAGTCGTGTAGAGGGTTGATGACATCCACTCGGTCTACCAAGGCGGCATCGCGGTACTCTAAGACATTACCAGGGTTTCCAACTTGGAGAAGAGAGAGAGTATCAAAGGGATAAGTCGGGGATAGTCTATAGATTCCAACACATCCCAAGACGGGTGTTTTAAATTCGCGAGCGCACTCACAGACCATGCGAACGCCCTGGCCGGCAACAGTACCACCGTTTGCCAAAACAGCAGCGGGACCTATAACAACCTTACCAACACGACCCATCACAGCGTATACGTGCGAGTCAGGAATCACAATAGTCTCGATACCAGCAGCAGATAGTTGCTTGGCCATCTTGTGGGCAGTTCCAATGTCATTGGGAGCGCTTTCGGTGACAATTACAGAGAATTTTCGCTTAGTCGAAGCACGAAGCAGGAATGCGAGAACCGTCGGAGAGGAGGTGGTTGGTGTAAGTAAGACTTCGTTTTCGTGAACAAGTTCGAGTGACATGGCAGAAATAGGCTCATCAACATTGCCAATTTCGTCTATCAAGTCTTGGATACCTCCAATGATGCCCGATTTGAGATCGCGGCCATCGTTTTTAACTGTAAAGTGTACGGGTTGGCTACCACCGCTGGTCTGTGTCGTAGAAAAGTCATTTGTCGAAAGAAGATTAAACAGCGAAGTGATTAAGGGTGACGAATCATTATTGTCTCCCGCCTCAGACTCATCGTCTTGACACTCTTCACGAATCAAGAACAATACACGTCGAACGATATTACCGACTGCCAACTCACTTGGCTGTGCCGCAATCAGCCTCTTTCCTAGAGTCCTAATCTGAACAAAAAGCTGATCAATATGTGTCCATCGAGCTGCAGAAACTATCCGCAGCAACAACTGTGCTGTGGCGACGGCCGTCTCGTACGGACCGTAGATCTGACGCCGTTTGAGCTGGCTGAAATTCTCTCCGTCAGCATCGGTCTATTGACATAGAAACCACCCGAAACAAACCTGATAAAGATCTCCGTGGCAATAGCTGGATCTTTTGTATGAGCAAAAGCGAGCATTCGGAATTGAAAATTTTATATCGATTTTCAGAAGCTTTTCTTCTAAAAGGAAAAAAGCTTAGAGAAGCCAAAAACATTCATTCATTTATGGCATAAATAGCTAACATTATAGATATTTATTCTATTTTTTCTGAAATGCGGGTTCAAACAAATGCTCTCCTGCTGGAAAAGATATTAAAACAAATTAAAACAAATTCTAAATTCAATTCTTTCTTTAAAAGTGCAATCCAACGGTGTATTTAGCAAATCATAAACAGGGTTAGATTACAGTACCAAAAATATATTTCACCGTACCATAGTCACTCTCACACGCCACTCCTTAGGGAAAAAAAAAAATCGAGACTTTGTCTGCTGCAAAGAACACCAAACAAAACAACGACCGGCGAAGGCGAAGACTCGTCCATTTTGTGATGACGTCGAGCTTGGAACACGACCGTGAGGCCAGCATCGTCATTGTCGGTATGTTACTGTTCTATTTTCACTTTCTTGGAGGAGAGCTAACCACCTTTTAGGAGCCGGAATCATCGGTGTCTGCACGGCCTATTATCTTACTCGACATCCCAATTTTAATCCTCAGCTACACCGGATTACAATCCTTGAGTCTACCAGAGTTGCCGGAGGTGCCAGTGGTAAAGCGGGTGGCTTGCTCGCGCTGTGGGCCTTTCCTCGACAAATTGTACCCCAATCCTTTGTGCTACATGAGGAGCTAGCGCGGGAATGGAACGGTGAAGTCGAATGGGATTATCGTCGTTTACAGACTA
This sequence comes from Trigonopsis vinaria, assembly GCA_030582095.1. Classification (NCBI taxonomy): domain Eukaryota; kingdom Fungi; phylum Ascomycota; class Trigonopsidomycetes; order Trigonopsidales; family Trigonopsidaceae; genus Trigonopsis; species Trigonopsis vinaria. Next base: position 541,588 of record JAKTWP010000002.1, on the reverse strand, counting down.
TTTCCATTGAGGGGGATCTCACACAAGTTCGCAACACGCACTGGTCTGCGACTGGCGAGCTTTCGGATGCTCAGGCTCGATACAGCGGTCTTAAGACAGAATTATCATCTCGTGCTGGTCAAACATCGCCCGATAGTCAGCGAGCTGGCTCTCGATTACCTGATGACCTTGATTGGGTCAAGCCGGATATTGTAAAAGACTGGGCACATCTAGGTGGTACCGACACGACTGCTCAGGTTCACCCTTACCGCTTCACAACCTTCATTCTCAAAAAGGCTCTTGAGTCCGGAGCTGTCCAAGTTGTTCTCGGAAAGGTTACCAATATTCACTTTGACGAAACCGCGACAAATGCAGTCGGTGTCTCGTATCTACCGTATGTTGGTCCCCGATCTCAGCATAATAATGACGTTCCTGAGCAGTCGTTTGAAGACGACACAGATGAGTCATCTGTGGATGGCTACTTTTTACGTGGCCGCCCTGGCGCTGGCCAATACACACAGTCAAAACCATCTCGCTTTTCGTCTCAGGAGGAATACATTCAAGGCGACAAGATCATTGTGACTGCCGGTCCTTGGACGTCCAAGCTTCTTCCACAATGCCCGATTTCAGGTCTTCGAGCTCATTCTATCACCATTAGCACGGATAAGCCCGTAAGTCCATATGCAATTTTCACGGAGTTGAAGATTGGTGATTCTTCATTTACATCTCCCGAAATATACGCTCGCAAGGATGAGATTTATGTTTGCGGTGAAAGCGACCCTTTTGTTGCCATCCCCGAGACCACTGACGATGTCAAGGCCGCTCGGGAGAAATGCGCTGACCTCTTTAAGTATGCCGGTAAGATCTCTGAGCAGCTTGGAGGTGGTCGTCTTGGTCGCCGTCAGGCATGTTATCTTCCAGTCCTTGACGTCCCGTCTAGCTCTGGTCCATTGATTGGAGAGACCACAGTGGGTAACCTTTACCTTGCCAGCGGTCACAGTTGCTGGGGTATCAATAATGCACCGGTTACAGGAAAGGTCATGTCTGAAATCATCTACGATGGCTACGCACATACTGCTGATCTTCGCGGTCTTGAGCCATCAAGGCATTTTCATGCTGGACCACTTTGAATGGACATTGTTTGCGCATAAATTTCCTGAGTGCCAGGCTGTATTGTATATAAGTGAGGTATTTTGTAAGCAGTTTTTTATTAGAACTAATTGTGGTCTTGTAGCCCGTTTTCGGCCCCGGGCCGAGGCCGCTTAATGTGATTGTTAAGGGTCGCCACGTTCGCATGAGGCTTATCGATAGGGTTAGAGATCCACTACATAACTACCTACAACTGTTTTGGCTGTAAGAAGTCTCTGTGGCTTAAATCGCTTCATTCCTTTCTATTTAATCAAAGCTGGTAGATGAAATTTTAACTGCAAACAGTCCTCGATCGAAAGGAAATCAGGTCATTCATGGCTTAAAGTGGGAAGGAATCAGGGTGGGGGAGGTAATTGTGAAACGGTGCACGGCCATTGCCCTTTTTTTTTTTTTTTTTGTTTTTTTCGAGGATTTTGGGTGCGGCGAATGGGCTTTGTTCTCGTTTGGAATTGATCGGTACAAAGTCAATTTGAAGCCTGGTGGAAATTTAAAAGGATCGATGCTTTGGTTCGTGGAATGGTTGGTCGGGTGGAATTCCAACTCGGCTTGCCCGAATTTAAACCTCGAATGTACTCGAATCAGGTTTACATGAATGCAGTAGTAATTACCGGTTTAAGGAATATAAACGAGAATACGACTCACTTCGGTAGTTTTGTTTTGTTTTTTTTTTTATTCATAAGGCAGACTTGCTTGCATCTAGACCTAGTCATTCGTCATAAGAAGAGTTGCTTTTCTGCTTCATAATGTAATATTTGCTCATTTTCAGTGGCAATAATCCTTTCTCGCCCTGGGCTGACTAGACAACATTGTTGGTATCACACTGTACGTATTTGGAGGGGTCGTTGTCCGGGGAATAGCCGCATTCCATTGGTTGAGTTTTCAGCCGTTTGATTTTTCTCGGCGCGCCTAACTGACTTTTTGGTATAGTCCCTGCACCTAAGATAATTGGTAACTCGCGCGATAGCGCTAAGATCCAATAAACAAATGCACACTCCTTAGCCATGCATGCATCCAATTGATGGCATGCTACTCACTCTGTTTACCACCACTAAACAAACAGTATTTTGTAAATACTAACCAAACCAAAAAAAAAAAAAAGTAAATGGTTGGACCGAGGTTCGAACTCGGGACCTTCTCGGTGTGAACGAGAAATCATGACCAACTAGACCATCCGACCATTAACTGAAAGTAATGGAGAGTTTGCTCAAAGGAGCCCCAATCGGCAAAAGTGTGCATGTTTTACATCTTTTCTATCTTATTTGACGGATTCAAGACTTCATTTTAGTGCAAAAAAACATTTTAGACATTCAATTCATTATGTAGTGTTAAAATTTAGCTCTTTAAAAGCATTTTGACCTTTCCAAAAAAAATGTGTGCGGCTTATTCTTTTTCGACTTTATATACATCCTTTATTGAATTTATTTGGCCTTGTGTACGTTTTATTTTGGAATTCTGTTGTGTGCATCTTCTTTGAGCTACTCTGTGTTTGATTTTGAGAGGTTCGTGTCTGCGATTGGTCCGGTTTGATGCCTTCTCTGTTCCTACTATTGTGACCTATTTTAGCTCTCTGTTTTGTATTATTTCATGTTTTTGAGATTTTTGGTGTTTGTTTGGGCACATCGGGCTTGGGGTATCGGCAGGAGCATTGGAAAAATAGAAAAGTAGTATTGAGCCGTTAGATCCTGTTGTTGGCTGTGTGCCGCCTTTTTTTATGGCTGTATGGTTTGATTGTTGTTGAATTGAGTGCTTCTGTAAGTGCGTGTGAGTGAGTTTAAGACCGGCATCTAGTGACCCAATAAGTTGGTCTTGAAACATTGCATTTTTCTCAAAAAATCATCAAAAAAATTCCCTCAGCACTTGTACCTCGAAGGAGGCATACACCGCCAAAAGAACAATGAAAACACATATAACGGGCACCGAAAGCATACTACAGATTACAGGTGGTTAGTTCAACACCCTCTGGTAATCTAAAACCCACCATAGAAAAACAGACACCAAGACCAAAATACACTACATCACGACAACCAAATCTCACAAGCATGGCGAGGTCCCAGCCCCACTCCGATATATACGTCCAAGCTCAGTCGGAGAGGTCAGAGACCAGCCACAGGACAAAACCCACTACAGAGCAATCAAACAGAAACTTTTAATAAAAGTACAAATACAAAAAAACACAGACAGTATCTATACAAAACCTAAGTGGTCCACAAACGAGCAGTTCCATCGGCGCCTGCACTAAACAGCCACGCCTCAGTAGGATGCCAGGCAACATCAAGAACACCCAACGAGGAAGTAACTTCGTGACCCTTGAGAACCTTGAGAGGTACCAAAAGAGGGTTCTTCATCATATCATCATATACAGTGGCATGGAAGATGTTGATGTTGCCGTCGTCACTGGCAGAGCAGAAGAGCGGCAGGCCACCCTTGTGGATGGCGACATCACGTACAGCCTTAGTGTGATATCTTAAAGTCTTATAAGGAGTAGAGGCCAAGTCCATATCGATCCAAAGAACGCGACGATCATAAGAACCACCCAAAACATGATCTCCACGAGGGTGGACATCAAAACTACTAAGCCAGCGGACACCGGGCTGGAGCTTCTTGATGAGAGTCTGGGTAGTGAGATCGTAAACGCGGACATAGCGCTGGGTACCGACAAAGAGAACAGGCTTGAACGGATGAAAGTGGGCCGCCTGAACGAGACCCTTTGATTTGCGAAACGGAGCCTGAGTCGAGTGGTTTGAGATCTTGTGAATGAGAATGCTCTGGCTGCTGCCGTCAGGGGAAGTAGAGAGGAAGTAATCACCACGGCGATGCCATGAGATCTGCTTGGTCTGTTTACGGACAGTGATAACAAACACAACACCATCGTAGGCAGCCTTAGCAGGCGGCTTCTCCCAACGTGCCGGTTTCTTCTCAGTCTCTGATTGTGTGGTAGTGGAGTTGTCAAGCTGGAAGCCAGCAGACAATCTTTCGCGGCATTCTTGCTCAACCAAAGCATGGCAGACTGGGGGAACCAGCAGAAAGATCTTCTCAGCACAGACAACGGCAAGAATACACTCTCCCTTGACCGGACTCCATTCAAGTGCAACCACAGGCTCGTCTTCAGCAAGAGCACCAACATCGAGTTTCCAAAGCTGACGTCCAGTGGTGACCTCCCAAATACGCACAGTGCCATCCTGGCCACCAGTGGCCAGCCAGACACCTGAAGGGTCAATAGATATAGCACGGACGCGGCCATCGTGACCACGGTAAACAGTAGAGCACTTGACGGGGAACGGCCGCAAGTCTTTAGGAGAAGGAAGCTGAGGAATAAGCGAATCCGGATCAATATTGAGCTTGGTTCGTCGAAGTCGAGGAGCAAGGTAAAGATCCAAGCTGCGCTCAAAACGCTCACGCACGGACTCAGAATAGCCCGGTACAGCACGCAGCGCCTTGTATTTCTGAGGCAAATAGTTCCTCTCACGGTCGACAGGTTCAGTTTCCAACCAGGCCTTGCGCTCTTCCTCAGTAAGCAAATACTCCTCAGGAGGGTTATAACTTTCATCGTGCGAGGGGGGTAACTGCTTGGGGGCGGGAATAGACATGATGTGCTCCTCAACCTCAGCGTTTTCATCAGTGTCTGCCCAAATATCGCGCAAGTTGGGTAGGCGCCCTTCTTCAACTTCAGTCTCGTCTTTCTTTTTAAGAACAATGCGACCCTCGCGGATGGCTCGGACAAGCTTCATAACCTGCTTGGCTTCATTCTTGGAAGGGATGAATCGGCGCTTGGGCTCAGGGGCAGCCGACAAGGGCATAACAGAGACATCCTGGGTGAACCAGTCGACAGCATCTTCGTAAGGGTTGTAGCCATCTTGTCCAACCTGACCCTGCTGAACCTTCTTGATGAGCTCGAGTTCTTCCTGTGTCAACTTGAGCGATCCACCGGTATCCTTGTCAAGCAAACCGGTCCAGTTTTCGGGAACTTCAATAGTTTCCAAAAGTTGGTCGATAGCAGATGATGTTGCAGGGCGCATGATACGCTTGCCGTTGATGTCGTAGCCAATGTGAGGGTACTCGTCGTAGGCAGAGAGCGGGATATTACCGATAGTATTGGCTTCTTCAACATCACTCTCATCGCTCTCATAGATGGGATCAATCTCGGGGTAGAGTACTCGAGGCTTTCCGTCTGCACCAGTGGTAATGATGGCATCTTTCTTGTCGAGATCGCCAAAGGGAGACACATAGTCTAAAGCAGGCTCAAGCTCGGTTTCGCTCGAGGAAGAGCCGTCAGTCAGGTCTGCAATGTCATACTCGTCGTCGTCGTCGTCTTCGTCGTCTTCGTCGTCCTCTTCACCTTCAACCGCTTCGTCAGAGCTTTCGTCAGATACTGCGAGGGCCAAATTCTCATCGACCTCGTCAACAGCAGCAGCACGAGCATCAAGACCGGCTTCGGCCGTCCTGCGCTTTGCTGCTCGTTGTTTTGGAGCCATCGTGCTTTGCAAGAGGGAAAAGTTTTTTTTTGATGGGAGTTTTCTTTGGGAGCAACGACTCTGAAGCCAAAAACACAGGCTGAGAAGGTAGCAAATAGGCGGTATAAAAGCAAAGTTGTTCAACGGGAGAAGAGTAGTTGAAGATGTGTGTGAAGGGGGAGGGTAGCTACGCGGTAGGTCTTTTGGAACCCAGTACATAAAAGATATATTACACTATTTCAAGTCTTTGACAGCCTTCTCAAACGAAACAAAAGAAGGCCGTGATTCCGTAACAGAGTTTGTGTTGATTCCCTTGGCAGCAAGCTCGCTGGTGCTTCTCGAATACAAAACAGGCTCGAGTGCAGAGGCCTTGGAAGCCACGACGGCAAAACAAAAGGCAACGATGGCCACGATGGTCTCTATCTTGATCTGATCCAATTAGAAAAGGATATAACAACTCAATGAACAACTCCACCTACATCCAGGGGAAGAGAAGTCGCCAGTGCCAAAGCGTCTGGTTTGTGCTTTGCAAATCCGGCAAACTCATGAGCTGAAAAGCCAGCGTGTGCAAGCAAAAGCAATGGCAATCCAAAACTCAAAAGGCGGACGAGCATTTCGGTTGGATTTTCCCTTTACTTTTGTTTGGTTGGTGGTGAAGAGAAGATATCAAAGTCGAATGCCAACTACATCGACACCAAAGGCAGAAATCGTGGACGGGGACTGGGCTACGGGCGCACAATTTCATTCGATTTCCGAATTGGAAGATCTCTGCTCGAAATAAACTCGACAAAGTTTAAATTTAATTCTCCCAAGCAAACAAGCAAGCGGAGGGAGCGCACGTGCACCGACATTGGATCTTTCAAGGATGAAAGGAAGCCCAAGTGGATAGACTTAGGAAGACAAGATGTATTATACCCAAAGCCAAAAGCAAAACTATCTTATAGACAAATGAACTTGAAATACAGAGTTGCAAAGGTCCGGCGCGTGTCTTAAACCTGCGATCCTGCCCTCGTGCCCAGTCACGTTTTAGAGCACGCCGCAGTTTAAAGTAAGCACATACTAGATATTAAAGTGATAAATACTCTCTCTTCTACTCTATTGGCCTTTGTTTTGATTTATACGATACTACAAAATGACTGTATACATCACACCCCCTCTGGACGCCAATGGAACGGTCAAGGACGACATATCAAAGCTGACCTTGCCTCCTCTTGCAGTTGATAATGCTCAGGTAATGCGCCACCCTTCCCCGCCACCTTCGCCTGCTCCCGAACCATCCGCAAAGCGGTCGCGAAGACCTGTCAAGTCTTTCGCAGAAGATGCCCTCGAGTCGGGCGAGTACAGCAGCAGTGGTAGGTGCTTTTTTTCTAAACCGACGACGGAACAAACAAAAAACAACACAAAGCTAATTCTTACGCTAGACGAGCAAGAGGCCGCTCCTCGAGAGGTCAAGAGACAAACAAAGGTCGGCCGCAAAGTGTCTCGCAAGATTTCACATTCGGCAATTGAGCGTCGCCGAAGATCGATGATGAACGTTGAGTTCGACTCACTTCGAGAGCTTGTTCCTGCATGTCGTTACTCTATTGCTACCACCAGCACCGGTGCACGCTCTACAAAGCCTGACGGTGGACCTCATAAGCTTGGAATTTTACAGGAAACAGTCAAGTATATTCGCCAACTGCAGTCACAAGTCGTCAATATACAACTGAAACAGAATGCGGAGAGTGCCATAGACGATCGCTCGAGCAAGGAAAGCTCAGAAGAGTGCGCCGACTTTACCAATACCAAGAAAGAAATGATTAACGAGCATGCTACCAGATCTATGCTTGTCCCTGCTCCCTCTCTATTATCACAGAAGTACCAGCCGCCATACCACCACCTTCCCCCGCTGACGCAATCCTCTGCTCAGCCTCGTACCTGCCGATTGCTGCCCGCTACAGTGGTAGGATCTACCAGGAGCGGCGGGTGTTCTACTTCTCCGTCGCCTCGTCTGGGCGACATGTACGCTACTACTGAAGCCGGTGCGCGCACAGGTGTTTGCCTTGGCACTGTTGCCGGCACACCTTGCTCTTGTCCTGGACCATGCGCACGTGCAGGGCACCATCAAAGCCTCGTGTCGTTGCCGTTTCCCGAGGCCGTTTCCCTTTGTGAGCGTCGATACAGCAATAGCGGATCTGCGGATTGGAAGCAGAAGCCACAAGCCCCACCTCAACCACAACTTCAGAGACCAAGTTCAGACTCTGCTAGTTCTGCACAAGCTCTTTGGCTTCTGGGAATCGCTGCCGCGCATGTGGACGGCTAAGATTCTTGGGATTTTGTGCGTGGCACGTGGGATGAGGGGGGTGTTGATTTGTGTTTAGTTTATTTTTATTAATTTTTCCTTTGGTTTCTTGTGCCACTGATAACGCCAGAAACCGTGTTACAGAAGGAGGGTGGGATTGGTGTTTCTTTGCTTTTATATTTAGTAATTGGTTTGCTTTCGAGGAGGAAGGAGGAGAGAAGTTCAGAGTAGAGTCAGTGCCTGGTGCGTTATTTATCTTGTTCTTTTGTTTTCTAAATATTTTATTCTTTTTTGATTGCATTTGAACTTTCTTTTCCTTCATTGTTGAACCAGTTTGGGGATCTGTCAACGTGACAGCTTGGCGCACGTGTGGAAGCGATCACCCTGCAACGCGAATTTTAAGGGGGAAATGAAGAACCAGGGATATCTGTATTTTTATGTTTGAGTAATACCATAGTACAGTAGTAGGCTGCTTTTGCCTTGTCTGCAGTCGAGTCGGGGGTATACTGGCCTTTGTTGGCTTTAATGAGCTCTTCCTTTTTTTCTCTCTTTACGTCAACTTTTTTTGCAATTGTTAAAAGCATTTAAGCCCTAACTGGCTACTCTGAAGTGTTGTTACAATATAGTCTTCCAGCGACTAGTTAAGTTCCCTTTTCAATGCACCACACAATTCACCCCTAGGCGGCAGACTGTTGTTCAGATCCAATTGGAATCTGGGCATATGGTAGCCGGCCAACAATATTGTATCTCTGTGAAAAGAACGAGTACCAGTCGTTGAGCACCTTCTTCTCGCTATCTTGTAAGTCTTCCCACTCAGGCGACATGTCCTTTTCGTCAAGCGACGAGAGTGCGAGTCCGCGAGAGGCATCACGAGCTACAAACACGTTATAAGACTTGCCTGCCCCGTAGGCTTGTGTGTTGCGTGTGACATCAAATATAATACCCTTGATGGCGACATAGAGCTTTTCATTTTGCGTGCCTGCGACATAGTCGTCGATTTGCTGACCCCATAAACCCCTGCCAATCACTAGCAGACATATTTATTGAATAATCTTTGCTGAGCAATGGGCAGGGAGTAGAGAGCAAAAGACGGACAAGTTAGCGTTGATCCGGTAGAACGTACTCGCCCTATCAGCAATTTGACACCTACCGTCGTACTGTGCGAGTTCTTCAACGGTGAAAACGACATCTTTTGGAGTTTCTAGCTCCACGGGCTCCTTGGGTGCGAAGGGCATAATGGCGTTGTGGAGAAGGCGAACAGCCAGTAAAGTTGTCGCTAACTCAAATCAACTCCCGCCTCGTGACTTGACGACTGCAGAGATATTAAACTTTCTTTGTGTTTTACGAGCTACATCAAATGAAGAATAACAAACAAAAATATTCATATCGTACAATGTTATCATACACAATCTCCTCCTCACTTCCCCTATTTTTTTTATTCGGTCGACCCGCTCCACTCTCTCCACAAATGCTCTTCAAGACTTTGATATGCACAAACAGTAAAAAAACAAATGTATTGCGTACTTAGGACCTAGTCTTTCGTCGCTTGGCCCGTCGCTTGTTGGCAATGATCTGTTTGACATCGACAGTACCCTCGGCTTTGTCGCCGGCTCCAGACTGTGAGTTTGAGCGCGAACGCTTTCGCGAGGGAGAGGTAGCATCCTCTGAAGCAGCATCCTTTGAGACATCGTTGCCCGTCTTGTCGGTCTGTGACTGTTTACGTGCCCGAACAGTGCGCTCAGCACGTCGCTTCACGACGTTCATGTTTTCAATGGCAAACTCAACGACAAGCGACTTGTTTGTAGTTCCCGAAAGAGGTTTCTTGGTAGTATCGCTAGTGGCAGATTCGGTAACCAAATCTTCTTGTTTGACCTCGTAGCCGTTGAGCCATCGAAGACCCATCAACGCCCATCTATGGGTGCTAAATTCAATAAAACCATATCCACGACTGCGGCCCTCGCCAGCAGCCTTCTCTTCGTAGACAATCTTGGCTTGCTTGACAACACCACGGGCTTTACCGCCGCTCTTGGGGTTGAGCTTTTCGTGGTCGCGCGAACGGTTCAGCTCCTCGGTAGACAATCGCTCACGTTCGCCAGCCTTGACACTCTCAGCAAACCCAACGACAGCCTTACGTGCAAGTGCCTTGAGAGCCTTAGCATCCATGCTGCGGGGCAGATTTCGAATAGCCAAACGAGTCAAACTCAAGTGCAAAGCTGGGTTCTTTTGCAGCTGCAACTTTCGAAGCGAAAAAGACTTTTGACGGAGCTCGAGCTCAGCACGAGACATCTTTTGAGCAAGCGTAGACTCGGGAAGAATTCGACCTTCGTTCACCAAAAACAAATTACGACGATCACGGTCCTTGGGTGTCTTACCAAGCATGGCCTGGCGCTTTTTGATGCCGGCCTCTTCGAGTTTGGAGGCGCGCGAACGGTCGACGGCGTTGGTAACGGCCAAAACACGGCCCTGGTACACGTATCGCGGATCGACAGAGTCTGAAATCAAAAGCGAGCTACCAGAAGCTGGCGAATTGCGAGCGCACTTTTGGGCATCTTCGGGATCAAAGAACGAAATAAAGGCGGTACCCTTGGGCTGATTCTTTTCCTTGTCGAAGACGGGCAAAGCAAAACGAACGTTTCCGAAAGCAGAGAAGTGTTGCTTTAACAACGCCTCAGTGGCATCATAAGGAACGTTTCGGACAAAGACAGTATTTCCAAGCTCCTTTTCTCGCTGAGCAGGAGTTTTTTCAACGTGTTCGTAATCATCTTCATCATCAAAATCGTCCTCATCATCTTCATCGTCGTCGCTGTGTTCGTCGTCTTCATTATCCTCTTCATCGAGCTTGTCGTCGTCTTCATCTTCCGCTTCAAGCTCGAGCTCATGAGCATGTTCATCTTCGTCATATTCGCCTTCCTCATCATCGTCGTCGCTGAGAATGCTGGGCTTGGACTGAGGCGAGGCGGGTTCAGATGTTGAAGTGGTTGGGTTTTTGTTGGCTTTGTAAACGTCCCGGGCCAAGGCGAAATCGACGTTCACTGCACGACCACCAACCTTGAGCCCAGAAGAGCCTTCGATGGCCTTTTTGGCAGCACTGAGATCCTTAAAGGTGACAAAGGCGAATCCAGTCATGCGCTGGCCCTTTCCACGAGGTATCCTGGCATCAACGACTTTACCGTACTTGGAAAAGATCTTGGTGAGATCGCTGGGATCACGCAAAGACCAAGGCATGTTTCGAATAATAAGACGAGGTTTTTGATGAGCAGCAAGAGTCTCGGGTTTGTCGAGCAAGACGCTATTAGAGGGCGTTTCCTTCTTGTTGGGCCCACGCTGTCTGCGTTTCGCAATATCAACTCTGATCGAACGGCCGTCTAGTTTGAGGTTCTTTGTAGCTGAAATAACCTTCTCAACATCCTCTGGCTGAGACAAAGTCACAAAACCGTAACCCTTGGACTGTTTTGTCTGCGGGTCAGTGACCACGACAGCGTGCTTCACTGGGGCAATTTCAGAAAAAAGATCTGAGACCTGATCCGCACTCGCCGAGAAAGGCAACGAACGAACAAAAAGCGTTCCAGCTTCTTTGTCGTCTGCCATTTTTTTTCTTGCCTTGGTTTAAAGAAATTTTCAGAGCTCAAAAATTTTTGCGTCGGTGTTTTCACTTTTGAGCCGCAGAAAAGGCATCGGAAAGAGCAGCGCAGAAGCGTTTGACCTTTGTAAAATTAGAAAGGAGAAATTTAGAAAGGGAAAACTTACCTTGAGATCTCCCCAGCCACCGAGAAGAGTGAGCTCTGCGGGTTCGGCAGCAGATACAGCACGGAGACTGCCAAAGGCGCCGATTAAACTCATGGCATCGCTCTTGTTTACGCCTGGGACGGACGTCACAACTCCCTCAAGACGAGAAGCATAGTCATCACGTAGGTTTGCTTGAATCAGAGTCGGGTCTGCGTTCTCCTGCTGCTTGTAGAGCGATATGTAGTGTCCCGCCTCCGCAGGACTCCAGGCCAAAACTATGGTCATGTCGTGAATAAAACTGGCTTTAGTAAGTTCCTTGAGAGCTGCAGAGTGATTTTCCTGTTTGTTAGAGCCAGCACAAAGAAGAGGGATGGTACGTACAATATCCACCACCACTAGAAGAACTCGGAGGCGATAAGACTTGCCCAATTTACCAATGCGCCGGTATATATATTCTGGTCGTAGACCTGAAAGAGGTTAGGGGCGAAAAATAAAGACTGGAGTTTAAACGCACGATGATATTTTAAACTAGCACGCGTCAGTATATATCAGTCGGGATATTAACCCACCAACCTCAAGAAAAGCGCACATGTATCGAGTCCCATAACATAATCCGGTTCAATATCCCCATACTCCCAAGGAACATTTCGAATTGCGCTCAAAACGGCGTTATTGCCTTTCTAGGTAAGAGGAGTATGAGCACAAGCCAGACCAAACACATCAAAATAAGCTTACTTGTCGAGTACTGACGATCACAGAGGTTAAACCAGTAGATTTTTGAATAATCTTTCGAGGGATCGGTTGAGGAGCAGGCACATCGTTCGTGCTTCGAGAAGTACTGGTTCCTTCACCAGCGGCACGGGAAGAACCAACGCCGCTCCCTTGCGAAGCATCAGGCTTGCTAGACTGTTGCGATTGAGAAGCAGATTGACTCTTTTCAATCTCGCTAAGTAACTCGAGAGCATCATTGTCGTCTAAATCAAAATCGTCTCCGTCCATGGCTTTCAGTCTGAATTATTAAACTACGAAAACTACAACCTTATAACAAGATTCAAACTAAACAAAAAAAAAAACTATCAAAATGCAAAGCGCAAACAAAACAAATAAATATCTCCAGCAAACAAACCAATAACGACAAAACTTAAATCGTACAATCGAAAAGTAGGTCCAACTCGACTTCTCCCTTCAATGTAAGAGAAGCCGACATTCTAATAACAAACAATGACAGAAAAATAAAACATTATTTATGTTGTATATTATTCAATATTTCCGTTAAATGTTTGTCACAATTCGCTAGCTGCCTTTTCGCTGGTCTTTGCTCGCTTTTCCTCCTTGAGCTTGGCCTGTTGCTTTTCCCATTCCGGGGTCGCGTGAAGCCACCTCATTCTGGGACCGCACTTGCTGCGTTCGGAAACCTTGAATCCAAAAATTTTCATGTCGTAAATCATAGGTACGCTCTGCTCAAAGTTATGTTGGAGAGAAATATAAGTCTTGAGAAAGAGTGACGGGAACGTGGTACCAAAGAATGCACCATCAACATTTTGATATCGTGATGAAGGAGGTGTATAGATGTCTTTGCACCACGGGCAGTAGAGCTTTACACAGTCCTTGCCGGGTGTATCGGACCTACCCACAGGTAACACGGGAGTGCGATCGCAATGGTATCGTGGGCATATACCAAATGCCATATTGTCGTATTTTTCGGCCTTTAGATAACATTAGTAACGATTGTCAAGCTCGTATCACATACACATACCATAGCTTCTAGGCCCTGTCGGGAAATGATATACCGTGCGTGGATCAAACCGTAAAGAAGCTCTGCAGCATTACGAACAGTTGGTGTAATAAAGTAATCGTTGGGTTGAACGTCTGTAAAGTCAGCGGTTTTCACGAAATGACGCTATAGAATTTGTACACACCCTCTGGAATCAAGTCGAGTAATACATCAATGGCTTCATCGTAGTAGGGAACAACACTGCTTAGGCCTGATAAATTGAATTCATCTTCTATGAACTCCTCTGGAACTTCACAAAAGTAGTCGTGGCCCTCTTGCGCACAAAAGTTTGCAATCCACGTATCACGAGAGGAGGAGGTATCTATATTGTATGAGTGGAAATTCTTAAACAGTGATATCTCGATATCCCCAGAATAGTAAATGTAGGTTTTCTATCCATATATTTTCATTCGGGCGCCAATCGACTTACCATAAAACTCCTCAGCATCTTCTTCCTCTTCATCTTCTTCTTCTTCCTCTTCCGCGTAGTCACCGTTTGTTCCAGCTTTATCGTCTAGCTGGTCTGCTTTAACAGGAACAGAGTCTTCCACAAGTTAGTCCCCTCTGTCCAGCCAGCGCCTGACCAAGCTCCAAAGAAAACTCACCCCGTGAATCGCCAGCGCGCAACCCGCCTTCTGACAAGCCCACCGCCGAGTTTGCCATTAAAGAAATATGAAAAAGCCAAAAGCCTGGGCTATAGAGCGAAGAGTATTTGACTTTGAGTACGTGAAAGGACAACGAATTACGTGTGTGGTACCGCCAACGGTACCACAGAATACATATACGCGCAGTCTATGGATTTTAGAAGTTTTCTTTCTTAAAATAAGAGAATTACAGGTTTATAAATGATTTGATGCCTTCAGTTCATGCTTTATTGGGTGTAGTAAAGTGCCTGGGAAGCTTTGTTGGAGAAGTTGAAGAGGCGATATATCCGGTCAACTCTATACCAGACCAGGGTCAGTAGAAACGGAAACAGAGATCGCTTTTAAACAGAATAAAACATATTACGACACAAGATATCGAGAGATTGAAATGCATACGAGTTGTCTCAGATATATTTTTCATACAAAATCCGGAAATTTTTATTGAACAGAGAAACAAAAAACATACACAAACGTCGAGCACATTCCTTTATTTTCTTTTAGGATACACAAACCATAAAGCTCTTAAAACTTCATGAGGTGGGGTCGGTCACCAGACTTGAGCGAGAAGCTCGAAGCCAAGTAAGCCTTGAGGTAGGGGGTCTTGGAGATGGAAGCAAGTAGAGCCTTGTCGACAACCTTCTGATCGGCAATTCGCTCTTCCTTGATCTGCTTCTTGGCAGCACCCTCGCCAAAGAACTCGGCCTCACCGGCGGCCTTCTTGGGGGCCTTCTCTCGGGCAAAGTAAGCAGGGGTGAACTTGTCAGCACTGACGCCAGTAACATCAACAACGGTCGAGGTGGCGATAACGTAGGCAGGGTTTACCCTCCGTAAAGGAACACCGTTGACTTTGAAAGGGCCGGTGACCAAGAGAGTACCATCCTCGAGGGCCTTGAGAAGGACGACACGCTTGCCACGGAATCGACCGGCAAGGATGATCAAAACAGCACCGGGAACCAAGGAAGCTCGCAATTTAGAGGTCTTAGGCTGCATCAAGTTAGTTAAAACTAGTCGAAAATCGGTCGTTTCAAAGGCTCCAGTTTGCGTCAAACAACAGCTTAAGCTCTTTAAACATTGTAACTGTCGTTCTTTGCAAAACCCTGCACCTTTTCAGTAAGTTTACTCACAGCAGACATTGTTGTGAATTATCGAAGATTGCTGGCGTTGGAGTTGCGGTTGTGCGTCGGTTTGCGTCGCCCACTGGGAAAGGCAAGTGTGACTGTGTAAAACACGTGTGCAAACCCTTTCTCGGTCTTTTTATTGCCATGGCAACCAAAATGATGTTTTTGGAGCAACCATCATCCAGTCCGGGTAATTTTGGATGGATCAGAGCATTAATTTTTTTTTTTTTGCTTCTCACAGCTCGTATTGATTGCTGTTAGTGTGGGACTTGAGTGTAGGAACTCCTTGCACACGAAGTCTTCCGTATAGCATTGACTTTTGAGTTTTTCTAAAGTACGTACCTCATCTGAGATTTGAGAGGCATGTTTTTTTTCTTTTCATATTTAGAACAGACAAAAGCGGGTTTCATTCGCAAATAAGAATCAAATATAGAGACCTACAATCAAAGTTATGCAATACTCGGAGAAAGCAATGATCTGTCTGACGCAGAGTTTCGGATTAATACCGGTTTTGTTGCGCCGCGCACTGCCAGTAGTCGAAATAGGTATCGTTTGCCCTCGTCAGCTGTTTTCATTTTTGCTAAACTGTATAGAATACTATATGGTGTTCTACAACAGGGTGGGGGGAAACTCCAGATCAACCCACACTTCAAGTAAAAACGCTTGTCATGCTATAAATAACAAAAAACATCTCTTTAACCAACCAATAGTAAACATGCATCTACAGCCATACCTACTCGACCTTGCTTTTCTCGTACAACATCCTGTATAATATCCCGGTCGAGATTAGGGAACATTAGTTGTAATGTTTCCACCACATTCTCGTGCTCCTGACGCGATATACGGTCAGCTTCAAATTGTTCTGCAGAGGCTTGTCTAGCAGCAGACTCTTGCAAAGAATACTCAGAGTCAGCGGAGGCAGCTTGGCTAGGTTGCTGTTCTTCTGCACCACCGACATCAACATTCGGTGGTGTGCTCTCGTCACCTTCCCACAGACGAGTTATGCCTCTAAATGGATTGGAAAGAATTCCCTCACCGGATGTCGCCAAAGCAGGAGGAGATGGGCTTCCGGATCTGACAGTACGAGGACTGCGGCTTCTATGCGGCGTCTCAGGCGGTTCACCGACAGTCTCTGAGGTGATTTCTTTTCGCTCCTCTAAAGCTGGGTTCTTCTCGGCAAAGCCAGCAACCGCCTTTTCAACATTTCGCTCAAACTCCTCGTCAGAAATCGTAAGAATTGTGCGATCTAGTGTCTCAATAAAGCTGATAGCACCTTGAAGTGAAGACACGTAGTAACCAGCTTCACCATTGAGCTGGTCCGGATTTCTGAATCTCAAAATGTATTGAATATTGGAATATATGAAACGGGGCTTCGCTTTGAGAGTGATATATATCAAAATCGGCAGAAATTTATCAGCCGATTGTTCGGCACCTTTCTGTTTTAGTAGTCCAAAGATAACCTTACAGCAATTGAGAATGCAAATGATTTTATCGCGAGGTGCACGAAATGTGTTGATACGCTTAAGCTCATCGCTCGCCAGACTGAGAAATCGGTCAGCACCTTGGAGAATTTCAGGTTCGACATCAAGCTGATCCGGCTGCAACCAATTCCAAACCTTCATCTTTTGCTCTAAAACTGTGTCACGCAAAATGTCTTCCTCGTGGCTAAAATCTCTTCGATCCTCCTTGATTTTGGGCGAAAATGTCTGCGAGTAGAGTCGGTTCATAATTAGCTTTTCCATTCCCTCTAAAGAATTGCGCTGCTCGTTTAAGGAAAGCGTCGAGAACGGAGGATATAGCACCATTCTAGGTCCAATAAACTATAAAAATTAGCTGTAAATCTTTCACCGTCCAAACACTTCTCACATTGATAAAATCACGAACAATCTTTTCCTGTTCAGATGCAGTCCACGAGCGCTTTGCAAATTCTGAAAGGAAGCTATTGAAATTAGCAAGTCATTATCTAAAATCATGACAGACCCACCTTTTCACATATCTGGCGATCGGATCAGCCCCTTTGTGTCTCAGACGGTCAAGGAATGTCTGAAAGTCAAACGGAGCATCCTCTCCCTCTTCATGTTCTGGTTCTGGAAGTAGCATAGACCAATTACCCGATGTTCGAGGAGTAAGCGGAGTCCTTTGAGGCTTAACTTGTTGTGACGTTGATTGAGACGATAGAGTTCTTTCAGCTTCAGCCAGCTCCTCCTCGGCACCCTTATTCAAAGGATCAAAATCACGAACCATATCTGTTAGATTTGTAGTTGAGTGACCAAGAGGCGTATTGCTTGAGGACTCTTGTTCTGTCGATTCCTCCGAGATTATCGGCAGTTCAGAATTAGACAACTCACTGTAGAAGGGTTAAACAAGTTAATAGATTAATTTAATCACATACGTTGAGGCATCCAGACTATCTGTGTCCAACTTTGGAAGAGCAGTTTGGGTTGACTCTGCAAGAGCACCCTCTCCTCTATCCTCGCTAGATGGCAGTCCACCTTCAGAAATGCTCTTCTCTTGAGTAGCAATATCCGTCATTTTCAGTTTAATATAGAAATGCTTTTCCGAGAAGTACGGTTTCCAACCTAAAGGTGAGGAATTGTAGGTGCACGTCAGCAAGATGCAGGTTTAACCGGACCCAGAAAAGAAAGGAACTTCAACAGCAGGAATATCGAAAAGCCAACCAATAAATTTGAAACAGTTTCCCAAATCAAATCCGGCGAAAGAAGACGCTGATTGCGATGACGTTGAAGTCGGGTAACTTTCTTGGCTTAAGCCGTTGTCTCAAAGCTTTGGATTCAATAAACTTGTCAGATTTTACTCTTAGAAACCCAATGTGCTGATTGATGTGTGGTATTTTGCTACGGTGGACTAGATCAGGAAATGTTGGAGAAGATAGCAGAACTTGCTTTTGCAATCTAAAAGAACAGATTATACGGAGAGGCCCAACAGCTCATTCAACATTTGAGGACGGAGATCTTGCTTGGTTTTCTTCAGTTCTTAGTATGCGAGATCCCTTTACTTTGCAACCGATTGTGAAAAAAAGCGCAAGTGGTTTGACTTCTGTGCTTCAGTATAACGGAGAGCTGTATGGGGAAGACGTTTCGGGAAACGATGCATTGTTTTTTTCTCGAAAGCTTGAAGATGCGATAGATATTTTTGAGACAATATCTTCTATTGAAGGGGAGTTTGCATTCACGTTTTACCAGTCTACATCTGGGAAGCTCTACTTTGGCAGAGACTCTATCGGGCGAAGGAGTTTAATGTATAAGTATGAAGCAGAGTCTGGAGAATTATGGGTTTCCAGTGTTGCTCCTAATGATCATGATGCGCGAAAAGATTGGCAGGACTGTCTAGGCGGTACTCTTTATATATTTGATCTTAATAACGGACGGCTTGAACAGAGACACTGGCGTCCAAATTGGAATGTTAATACGTTACATCATAGCGACAAATTATATGCCAAGAAGCTGCACACCCTTCTATTGAACGCAGTCCGAAAACGACTGGAGTCTCTTTCAGCAGCTGAAAGTAAGCACTCCGTAGGAATTTTATTTTCTGGAGGTGTTGATTGCTCAACAGTAGCAGCTCTCACAGATTCTATATTAGATAAGAGTCGCTATATCGATTTACTAAACGTTGCTTTTGAAAATCCTAGAACCGGAGGTGGCTACAACACTCCCGATCGAGATTTAGGCCTGGCCAGTTGGCGAGACCTGTGTGCTAGAAGCGAGACACCTAACCGTATACGATTTGTGGAAATCAATGTTCAATATGCGGAAGTTCAGGCTGCGACGGACCACGTTAGGCGTTTAATGTATCCCAAAGAAAGCGTAATGGACCTTTCGATAGCGATCGCCTTTTATTTTGCCTCACGCGGAAAGGGTACTGTGAGCTTTGCCGACGGTTCTGAACCAGCGACTGGCTATGAGTGCTCGAGTCGATTACTCCTTTCTGGGCTTGGTGCTGATGAACTTCTAGCAGGATACACACGTCACGCAACCTCTTATCGGCGGAATGGTTATGATGGATTAGCCGAGGAATTGCTGCTTGATTTCGCTAGATTACATGA
The DNA here is from genome assembly GCA_030582095.1 of Trigonopsis vinaria. NCBI lineage: Eukaryota > Fungi > Ascomycota > Trigonopsidomycetes > Trigonopsidales > Trigonopsidaceae > Trigonopsis > Trigonopsis vinaria. Next base: position 522,400 of record JAKTWP010000002.1, on the reverse strand, counting down.
CCGAAATCTAGGACGTGATGATCGAGTGATGTGTGACTGGGGACGTGAAGTTCGATACCCATTTTTGGACGATGAAGTTGTCAAATGGTGCTTAGGTGATTGCCCAATTGATATGAAGTACCACGATGGCCCAGAAGCTCTTTCCGATGGTACAAAATACGTCTTGCGTCTTGTTGCTGACTCTTTGGGCTTGACGACGGCACAGGCGGCGAAGAAGCGTGCAATTCAGTTTGGAGCACGCTCTGCCAAAATGGAGATTGGATCAGGAAAAATAAAAGGGACTGCGAAGTTGGGATAGCTTTGGAGCTGTTGTAAATTATAACTAAAAATGTTTGCACTGGCATTCTGAACGCCGTGTTTTGTGATTATATCAGTGAAGTATAATATTAAGTATTTTCAGTTCCTATTATATAATTAAGGTTACCAAGGCTCAGTCCGCTACCCCAAGCAAATTCCGATTCATATGAATTTTATTGGCAGCTCAACAGCAAGAAGCTGTAATGTTAGAGTGAGTGTGAATTAACTTTATCTTTGCAAGTGGAGAACCCTGAAGTTCCCTTTTGATTGCCGTCTTTAATAACTGAGATGACTTCCTGATAAGAGGAGTTCAGGGGGTCTAGAACACCTGAGTGGAACCCAAGCCGGGAAACCCCGCCACCAGATATAGCACATTTGCTTTCACATGTATATTTACTACTATTAAACTACAGATGGGGAGCCCGTAATCCAAGCTGAGACCAAGATTTTAAGCCACGTACCAATGAAAGTCCACAGAGTTGGATCAAAGTCCCCCAAAGAAACAATTCCAAAGTCCAAGACAAGCAATTTCATCAATATTTTTCATTCATCAAAGCCTCTGAAAAGCGTTCGTCATTGCCAGATTCAGGCATCTTTTGTTGCGGTTGCTCGGAGGCCAAAGAAAGAAACCGCCCCCCAGCTTTTACAGTTTCTTGACTTTAGAAGCAGCTTTCGCAATGGTTGGTCTACCACTTCGACGGAGGCGGTTTGTGTTATTGGCAAGCTTGTCTCTGCTTGTGTTTTTCTTCTTTATGAAGCTCTACCCGCGCTCGGATGAGAAATCCATTCTCGACTCCTTTGGTGTCAATTTCCCTTCACTGGAAGACTTACGCAAGAACGAAGGTAGGTTTCTTCTTATTTCCCAATAAATCTACACTCAGTGAGAAGTCTTTCGATCGTTCTTTTCTTCCTCCAGTTGCAGTAGAGGCTTTGGTGATCTGGACCCACCCCTGGCTAACTCACATCGCAGCTTTGGCACAACAACAGGCAGCTGAAAAGGCAGCAGACGTCGCTGCAGGCGAAGAGTTTGATGCAAAGCAGCAGTTTTCAGAAATTTTACACTTGGCTCCAAGTAAGTATCTTTGGTTATCCAGGTGATGGCTGCGTCCGGCAAAGACCAGGCGAAGCTGGACCCGAGCGTCAAACACCAGCTAACGGATTCTTCTTTAGTCATTATTTTCTCAAAATCATACTGGTTAGTATTAGATTACAGAGTCTCGAATATTTGACTGACTTTTATAGCCCTCATTCGAAATTCGCCAAAGATTTGCTTCTCAAACGCTACCAATTGAACCCCAAGCCAATTGTGGTCGAGCTCGATAAGCATCCTCACGGAAGGGAGCTTCAAGACTACATTGGTCAAGTTACCGGTCGTCAGACGGTGCCCAATATATTGATTGGTGGAATCAGCCGAGGAGGTGGAGACGAGTTCCGCGCTCTACACGAAAGCCGTGAACTTGCCGATTTGATCAAGCAGTGGTCTAATAAAAAGGTTCGTGTCACTGCTGACCCCGCTGGTGATGCAGTCTAATGAAGATGCTATTTCAGCTTGCATTGCTATGATAGGTGTGTGGGCCGTGGAAATTGTGGACGGATAAGAAGCCCATTTCATCTCTATCGGAGAAAAAGATAGGTTGTTATGGTGCTCGTGTATGATGTATTTGTAAAGGAATCCCGAGATTAATTTGAATGTGTACGGTCTAGAACCGCCTGCATATTTGCTGCCTTAAAGGTTATTGTGCGTTTTTTTCTTTGAATGTTGTTTAATTTCAAGTAAATTGAAATGAATTGATTGTCGAAATGTAGAATGCTCAAGTCTATTTACAATACGGGTGCACGCAGCACGCCTCATTTGCGAAACCACCAATTTACACTCGCAGTCATGTCGTTTCCAACACTTTTTACCTTGTGCCACCATCGCTCGGGAATGAAAAGTCCATCGCCGGGTTCTAGAGTTACGGTATAGGTCGGATCTTCGTAGTCGTCGAAATCAAAATTGGACTTTGCCCATGATTTGAGATCGCGCTTAGCGCCAGGAACAACGGTTGGAGGGTAGAGGGATATCTGTTTGTTACCCACGAGCATGACATGTATGTTGCTGTTGGGATCGTGGTGCTTGGGAGTGAATGTATGTCGACCAAGCCAAACCGACGAGCCATAAATCTGACGAGTGTCTTGAACGTAGACTGGTCGCGGTGATATATCGGCTTCTACTTCAGGTAACACTTGCAGCAGATCAGTCTGTGCCAGATAAAGGTCTTGGTACCCGGGAACATTCAACATCTGCAAGTAGAGAGCAAAAGGAAGCTCTAATCGCTGAAATGAATCGTCTCCCTCTTCATCACCGGTCAACCGGCCTCTTTCAACATTAACAATCGGATTTCTGCCGCTCTTTTCAATCACGCCGAGAAAGTAGTCTGCGTCTATTAAGCCACCTGCTCCTGACCACTTCTCAAGAGCAGGATAATTATTGAAAGTGCCTCGGAAAACACAGGGGATCTGCGGTTCCATATGATGTTTGATGAAATATTCAATTGGTTCGTTGGTGAGCACGGGCAAGCTGGAAGGCACGACATCTTTCTTGCTTTCGGCAGCTGCTGTATAACGGTGCAGTGCACATGATCTGCTCACAAATCTTGCATGGCTCTGTACCAGAATCTTCCGAGTCAGCAGTGTCGTCATTGGGAAAGGCTTTGCTGGGGGTGTCAAATCTACTTTTCTGTTTTACTCCACACTCTGCCTAAATTTTGTTTTAGCGGATTGTCATACAGTTTACTCATACGGCTTATTTACTGAAATCAGCGATATAAAAATAGTTTGTTTAACAAGACTAAGCTAAAAAAAAGACCGGCTCTTACTCCCTCTCCTCAATAGTTGCACCAATATTGACATTACTTTTTTCTTTCAATTCTTTGTTTAATGATTGAGGCTTTTCTTTTTCAAAATCACTCGAATAAGTAATAATAGCTTCGATATTAGTGGTACCAGAGCTGTACTCTTCGACGTTCTCCGCATTGTCAAGATCGTTGAGCTCATATTCCATATAGTCATACTTTCTGAAAATAAAATAAAATAAGGCACCAGAAACTGCAGCAGCAATACAGATACCTATATACATCCATACTAGCTTGGGGTCTGCGGACACAGGAGAGAGGGCAGTTCCCAAAGCAGAACCAAAAGCCGAAGTCAGCAGAAAGAGGGACATCACAAAACTCTTCATGTTTTTAGGGGCTTTGGTGTACGCATACTCAAGGCCTGTAATCGAGGCGAATATCTCTGAAAGCGCAATAAAGAGATATGCCGGTGTCTGGAAGGCGACGTGGACTTTGTTGGGAGTGAGACCATCTTCACAAGCTAGAGGAGCGTTATAACATGGAGGAGAGTTATAAATGACATGTTGGACGATTGCGGCATAGGCCATTGCCAATGAGGCAAAAAAAAATCCAGTTGTGATACGCTGGATGGGTCGGAAAGGAATACCAAAACGACGGAGAGTGGGATATATAATGCGATCGCAAATGGGAATGAATATAATAATGGCGATTGGATCAATATTCTGCATAATATCATTCGGGATACCGTGCGTTTCCATCTGGCCTGCCTGAGACACAAAGTTGTTCATCATTTGGTTATAGCAAAGCCAGTATATAGGAAAGAAAGTGAATATCTTGCACGCAATAAAGGCTCGACGGACTTCTTCGACAAAGTGGTTGGTCCAGACCACAGGATACAGACCGTGTTCCTCGCGATAACCGGGCTTGGCCTTTTCGAAATTAAAGCCATTGAAAATTGCAATACCAATTATTTTAAATGAAGTTGGAACCACAGAAATAGAAGGCGCCTTTTTGATGTAGTACGGCGAGCCGAGGATCAAAGCCAAGATACCCACAAAGAAAAAGCAAAACGGTAACAGATAGGCTGCCCAGAACCCAACGTTTTTCTCCAACTCAGTTGTGGCAATTGAAGAGAGAGATCCGACATTGATGTAGAAATAAAATACCATAAACAAAGTTTCAATTGTCGATGTTGGGTCGACAATCACCCTCTCGCCGCTCTTTAGCGTTTTGATATAGGGCTTTGTATTAGCGTACTGTTCGGCAATAAGAGGCGACACATTAGATTTGATACCTCCCGTGCCTACGCCGATAATGATCATTGCTGCAATCAAGCCACCCAAAGAAGCACCGTGTTTAATAGAATCCGGGAGAGATGTGACAAAGAGAATCAAGATACCAAAGACGTATATCCCAGATGCTACAGAAATTGTTTTGAACTTTCCCCAGTACTGATCTGCTATGATGGCTCCGGGAATAGGGGTTACATAACACCAAAACTGGAAAAAGTAGGTGAGGCCAGTCGCCCCACTTTGGCCAAGACCGATTGCACCGGGCAGTCGTCCACCGGGTTTATTTTGAATATAATTTTGGAAAGGTCCTGAAATACCATAGTAAGTGAACCGTTCACAGAGTTCCACGAGGGCAACCAGCCAGACCGAATGGGGTAAACGGTCGGACACGCGACGAAGTGTTTTAAAGTCTTCACTGGTGACTTGCTCTGCATCATCAGGAATAAACTGGCTCTGTGGTAAGCCGGCACCTACTTGTCCCCCTCGCGACAAGCGCTTCGTACAGGCGTTCCAAAATCTCGCCGTGAAATCTTGGCTGGTATTTGCCTTCTCTGTGTGAGTATTTAGATACCCTCCCGCGATATCAGTATCATGATAGTTAGAAGCGTCTGCATGAAGTCTGGAGAGGTTAGTCTTGCCGACAAGGACATGGATATCTTACTGGGCGAGCATTGTTTCGTGATCCATGATTCAGCAATAGACAATAAGTGAAAAATTTGGAGTTTATTTATTCTAAAGCCTCTGGCCCTTCAGGAGACATACATCTGTAGGCCACAAGCCTAAATATCGTGTACTTTTGACCTGATATGAGGATGGATAGGCTTCTTTGAATGTTTATATAGCGACTAGCAGAGGTTCAAACGAGGTGTTATTTACAAGTGTAATATACCCTATCAATAACTATTGCTTTTCCCTACTTGCCTGACCTTTTTCGTCGTTGTTGGATATTTGGAAAAGTTTAGAGGGAAGTTGAAAAGTCTATATAGAATTTAACATGCGGCGAACGGCACAGCACAGTCATGAATTCATTAATTTATGGGAATTTATTAAGGTACTAGTGGAACCGGTGTCGCACTGTTCACAAAGCACTCTGGGGGTAGACGAAGAGCGATTAATGTGATTGAAAACATTCACTGTGGTTAGAAAAAAGTTTGAATGCGAATACAGTAGCCGTAGTTGGACATTACACTACAAGATAACCAATTCTTGGCTTTTTATTTGAATTTTTCCGGCTACTTTAGACTTTTAGACCCGAAGGTAAGCGCATTACATTTTTCATTACAGCGCACACGCGCTTTTTTCAACTCTGATATTCGTTTGGAGTCAGATTGCGGTCAAGCGTGACCAGCTACGGTCGGGAGACACGGGCTGCCATTGTTTCCGTGTCGTTCTGCCAAGGCTGCAGTAGTAATCGTACAAAACTATCGGTCAGTTTGCGTACAGCGAGGGTATAATTTTGGTAAAAGTATATAGCCAAACGGGGTACGGGAATAGAAGCGGTTTTTCTGCCCAGTAGCAGGTTTTACAGACTACAGAGTTTTTGTGTGAAAAAAGTATTGTACACGAGTAAATAAACTCAGAATCACCAGTACTGTGGCGTGGCTCCGCGCGACGAGCGAAGTGGGGTCTGTGTGCGCGAGAAGCGTGATTCCTCGCGCTCGAAGCGGCCACCGGCGCGCCGTCGCTTTTTTGAGAGCGCACCCGGGATGTAAACGTCGGGGGCGACGGTTTCGCCGAACCTTGCCGAGTCTCGACGGAGGCGGCGGATGGAGCGTTCGCGCTCGCCCTCGCGACGTTCCATTTCCTCGTGTGTGAGGATCTCGACTGAGGGCGCCCATTCCTGGCCGAGACGCTCTTGGTCGACGCGCCAGCCGGCCTCGTGGCCAAAGGCTGCGTCGTTGTCGATTTCCTGGGGTAAGTGGCCTTCACAAGCGTCTTTTTTAAGACGTAAGAGGGCTTCGTGAATGCCGTGAGAGATTGCCGGGTAGAACTCACCCGAGAGACCGAGGTCCTGGACGATGACCTTTGCAAAGGCTTCTGGGGTGAGTTGGCTGGTGAGGTCCCATTCAAACTTGTCAAGGTAGAGGTGTCGGCTCATGTGCAGGCTGAGGTGGACAATGACGTGCATGCCTGCATCGCGGGGCAGTTCTATTGTTGCCAGCGGAGCAAATTCCTGAATTTGGGTCTGAATCGAGGTCGAAATCTGCGAGGCGTGGTGTGGGGGGATGTTGAGGTCCTGGCACATTATAAAGGCAAACTGGTCAGGTGTGATCATGTCCTCGACGAGGTTCCACAGAAAAAAATCACTCAGTCGGTACTTATCGAGCTCGAGGTTGATGCGGATGGGAATGAGGGTTTCGGGCTTGTTGGCCTCGATTTTTAGCTGTTCCTCGGTTCTGAGCAGACGTTAACCATTACAGTACACTAAACCACCATTGAAAACATACCTATATGTGTGTTTAGTCTTGATTGCGGGCCGGCTCTTGATGTCTTCGGCACCCTCGCCATCACGCCCGGCGCCGTTACGTGTCGAATCATCATCCTCCTCCTCGTACTCGTCATCCAACTCGGCATAGTTAATGGTCGGCTGTCCACGCTTGTTGGACTTGGACTGCACCGTTGTCGAGGTCAGAAGAGCGGTCTTTTGTTGCACGCGTAGACGCGAGCCATACGAGCTCACGCAAGCCTGAGGCGGGCCCTGGAGGTCCATTGTCATAGGTCGAAAGCGACAAACCAGAAGGTGAAGAGGATTGAAAAGGGGAGATGCTTTAACGCTGAGCCAAAGAAAGACTTGATGGAGTGGGATGCACAGGTATGGCGGAACGGTTTGAGCTGCAATTGACTGTACTCACAGACACAGTGTGAGTTGTGGCATAAATGAATCAACGTTACAACGAGATGAGCCAAAGTGAGACGAGTCCGCTTGAATTACAAAAATTCATTATAAAAATTCATTATAAAAGTAGTTTTAATGAAAGCGTTTAGATAAAAATTAAAGTGGTGTTGTTTTAACTGGTGGACTCCAAAAAGGAGAGACGAGTGTCCGAGTATCAGCTTCAAATTCAGTCAACCTCTACACAAATCCGCGACGTTTGGAGGAAAATCTGCAACAAACGCACCCGTCGTCCGGGTTTCTATTTCTACTGCCAATCCTATGAATATATTTCCAATAACAAAATAGAACCTGACCACCCATGAGCGCAATGTTCAATGCGTGTGCGGCTAACGATACTGCTTACAATGTCAATGACTCGACGGCGATGGAAATATACGGGTACAAACAGAAAGATAAGCACTGCCATTTTCACAATATCAAGAAATCTGCAGCGAATGCCCGTCATCCGGGTTTCTATTTCTACTACCAACTCTAGAAACAGATTTCTTGGTATTATGGAAATGTACAGGTACAATCAGAAAGATAAGCATTGCCATTTCCATAATATCAAGAAATCTGCAGCGAATGCTCGTCGTCCGGGTTTCTATTTCTACTACCTCCCTATAATAGATTTCCTATAATAGATTTCCAATAAAAAAATAGAACTTGACCACCCATGAGCGCAATGTTCAATGCGTGTGCAGCTAACGAAACTGCTTACAATGTGAATGACTTGACGACGGTGGAAATATACGGGTACAATCAGAAAGAAAAGCATTGCTATTTCCATAATACCAAGAGATCTGCAGCGAATGCCCGTCGTCCGGGTTTCTATTTAAGAATATATTTTCTATAACAAAATAGAATTCAACTTATGAGGGCAATATTCAATGTGTGTGCAGCTAACGACACTGCTTACAATGTCAATGACTTGACGGCGGTGGAAATGTACGGGTACAATCAGAAAGAAAAGCATTGATATTTCCATAATACCAAGAAATCTGCAGCGAATGCCCGTCGTCCGGGTTTCTATTTAAGAATATATTTCCAATAACAAAATAGAATTCAACTTATGAGGGCAATATTCAATGTGTGTGCAGCTAACGACACTGCTTACAATGTTAATGACTTGACGGCGGTGGAAATGTACAGGTACAATCAGAAAGATAAGCATTGCCATTTCCATAATAACAAGAAATCTACAGCGAATGCTCGTCGTCCGGGTTTCTATTTCTACTACTAAAGCTCAACAGATTCCCCATAACAAAATAGAGCTTGACCACCTATGAGCGCAATCTCCATCTTTGCGCGTGCAGCTAACGATACTGCTTACAATGTAAGTGACCTGACGGCGGTGAAAATGTACAGGTACAATCAGAAAGATAAGCGTTGCCATTTCCATAATACCAAGGAATCTGCTGCGAACGCGCGTCGTCCGGATTTCTATTTTTACCACCAACCCTAAAAACAGATTTTCAATAACAAAATAGAACCTGACTTATGAGCGAAATCTTCAACTTTGCGTGTGTAGCTAAGGACGCTGCCTATAAGGTCAATGACTTGACGGTGGTGGAAATGTACAGGTACAATCTGCAGAAAGAACAGCACGCCATCTCCACAATACCAAGAAAATCTGCAACGAACGCGCGTCGTCCAGATTTCTATTTCTAACCCCAAAGCTCAACAGATTCCCTATAACAAAATAGAGCTTGACCACCTATGAGCGCAATCTCCATCTTTGCGCGTGCGGCTAACGATACTAACTACAATGACATGACGGCGGTGCAATTGTACGGGTACAATCCCAACTCCGCTGCTAACTGCGTGGGACTGGTATTCTTTGCCTTTGCCTGGGCAATGCACACGGGTCTTGGAATATGGTACCGACAATGGTGGTTTGGAACTGCCCTGTTTATTGGTTGTGGATGTGAGTAATGTTTTAGAAACGAAGTCGTCTAGGGGGTGCTGGCGCTGAGACGGCGTATTTACAAGGGTGACTAACAAGGCACAGTGGAAACCGCTGGGTATGTTGGCCGATACCTCTCGCATGATAGCACACATGCCATCAGCTTGTTTTCGGTTAATTCCATTGCGACTATATTTGCTCCGGCATTCATAACCGGCGGTATATACTATATTCTGGCCTACATGGTTGAGATCTACGGTCCAGGATTCTCGTGGCTTGGTCCGATGGACTACAGTCTCATTTTCATCTCCTGCGACGTCTTATCGATTTTTATTCAGGGCGCTGGCGGAGGTATTGCAGGTACAAACACAAATGGCTCCAACCTTGGTACCCTCATCATGGTTGTCGGTATGGCCCTCCAGGTCGCCTCCATGACGCTCTTCATGGTCTTTTGTCTGCAGTTTTTCCGCAACGTCCGCGCCAGCGCCAAGGGCCGCAACAGCCTGGTTCCGAACCCGGTCTACGACCACATTCGCGCGCACAAGACCTTCAAGATCATGCCGTACACATTTTTGATTGCATTTCTTTTAATCTTCACCCGTTGCATCTACCGTCTGATTGAGATGGCCGAGGGCTGGTCTGGATATCTCATGAATCACGAGCCCTACTTCTTGGTGCTCGATGGTCTGTTGATATTCATTTCCGTGCTGCTACTCCTCGTCCCGCACCCGGGTATCGTATTTGGCCGCGAAGCCATCATCAAGAGCCACGTCCCGAATCTTTTCCGACGTGGAGCTGCCCGCAAGCAAAACCACAGCAGGTCGGACGATATTCCGATGATGGATGAGGCTTATTCCTTGGAAGCGTACAATACCGAGGCTAGTTTGATAAAGGTTAGGGGAGGGGATAAATGAGGGAAAGATAAGATTTGTAACATGTATGATTTAGTGACTTGGGTTAAGAGAAGCAGATAGTTTAAAATCCTTTCTGTGTAGTGTACCAACTGGGGAATAGTTGTGATTTGTACGTAATGTTGTGGGCATGTATTGAAGTCGCGTGGATGTATAGATCAACACGACCAAGGTGAGGGGATATTCAAACCGTAGACTGGAGGCTTTCATCTTGATGTAGAAGGCAAAGTCATTACAACTCTTACTCTAGTTAGCTCGACGTATACGACCTACAACCTCAAGCGGTCGTCACAGCCCGAGTCTCTACACCTTCAATTCAATCAACTTCTACAAAGCCAACGTTTGAAAGAAAATCCAAACGAAAATTCATCGCAGCAGCAGAAAAAACCAGCATCGCGACTGTGAGAGAGCCGAAAGGAAGCGATCTGCAGCCACCCGCGCGTCGTCCTGGTTTCCATTTTCACTGCCTACACTAAAAAAAGATTTCCGAAAACACAACACAACTTGACCAGCTATGAGCGCAATATTCAACTTTGTGCGTGCAGCTAACGACACTGCTTACAATGTCAATGACCTGACGGCGGTGGAAATGTACGGGTACAATCCCGACTTTGCTGCCAACTGCGTGGGACTGGCCTTCTTTGCCTTTGCCTGGGCTATGCATACGGGTCTCGGAATATGGTACCGACAATGGTGGTTTGGAACTGCCCTGTTTATTGGTTGTGGATGTGAGTAATGTTTACGAAACGAATTTTTCCGAGAGGTGCTGGTGCTGGGGACGGCGTATTTACAGGGTAGACTAACGAGACATAGTGGAAACCGCTGGATATGTTGGCCGATACCTTTCACACGATAGCACGAATGCCGAGGGAATGTTTTTGCTTAATTTCATTGCGACTACGATTGCTCCGGCCTTCATAACCGGCGGTATATACTATATTCTGGCCTACATGGTTGAGATCTACGGTCCTGGGTACTCGTGGCTTGGTCCGATGGACTACAGTCTCATTTTCATCACCTGCGATGTCATATCGATTGTGCTGCAGGCCGTTGGTGGAGGTATGGCAGGTGTTGCTCTGGCCGACAACCAGGACACCAAGCCCGGTACCCACATTATGGTTGCCGGTATGGCCTTCCAGGTTGCCTCTATGGCGCTCTTCATGGTCTTTTGTGTGCAGTTTTTCCGCAACGTCCGTGCGAGCGTCAAGGGCCGAAACAGCCTGGTCCCGAACTCGACCTACGACCACATCCGCGCGCACAAGGCCTTCAAGATCATGCCCCACACGTTTCCGATTGCGTTTCTTTTGATCTTCACCCGTTGCATCTACCGTCTGATTGAGCTGGCCGAGGGCTGGACCGGATTCCTCATCACCCACGAGCCCTACTTCTTGGTGCTCGACGGTCTGATGATGCTCATTGCCGTGCTGCTACTCCTCGTCCCGCACCCGGGTATCGTATTTGGCCGCGACGCCATCATCAAGAGCCACGTCCCGAATCTTTTCCGACGTGGAGCTGCCCGCAAGCAAAACTACGGCAAGTCGGACGAGGACATCCCGATGATTGACCAGCCTTATTCCTTGGACACGTCCAATACCGAGGCCAAGTTTTAGAGAAGGAGAGTGGGATACGGAGGTAGGATACTGGGCAGGGGAGGGGGATCAATGATAGAGAGATATGATATGATGTGAGATATGATTTAGCGACCTGGGATAATAGAAGCAGATAGCTTAAACGTTCTGTGTAGACAATTTTGTAGACAGTGAGTGATTCTGCTCGTGTTGATAGCATGAGAGGTTGTTCAAATCGTAGACCAGTACTGGTAGACTACTTCTACGCAAGATCCAGATGGATGATTTTGTACATTCCCTAATAACAGTACATTAAAAGACTTTTTTCCAGATTAAATGGCTCAGTGAACCTCACCCTGGACGGCGGGGATCTCGAAAACAGCCTGCTTGCCGGTGAGCTTGTTGTAGACGGACTGGAAAGACTCGAGCTTGTAGTCGATGGAATCAGACTCCTTCGAGCCGAGGAAGACCTTCTGGATCTTGCCACCACCGACAAGGTGTCGTTGTCGCTTTCCGATGATCTCGGCGGGGTAAACCAAGTCCTCCAAGATCTTCTCGTGGACGGCAGTGAGGGTGCGCGATCGGGGTCGCTTCTGCTGCTGTCGGGCCTTTCGGCTGGGCTTGGGGAGAATTCGTCGCTGAGCAAGGAAGACAACGTGACGGTCGGAAAACTTCTTCTCCAACTCTCGGGTGAGTCTGTAAAAGTTAGCAAGATGCGCGGTTTGTGGGTGTGGGTGGGTGATACATACCGGGTCTGAAGCTGACGGAACTGGCTCAAGAGAGGAGGGGGAACAAAGATGACGATGGCTTTTCGGCCGGTTCCAACCTCAATCTAAAAGGTTAGCTCTTGTCGAATGGCAGGTCGAAAAAGACGTACCTCTCGGGCAGCGGAAAACTGGAGGACGCGGAGGTCGGCCTTCAACTCGGAAGACGAGGCCTCGAGGTCGGCAAAGGCCTGGGCAATCTGAAGCTCAAACTCGCTCGGCGAGGCGTTGGCGATCTTGGAAGCCATGGTTGAGTTGTTGTGGTTGAAAAGGGGAAAAGGAAAGGTCCGTCGTCGTTGCGTCGGTGCTGCGCTTTGCGTGTGCGTCGCCTCTGCGCAACAAGGGCTTGCAGAAATATTTGTGACTTTTGACATCACGTGAATACAACCACCGTCCACAGTCGAGTATCTTGCTTGACCTTGCAAGGATAAAACGACGTGTTGAAGCTGGAAAAGACTAAATATAAAAAAACTAAATACAAAAAAACTAAATACCTGGAATACTTGTAGTTTGTGAGAAAGTTTTTTTTTTTCAACGCGAGCCTGCTTCCCGGTCCTTTACTCTACTCGTTATAATCTGCGATGGTAAAATACTTTTAATATATAAACAGTACATCTTGCAAAGTTACTCCACTTGAGCATGTTCAGCATCCGCGGCCTCTAGGGCAGCATCGATGGCAGCCTCGATATCGGCGTACCCCCGCAGACTCGACCTCAGCGTCATCTTGCGCCACATGTACCACATGACATGTGCCCACACCCGTCGATTGATGGAGAGCGTGGGAGGCAAGGGCCGGCGGCGGGTCAGCGGAGACGGGAGACTAGGGGCACGCGACACGGCTCCAGGGTCGGGCTCAGCCGGACGAGTCGATGCAGACTCGTCGGGTATCCAGGGTATAGAGTTTGTAGACGGTGCAGCTCCCGCAGGCTGCAAAGGTATATCGGTAGCTGGGTATTCACCCACACCGTCGTACACGCGACCGACGACAAACGCCCAGACAAACCCAAGCAGCATTCCAGCGACGGTATCGACAAGATGGTATCGGTTGTGCTGGCGTTCGCGCAGCGCCAGTCGCACAGTACATATACTCTGTACACCTACAATCAGAAGCCTCACTGCAAACGCCGACCTGGCTTTATCCGACATCACCATAAACATGACGCCCAGCGACGCCGAGGCCACTTTGAAGTTAGCCGGATATTAGTAAAGGGTGATACTTACAAGCAGCGTAGGGCGCCGGTAGCGACTTGAAGCCTTCACCAACCAGGGCTTGATTTGGACACGCAGCCACGCTAAAGAAGCCTGTGGGTGGATGCGGTGCACTTCCAAAGCACCGATCCAGCACATCTGGCCGCGGGGCAGAAATGTAGATGCGCATGACGCTTGCCGACACAAAGGTCCAAGCGAGCGCCCAGAGATGCCGTCGAATGCATGATTCGCAGAGCAAAACACTGCTGAGAAATAGGGCACGGAGTCGCTTGTCGGATAGTGGAGGATCGGCGATTGTCTCATTATCCAGATCAGGAGTAGCGGTACGCACAGGCCAGCCCGGCGGCCGTTGGTGGTGCTGGTACTGCAGCAGATGCTGGCCCTCAAGGGACAGTATCGAGGGCCGCAGTTGAGCAAATAAGCCACCATCTTCGATGTCTGCTGCGGGATCGGGGACTAGTAGGCGGGCGCGTGCCGTTGCCTCGTTGATGCGCTGCGTGAGTAGGGCCAGCGATGGGTAGGCGAGAAGCAGCAACGCATAGATGAGCAACGGCCATACCACCAGCAACAAGACCAGCTCCGCACACGACACCAGCTCGAGCTGCACATATCCCCAGTGCAGTGACGGGTCCGCGAGATCAAACCGATCCGCATACAGAGGCGGTCTGCGCGAGTACGGCACTGCAACAACAACAAGCAACCTTTCCGCGGTATGAAATTAGTATTTTTTTTTTCCCTCTCTTCGAGACACAAAAGAACGTACCCAAGAAACGCATACTCGATGCCTCGTCGAAGCCAAAGCATTTCACACTTTTGCCAAAGGAGAAGAGCGCGCGACTGGCGGCAGAGTAAACCGGAAAAAATAAGGCCCGGAGAAGAGAAGCAAGAGCGCAAGGAAGAGGCAGAGCAAAAATCAACAACACAGACACCTTGTCGACCTGGGGTAAAAAAATTCCACGCACTTGCCGAATCAGGAATAGTCGTAGAAGCTACGGCAAAAAAGAAGAAAACGATCAAACTAGAACATTTTGGTAAAAGCAAATCAGAAAAAAGCAAGACCCAGCAAGAACGATGAAGATGGACACTCTCCTCTTTCTCGGCTCTAGACCGCCCATCACCTCGCCTCTGCGACCAGTCACTCTGCGTAAGATCCAACAACAACGAAAAAGAAAAAAAAAACTCTCAGTCACACTTTTTAGTTACGCGTGCGTGCTCGGTCGAGAAAGGCGCAGGCAAAGACGCGGAACCGCGCAGGTGGGCCGTTTGGCTGAAGTTGGGCTGGTCTAGTAAACGGAGACACGCGCGGGTGGAGGTGCGTCGCGACATGTCTGCATGTGACGAGTGACACAGTCACAGGTATGAAATTGGTACTGCAGAATGACAACTACGGTACTATCACAACTCTTAAAATTGATGGCGTCTCTTGTCGCCTCTTATTGCCATGGCAGCTCGCTAAACTCGCCCAAACCGCTGCGCTTTCGCCCAAAAGCAATAACGCCGATTTCCGAGTTTGTTGGCGCGATCATCACAACGCTTAAAGTTTTTCCGCCCAAAGATGTCGGCCAAGATGAAACTGATTCAAGTGTAAAGAAAAGATGAACTGATTCAAGAAAAGATGAACTGATTCAAGTGTCTCTGCGCTGCAAAGGCAAAGTCAGCACTGAAAGCAAGTGTCTCTGTAAAGCACGCGCCGCTAGTCCCCCGACAAAGAGCAGCGAGTTCCCGTAAAAGAGGGCGCTGGCTAACGCGTGTGCGCACGCGCCTTGCCTCGGGTCAACAACACACGTGACGAATTCTGACCAGTGCGTTGGGCAAGATCGGTGTGGTGACGCTAACAAAAATCAAGATTAAAAACGATGAAGCGCAGAAAACCCAGAAATGCGGGAATGAGAGCCAAGTGAGAGGCTCAAGTCTAGACTCCCGGCGGAGTAACTCACATCAAAGTCACTTGAGCTTGCACTACAAACCACGCCGAATTAATCATCAATTTAATGCCTTTTTCTTTTTTTTTCTAAAAAATCTTCCCAATCCCAGTCCCATAATACAGAAAACATTAAAACACCATAAAATACCAAAAAACAAGAGACAAGAACAAAACAGAAATTGTATCTCGAAGCCTCCACCAGGGAGATCCCCACCCCCGCCCCCCATCTATTGTCTTTTTTTCTTCTTCTTCTTTTGGTTACAACAACGACAAGCTCTCAAACTTGTCGAGATCAAAACCCTCGACAAAGCCGTTACGGCCACCCTTTTTGGCGTGAGTCTTGATGTGTGCGCGTAGGTTGTCGCGACGAGAAAAGATGCGTTCGCAGCCGGGGACGGCACAGGCAAAGGGCTTTTCGTTGGTATGAGTTCGCGCGTGTCGTCGCAGATGCTCGAGTCGCTTGAATGACTTGTCGCACTCTTTGCACTGATGGGGTTTGTCGTCGCTCGAAGCTTCAACGTCGACTTTGGGCGCAGGACTTGGCGATGGTCGACGAGCACTGACCGAGCCTCCGCGAGCCTTGGTCACACGCGAGCGTCCGAGCGATGAAGTAGCAGCAGCAACGGCAGCAGCAGACACCGTAGAGCCTTCGCGACGATTTCTTCGTCGAGTCTCTGGAGTGGGCATGACCATCTCCTCCTTCTCCTCTACCGGCTCGGTCTCGTCAATGTCGGCCAAAGCAGCAAGGTGAAGATCGGCAGGGGTAGCAGACATGAGTTCGTAGGAGCTCGTAGTCCACGGGGACGAGTTGGCACGTCGGTGGTGTCGTGAGCTGGCCAGACAATGCGAGTGACCGTGTGCATGGCCCAGATCATGAAGAGAACGGGTGCGAGCGTGCATTCCCGGGGATCCAGACCTCGACGTCGGATAGGGTTCCTCACGCAGCGGCGAGGGCGAGAGTCGACCGGCAGATCGCGGTGAAAAAGTAGGTGTATAAAAGGGATTGGTGCCGGAGATCTGCTCAGCAGGAGAGGCCAGCTCGCTGTAGAGTGCGGGAGCAGAGGCAGACTTGGGGATCCGGTCACCAAAGTCGGCAGCAGGGGCATCCAGTCCAAAGATATCCTCAGCCGGCAAGACAAAGTCTGCCAATTTGAGAGGAAGATGCTGGAATGAATCGTATTCACTAAAGTAGTCGTTGCTAGCATCGTACTGCTGCTGCTGCTGCTGCTGCTGCTGCTTGTTCAACAAGAAGGGTGAAAAGTACCCTGATCCGTCATCGAGCAAGCAGCCAGACGAGGGTGCAGTGGTAGGAGTGGCCAACGTCGACGAGTAGAGCGACGAGCATGAAGGAGAGACCATAGGGGATGTAGAGAGTGCCAACATTGTAGGGGTCACCGTTGACGGAGTAGCAAAGACAGTATCATGATCATAGTTGACAAGCATTGACCGACGCTCGGAAAATGATCGCGGAGTCGAAAGCAATTCCATTCAAGCAATTCAAGGGAGAGAACAAAGGGAGAGACACAGGGTTGAAAAAAAAAAAAAGTTTTCTTTCCTTCTTTCGAAAAGGGGGTTTCAAGTGGCTTTTAAATGGGCAGAGAAAATGTCCGAGAAAGCAAAGCAAAGAGAGACGAGGCGGGCGCGTGTCACGGCTTTCTTTTCTTTTTTGGGTGTACGCGTAAATTAAGTCGCGACACGCGTCACGCGTCTTTTTTTCCTTTTGGAAAATACGCGTCGCGTGTGTTTCCCTTTTCTGACCAATCACAGGCGAATTAGTCTGCGGCGGAGGCGAGACTGTGATTTGGTATTTCTCTTGGGTGAATTTTTTTCCAAGGCGCAGCTCTGCTTTTCTGCCACTTTAAATTTTTATTTAATTTTTATTTTATTTTTTTCTTTTCTTTGTCGCCCAGGGCAAAAAAAAAAAAAAAAAGTAAAACCGCTGCTCCGAAAGCGAGTCCGAAATCGAGTTTTGGATGATTATGTAACATACATTATGTAATCATTTTCTTTGGTCTAAAAGAGGAAAAACAAAATCAAGATTTTAGACTTTTTTCTGTTTTTGTATTTTATTATTTTATTAATTTTGTTTTTTTTTTTTTTTTATTAATTTGATTTGATTTTATTTGATTTTCTTTGTTTGATTTGACTGTTTTTCTTTTGTTTAATTTCACGTGACTTTGATTGTGTAAGTTACAGTTTGATTTTTAAGTTACAAAGTCCAAGTTGGAAATCTTTTCGCCTTTCTGGAGGGCGAGCGTCTGGGTGGAAATGGCTTTTCGTCAGTTGTAGTTGTATTTTGGATAGAGGTCTAGGGTTTCTGTAGATTACTGGTTGGAGTGGTAGTGACGGAGTGACAGAGTTGCTGTTCTGGCTGCTGTTCTGCTGCTGTTCTGCTGCTGTTTGGCTTTTTGCACTTCTTCAATGTCGGCCTCGGAATTGCTAGCTGCAGTAGACTCGTCGCAGCTGCTGGAATTGCTTGGATCGCTGTCGTCAGCGTACGCTTCAAATGGGCCCCAGGTGACACAGCTGTTGCAGACCACACCGTCGCTCGCGCTCGCCATCGTCCAGGCGCTCGTCCTCATGGACTTGGTACCGGAAAACACGCTCAGGGCCGCGCTCAACCCCGTCTACCAGCAAATCATGGCTGTTTCGCCTGCAGACCTCGAGCGCTTGGCTCCAGAGATGCGCGCCAGTGTAGCAGACGTGCTTAATAAAATCTACGCGGGACAGCTGGCCTAGACTACCTTGTGATTTACTACTCCGCATCCTCCTCCGTGGCAGCCTCTGCTTTGACCTCCTCCTCAACAGTCTCAGCTTCAACCTCCGCCTCGTCCACCTTGCCGAGCTCGGTTTGTACCGCAGGCTCAGGACTGTCCCCACTCTCCGGGCCAGACGCTGGCAGTTCCTCCACTGTATCCGCTGTCGCTCGATCTCCACTCTCTGGAGTCTCTGTATCTAGCTCAATCTGCTGCTCAGACTTGTTCACAGACGTAGGTTCCACTGTAGCTTCTTCTTTGGCCTCTGCAGTCTCAAGCTCTTCAAGCTCCGCCACACCAACGACGCCCACCGCAGTCTCTTCGTCAAAGCCAGTGTGGAAGAACTCGATCGCCTTGGCAACAACTAGACCCTTGCCTCCCACCTCGGCCGTGGGTAGACGGCGGTTACGGGGCCCACGAGCACGCGACCGTCTCATATCGTTGCCGCCAACGTCGCTCGAGGCCTCACCGCCGGGCGTGGACGAGGCGTCTGAACCGACAGCCGGACGCGGAGCACCAAAGATGTGTCCCGAAGCCGTCGTAACAGGCACCGCACTCTCGGGCGGCGTGCTGCGCTTAGGGCGTGCGGGAACTGATGGCCGTGCAACCGGAAGCATACCGCCTTGCTCAAGACTGGCAACGAACGCTGCTCGCGCACTTGTAAACTTGTGCGCCGGGGGCGGGGGCTTGGGCTTGGTCGGTCGCGCAGGAGCATCGCTAGTCTTGGCCGGGCGCAATGGCACAACCGGCTTCGGCTTGGGCTCCACCGGCGGCTGCAGAGGCTGCTCGGGACCTCGCTCCACAAAGCTAGAAACGGTAGATACCGGGCTAGGCTCGGTAGCAGGGTCGGCTAAAATGGCCGCAGAGACTGCCCGGTCTGAATCACTCGTAGGAACAACAATCGGCTCGCTCTTGCTCTCCTCCTGGATTTCGGGCTCCTCAACCTCTAGACGGTCACCAACGTGCAGCTCACCGGTGTATCCGGCTGGCGTGTTTGACTCACCAAACCGCTCTACAGTTAGCCCGTCGTCGTCCACCTCCTCAAGCTCGTTCACGCTCGCACTGCCTTGTTCAGCCGTGGTCTGAGTGGCATCAATCTCAATCTCGTCAGACAAGTTGGCAGCCGCCAGCTCCGTCCTGGGAAGAGTGAGGTCAATCCCCGGCCCCCCACCGCGCACAGTCTCTGGAATATCAATGGGCGCTTCGGCCAATGGCTCAACCTCAGGCAAGCTAGAAACGGCTGGTTCTTGTTTAGAGGGACGGTCGGGGACAACAGGCTCGGCCGTAGCATCACGCTTGGGCCGCGCAGGCACTGCGGGAGACGTAGCTTCAGACTCGGCCTTTTCGTCTGTGGCCGACACCGGTCGTGCAGGAATCGCCGGTGTGGTCTCTGTAGAAACAGCAGGCTCGACCTTGACCGCCTCAGGCTCGCTGTGAACAGGGCGTTTGGGAACAACAGGCGACGTAGGAGCATGCGTGGGCCTCTGTGGGATTATAGGAATGCTTTGCTCCGCGGCCTCCGTAGCGTCCAATGTCTCTACCTCAGACACAGGTGGATTCGACTCGTGAACAGGGCGCTTGGGAACAACAGGTGACGTGGGAGCATGCGTGGGCCTCTGTGGGATTATAGGGATGCTTTGCTCCGCGGCCTCCGTAGTGTCCAATGTCTCTACCTCAGATACAGGTGGATTCGACTCGTGAACAGGGCGCTTGGAAACAACAGGTGACGTAGGAGCATGACTGGGCCTCTGTGGGATTATAGGGATGCTTTGCTCCGCGGCCTCCGTAGAGTCCAATGTCTCTACCTCAGATACAGGTGGATTAGACTCGTGAACAGGGCGCTTGGGAACAACAGGTGACGTAGGAGCATGACTGGGCCTCTGTGGGATTATAGGGATGCTTTGCTCCGCGGCCTCCGTAGTGTCCAATGTCTCTACCTCAGACACAGGTGGATTCGACTCGTGAACAGGGCGCTTGGGAACGACAGGCGACGTAGGAGCATGACTGGGCCTCTGTGGGATTATAGGAATGCTTTGCTCCACGGCCTCCGTAGTGTCCAATGTCTCTGTGGCCTCCTCGGGATCGTGTGCACCAGTCGATTCATGGTGGGCTGGACGAGCAGGAACAACAGGCGTGTCGCTGCGAACAGGTCGATTGGGAACTACAGGAACCTCAGGAACCTCAGGAACCTCAGGAACCTCGGGAACCTCGGGAACGGCATCGCTCGTCTGTACATGTTAGTTCCCAACACCGTCTTGTACGTGCAGAGCACACCCAATACTCACCGAGATCTGTACAGCATCATCTATAGATATACCCTCGTCAGACATGATTGCGACGTACTCTTCTATACCAGGGCAGATTAAAACCGGAGGGGAGTTGTGTCTCGGTTTTGGAACGCATCAACAACACCGACACCCACGGCTCAGAGACGACGAGGTGGAAATACGCAAAGTACGTTGATACTCTATAAAAGGTCGTAGCTCATCAAGTTGAATCTAAAATACACGCATCAGTTGACTTTCTTAAAGCTCATTTTGAAGCCTGTCCGAGCAGGCTTGGCCGCCCGTTCTTCTATCGGCTTTTCGACAGCTTCTTCCGTTTCGGGAGGAGGCGTCGAATCTGCTAACGGCACTGCTGGAAGAGAGTTGTAGAAATCATAGTCTTCGTTCTCAAATGGTACGCCGTCAAACTCTGGGTCTGGATCAACACCTGGCAGCTGGCTCAAAAGCAACGAGCCCCTTTCTGCCTCGTCCTCGGGCCTGGCAGGCTTCTCGTCTGTGCCGTACAAAAATAGATTCGTCAGTCTTGTGATTGACTCAGACGTAAACACACTCCACTGCTACAGAAAGTTAGAAAAAAACCCAACCACCGGAAAAGCCTAGTACACACCTCCCAAGTATTGAGCACATATAGCACCTGCCGCCGAAACGTGTCTGCTTTGAATTTCCCCGGAATGTCTTTCCATACTTTGTGAATACATTTAAAAATACCAAAGGACAACAGCGCGCTCTCAAAAAGCGATCTGTACCGCCATGCAAAGCTTGGATCAAGCCCGGTGGTCGGGCTCAGATGCCCACAGGCATAGAGAATGTCAGAGACGATGAAAAGACGCGCCAGACGCAGACGAAAATCAGCACTAGGCGACACAAGCGACTGGCAAACAATGTCGACAACCTCTGGTGCAGCACGCGCGTGTTGGAGTGCAAAGGCCATCGCACGAGCTATCGAGCCACGCCGCGTGGACGCATGTTTTAGTAGTAAACGCAGGTGAAGGCAAGGAAGTACACCTAAAAACCCGTACCCCCCCGTCGTAGTCAAGGAGCCCGAATCTTCGAGCTCTTCACTCTGCTGATTTCGCTCAACCAAGTCCAGCTCGGCCTCGAGATCTGGCAAGTAGGCAGGGACAGCCCAAAACGTGGAGATATCAAACAGGTTGAGTTCGGCGTCATTTCCATGGCGCAAATTACCAAACCTCCACCTGTTGAGCTTCTGTCCATTGGCAACACTGTACAGCTTCCAGCGATAATAGACGTGCTGAGACAGCCCGCTATCAAAGAGAAAGGCAAATTCGGGGTTGTAGCGCTCGCGCTCCATAATGTAAGCTTCAAATTCGGGTCCGAATTCTATGACCCGTTCAACAAGCATGTGTATCCGTCGCATGGTCTTAATATCGGTAGGATGCTTGACCTCTACCAGAAAGGAACTCCCATCTTGTACCGCACCAAAGGGCAGACCAGTAGCATGTCGACTAAGCACAAGCGTGGTAAAATGCAATTCGTGCTTCTCCCTTGGGGTCGGCGCCAGATCATCGCTCTTGGTCGCAAATGAAACAAAGATGCGAAATCCACTGCCCAAATATCGCTCGTCAAAATCATGCTTAACAGCCTGAGTATCTTTCGACGTCGTAAACTCAACATAGGCACCAATTCCTCGAATCACAGGATGGGGTGGCAGCAGTCGGACGCGCCTGATGCCGCCCACCTGTCTTTTTGCAATATCACCAAACAACAACCGAATTGATTCCTCGCTAGAGTCGTAAGGAAGACCACCTATATAAACCGTCAATGGTTCTCCCTCCTGGTCGTACTTGGCAATTACATCGTCTTCTTCTTCTTTGCTCTCGGCAAGCAAATCACCGGCTCCAGGCCCGTCAGAAGAGAGAAGGGGTCGTAATGTTCTACGCTGTCGAAGTCGGCTTGGTAAAATTGTAGGCTCTCCAGACCTCTTGAGCTGGGAGGAGCCACGAGATGAATCATTCTCTAAACACGGTCAGAACGGCTAATTAGAGTACCATGAATTCGTACCATTAGCCTCGAGACTTTTGACAAACTCGTTGTAGACGCTCTCGGTTTCCTTTTGCTCCTGTCTTTGCTGCTCTTGCTGTATTCGCTTCTGGCGCTCAAACTCCGTCTCGCCTGTTCCGCCCTGTGGCACGCCGACAGAAGGCAGCGGATTCTAGTTGACTCTTAGCATACAGTGTCGGCAACATGATCCAAAAGACTATACTCTGGGACGGGCGAAATGCCGCTGAGGCATGATGGGAGTTGGGAGTCTACAAAAGCGCCCACGCAAGTTTACAACATACAACATACAACATAATGTGCCATTCAATTTCATAAACAAACATAGATTCTTGTACAGCTACAAGGACAAGAGACGCCAACGATTATAAAAACAGCAATTGCTGTTTTCAAACCCCAGCAGCTTTTTCCTTTCCCAGACCGGTGGGTAGTATATCTTTTTTTTTTCTCTTTCAATTATTATATTGAGAGTCACATCTTTGGTAAATCGACACTCTGATTTAAAACATTTGCTGGACAGCATGGTGACCGAGCTGCTTTCCGAGGTTTTTACCACCCAGGGTCTCAGAGCCGGTAAATTCCTGGCCTTTGAAGGCGGCAAGTGCAAAGCAGATTGCACCGGCAGTATAAAAGATGGCCACGACAATGAGCGAGGTTGCCTGGAGGATCAGCGATAGCCACTGGATCACGGCATTTCTAAAAGTTAGAATAGATAGCCACAACGTCAAGCTACTCACAAAGCGTAAAATGCAGCTCGAGGCCAGTTGGAGTTGAATCTTCGAATAAACTCGGCAAACCGGTCGGTGATGGGACAGATGCGTAGCAGAAACGGCACTTCAACGAATAGAAGGACAAGTGCTTGAACACTATACAGATTAGAATTATCTTAGGATTCTTAGGAATAGCGTAAAAGCAAGTAAGCATTCCTCAGAGCACCAGCTCCATCTTGAAACTCACAAGCAAAAGACGGAGAAGAGAATGACGAGATTGAAGTGAAAGATATTTGCAATACCCAAAGCGATATCAAGAAATATAGTAATTATTCCAATCCTACAGAAGCAATCTCTCCAGCAATTGGAGATATCTTGTTAGCTTTCTGTATAGACGCGACAAGATTAATTCACCATTGGCCATAGATACTTGACGGTTAGCAGTACTCTCGTTTACAAAACCAGAGACTCACCTAAAGTTACGCGACTTGATTTCCTCTGTGAAGGTCATTGTTGGGAGATTGGAAGAAAATGCCTGTTGCTTCTTAAAGCAATCTCCGACGAGATCGCCAACCAAGAGAACTTTATTTATAAATTAATGTGCCACCATTATAACATGGGAGATTACGCGTCGCAAGGTTCAGCAAGGTTCAGCAAGGCTTGTTACGTGTCGCAAATCAGAATGCATAACCGACAGACACGGTTCGATGCGCCTTCTCGACACAGCATCTGAGAATGAAATACAAATAGTCTGCACTTTCGAGTACGTAATTTACTACATCTCGAACCAAGAGAGTAAACCCTTCAATCACACCAAGGTGTCCAACCTCTCCCATCACTACAAAGCCAACCTTGCAAAGCTACCCTTATCCTAAACTCAGGAGGAATGCAATCAGAAAATATTTGTCTAATCAAAAGAGAATCATATAATGTAGATAAGATTGATTGAATATGAATTTCATCATTTGAGCATTTCCATGAGCGGAAAACAAAAAGGGCAGAGTAAGTAAGCGGGAATAAGAAAAGAATAATATTTTATTGTCTAAAAAAACCCTCCCTTCCAGAATTAAAAAATATCGATGTTTTGGCGGTTTCAGCTTTAGGAAAGTTTCTCAGATGTCGGTGAAGTGAACAGAAAAATTTTTTTCCTCGTACAAGTGACAGCTACAAAACCACGGTTCAACTAAGACGAGAGAGCAGAGTTACGAAGAAGCGAGCAAACACAAAGGCTTTCACAGTAAACCAACGTAAATTTCACCTTTCCAAATTCCATTTCACATGTCTTTTCTTCTTGGCTCCTCCGATCCCGGCTCCGAAAAGCACGGTGATGCAGTCCAAAACACCCCCGCGTTGACAAAAAAAAAAGCCTAAAAGAGGGCGATGAGGGGTTTGAAGATGGAGTTATAAGTCTATATAAAGGAGGGACAGAGAAGATATTTATAAACGATGTTGATTTGAGCAACAGTGGTTTACCATTTTGGCGATACTCTTTAGGATCTGCTACTCTTCTACCACCTGGAAAGGTATATTCCTCTCTCTGCTTACGACCTCTACGACCTCTACGACCTCTACGACTATTAATATAGATTATTATAGACTATTATATACTATTAATACATAATATTAATATTTACTATTAATATATACTATTAATACTATATCCCCATACCTTACTCCACAAATGACATAAGCAAAAGCAGTGTCTGACTGTGACATGTGCAGACACATATATCTGAATCACCCTTGTCTTCTTCTTTCCGCCAAAGTTGGAAACTAAAACAGAATTTCTTTTTCTTTTAGTTGCAAACGACTGCTCTGTACTTTGTTTTTTTACTCCTCCCTTCTTGTCTTTTACGCGGTTTTGGTCTGTTTTGGGTGCTTCTTTGGCTCAGCCAATGAAATTCATCCAATGGTTGAGCTTACCGCCAAAATTGCTGTCCCCCCCCCTTTTCCCCCAGTTTCTTTCCTTACAGAATGTCTGCCATCCTCAAATCTCGAGTTCGTGACCCACGCTTTCTTAAAAAGCTTCTTAAAGCCGAGGACACCATTGGCTTCTTCAAGAATGGAGACGCCGTTGGTTGGTCTGGCTTCACCGGTGTCGGTGGTCCCAAGGTCGTTCCCGAGGTAGGTACCCCACACTCCCCCTTTAGCAACACGGTACTGACCCCTTATCCTTTAGGCCTTGACCAAGCACGTTGTTGCCAATGACTTGCAGCACAAGCTTCGTTTTGATCTCTTTGTTGGTGCTTCTGCCGGCGCCCAGATCGAGGGTGACTGGGCTACCAATGGACTGATTGCTCGTCGCTCTCCTCACCAGGTCTCCAAGCCCGTTGAGAAGGGTATCAACAAGGGTGACATCTATTTCTTTGACAAGCACTTGTCTATGTTCCCCCAGGACTTGACCTATGGTTTCTACTCCTTGGCCCGAAACAAGGCCGAGATTGACGTTGCCATTGTCGAGGCCTCGGCCATTACGGAAGACGGCCACATTATTCCTGGTGCCTCTGTCGGTGCTACTCCTGAGATCTTGTCGATTGCCAACAAGATCATCATCGAGGTCAACACCAAGCTTCCTTCTTTCGAGGGCTTGCACGACATCTACGTCCCCGCTCCCCCGCCCTTCCGTGAGGCTATCCCAATTACCTCTGTTGAGCAGCGCGTTGGAACTCCCGGTATTCCCGTCGACTTTAGCAAGGTTGTTGCCGTCGTCGAGTCGGACGTACCGGAAAGCACTGGCACCAACACCCCTTCCGATGAGATGTCCCGTAGCATTGCCGGACACTTGGTCGAGTTCTTTGAGCATGAGGTCAAGTACGGCCGCTTGCCTGCCAACTTGTTGCCCCTCCAGTCTGGTATCGGCAACATCGCCAACGCCGTTGTCGAGGGTCTCGCCTCTGCCTCCTTCAAGGACTTGCAGGTCTGGACCGAGGTCTTGCAGGACTCCTTCTTGGACTTTTTCGATTCTGGAAACTTGGAGTTTGCCACCGCCACTTCCATCCGTTTGACCGACGCTGGCTTTGAGCGCTTCTTCAACAACTGGGACTTGTACTCAAAGAAGATCTTGTTGCGACCCCAGGTTATCTCCAACTCGCCTGAGGTTATCCGACGATTGGGATGCATTGCCATGAACACCCCCGTCGAGTTTGACATCTACGGCCACGCCAACTCTACCAACGTCCTGGGTTCTCGTATGCTTCACGGTTTGGGAGGCTCTGCTGATTTCTTGCGAAACTCAAAGTACTCCATCATGCACGGTCCCTCTGCCCGAGCCACCAAGGTCGACCCCCACGGTCTTTCTTGCGTCGTTCCCTTCGCCACCCACATCGACCAGACCGAGCACGACTTGGACGTGTTGGTCACCGAGCAGGGTCTTGCCGACCTCCGAGGCTTGGCTCCTCGCGAGCGTGCCCGTCGCATCATCGACCAGTGTGCCCACCCCGTCTACAAGCCGATCCTCTCCGAATACTTGGACATTGCTGAGTTTGAGTGCCGCAAGCGCGGTGCCTTGCACGAGCCCCACTCGCTCTCGCGCGCCTTCAAGCTCCAGGCTAACTTGGAGGAGAAGGGTACCATGCGCATCGACAAGTGGTAAACAGACCAATGGTGACGGAACCACTGTCCCCCCTCAAAAAAAGGACTGGGGGGTTATGTCTAGACAAATCGAGCTGCGAAATGAATCACCCTAGCTTTTGATCTAAGGAGTAATGTGTGTGTGTGTGTGTGTTTTTTTTTTCTTTTCTAAAAAGGTACTTTATTATGTTTGGTGGATAAACAAAGCACCGCTATATGTGAAGCATAGTATATAGAGCATAGTCTTTTGGGAGTTTGTTCACCTTTATGAATAGCTTATTGAAAACAAAGTATAGGTATTTCTACGTAGCACCGCTGCTTTGGCTGTAAATCCGGGGGGGGAGCGTTGTCTTGGCAACCTGTGAGGCTCACTTTGTTTACCGGGAAAGCCAAAGCACAAGAAAAAACAGGACAGCGTTTTGATATTCGAGCTCTGTGGGATCGGATTGCGCTGCTAAGCATAAGCGTTTTCGGAGTACTCTAGCTTGACTCATTTGCTGGCTACGTTGCATCGCAGATTGCTGGAGGTGCACAGACGGGTTTGAACTAGTTTACCCAAACTCCAACTTCTTGGAGAGGCCGACCGGATTTTATTTAATAAATTATTCTTTATAGCGGTTTTATAGCATGGACCATATTGATCGGTTCCCAGTATTGGGGACGCCGAAATCACAGATACCTCGACCGAGCAGTCCGGTTCGATATGATAGTGGGTATGGCTCTCGAGCACAGTCTCCCTCGCCTTCGCGGCTTCCCATACGCCCGACTTCAAATATACAGGGTCTTGTTGTCGAGGGCCATGACCGGCTAGTTCCACGAAACACGTACATGGCGTCTCCGAGATTCAAACCCGCAGACTTGGACAGACCGAGCGCTTTACGGCAGCCGAGCGACTGGGATGAGGGCAAGGATCGGGGATCGCCACTGGCTACACATCTGACTCCACAGCAGAAACTCGGCAGGGTGTCGATTGAGCAGGAGCGGGAGAAGGCACGGTCACGGATCGAGTCAATGGTATTTGAGGATACGACGGTGTTGAGTGACAGGCCAGAGATGACCAATGGACAAGAGAATGCGCCTCGACCGACCGTACCCGAATCCAAGATCCCGTCGGCCGTGCCTTCAGCTCGGCCAAGTGCTGCTGCTGCGCAACGCTTTCTTGAGCGCAGGGAAAAACAGGCTACAATAAGCAGGCAGAGAAATGAGCTTTCACAGCGGATCAAACGGTTCCATTCTCTGAAACGAAGTTTCCAGAGCGCGCCGCCTGTGGAGGCTGAGAAAGTCGCGGAAAAGAATGCCTCGCCGCCGCCGCCGCCGCCACCGCCGGCAGTGGTAGACCCCCCCTCGACGCCCAATAGCGAGCCCACGGGCACGATGTTCACCCCCAACGAGTCCGGGCTGGGCTCGCCTCGGAGCTGGTTGCGCAAACTGACGGCTTCGAGCACGCCGGCTGAGCACGCGGTTGAGCACGCAGTTGAGCAGGACGGCGGCGTGAGTCGCCAGTCTGACAAAAAATCGACTCTGGATGACAGCGATATTTTGGGAGACTTGAAGGATAGTCGGCCGAGCTCGTTCCCGAGCTTTCTCAAGCCAAGGGTAGAGGAAGAGACGCAGTTGACGCCAGACCAACTCGTGCGGAGAATCCACGGTCTCGAGCTTAGCTTCCATGAGAATTGGGCCGAAGTGCGTAAGCTCGAGGCTCGTATTGAAGAGCTTATTAGTCAGATCCCATCCACCGCCTCTACAACTACAACCACTACCGTGGCCATATCACGGTTCGATCTTCTCTTTTCTCTTGGCTGGACAATGTTTATTGCCATCATCGTTGGTCTCTACGTTGGATCACTACTGTGAGTAATGGGTTATCTGAGACGAGCAAGACTAACAAATTCAGCACCTTTCGCTGGTCAGTCGGTCCCGAAGTCGCACTCGGCGCTGGGCTGAGAACGGCGGCGAGTTTTGCGACATAAAACTGAAGCCCGCTTCAAGATTTTAGTCGAGGTGAAGGTGATGGTTTCGCCGAGGTTAACCGATGTCGCCGAGGTGATGATGCGACGGCCGCTGTAGTGGAATCGGGGGGTATGTGATATATATATTTTGATGACAAGTGGTGTTCGTCATGGCATAAGAATTACTTTAATCAAGTTGGACACGGGGAGTGTATTTTTAATCTGAAGGTGATTGGCTGATGAGCTGGGTTTGTAAGTTTGTACTCTTCTACACTCTACACACCTCCCTTCCGATCTAAACACTTTGATATAAACTTCTTTGTCTAAGGAAAGCTTTACTTCTTTTGCGCTCTGTTCGGCGCCGCAATATCGACGCGAGACGCGGCTTGATGCGGCAGCTATCGAAGGAAGCTCGCTTATAGAAATGGGGATAAATCAGCATCCCCAATTGTTTCATTGCGATAATGATTGAGGGTATGCTGCTTGTAGGGTTGGTGCTGGTGCTGGCTTTCTTGTTAAAGAAGCTTAAGGCCCGGCCTATCAAAGCGGAGGGAGTTGCCTCGGTTTGGGAACGGGTAAGCCTCTTCAGTCAGTAGGATGCACTGCTAACTACCCAGGACCTTGTTCCTAAAGACTATAAAGATCCGGTAATCCCCCCAGTTGACGAATCGTTTGACTACATGACCGAAACGCCTAGACGTAACCGTCCCTTCAAGAAGGTGTACCATATGACAATGGGCTTGAAAAAATGCCCCGCCGATGACTGGCTTCTGCTTGAAGATACCTACAAAATCCGAACAGACTCCCGTCGTGAAATCGTGGCTGCCAACCCGGACAACACCCGCATCTACACCCCACCGGCATTCGATGGCATCTGCGAGGCCTATACCAAAGTCCACGCCTACCTTGCCGACCGCTACCCAAAGTATTTTAGCTTTGACAACGAAAAGGGATTGTGGATCAACAAGATTCAGAATGAGAGCTTGCCCATTGATCCCACCGAGTTCTTCATCAACCCCGAGACAGGCAAGGTCGACAAGAACTACACCATTGGCGGCAACAAACTTATGGATGCATTTGCCTCTACGATGGAGGAAGACATTTACATTTTAGTGGAGAACGAGGAGGGAAAGTACGTACTTTCGTGCGGCACTGCTGCCTTTCCTTCAGGCTTCAACCCGGGCATGAAGTTCAATCAGACCCTCAAAGGCATCCACAAGCCGGTACCCATGTACAAGGAAAAGCTAGAGTTTTCAATGGACCGTTTCTTTGCCAAGATCAAGGCTGGTGAGTGGGTCCAGCGCTTCACCTGGTCAATCCAGGTACACGAGAGCCTCTACTCGCCTGTAGATAATCATTTGAACGAAGGTGAGGCAATTGAGGCTCTCAACCCCGAAGATCTCGACTTTTCCAAGGTCTTTATGCGCTCCGAGCGCCAAATCCTTACCCGTCTTCCCAAGTCCCGCACCCTCATGTTCACCATCCGCACCTACCTCTACCCCTTGGCCGATGTGCGAGCCGAAGGCCGTGGCCATGAATTTGCCGACGCCATTGATGCTCTGCCCGTTAAGTTTGGTCACTACAAGTCGCGGTCAAAGTGGGGGGTGGCGGTGAAAGCTTACCTCCGCGGTGAGTGCCATGGAAAAGGTGCGGGTGCTACTTCTCCTGTGCCGGATATTACGTCTGGTGCTCCTGCTGGCTCGGTGGATGCCTAATGTTTTGCTAGTTTGCAATACGAAGTTTGTTTTGGGTTCACTTTCAACGGTTACACGTAGACAATCAATCAGTAATGACGGACTTCTGAGCCTGATATGCATTCACGCTCTTTTCTGAGTAATTATCCCTCGATGTAATTGACTTTTCATCACGACTATCGCCGAGAATGGTGACTATGAAGGCCAAAGAATGCGAGACCTGCTTGTTTGGTACTCGGCCCCGAGGATCTCTGTCCAAAAAATGCCGCCGAATTTTGCAACATGACTAGTATCGTATGATTCAGAGTGCATCCATCGTTGATGTCCTCCAGCCAATGTAAAGCAGCATTATGTCCTGTTGTCAGCTTTTCCAAGAGCTTTCTCGGCGAAGGTGTTGTTTGCTATCTCAGATGCTGCCGTGTACCACAGTTTACAAACTATCAGATGTACCAATGAGACAGTAGTGGGGCTGTGGGTCGTCTGTCTAAAATTAAAGATACTCAAACTTGTTGAGACTTTACTAATTCACCCCAGCGTACAAGAAGATTATACCTGTATCCAAATATATATTACTATATAGACTCTTTACATTGTATTCCATATACCACTTACTCTATACAATGTATATATAGCACAAATGGGAAAAATTTCCCGTTCAAGATACCTCGGCACCGAAAAGTGCGCCGCATCTCGGCTCAATGAGGCGCTCGCGGCGCTTATCGAGTCGGGCTCAGTTGCAGCGGGTTTTGCGTATAAAAGCAGTGAATTCCCGGGTTTAAAAGTCAAATACTAGATAGTTTATTACTATGATCGCGGTTCTGTTGCTTGCTGGTTTGGCGATAGCGCTCGCTTTCTTTTTCAAGAAGCCAAAGGCTCAGCCCCTCAAAGCGGAAGGAGTCGAGTCGGTTTGGGAACGGGTGCGTAAGCTCTTTCACTCAAGATGCATTGCTAACTATTCAGGATCTTGTTCCGAAAGATTACAAAGATCCGGAAATCCCCCCGGTCGACAAATCGTTTGACTACAAGAATGAGAAACCCCGACCTTATCGCCCCTTCAAGGACGTTTACCACATGACAATGGCCTTGAAGAAGTGTCCCACCGATGACTGGCTTCTGCTTGAAGATACCTACAAAACCCGA
Organism: Trigonopsis vinaria; assembly: GCA_030582095.1. Classification (NCBI taxonomy): domain Eukaryota; kingdom Fungi; phylum Ascomycota; class Trigonopsidomycetes; order Trigonopsidales; family Trigonopsidaceae; genus Trigonopsis; species Trigonopsis vinaria. The sequence goes on along the minus strand of JAKTWP010000002.1, from coordinate 490,697 downwards.
ACAGACTCTCGTCGTGAAATCGTGGCTGCCAACCCGGACAACACCCGCATCTACACCCCACCGGCATTCGATGGCATCTGCGAGGCCTATACCAAAGTCCACGCCTACCTTGCCGACCGCTACCCAAAGTATTTTAGCTTTGACAACGAAAAGGGATTGTGGATCAACAAGATTCAGAATGAGAGCTTGCCTATTGATCCCACCGAGTTCTTCATCAACCCCGAGACAGGCAAGGTCGACAAGAACTACACCATTGGTGGCAACAAACTTATGGATGCATTTGCCTCTACAATGGAGGAGGATATTTACATTTTGGTGGAAAACGAGGAGGGAAAGTACGTCGCTGCTTGTGGAACCGCTGCCTTCCCTGCAGGATTTAACCCCGGCATGAAGTTCAACCAGACCCTCAAGGGCATCCACAAGCCAGTGCCCATGTACAAGGAAAAGCTCGAGTTTTCAATGGACCGTTTCTTTGCCAAGATCAAGGCTGGTGAGTGGGTTCAACGCTACAACTGGTCAATCCAGGTCCATGAGAAGCTCTACGCACCCTCTGGAAACCACTCTTACGATGACGAGGTGATCGAGGCCCTCAACCCCGAAGACCTCGACTTTTCCAAGGTCTTTATGCGCACCGAGCGCCAAATCCTTACCCGTCTTCCCAAGTCCCGCACTCTCATGTTCACCATCCGAACCTACCTCTACCCCTTGGCCGATGTGCGAGCCGAAGGCCGTGGCCCAAACCTTGCCACAGCTATCGATGGCCTTCCCGTCAAAGTCGGACACTACAAGATGCGTGCAAAGTGGGGTGAGGCTGCAAAGGCCTATCTACGAGGCGAGAGCCACGGTACAGGTCTGGGCGCTACTTCCCCTATGCCTGACATAACCGCCCCCCCTGCACCCGCCATCTCGGTGAGCGCATAAAGTTTTGCTTTTTAGAATAATGGAGTTTGTTTTTGTTTGTCAACGGCTACGCGTAATGTAGACAGTAGTGATTTTACCTTGCTTTTTTTACAACTTTGCGGCAACGCGGTCGGCAATCTTGAGCACATCAGCAAGCACGCCCATAGCAGTAACGTCGGCTCCGGCACCGGCGCCCTGAACAATGAGCGGGTTGGCACCGTAGCGCTTGGTGTAAAAGGCAATAACGTTGTCGGAGCCCTTGAGGGAGGCAAAAGGATGAGATGCGTCGTATGACTCGATACCAACGCTCACCGGGCTGGAAGTGGCACCGACATCGATCTTACCAACATAGCGCAGGACCTTGCCGTTGGCAGCGGCCGACGCACGCTGAGCCTCGCGCTCGGCGTCAAAGCCCGGCAACTTGGCGAGAAACTCGTCGACGGCCTCAACTTCCTCGAGCTGGCGAGGGATCAAGCTCTGCACCGGGAAAGCGGTGGCGGAAGCGACCTTGAGACCCGAGATACGAGCAAGAATGGTGAGCTTGCGGGCAACATCCAATCCGTTGAGGTCCTCACGCGGGTCAGGCTCAGTGTAGCCAAGCGACTTTGCCTTGAGCACGACATCGGAGAATTTAACGGGCTCGCCCTGAGGAGCAGCGGCAGAGAACTCGTTAAAGATGTAGGAAAGCGTACCAGAGACGATACCCTCGATCTTGACAATCTCGTCACCAGTAGCAACGAGGTCTCGTAGAGTAGAGATGATGGGCAAGCCAGCACCCACGGTGGCCTCGTGGTAGACAAGTCCGCCCTTGGGGCTCGCCGAAGCAGCAAAGATCTGGTTCCACAAAGACAGGTCCGAGGAAAAGGCCTTCTTGTTGGGTGTCGCAATCGAGACGCCCTGTGAGACAAAGTTAGGGTATGCCTGGGCCAAAGCCTCGTTCGAGGTGTTGTCCACCAAGATCACCGGTAAGGGCGATTTCTCGAGGTAGGCAGCGAGGTCTCCGGCCGAGAGCGCAGAGCCATCGGCAGCGGCAGCGAGATCCGAGCTCCAGTTGGAAAGATTCAGAGGAGAGTAGGATCCCGAGACGAGAGCTCGAGATGATCGGGCGATGAGAATGACATTAAATCGGATGGCAGACGACTTGAGGGCCTGAAGCTGGCTCAAAAAAGCTCCACCGACGAGGCCGGCACCTATTAAAGTAAGAATAACACTCTAATTCCAAACTCCAAGATACCTACCAACAATAGCGACGTTGACTGACTTGGTCATTTGTATCACAAAGAAGGAAAAGAAAAAAAAACCCAACACTCCCCCCCTCCCCTTTGAAAGCAGCAGCCCACGTCACCAAAGGGCTTCTTCCTGTAGTCCTACGTATCCCATTTTTATCTACGTAAACCTTCTCCCCTTTCTGCCTCGGTAAACGCTTCACCTTTCCTTGGTTCCACTCTGCAATTTTTTTTCCTTCCTCTTCCAAAAAAAGAAACAAAACAATGTCGCGCCCTCAGAACGTTGGAATCAAAGGAATTGAAATCTATTTCCCTTCAAAAGTACGCCGAGTGAAAATATTAGAAACCGTTTGCTAACTACAGGAAGTACGTCGACCAGGTTGATCTCGAACAGCACGATGGTGTCTCGAGTGGTAAATACACCATTGGTCTCGGGCAGACCAAGATGTCCTTTGTCGACGATCGTGAAGGTGAGCTTAAAGATGCTATTTTTTCTTTTGATTGATTGACTGACCGACAGACATGTACTCGCTTGCTCTGACGGCCACGAGCTCGCTGATTAAAAAGTACGGCATTGCTACCGAATCAATTGGACGACTCGAAGTTGGAACTGAGACCTTGCTTGACAAGTCCAAGTCCGTCAAGACCGTGTTGATGCAGTTGTTTGGCGAGAACCACGATATCGAAGGTGTCGATACCGTCAACGCCTGCTATGGCGGCACCAACGCGCTCTTCAACACCGTCAACTGGATTGAGTCCTCGTCCTGGGACGGTCGTGATGCCATTGTCGTCACTGGCGACATTGCTCTCTATGCCAAGGGCTCGGCCAGACCCACCGGCGGTGCTGGCGCCGTCGCGTTGTTGATCGGACCTGACGCTCCTATCGTCGTCGACCCCGTTCACGGCTCGTACATGGATAACGTCTATGACTTTTACAAGCCTGACTTCACAAGCGAGTACCCTGTCGTTGATGGCCACTTTTCGTTGACTTGCTACACCCAGGCCCTCGACCAAGCCTACCAGGCCTACAACCGCAAGGCCGCCAAGCGCGGTGACAAGACTGTCGCCGAGGGTTTGTCGCGATTCGACTACTCCGTCTTTCACTCACCAACCTGCAAGCTTGTATCCAAGTGCTACGCTCGTTTGGCCTACAATGACTTTTTGGCCAACCCTGAAAAGTTCGCCGACGCCCCCATTCCCGAGGAGATCAAGACGCTCTCTTACGAGCAGTCGCTTGTCGACAAGACCGTCGAAAAGACCTTCATGGGAATCGTCAAGGCCCAGGCTGCCGTTCGTCTGGCCCCCGCCCAGTTCATCCCCACCAACACCGGTAATATGTACTCTGCCACCACCTACTCTTCCCTTGTTTCCTTGATCAGCCAGACCGAGCCCAAGGACCTTTTGAACAAGCGTGTCTCGGCCTTTTCTTATGGATCTGGCTTGGCCTCCACCTTCTTCGTCTTCAATGTCAAGGGCGATGTCTCCGAGATCAAGGCTAAGCTTAACATCAACGAGCGTCTCGAGTCCCGCATCAAGGCATCCCCCGCTGACTACGAGGCTGCTTGCGAGCTTCGACACAATGCCCACTTGAAAAAGGACTTTGAGCCCGTCGGTGATGTTTCTTCTCTTTTCCCCGGAACTTACTATCTGACCAAGATCAACGACAAGTTTCAGCGACAGTACGCCATCAAGGAGTAAGTATTGCTTACTCTTGACTTCGCGATCCAGTTGTTTGTTGTTTGGCATTTCGAAAACTTGTTTTTTTTTTATGGAAAAATACCCTAGGTGTTGTGCTGGGACCAGTCAGCCTGAAAGTATAGACCGGCTTTGATTGAGCTATAAAATAAATGGAGGATGTTGAAAAATAGTACAATCAAACTTTAATTGCCGTTTAAATTCACGTTTTAGGCAATGTCGTAATTGGGATTAAAGTCTACGTGAAACCATGACTTCATCGATTTTAGCTCGATCGTCACCCTCCAAAAAAGCTTTAAAAGGGTCCCATATTCTCCCCCACACTCTTCTAGTTTACTCCAACTAAATCATGAAGTTTCTCTCAAATACAGTGGGACTCTTGGTGGTCTCTGCCCTTGCACTAGCTGCCCGACCATGTAAGTATTACGACTTGTCACTCATCACATAGCTTACTTTTTTTTTTTTGTTTGAAAGTCCAGAGCTGGAGCAGCAATGAGCTTCAAGAATTTCTTAGTGACAATGCAATTGAGTTTGACCCTGTCAGTTCCGTCGAGGAATTAGCAAAGACAGCTCGGGCTCACTACAATCTGGCCTATGAGCCCTTTACCTCCTGGGACGAGGCAACGCTCAGACTCTGGCTGAAGAGCAACGTACATGACTTGCAAGCGACGGCTGAGAGCTCTCGTGACGAATTGGTCAAGACTGTCAAGAACCATTGGCAAGACACACAGGCCACCTTTGACCAAGCTCTTGAGAGTTCCAAAGAGTGGATCTTTGACACCTGGCCCCAGGATAAATTGGAAAGCTTACTGAAGGAGGCCTCCGTGGAGTTCTCTCCCAAGGCCACTCAGCAAGAGCTGACGGAGACTGTCAAGGCTAATTACGAACATATTTCCAAGAAGCTCGGACTCGAGAAGGACACCCACTATCCTGGCCAGAAACTCTACAACCAATGGACCAAGCAAGACGCCAGCGAGTGGCTCAAGAGTGCCGGTGTCGAGTTTTCGCCCTCTGCCGAGCTGTCCGAACTCCTGGCCAAGGTTCGCCAGAATGCGCGATGGGCCTACAACCAGAATCATGCTAAGAATATTTTGGACAGCACTGCGTACAAAGTAAGCAGCATCTTCAAGAATGCTGGCATATCTTTTACCAACTTGTACGATGCTAGCGGCGAAGTTGCTTCCAACTTCTTTGATAGCTGGTCTGCCGATAATCTCAAGGCATGGCTTGAAGCCCACAAAGTCGACGTTACCGAGGCTACCAAACAGTCTGATCTTTTGAAATTAGCTAAGACGCACTCTTCCTACTTGAAGAGCGATGCTGAAGACTACGCAGAGTACGTCAAGTCTACCTCAAACTCACTCTATAACCAGGCCGCCGATGGCCTCAACGCTGCATACGATGCTGCCAAAAAGACTTACGAAAATGTTCTCAATCTCAATCTCTGGTCCGACACTCGCCTTCGCCAGTTTTTGCTTGCGCGCGGCATCTCTCTCCCCGATGCCACAACTCGTGAGAAGTTGATTGCCGAGGTTGAAAAGCTCAAGCACAAAGCTATTCCTACTTCGGCCTCATGGTACAGTCTTTTCGACTCTTGGTCGTCAGAGGACTTGACCAACTGGCTTTCGGAGCAGGGTGTTGCTCTCTCCGGAACTCGAGACCAGCTTCTGGCAGCCGCCGAAGAGCAGATTGAAAAAGTCAAGCAGCAGGGCGATGAAGCTTACGCCGCCGTCAGCAAGGGCTTGAACTCTCACTATGATACTCTCAAGGATAAGACCTTCGAGACCTGGAGTGACAGCGATCTTAAAGCATACCTAGACACCTACGGATATACTGTCTACCAAGGATCCACACGCAACGAGCTCATCGCTGCTGCACGCCGCAACGCCGGCTTCTTCACTCATGGCGTTGAGAAGTCATTCTTCGGCAAGGTACATACTTTATTTGCCAAAGTTTACGACATTGGTAAATATCTTGTGGTCAACTTCTGGGAGGTCATTTTGAGTACTGGTAACCTTGTGAGGACGGAATTGTAACCGGAACATATTTAATTTAAACCCTTTTGTTTCTTGTAGAGCTCGGGATTCGTAGTCGTAACTTCTTTTGCGTTGGGACGAATTCTACTTTCTTGCCTATGCAATTGCTCTGGCGAACGTCTCGACCAGCTCACTTGTTTTTAACACGAACCTTCAGCACTTTTCGCGCCCAGCTAGTCAAATACTCCGCTGGATTTGACGTTAACAAATCCCTTCTTACACCGAAGGAACGCCAATATAAGCTCAAGGAGCAGTCAAGGCTTCAATTCGCAAAACTAAAGATGGAAAGCAAACGATTAGTATGGATCGACTGCGAGGTAAGCTAGAACTACGTTAGACGACCTTGTACTTACCCTCACAGATGACGGGACTGGATGTCGCGAACGATCACATTATTGAAATTTGCTGCATTATCACAGACGGAAAGCTCAACCACGTTGGAGATGTAGGTCAAACCGTATCTTGGAAATTAAAACTAATATTTCAGGTGTTTGAAGAGGTTATACATTATCCAAAATCCGTCATGGACAGCATGAATGAATGGTGCATCGATCACCACGGATCTGTACGTCATAGAACTGATTAATTTAAAAACTCTAACTTTTTCTAGTCAGGTCTAACCGCAAAAGTCCTTGAGTCTACCAACACGCGAGAAAAGGTTAGTGCTGATCTACTCGCCTTTCTCAAGGCCAACAACGTCCCTCCACGAAGCGTGCTCTGTGGAAATAGTGTCCACCAAGACCGGGCGTTTATGGTCCGTGAGATGCCCGAGGTGGTTGACTACTTGCATTACCGGATCATCGACGTGTCTACATTGACGGAAATTGCGAATGCGCGGGATCCCTCAGTGTTGAAAGGCATGCCAAAAAAACAAGCAGCTCACACCGCTCGTTTGGATATTGAGGAGAGCATTAAGCAGCTTAGCTTTTATTATAATTCGTGGCTGTTTCCCAACCTTGCTGATGAGACTTTGTCGAAAAAGCGCAAGGCCGAAGCTACCGAAGCCAGGTCTGGAGAACCCGATAAATCTTAAATATAGTCTAATATACAATATCCCGTTTTTGATTCTGAAATAGCTCATGTCTTTTTCTTGAAAAAGGCTGAGATTGGTTTCATCCCCTTCACCTCGATTTTTTTCTTTTTTGCAGGGACAGGCTTTTTCTTAGGATCGTCATCATTTTTCCGCTTGTTCATCTCGTCATTAATTTGTCTGTCTTTGATAGCTTGGGAGCGTTCGGCTTCGAGTTCGGCTAGAAGAGAATGCAGAGTGGTAAAATCATGTTTAGAGTACCAGTACTGGGCAATGTGTTGTGGTAGATAGGACTTGCTTATGAAATTCATGCATGCCTCTAGTTTTGCTTGGTTGTACAAGGTCGGATCTATCGTGCGATCAATATTCACCGGCGTAAGCGGTTTGCTCACATACTGCTTCGCTATCGTTGCAGGCAAACTCGGTGATATTGTCTTACACACCAAATCGAGATATTCACAAACTTTATCCTTTTGAATTTGGAACTGAGGTACGTCTTGCTGGGCTGGATCGATGATGCTGTTGGAAATCTCAGGAAGCCAGATATTCAGCAATTCCTCGGGCACAAACGAAAAATGATTCGATGTATGCTCTGATAAATCATCAATTATTGTTTCTGCGCTTTTGAATAGAGTTTGGTCCCACACATGAGGTAGAATCAAGAGAAGAGGCGATATAGGGGTAAAAGCGTACAACGTCGGGTCGACAGTTACAGATCCGATACCCTCCTGTCCTTCGAGTGGCACAGTAAACAACGACCGGGGCTCTAATTTCCGGTCTGGCCCTGTCACTGAGATTATTTCGAAAAGACCTTGTGTCCCGGGGTAGAGAGCATATCGCGTAGGCGTACCGGTGCGCGGGTGTGGTAGCGAAATCAGAGCAGGCTCTTTTAATTGACTAGTCTGCCCAGATTCACCCTGCTGTGCTTGAAGCCGCGGTAGAAGAAAAACTGTGCCTTCTGTGAGTTTTGAGACGACCATTGTGTATGAGACGCGTAGGTGGGAATTAATATTTCGATAGCTTGCATTACACAAACTCGCACACGCGCCTTTTTTTTTTTTTTTGAGATTTACGACTTCGAATACTGCTGGCCATTATATCGACTCTATATTTACACATATCAAAAGCTGATGCATACATGAGTTTAGACGAACCAAAGGGCGGGTCTCTTTCGTTCAGTGGCTTCTCGGACGAAGAGAATGAACAGCAAGACCCATCACAAACTGACCAGGCGAGGCTTAAAGTAGTCCGGGAAGAGCTCTATAAACTTACAAATGGAATGAAGACAAATATATATCGGGATAGCTTAGAGATCCTTGAGCTCAAAGCTAGAGAAATTGAGCTTCTCATAGCTATTCGAAAACACGGTAGATCTGCTGAGAATCCGAAAGAAGCTATTTCAGCTATTCCATCAACTCCGCCTGCAAAGCGGCCTCGGATCATTGAGGAGTCTACGCCTCCACTGACACCAGAAACCATAGCCAGAACACCTTCACCGGTAAAGATACCTGCCAGAGTTCTGATGGGTCTTGAAAAGAGTGAGTTGTCAAGTTGTGTATGGGTATTTGCTGACTAGTGTAGCCACTCACGCTAAAGATGTGAAGCTGGGTAGAGCCCCGTCTTCGTTTGACAGGCGAATAAAAAAAGAACAAAGCACTTCCATAATGTCAGAATTGAAGAGAGAAACCCAATTTGCTCAGAGCGTTAAGGAGCAGCAGATTGACCTGCGCTCGAAGGAGGAACGCGCTCAACGAATGCAGGCCCAGCGTAAAAAGGGGTTTGGAATCAGAACCGGTACTACTACAAGTTACGATCCAAAAATAGAGGTTGTGCCTCCGCAGGCGGAAGTCACTGATCGCAATACATCCGGGGAATTCGACAAAACCTCAGGGTTTGCCTTAAGCCGACGATATATCGAAAACTCCGCCGTTGAAGAAGAGCTTGATGAAACCGAAACATTCTCCTTCAACAAATTGTTCCAAACCGTAAGCCCTCCGAATTTCGAACCTCCAGATGTTCCAAACTGGGTTATCTTTGGAATTGTTATAAGTAAATCGATCCCGAAAACGGCAATTACGGCAAACAAAACAGATAGCAAATATATGGCGGTAACTCTAAGTGATTTTCATAAGACTATTAGCTTGTTTTTGTTTGAGGGGGCTTTTGACAAATACTGGAAGCTCAGGATTGGAGATGTAATTGCAGTTCTCAACCCTGACGTCCGAAAGAGTACCAGGGGTATTATCGGTAGTGACCAATTCATACTTACGCTTAATGAAGATGTCGATCTTATTTTGGAAATTGGAGTGGCGCGGGACTTACGGTTCTGCAAAGCCACCACGAGGGCTGGCAAACCATGTCAACAACCTTTAGATGCCAATAAAAATGAATACTGCGAATACCATCTCTTACAGGGCATTAGAAAAACCTCAAAGGGAAGGATGGATATTCACTCTTCTGCTGGTGGTGGTAGAATGCCTGTTCCTTCTATTATACGAAGAAAAGAGCAATCTTTGTTGAATCCTTACGGATATGGAGGAAACGTGGACGAGTCAGAAGGGGAAAACGTGTCAATACGCAGGAAAAGGAATGGGGAGAAAGTGATTTTTATGCAACGCAATAAGCTTTATGACCAACGATTTGAGACGCTTTCGCCAAAGAAGCAAAAAGATAAGATTGATCAGAAACGAAAAATCCTGAAACGAGAAACTGAAATTCGTTCTAAACTTCGCGTACGCCCTGGAGGCGAGTGCTTCAAGGGTATAGATACAGAAGTTGATAAAGAAGAAGCCTTGAAACGGAATGACGAAACAACCAGAGTGTTCAAACCTTCCGATGTTCGCAAGATGGGCTTTGATCCCTCAAAGCGTAATATATTACGTGATGGGCCGACGAATGTAAACTTGGCTGACTTCCAGGTTTCATCTACGAACGTGACACTTTCCAAGAAGAAACCAGTGCCAGTTGTCAAGCCCGCCCAACCGCCTGAACATCATAGTGCTCCAGGTGGTGGTGATGATGATGACGACGACGACGACGACGATGATGATTTAGAGGTGCTACCTGAATAAAATGCTTCATTATGTTTTCGTTAATAAACATGTACGAACTGTCATGGTCTGGGGTAAAGGCCTGCGGTGAACTAAATTCCACCATTCATCTGACCAAAACCGGTACGAAAAAGATGATTTCACAATATTATAGGTGAACGACTTGTGAATTCTACAGCTAGCATTTCTTCAGTCAACCGGTTGTCTTAAAACAGTGAAGAAGGAAATATCCAAGATGTTTGTAACGCTCTATAGTGTAAAAGTCTCTAGTAATCGCTCACGCTTTTGTGCTTTCAATCCTTTTTTCCACCCCAAACGTGCGACCCTGCCAACCCACTCACTCACCCGCGCACACCAAAAGATTCTGAAGTTTCCAACCCCTCTAAAGTATATTTTAAATTCTTTATTGAATAAATTATAATATAATATAGAATACTACAGCAAATGCAAGCATAAGGAGAGTAAGAAACGTAGAGACACCAAACTATTTAGAATATATGTCTTCGCTACAACTTACATAATAACCATAAATCTACGCCGCATACTAAACAAACAACCCAAAACTTGAAAAAAAAAGCTGCCAAAGTGCAAAAATCCGAATGCCTGCTTCGTCGGCCGAGGCTCGCGAAGCCTTGGAATTGCATTTGGCAGATGTGCGGCATCGCATCGAATCGGCAGCAGCGCTTCAAAACTCGTTGAACAGCGTTGCTCACGAACTCGAGGAACGGCTTCGAAACTCTGATATATCGTCAGACTACAAGGACAAGCTCTCGGAGCTTCAAAAAGAATACTCTGAAATTTCTTCTGAGGCCTCAAAACTTATTTTCAAACGACCTGCGCTCGAAGAAAAGGTATGTCGACTTCTATGCGGTGGCATGATCCTGTCGTCCTGCCACTACAGTCTCTAAACATTCTTGTTCAAGTTCTAACGCGTCAAATGTAGGAGGCAGACTCGGATTTTAATACAATCAATGGCGGTAGAGTGCCGTCGCCCAAAAAGAAATCGCAAGTTTCCGCTCAGCGACAAAATGATATAGAATTCGCGACAAGTCTAGGTCTTGACCTTCTCAGTAAGTGTCGGAAACTTAACGCGATTGTTGTAGAGAATGATCAACAATTGGAGCTAAAGGATCGCGAATTGAAGGACGTGAAATCTCAAAATCAAAACCTTGAAGCTCAGATCCGCGAGCTGGATGCGAAAACCGATCAGTACAAAGAGGAGAACTGGAACCTTGAAGCTCAACTTGAAGAGGCGCAGGCGTCACAGAACATTTCTAATGAAAACTACACTAAACTCCAGCAAGAACTCAGTCGTCTTTCTGAGAGTGAGAGCGCTCACTTGGAGGAGATCGAAGCTCTCAAGGAACGTGAAGGGGAGCTATTGGAGAACCTTGAAAAGTCACAAGACAAGCATTCGTCTCAGTATCTTAATATAGAGCATTCTTATCAAGCTCTTAAGGCAGAGCACGAAGAAATGCAGTCTCTGCTCAGCGAAATGGATTCTGAACTCGCCAAACAACGTGAATTGGCTCAAAGCGCCCAGAAATCTAGATTGTCACTTACCCATGATGAGGCTGTATTCGATGATGAGGATGATTATGAACCTCTAGCCGACTCTCTTTCGCATTTGTCTTCGCCTGTTAAAAATACCCCCGCTCGACACAAGACTCTTGAGTCTGAAACTATGCAGTCTACTCTCAATCACTCTCATCGTATGGTTTCAAATCTACGTGGCAATTTGCATCGTGAAAAGACTGAAAAGCTTCAATTGCGATCTCAGCTGGCTGAACTCACTAAAAAGTACGACGAGTTACTGGAAAGCGCCAAGGGTAACCGTTCCAAGCGTACTGGCAAGGCTGGTGCGTCAAGAAATCAGGATGGTGCCTCTCAAGGAAAGTTCCGTGCTTTCTTGAATTCTGGTCGTCCTCAGGTCTCTGTTCTTTCTGATGATGATAATTATGAAGGTGCTGGCTGGGAGCCTTATACCGGTGTACCCGATCATAGTGCGACTGGCAGTAGCAGTGATCAATTCCATACCGCATCCGAAATGACTACTGATGCCGAATCTACCGATTACATTACAGCATCTGAACAAACTGACCACGAGCCCGCTGATGAAGTCTCAGAGAACGATTATTTCAGTGGAGAAGCAACCGAGACTGAAGACATTGTAAAGACTCATACTCACAGACTTTCTTTTGATTCCAACTCAAGTACAACTGGATCTACTCCTCGATTCATCGCATCTCCTACCAAGCGAATTCAAAATACAAACCCGCCCAAGTGGGGTCAGAGCTTGATGTCAGAGCTTGTTCCTGATAAATCACTTACGAACGAGGAGATTTTTGCAGATGTTGAAACTCGTGGCTTTAAGGCTGTTCCTGTTGCTGAATATGAAGAACTGTCTGCTCGCCCTACTGTTTACAAGCCCAGTAAAGACGAGGTTGTTGAGCATGCTAAGTTGGAGGGTTTGGCTGCAATTCCTATTTCGGAGCTTGATGAGTTGCGTTCCCGACCTACAGAGTATCAGCCTTCTGACGAGGAGCTGCATAGTCATGTTGGATCTCGCGGTCTCAAGGCTATTCCTGTTGCTGAATATGAAGAATTGACTGCTAGTCCTACTGTTTACAAGCCCAGTAAAGACGAAGTTGTCGAGCACGCCAAACTTGAAGGATTGGCTGCAATTCCTATTTCGGAGCTTGATGAGTTGCGTTCCCGACCTACAGAGTATCAGCCTTCTGACGAGGAGCTGCATAGTCATGTTGGATCTCGCGGTCTCAAGGCTGTTCCTGTTGCTGAATACGAGGAATTGACTGCTCGTCCTACTGTTTACAAGCCCAGTAAAGACGAAGTTGTCGAGCACGCCAAACTTGAAGGATTGGTTGCAATTCCTATTTCGGAGCTTGATGAGTTGCGTTCCCGACCTACAGAGTATCAGCCTTCTGACGAGGAGCTGCATAGTCATGTTGGATCTCGCGGTCTCAAGGCTGTTCCTGTTGCTGAATACGAGGAATTGACTGCTCGTCCTACTGTTTAC